>BSBM01001036.1:0-575000 GCA_027924585.1 Larix kaempferi
GAAAATGATAGTTTACAAAGTTGCAGAACAATGATGGAAAGTTTGAGCAGAAAGATGAAAGATACAGCCCAAAACACTGTAAATTTTTTGAATACTTTAACAGACGAAGATCTAAAATATATGCAAATAAAAAATAGAGTATCAATCATAACTTGGGAAAGATGAGTGCTTGGGAAGCATGCACACATTGAGAGTGTTCAAGCCAGATATGAACATATGAAAGAGCGGGTTACAGATTTCAGGAAGAAATTTGATAAGTTAAATGAAAAAGGATTGCCCTAATTTTGGGGAGAAAATAATGAGCTGATTCCTCCAAGGAATTACAAATATTTACTATTTGAGGTCAGGACAAATCATGAAAAGTTTAAATATTTAACTCATGTTTTGACAGGAAAAAATCTATTTGAGAAGCTATCAGATGATTTTGAAGTTTTACATCAGTTAATCATGATAGCTAGAAGAATACCCCAGATTTCCAGTGCAGATCACATAGAAATGAAGGTATGGGTTAAAGAAATGACAAGTTATGAGATACCAACGGCAGATCAATGGAAAACAGTGGAGAAATATGGAAAAATGAAGTACAACTTACACTCCTGAAGACTCATGCTCAAAATTTGCCAGACAATTGCCAGCCAGCATAAAGACAAGAACAATTTATGTTTTGAGAAGTTTTGACACTTGCATGAAATTTTGACCGAAGTAAAATGTAATACTTAGTTTAACTTTGTTATTTTTAGTTACGAGGAAGTTAGGGTTTTCCTCAAAGATTTTTTTGTATAAAATACTATTTTGACATCATTGTAAGGGTTGGAACTTATGAGAACGAAAGGAATTTGCGTATTGAATATTTAAAGGCTTAAAAAGTTGCAGAGTAGAAGCAAGAAATTTTGAAGCAAAGATTCTTGTGTTATTCCCTACATAGTCTGTATTTTCCTTTTCTCATGTGAATGTTTTTCCTCTTATCTCTTCCCATTATGTGTTCTTCCATACTTGAAATAAGTGTATGATGAATCAGAGTTCATATTTTATGCTCTGATTTGTTAATTTCAAGTATCTACAATTCATTTTTCATCTAAAGTTAATATTGGATTCACCCTGTTGTGCCCATATTAATGGGTTGTTCATTTTTCCTCTTTTATCACCAGCAAATCAAGAGCTTGACCGTGAATGAATGACTATCCCGCCTCTATGAAAATATTAGTGTTGTGAAATCCATGTGTATCTTTTATATCTTAAGATTATGACTCCATACCCAATGAAACCATATTGTTTCAGCCATTATAAGGTTTAATTCAATTTGTGTTAAAATATTCTTGGTCATTGTATCTATCTTTTGAGAGAGCCTTCTCTGGTAGGAAAGAATCCATCTTTCCTCCTAAAGGTTGGTTTGAAGTAGTTACCTCAAGATTATCCTTCCACAGCCAAAGGGTAAATTTTGAGTGCTAACATTTTGGCGCCGTTGTCGGGGAACGATGGTTCGAATTTTCCTTGAGAAGAATGTGTTGGCCTGATTTTTTGACTTAGGCCAACTTAAGGAGATAAATCCCACACAAGTTGCTTAGAACAACTCCTGGTGTGTTTGGAATAGCAATACCTCACATGTTATGGTGCTGCTACTAGCTGAATTTATCCTCTTAAGGAGAATGCAAAAATTCAACAAAAATGTAACCTAAGCTAAACTACTATTAAATCTAAATCCTAAAGTCAGTTTCTAAGTTTAAATTAATCTACTGTGCTTTCTTAATGAAAGTCTCTTGTTTTTAGTTTTGTTTTTTATTTCTGGCCAAAGAACTTTTTCAAAACTAATTAAACAAACTGACCTAAATAAAACTTATCTAACAATTAAAAAATTAAACTAAACTAATTAACCGTTCTATTCTATCCTATCTCAGCTGAGAGAAAGATTAATTAACTAATTTTAACCACCTGTTGATGATGGATAAATCTGAAAAGAAACAACTTTAGGGCAATGAGAAAACTCAACAGAATTGAAATTATAACATTTACAGATCTTATAATATTTATGAAATCATAACAATGAAATAATCAAATAACTTCACTATTCAAACATCATACTTTATCAAAAGATGATTAAAATTCAACACTTCTATATTTGAATGATAATGACAATTAACTAATTATATATTAAAACATTTGTTAAAATACAAAATGTTTTAACCAATTACTCAATGAATGACAATATTACTATCTTTTATTTACCAAGCAAAACTTAAATAAACAAAGATATAATATTTAAACAAAAAATGAGTGACTACAGTATGCTTTACAGATTTATACAAAAATCATAACCAAGTATGATTATATATCATTAAACCGAGAAATTCAAATACTAAATTTATATATATGTATGTTTCAAAAAACACAATCACAAATGATACCGGTGTCATGAAATAGTGCTTCTAAGAAATTTAGGAAAGAGATAGTTCCTTTCGAATACCCACAAGTGTAAATATAAAACCTTAGTATAAGTATTTACATACAAACTCCAACCCTCATACAATGAGTTTTCATAGTTTTATAAAAAAACCTAATAACTACATCCCTAAATTCTATACAAATTCCAGCTAAAAATAGATTTCTAAATCTATTATCTATTGACCATCTAGAATCTATTTACAATCTTCTTAACTTAATATATTCTTCAGCGATGCACCTGGCATTAGATCATTATCACACTCTTATCTTCGAATAACAATTCGTCCATGTTGGAAGAAAACATCAACTGATTTTTTATATCTGGCATCCATATTAACCAAACTTGAAACAACTTCAACATTAGGTGGCAAAATATTAATGTAGCAAACAACATCAAAAACGAAATCTTCTTCAGCTATGACACCTGTAATCAACCAATTAATAGAGTATAAGTTTTATTCAATAGGAAATAAATATAATTAAATAATAAGCAATGCGTGTAGAATCTATGATTCTATAGGCATGCTGTTGGCAGGCAGTTTGGTAGAGTACTATCGCAGCATCTCCAATGCTGCGATAAGGCAAAAGATGGCGCAAATGGTGAGAAGATGATGTGAATGGCGATGAGCAGAAGATTAGTTATGCATTTTGGGTCAATTGTACCGTGGAATGCAGGTTTTGGATCATTTGGACTACATATTATGTAATCTTGAGTTAGCTATACCGCAAAATGCAGGTTTTTGGTCGTTTTTGGATAAGTCAGTTAGATATTGGGTCATTTGTACATAGTGATAGTTAGGAAGTTGGTAGTAAGTGGACAAGAGTTGTAAGGCGAAAGCCTATATATAGATAAGAATTGTAAGTGTTAAAGAAGGGGATTGGAAGAATTGGCAGCTAAAGAATGGAAGCTCTGATGTTGGTTGTATGATTTTTGGGTATGTTTTGATGTCAAGAGTTATTGCGGAGATCTAGTTTTTGCAGAGGCATTGTATCTGGGTTGACAATGATAATATGATGAAGCTATTTTGGTGCAATCCCTGTGTTCAATTTGTTCAGTTATGATAATGTGATATTGCACTATACGAATAATGTCATACTTCTTTGATGTGATACTTGCTTTACAATTACTGTTGTTGCAATGATGAATGTTTGGGTTGAATATTGCTTTACTACTATGTTTAATGCTTAAAGATCTCTGTTGTTGTGTTACAATAAGATAAAGTATCATAGCCGCAACCATCCTCCTTCATTCGACGGAAACATGGTTCCGTCTGCTCTTCCTGGATGCCTCGGGTGATACCTCATCTGCTCTGCAAGTGTTGCTGGGCGAGATAAACCCTGTCCGGGCCGGTACTCAAGAAGAATGCGGTATGTGTCGACAGTGAGTGGGACCCCTGTTGACTAGCGTCACGTTAAAAAATGGTTTCGTTGCTGGGACCGTGTATGGAGTGAAAGGAGGACATGTTGTGGCACTCGTCGAAACCGAAGAGCCAAGAATGGTTGATCAGAAATTGCAGGAATTCGCTAAAGAGGAAAACAGGAACACTCGATTGATAGTAGATCAGTGGGTGGGTAGATACATTCATGAAGGCCCACATGAATGGTTCTTCTATGAATTTATGGTCCTATTGTTCGACTGGTTGGCAAATTTGACCTTCCAAAAGAGGAACTTCCAAGGTGGTGAACCGATGACCTTGACCCCCGAATTGATTCAGGAACTGCAGGAAGTTGATAATAAAGCATCGCGGGCTGTCGAACTGTGGTTCGATAGCATCCTAGAAGGCTATATCACAGAGTTCGCGGTTGATACTCAGAAGTCCTATAGTGAAGCCGAGAGATATTTTTTCCGCGAATCTCAAGGTAGGTTTTTACTGTCGCTTCAACTGTCGATCAAGATGCTTATTTGCGAAAAGGGTATATTGAAGATGCATCTTGATCAGTAGACAGCCTGGTGGGTGGAGGCGATGGGTACCGCAACTGTTGGGGGGTGGTACATGGAATGGTAAGGGGTAGATGGGTGCAGGTTATGATGAGACTGTGAGTGAAGCCAAGGAAGAAAGTGGTCTTACGAGGGGAGGAGCGAGGTTCCAACCGGAAAAGAGGCAGTCGACGGGAGAAGGTCCTTCTATGGTCGAACCTCAAGACCGTGAAGGAAGGCCACACAGGATGAAGCAACCTCACAGTCCTAATAAGGACAACCAGGGTACACCCAGGATAGATGCAGGACCAAACCCCGACACCAACGTACCCACACCTCCACTCACTATCTCTCAGATAGAAACAAATACCACCTCGACATCGCCAAGTTCGTCAATTCCACAGAAGTTAATTGGTAGTAGTACAATGAAAGGAGGAAGGAAGCCCATAATGGCGAGCGATGATGCTAAGTTACCATTGTTCCATGGGAGTGCGACAGAAAACCCATAATAGTATTGGTTTTTGTGTGAAGCGGTCTGGACCATAGAATAGATCACCGATGATGCTGCTAAGAAAGGACAGTTAGCGACAACTTTGCGAGGTCGTGCATTAGATTGGTTTATGAAGTTCATTCTAGTCCCTACAGGAGCCCCAGAGAAGTCGTTGGATGAGATTCGGGATGGATTGATTGCCCAATTTAGAAGGCCCAAGTCTGAGGCTCAATATATTACCAAATTGAAGGAAATTAAGCAGTATCCCAATGAGACGGTATGGGATTTTGACTAGTGATTCAAGACGCTGATGGAAAAGGTTAGTTTCGATATGAGCGCCATCCAACATAAAGAGTGGTTCATCACAGCACTGCTACCACACATTTGGCTTTCATTGATGCAACAAAAGATCTTGACGCCCAGTGAAGCTCTAGAGATTGCAATGTGATTGGAGGCATCGCTGATTGGAGATAATGGAGCCACGATATTTCAAATACAGACACAGCTCGCTAACTTGACTATACAGCTGCAAGATTTGAAGAAAAGCAAGGAACAACATGATAAAGTATGGTGTACACAATGCCAAGGAGAAGGGCATACGAAGGAAAATTGCTTGGATTTCTGCAATTATTTGGTGTCAGGTGCACTAAACCCGTTGAATGGCAGAAGCATGCCATGGTGTCGTGTCTTCCAGGTGTATGGGCACAGTCACGACAATTGCCCTTATATGCAGAAAATGGTCACAACCCCGAGAAATCTTTATTGCACATTTTGCAAGTCAGTGGGTCACGATGACAAAGATTGCTGTGCATATGGGTTGCTACAAGAAAGAATGTATGATGCATTCTACGTCAAGGACGATCAACATGCCGTACAACAATCGCAACCACAGCCACAGGTAGCCTAGCTGCTACCTCAACCGCAGATGTAGTTTGTACTGTAGCAATAGCAACCGCTTTAGTTCATGCCACAATATGCTCCTATGCAGATGGTTCCACAATAGCCACAATATGTACAGCAACCGCAGTATGCACCACAAGGGCAAGGGATGTAACCGGCACCAATGCAGCAATAGTTTAACCAACCACAGTACCAACAGTAGGGAGGATTCCAGGGAGAATACCAGGGAGGACATGGCATAGGATTTGGTTGTGGAGGAGGACGAGGTGGTCGCGAACCTGTTCAATGTTATCACTGTGTGGTATGGGGGCACTATCAGCGAGATTGCCCACTGCTGCAAAACCAATGTATGTTCTGTTTTGTTAACGATCATACAGTTGAGAATTTCTCCATAGTTGATTGCACGATGGCAGGAAGGGAATACTCCCCAGCTGTAGACATAGCCCTAGGAATAGAAACCCGCTCAGAACCAAGTACAACAACCAGTGCAGAACCAGAATCCATGGCCGAATCAGAACATAAATCAAAATATAAATCAATTGGGGAACGTACCACTGAAACAGCAGCAGGGTGCAAACATCGCGACAATTTCTACTGAACCACGACCACAAGATGCGCCCGTTGCTGTGGTCACTCGAGGAGGAAAGACAACTGGAGAAGACAACTCAACGATCTGGTTAGCTAGACAAAAGAAGGTGCCATTTGATATTGATGCGGAATGGGAGACGTTTCTTCAGGAACGACGCGCCTAAGGGAACAACCGAGGTAAAGCTGTCATGTATGACATGCCCTATACTTTTGATGCTACTTCGGAGGTTAGCCCGTCGTGGTGGTCCAACACACTTCGATCATTTTTGGAACATTGTTTTCCCCTGGCAAAAGATCACGTTGCTCTTGCTGCGATTGAAGCCTTGTTGCGACGACTAGACTAGGATCGACAAGAGTTTGCGGTTAATTCCTTGCAACGATGGAAGACAGGTAAGGAGATGCGGATAAATATTCAAATTGGCGACTATGATGTTGATTCATTTATTCTGGATCTTGGTTCGGATGTCAACATCTTGACAAAGCAGGCTTGGCAGAAGATGGGGATCCCCCCATGGAGATGGTCTTCTGTACAGCTCTGATTGGCTAACCATGTAAAATTAACACCCATTGGGCGAGTTCCATGGCTAGTGGTAGATATCGAGGGTATGAAAACCTATGCCAACTTTGATGTCATAGAAGTTGTCGAAGGTGGCAGCTCTTATCTCATGTTGTTGGGGATTCGATGGGCTAATGATAGTGGAGCTGCAATCAACTTCAAGCGATGGATGATGACTTTTGAAAATCGTGATCTCAGATTTATCGCCCAATTGGATCCAGCTAAAGGATGCCACTACATAGAGCCAGTGAAGGACAACGATCCTAGAGGATGGGACCATGCATTCAATATTTCTGAAGATTATATACATCTGACTGCCAACGGTGAGCTGGGATGGCGCAGTGACAGCTCTGCGTCTTTCGACTCTAATGATGCGCTAGAATATTGGCAGAACCGCTTTCACAAAGTGTCGCTTTGTAAGTGTGGGTTGGTCGCACAGTCACTATGTCGTGTCGCGACTGAAACGGTTACACTACCAATATATGAAGGACTACCTAGCTTAGCCGATTTTCTGATGGAGTTCGAAGAAAGAGTTTCTGAACCACAACGCTTCCTGGCATTGAATGAAGCATTGAAGGCTGCTCCAGCACGTTGGTGGGCGACACACAAGGCATCGATTGATGGATGGTTGAAATGCCGAATATTGATGATGGTACATTTTGGTGATACTGAGGTTAACCACACTATAAAGTATGATGGGTGGACTGATCTTGGTGGTCACTTGATGGAATGTCAATAGCTATGGGTATCGTGACCAAAAGATGAGTGGGTCCATGCTTTTATCCATACTTTGGATGAGATGCCACACTCATGGTATACTGCAGTTGAGTTGCAAGGGGAAATTTCTAATTGGCTAGAGCTCACAGTGTGTTTTACCCATACATTTGGTTTTGCGGATGCCGATCTAGGGGTTAATAATGTATTACAGCTCATCCGTGATGTAAATCTACAGGTTGTCCTGGTAGCATATCCTGCGGATCCACACACACATTGCCAGATGCAGTATCTCATGGAGTGTTTCAATATCAGTGGTGGGCCAGAAGATGGTGATGATCCATAGAATGTGAATATCCTGGAGTCAGAAGGAAGTCATGATGTGGTACCACCTGATGCGCCAAGCAACCTGATCAGTCAGCCGTTGATGATCCGCAAGATTAACATTGGGACAGAGGACACTCTGAAGTTTGCAAATGTTAGGGATTACTAGGATGAAGAGATGATAAGCAAGGTCACTGATTTGCTCCATGAGTTTCAAGACATATTTCCTACTAAGTTTTCTGACATGGGGGGGATTCTGGGTGACTTAGGAGAAATGAAGATTCCAATAAAACCAGATGCTAAGCCGATTTGGCAGTGACCCTATCGATTGAATCTGTGACATAAGGAGCTGGTCAAGGCTGATATGGATCGCATGTTGGATACTGGTATTGTTGAACCTGTTGAGGAGTTGGAATGGATTAGTCTTATGGTGGTGCAAGATAAGAAAATTGGTGAAGTGTGCATTTGCGTTGACCTCAGGAAGCTAAATGATGCATGTTTGCACGATCCATTCCCCACTCCATTTACCGATGAAGTACTCGAAGGTGTGGGTGGCCAGGAGATGTACTCCTTCACAAACGGGTTCTCTAGCTATCATCAGATCCGCATTGCCAAAGAAGATCACCATAAGACAACTCTTATTACTTAATGCAGCTACTTTCAATACACTGTAATGCCGTTTGGTTTGAAGAATGCACCTGCAATATTTTCGCGGGTTGTCATTGCTACATTTAAAGACTTCATTCAGAAATTTTTACAGGTATACATGGATGATTGGATGGTCTATGGTTTGGTTCGTGATCATTTGGTGAATCTGCGGTTGATGCTCGAGCGATGCCAACAGCACCAGATATCCCTGAATATGAAGAAATGCATATTTTGTGCACCGTTTGGGATATTGCTCGGCCATATTGTGTGTAAGCAAGGGTTGTTGGTCGATCCGGCTAAGATTGCGCTCATTTTAAGTTTGCAACCACTGACCACTGTTAAGCAGTTGCGGGCGACTTTGGGACACATGAGGTATTATCGCAAGTTCATCAGGGGTTATGCTGCGATTACTGCCCCTATGGAGAAGTTGTTGAAGAAGGATGCGGCATTCCAGTGAAGCCCAGAATGTCAGGATAGCTCTGAAACACTGAAGGTGAAGATGGCATCAGCACCGATATTGGTATTTCTGGACTGGAGTATGGAATTCCATGTCCATGTTGATGCCTCATCGATTGCGTTTGGTGTCTTATTGGCTCAACCAGGATAAGGCGACCTTGATCATCCTATTGTTTTTGCAAGTTGAAAGTTGTCCTCTGCAGAAAGAAATTACACTACCACTGAGCACGAAGGTATGGAAATGGTCTACGTGCTACAGAATTTTAGACAATATTTGTTGGGTGGGAAATTTAAAATGTTCACCGACCATTCCGCGTTGAAATACCTAGTTAATAAGCCTGTGTTGGGGGGGAAGATATGCTGCTGGCTACTTCTTTTTCAGGAGTTCGATTTTGAAGTCATTGTGAAGCTGAGCCGATTGAATGCCAGTCCTGATCATCTCTCACGGATTGTTACAGAAGAGGAGCCGACCAACATTGAAGATGGTTTACCAAATGCTCAACTGTTCCGGATTGAGGTTACAAATGGCTACTTTGCGGAAATCATCCAGTTTTTTACAACGGGTACAACACTAGACGACTTCACCACCGGTCAGAAGAAGCAGTTGGTAGTCAAAGATGCAAACTTCCAGGTAATTGCAGGAAAGTTATACAAAATGGGTGCTAATGAGGTATTGCACACATGTGTCTTGCCGCATGAGCAATCGCAGATATCAACAGAAGCGCATGGAGGAGTAGCCGGAGGACACTATGACGAAAAGTGTTAGGAAAGTGCTGCGTGTTGGGCTTTGGTGGCCCACACTACATAATGATGTGACAGACTATGCGCGGTCCTGTGATGTCTGTCAGCAAATTGGAAAACCATCCTGACACGATGAGATGGCGTTGATGCCCCAGTTGACATGATAGCTGTTTGACAAATGGGCGGTGGATTTTGTAGGACCGATCAATCCACCAAGGAAGTGCACAAGTGCACGCTATATTATCACCACGACAGAGTATTTGACTCTATAGGCAGAAGCTGCACCAGTCATTGATTGCTCCGCAGCCACAGCCGTGCAGTTTCTCTTTGACCACATTGTCACTTACTTCGGCTACCCCAAGATATTATTGAGCGAGCAAGGCAGCCACTTTCTTAATCGCACCATCAGCACATTAACAGAGGAGTTGTAGATACAGCATAAGAAGACTACACCCTATCATCCACAGGAGGATGGCACGGTGGAGGCTTTCAATAAGGTATTGGAGCATGCGCTGACAAAGGTGTGTAATGTGAACCGCGATGACTGGGATCTCAAAATCCTAGCAGTATTGTGGGCCTATCACACCACATGTAAACGATTGATAGGGCAGATACCATTTAAGCTAGTGTATGGACAAGAAGCAATTATGCCCATGGAGTATATTGTCCCGATTCCGTGGATTGCAGTCACAACGGGCCTAGATGATGCAGCAGCACTAGGTGAATGTCTAGAGCAGTTGGTGCAGTTGGAGGAAGATCGTTTCATCACTGGGTTCCACCAGGGGGATGAGAAGGATCGCTAGAAAGCATGGCATGATCGACACATCAAAAAGAAATAGTTTCAGCAGGGCGACTTGGTGTTGTTGTACAACAACAAGTTTATGAAACATCCAAGAAAGTTGCAAATGCATTGGCTTGGTTCATATCACATCAGTAGTATTACTTCAGGGGGTGCGGTTCAGTTGCAACAGCTGGATGAGGCGATGCTCCCAAAACTGGTGAATGGTCATAGGTTGAATCCCTATCAGTTGGGCTTGGAATACCGTGATGCCTGAGTCACATTGAGAAAAACAAAAAAAGAAAAAAAAAGAATAGAAGTAGATTGATTGGTGGCAGGATGGCGCACCAATAGGGACGAAATGCGGGAGCAGGGAGGCTTCTGTAGCAAATCTGGAGCGGTCTACAACAAGTGGCAGTGTTGCGATTGGGTCACATCAGGAATCATTATGTAGATGGGACTTTTTACTTTTGGACGGATATGATCGTTAATCGATTTAGATTGTGCTACAAGAACACAGGTTTGGAATCAGGAATACACCGACGCAACATGGCCGATGGAACCTGGAAGGATGGTTTGCATGGTTGGCACAAGGCATCCACCATGATAGCATGGCCAAAGGGATGCTTTGCACATTTTTGCATGCAGGGCAACAAGAGGAAGTACGATTGCTCCGCGGTCAGGCTAATACTCACACGGAGCAATGGAATATTATGATTACCCTGGACCATGAGTAGGTGGTGCAAAGGATTTTCGAGGCAGATGAATGGATGAATGCGATGTATAAATATAGGACCTAAGGATAGTAAGAGCACAAAGGTTATTTCATTTAAGAGGGATTATGTTACGAAAGGCTCAGGCATCTTGCTAAGTTAGGAATTCCAAGGAGGTTGGGGAAATGATCCATTTTGTTTCATGTAGTAGCACACCTGGTGCATTGAGGGACTGAACCACAAGTGTCATGAGCAGTTGGAGCAAGCTGTTCCTCATACACTCCGAGTTTACAAGCATGAAGTTTCGTTCGAGATGTCTAGGCAATTGGTCATCGCCCTTGGGTCCCTGTAACTCATGCTTACCGGTGTGAAATAGATGTGCCAGAACCACTGGCCTATTTTAAACCCTGGCATTGCTTGAAAAATTCCTTTCCATCTATAATCGGTCTCTCGAGATTGGAGGATGAGTTTGTAAGGACTACGACGGTAAGCCAGGAAGAGTCCACTTTTGGGAAAGAAGTACATGACAGCGAGCATATGATCAGTGTAGCAGAAGGAGCAGGAAAACACCGCATGATTCAGATTACAAGAACAGTTGCAGAACTATAATTTTTCCCTAGAAAAGTGAAGACGAAGGGGTACACTGTATCCTATTGACGTGGCTCGAGGGAGAGCCACAAGATTGTGTTGGGGGCCTGTTGGCAGGCAGTTTGGTAGAGTACTATCGCAACATCTCCAATGCTTCGACAAGGCAGAAGATGGTGCAAATGGTGAGAAGATGATGCGAATGGTGATGAGCGGAATATTAGTTATGCATTTTGGGTCAATTGTACTATGGAATGCGGGTTTTGGGTCATTTGGACCACATATTATGTAATGTTGAGTAAGCTATATTGCAGAATGCGGGTTTTTGGTAATTTTGGATAAGTCAGTTAGATATTGGGTCATTTGTCCATAGTGTCAGTTAGGAAGTCAGTAGTAAGTGGACAAGAGTTGTCAGGTGGAAGCCTATATATAGATAAGAATTGTAAGTGTTAAAGAAGGGGATTGGAGAGAGAATTGGCAACTGAAGAATGGGAAGCTTTGATGTTGGTTGCATGATTTCCGGGTATGTTTTGATGTCAAGAGTCATTGTGGAGATCTAGTTTTTGCAGAGGCATTGTATCTGGGTTGAAAATGATACTATGATGAAGCTAATTTGGTGCAATCTCCATGTTCAATTTGTTCAGTTATGATAATGTGATATTGCACTATACGAATAATGTCATGCTTCTTTGATGCGATACTTGCTTTACAATTACTGTTGTTGCAATGATGAATGTTTGGGTTGAATATTGCTTTACTACTATGTTTAATGCTTAAAGATCTCTTTCACTGTGTTACAATAAGATTAAGTATCATAGCCAAAACCATCCTCCTTCATTCGACAGAAACATGGTTTCGTCTGCTCTTCCTGGATGCCTCGAGTGAGACCTCATCTTCTCTGTAGGTGTTGCTGGGTGGGATAAACCCTGTCTTAGCCAGTGCTCAGGAAGACTGCGGTATGTGTCGACAATGAGTGGGACCCCTGTCGACTGGCGTCACGTTAACACATGTTATTTACCTGTTTCATAAAAACTTAGCAATCAACAAGGATTATTAGTGAGTAACTTGTAGCCTAGTAGCTCGACGAGCTTCTAACAACCGGGCTTCCAATTTGATGATTTGAATTTTATAATTCTGCTCTTGTTTGTGAACCTTCTCATTAAGAGAAGTCAAATATTTGTTTTTGGCTTTGAAATTGGCCTTCTTTGCTTTCAACAACTTCCATCGGTTTACCCAAGCTAATAATTCATCTTTTAAGTTTGCAATTTCCTTATCTTGAGCTAGGGTATTAGCCTGCAATTCGGCGACCTCTGCTTCCAATGTAGAAATCCAATTTCTAAAAGCTTGTTTAATCATGTCCTGAAGCTTTTCATCATTCTTGATTGGAGATAGTGGAGGATTATCTGACAATCTACGAGAATTTTTCTTTGAACTTTCGTTAATTACATTGTCAAATTATTTTATGTCTTCTTTATCAGAGTTTTCATTCCCAATTTCATCATATTCTGGAAAATTAATTTCTTTATCACTGTCAATGTCAACTAACGGAGTTTCCCTGTGTTGTTGAATAGTTGTAGGGGTTTCAATGGTCGCCATACTTTGCGTAAACCTATGAAGAGACTTGGATACACAATCATCAAATTTAGGCTTATATCTCTTTGACATCACAGAGCTAGCAATTTCATCTTCAACCACCACATTTGACTTTCTAATGGACTTTTCATCACACGACTCAAAAGGGCTTTCCTTATTTATTACCAATTTTACCTTTTCAAAACTCTTATCAACATTTTCTTTTATATGTACAGGATCTTCATCAAATTTAGATACAGAGGGTTGACAATCAGCTGGTTTTCTTCTCTTTGGTTGGGTTCTATTCTTTCGAGGAGTCCAATGTTTAGTTGGTCCAAAATCATTTTCAACTAAGAACTGTTCCCAGGTTCTATTTACTAAGGTCAATTGATATTGAACCAGAATTTTGAATAACCCATAATGAAAAATGCTATCATCCTGTTTTAAAATTGTATTCTTAACAACATTCAACATCTTCTCCAAACTATTAAGCAAATAATATGGAATATTTAACTCAAAACCAGTAAATTCCATTAAATGTCTGAGATGATAAAAATGTACCGATGCATAACGGCCGTCGCAGGTGATATACCGAACATTCAAATGAAACAATGCTTTCGAATGCATTTTTAAGAACTTCACCGAATACCCAAATGTGTCATCATACCCCGAAGGCAAAGTCAACAGAAAATGCTTAAACTTAACCTTATTTACTTCCCCTGTCTTAAACCATTTTCCGCCAACTTGAGGAAGCTGGGTTGCCTTGGCTATGAAATCTTCAGACAAAACCAGGGTTAAGTCTGTCGATGTATATGCAACTTCGGAATGTATTTCACATATATGTATATTATATTCCTATAGAGATGGTATTATTCCTCTATAAGGAAGTGTCATTATTTATATTGTAAGTGTCGTAACTTATACTTGATGGGTTATTAGACCACCTTGTTTGGGGTCGGCCCTGTATAAGTCATGTGGATCAAAGGGTTATTAGACCACCCTATTGGGGGTCAGCCCAGTCAGCATTATATTATGTGGTTAAGTTCGAGCCTACATGAGTTAGGTAAAAAGGCAAGTCAAGTCAAGTATAAATAGAGTGCGGGAGGCACTCTATTTACTCACTCACTTCTCACTCATGCACTCAAGGAAGAGTGGCGCACTTATGGAGGAGGAGGATCTGCTGCTAGGTTGTGTCTATCTCTTATGGTTGGTTGTATCATTGCTCTATCTATCTCTGAGGAAGTTATTGGGGTTTTTCACCTTTATGGTTTTCCCCAAGTAAATCTTTGTGTCTCTTGTGTGCTTGCATTATTGTCTCCATGATTGATATGTTGTAGATATGCTGTACATGTTGTTCTCTCAGTTAAGATCCTAGATCAGATTAAAGTAAAATCAGAAAATTTAACATGGTATCAGAGCTAGCCTAAAAGAAGGCATGATATGGCATGTATGACACTTGTTGCACTTACGATGCTAGGGCTTGATATAGCAAAAACCAGTCATCGTATCACTTTCGCTATAAATCCGTTTTGGTGAAGTTTTCGGATATGAAATTGTTACAGGACGAATATTAAATCTCCAGGTACCTTGTGTCCAAAGAACAACCTCTAATTCGTTGTACTTTGTGATTTATGATCTGTACAATATAGGGTTTCTGCCTCTTCCAGATCTGAGTCAAAATCAGGTGACCTTGGGAAAAAGGTCATAACTTCGTCTAGGAAGCTCCAAATGAAATTTCGTCAAAAGTGACAGGTATTACACAGACTGTAATATCTCAAAAAAAAATTTCAGAGGCCGAAGATGAACCAGTGACACGTGGCACGCCGTACAAGTGCGATCTCCTGTATTATCCCATAAACAGGTCACGTTGCAACACTTGGCATAACTCTCTCTCAGAGATTCCAATTGAGGTCAGACCTATCAGGATGGAAAGATGAAAGGCCGAGCTATCTCAGGAAACTTTTTCAGAGGCCGAAGTTCAAACAGTGACACGTGGCACGCCGTACAAGTTCGCACTCCTGTATTATCCCAAAACAGGTCACGTTGCGACATTTGGCATAACTCTCTCTCAGAGAATCCAATTGAGGTCAGACCTGTTGGGATGGAAAGATAACAGGTCAGGCTATCTCAAGAAATGTTTTCAGACCTTGTGGATCAAAAGGTTTGGAGTTACACCAGAAACAATCAGGTACATATTTCTGTCAAAACAGAATTATTTTTGAGTACCTTCATTCATGGCTTCCGGAATTTAGGGCTTTGAAGAAAGTTGGAATTTTTGTAATCGGAGACCACGGCTGGATGCTACTCATCAAAATAGAAATTTAGAGACCAATATCAGAATTTTTGGTTGGGCAGAAGGCCGAGCTTGATCAAACCCTAGTTCGGGACTTTGATCAGAAAAGTGGAAAATTAGGGCTTCTGTAAAAACGGAAATTTTTGAAATCTGTGACCATGGCTGGAAGCTCCTCAGAAAAATAGAAGCTTAGAGCTTTGGATCAAACCTTTTGATTGGGAAGAAGAGTGGGCTTCATCAAACCCCAGTTTAGGGTCACGTCCAGTGAATCCGAAAGTTTCAAAGGCAAAATTGAGGAGTGAAACTTTGCAGTTTTCAAATTCTGAATATACCAGTTTGATCAGCTCATCAAGGCGCATATTTCTATCCTTTCAGAAGTTTGAAATTCAAAGTTTGAATTTTTGGGGTTTCTCTGACAAACCCATATCCAGCTCCAGTTCCAGTTCTTGCAAATCAAGTGGATTGGGTTAATCCTAGAAGAAGATAGATTGGTCACCTGCATAAGTGAAGAAGTTCCTGTTTCAGAGGGAGATGAGGCTAAGGCCTTACATAAGAAGATTACAAGTGATCTCGACAGGTATGACTCATCGAGGTATGTTTTGAGATTTGTTCATGATTAAGTTTATGGTATGTTTGTCTTCATGTTATTACGGTTAGTACAATCTTGATTTTAGACTTGTCACATCACCTTAATAAAACTATGAATGCACAATAGAAAATATTCATTGATTAGGGTGTTGACACTTATGATTGTACTAATGCATTATGGTGTTGTATGAGGTTTATGTTGTCTACTAACATGAAAGGTACACCAAGAAAGACAAATCATGTTCTGGTCCAAGAACATATGGTCATGATAACATGAGGACAAAGATTCATCCATTTGTCATGGATCTCATAGAAGATCCATTTACGAGGTATGTATAACTTGGTTTTGTAATGGTTAACATATGAGACATGCAGGTTACTAGCACAAGTCACTGAAGAGAACCAAAAGACATCATGCGGGTATGTTAGACATAAACTAGCTAGCATGCTAATCCAGGTATGTTTTTCCTATATCAAGCTAGAATCCTACCTTGGTTTAGGATCTTATACTGTTGTGTTGTTGATAATGATTATTCATGAAGTCATAAGTTTGAATAATCATGGTTGTATGCATATTATGTTTCTTACCATAATTGATGATATGATTAACCAGAAGAATCATGAAGGTATAGGTTTGAATAATCACAGGTTTTAGGCATATTATATCTCTTATCTTGATTGATGATTCAACTAACCTGAAGAGTCATAGGTTTGAGTAATTACAGGTTTAGACATGTTATGCTTCTTATGATTTGACTAACCATAAGAATCCTACATAAACCTTGAATGCTAATGCTTATTATTTCTGATCATGACTATACATGCTTAAGATTATTGTGTTTTAATAGTATACTAATGAATGTATGATTTTATATGAGATCACAAGGATAACACAATCATGATACTAATAAGCATGCATAGGGACCAAGGATGAATATGAGTTCAAGAACAGGTAATCCAGGAAGCAAAGATCAAGAGGGAGTACACTCCAGTGGTTTATGCAAGGATGCAAATATTCAGAGGGAGTTGACCATCTCTCTACATTCCACATCAAAAGGTGTAGAAGAATCTACTTCAGATTAGGACTCCAGTAGCTCCTGCAAGGAAGCGAAGACTCAGAGGGAGTCCACCCAACGAACAAACAAAGATAAGTATTTGAATTGTAATTTCTTAAATAATACTATTCAATAATGTATATACTGATGTTCCTAGAATTAGGTTGTGTATTATGCATATTAGAATAATTGCATTGATGAACAGTATACACCTAATATGCATGGGTAAGTAGGCCTATGGAACTGTACAACATTCCATTGCTACTTATCTAGAATGAAACCTCTTTGCTGACATGTTGGGAGTTGTGCACACTCTTAACAATGTTCTGGTAGAGATTGGAAGGCATCTAGAAAGTTACGGAATATGGATAAATGTTGTATTGAAGCATTGGCTAAGATAATTGCATGACTGTATGGCATATTTCTTTATGTGTAAGAATTTGTTCTGAAAACTATGAGATGTTTTCTAATCATGCAATTTAACTTGTTGTGTAGGAAAGATCGTATGCCATCTCCTACAAAAGAAGAACTACAACATTTGTTCCAGCAACAAAGATATCTATTGAAGATATTGAAGATATTGAAGTTCCCAGGATCTGGGATGAAGAAATGAAATGCCATGATCCGTCGATCATGAAGAATGATTTTTGGGATGTAATCGTAAGACATGAAGGGAAGTTTGCTATGACTTCCAAATGGAACTATTAGATCAAGCAAGTTACAGATGGCAACATTAAGAAATATAAAAGTGATGAAATAGAAGATGCACCAGATGGATTTCAAGACAGCATGGTGTAGTCATATATGTGTGCAGAACGTGGTATGGTAGGATAGACAGATTTCTATCTAGTTTGGGCTTTACCGAGAGTAAAGCGGATTCCAACCTTTACTACAAGGTTGAGGAAGGCAATCCAATGATACTATTTTTGTATGCGGATAACCTGTTTGTTACAGGTGAAGATAGATTGATTACCGACATGCAGCAGAAGCTTGCAGCTGAATTCGATATGAAAGATTTGGGAATGATGCACTGTTTCCTTGGGATGGAGGTGTGGCAGAGTGATGGAATCTTCCTTGGACAAGGGAAGTATGCAGTAGAGATCCTGAAGAGGTTCAAGATGATGGACTGCAAAGCTATGGCCACACCTATGGCATTGAACCTGAAGTGTCAGTGTGATGCTTCATCTGAGCCGATTGATATCACTATGTATCGTCAGATGATTGGGTCCTTGATGTACCTGACGAACATGAGACCAGACATTTGCTTTGCTGTGAACACATTGAGCCAGTTCCTGACGGATCCGAGGAGTGTTCACCTGGTTGCTGTAAAGCATGTTCTGAGGTACCTGAAGGGTACAGTGGATTATGGGCTCAGGTATGAGGCGAATCAAAAGTTTAACCTGCAGGGTTATGTTGATTCAGATTGGGCTGGCAGTGCTACAGATAGGAAGAGCACATCTGGATGTTGCTTCAGCATGGGATCAGGTGTGATCTCTTGGTTTAGCAGGAAGCAGTCCTGCGTAGCACTGAGTACAGCTGAGGTAGAGTATGTTGCAGCTTGCTCAGCTAGTTGTGAGGCAGTATGGCTACGGAAGCTACTGTCTGAGTTATTTGATCTCCCGTTGGAGGCTACTGGTATCTTCTGTGATAACCAGAGTTGTGTGAAGCTGTCCGAGAACCCAGTGTTTCATGACAGGTCGAAATACATAGAGATCAAATATCACTATATTAGGGATATGGTGCAGAGAGGAGCTGTGAAGCTTCTGTATGTTGCGATGGACGAGCAGATTGCAGATGTGCTGATGAAGCCACTAGCCAGAGTGAAGTTCGAGTACTTCAGAGAGAGGCTTGGCGTTCTTCAGATCGAGGACACTTCGAGAAAGAAGTGATGGACACATTTGCTGAAGCCATTCCAAGCATGTTGGAAGGAGGATCCTTCACATGGCTATGGATGTAAGCGCTGGATAATGTGCATCATGATGATGTTCTGGTTTCTGCTTGGATATGATCAGTTGGATCATTTATGTATGTATGCATCATGTTGGATGTTGGATATGATCAGTTGGATCATTTATGTATGTATGCATCATGTTGGATGTTGGATATGATCAGTTGGATCATTTATGTATGTATGCATCATGTTGGATGCTAGATATGATCAGTTGGATCATGTGTATGTATTTTGTATATGCATCATGTTGGATGCTTGGACCATGTATCTGTATATGTATCAGGTGGATACATTGTATGATTAGGTGGATCATGTATGGTGATATGTATCATGTATTTGTATTTGTATCAGGTGGATACATTGTATGATCAGGAGGATCATGTATGATGATATGTATCAGGTAGATACTTGGTATGCATCAGGTAGATGCATTGATGATCAGGATGATCATGGATGACGAGCTTCAGGATGTTGCTCTAGATGACATGCAGCAGGATGTTGCAGTGATGATCAGGATGATCATGGATGACGAGCTTCAGGATGTTGCTCCAGATGACATGCAGCAGAATGTTGTAGTGATGATTGGGATGATCATGGATGACGAGCTTCAAGATGTTGCTCTAGATGACATGTAGCAGGACGTTGCAGTGATGATGATCAGGATGATCATGTGTACATCAGGTTTATGTATGGTGAGTATCAGGATGATACTCTATGGCCGTGGATCAGGTTGTGCAGATGAGCATGTCTGGGAGATCCTATAGGTCGGAGTTGTGTACCTATAACATCCTGGGATGCTCTTTCGAGACATTGCTCTGGGAGGACATGTAATTTGTGCCCTGGGAGATTTTAGGTCGGAGTTGTGTACCCGTAACATCCTGAGATGCTCTTGCGAGGTTTTGTCCTATGGCATGTAATTTGTGCCCTGGGAGATTTCAGGTCGGAGTTGTGTACCCGTAACATCCTGAGATGCTCTTTCGAGGTTTTGCCATGACCACATGTAATTTGTGCCCTGGGATATTTCAGGTCGGAGTTGTGTACCCGTAACATCCTGAGATGCTCTTGCTAGGTTTTGTGGTGGACCACATGTAATTTGTGCCCTGGGAGATTTTAGGTCGGAGTTGTGTACCCATAACATCCTGAGATGCTCTTTCGAGGTTTTGTGGTGGGGTCACATGTAATAGCGCCTTGGGAGATCCTACAGGTCGGAGTTGTGTACCTGTAACATCCTGGGATGCTCTTTCGAGGTTTTGTGACACACGTAATAAGTCCTGAGGATTCCACAGTATGGCCAGTGATGATGAAGACCTGCAGGTGGTGGGCCTACATCCAGTATGAAAAAGGACTGGCTCTGTAGAACTTCCTATGACGAGTAGATTCAGAGATTGATTGAGATAGCAGCAGCAGTGACGATGATGATGACTCGATGACAATTATCCAGTTACGATGATCCAGAGAAGATGACTTGTGCTAGAAGAACTATGCTGAGAAATACCTTCCTAGTTAAGAGGGAGTGTTGATGTATATGTAACTTCGGAATGTATTTCACATATATGTATATTATATTCCTATAGAGATGGTATTATTCCTCTATAAGGAAGTGTCGTTATTTATATTGTAAGTGTCGTAGCTTATACTTGATGGGTTATTAGACCACCTTGTTTGGGGTCGGCCCTGTATAAGTCATGTGGGTCAAAGGGTTATTAGACCACCCTATTGGGGGTCGGCCCAGTCAGCATTATATTATGTGGTTAAGTTCGAGCCTACATGAGTTAGGTAAAAAGGCAAGTCAAGTCAAGTATAAATAGAGTGCGGGAGGCACTCTATTTACTCACTCACTTCTCACTCATGCACTCAAGGAAGAGTGGCGCACTTATGGAGGAGGAGGATCTGCTGCTAGGTTGTGTCTATCTCTTATGGTTGGTTGTATCATTGCTCTATCTATCGCTGAGGAAGTTATTGGGGTTTTTCACCTTTATGGTTTTCCCCAAGTAAATATTTGTGTCTCTTGTGTGCTTGCATTATTGTCTCCATGATTGATATGTTGTAGATATGCTGTACATGTTGTTCTCTCAGTTAAGATCCTAGATCAGATTAAAGTAAATTCAGAAAATTTAACAAAGTCTCCTATCTGGGAAACATTATCCTTCAGAGATAAAGCGAATCTGCATGTTACTTCTATGTTATAACCATCAAATCTTGCAAAGAACTTTCTCCAACCGACCTTCTCAATCAACAATGCAAGTTCAAGATCTATTTCCAACAGTTCATCACCATATGGTTGAAATCAGCATAGTGGAGCCATCTTCCCTGCGTTTGGTTTTTATTTCACCTGAGAATCATATGGGGAAGTGAAAATTGAAGGAATAGGTATACAGGTCTCAATAGGCATGATGAAAACTCTACTAGGCTCACATGAAAACCATAAATGCGTGCTAAAAAATAATACCCTCATCGCCAAAAGCAAATTCATGAACTAAACCATCATAATGATACAATCTGAAGTGATCATCCAGTACTAAAAATAATTTGCATTAAATGAAATGACATCATAAAATGAGATTTAAATGCAGCAGTGAACTGGATAATAATTTCATGATGTTCATGTCAAATATGTGTCAGCAAGACATCGATCTGTGTCTTATACCAAAACATTACACCTCCAGGTTTTGATAGACCAAGCTACACGTGGAACTGGAAGTACTATCGATTTCAGGTGATTAGAGTTTCACATCATGACTGATCACAATTCATAAGGTCTCATGAAATCATCAAAATTGATGATCAATATAACCTCAAGAAAAAAAATCATTTTTGAAATCATACATGATATAATTCGTGCATTGATTCTTTGAATTTGATATCATATAATGAGATCATGAAACAATTAACCCTAACTGAAATCTCTTAAAAAAAACTATGAAAGAGATTAACCAAAAGAAAAACTACAAACAACTAAGTATTAAATCTTATAAAAAAATTCATTTTGAATATAACATAAAGATTTCGATAAAATTTCAAAATGAAGTTTAAAAGTAAACTTTAGTTATTATGAAATCCTATATACAATATTAAAATCATTTATTTACAAATATGAAACATAGCTTAAGACTTGTTATAAAATAAATGTTTCAATATATTGGTAAGGGTCAAAATAAAATATGGAATTAATATATTAACCCAAACAAAATGCATTTTAAGATAAAACTTAGTCATAAAAACCATGCCTTATATCATGAAAATCTCTCAAATATAAAATAAAGATAGGAAATATTGATAAGCAATGTCAATGATAGGTTATATTGATAAGCAGTAATCATTAATTATAATATATGATCATAAAATATAAAAAATGAAAGTTGATCATAAAATTATATTTTAACAACTGCTAAAATAAGTAATCACCTTAACCTGGACTTCCTTTCAAAACCTTAACCTAATCATCAATTTTTCATCAATTAAGAGTACCTTCAGAATCAAATATTATGAAGACACTCTCTTATAATTTTATAAAAGAGAACTGATCAATTTTATTTAGTAAAGTAGAAAAATTTAGAGGGTTGTTTCCTGCCAACAGAATAACATTGTAATCAAATTTCTGTGGGAAAAGAAGTTTGATATCTAATATTGGTTTTATTTTTCCCTGGCGACTTGACTTTGGATTTTTAAGTTTAAAAAAGGTGACTCCAAGAAAGAAATTATGGCTTCTAGAAAGATTCACACGAGGAGAAACCCAAGTTCTCAGTTATTTCAAGCAATGGACAATCCAAAAGAGCTTTTGAGAAAGATTGAAGGCAAATATCAAGAAGGTACATCCCAGTATGATACTTTGTTCCCTTCTTTTCAAGAAGAACTATTCAGTTATGAATGTATTGATTTAGGCGAAAGATATGAACAGTCTCCATTTAGATCCAAGTCAAAATCATATTTAAAAGAAACTGTTATTGATCAGAATAGGTTCCAATCATATCTATTACAGTCTGTTTACGAATATTTACAAAAGTATAGAAAAGTTTAAAATCCATAGCACAGACTCATAATATTGTTCAGATTCCACCATTACAAACCCATAACATTGTTCAAAACCATCCAGTAGTCATGGCTGCTAGATTCGCTCCACTTGCTCTGGCTATTGTTTTACATGACCTCCCTCAAAATTATGAACAAAGAATCACATTGTTTGTTGGAGAAAGGAATTACACAGCCCACCAACATGTTGATACTTATAATGATTTCATTGACCTCGAGGAATTAGATCATGATGATTCTAAAATGAGATTGTTAGTACAAAGTTTAAAAGGGGAGGTTAAGAAGTGGTTCAAAACACTGGCTATGAGATCTATCCCTTCTTATGATGATTTTTAAACCAGTTTGATTGAAAGATGGGAAGACAAGAAAAACCCTTCACAAATTCTGACACAATATAATAATTTGAAGAAGAGTGGTTTCAAAACTATTCAAGAATTTTCTGCAAGATTCATGAGGGTCTATAATTCGATCCCTATTGATGTTAAACCTCTAGTGGTAGCTGCCAAATTCCATTATGCAAATTCCTTTGATGGTGAATTTTCTTGTATGTTGAGAGAAAGAAAGCCAGCAACCTTGCCAGATATGTTAAAAGATGCAGTGGAAGTAGAAGCAAATTTGATGGCTTCTGAGAAGATGAAACATAAAATTGATATAGATAGAAGAAAAAATAGAGAAGAAAACCTAGCTTCCACTTCTTCTTCCACATATTATAGAATTGATATGATGGTGAAAACAATGGAAAGACTATTGGACATACTGGCTTTGGAAAATAAACCCCAGAATAGAGATCAACAAGAACCTCATATTACAAATATGAATTTCAAAAGGAAAATTCCCCCACAGATAAGACAGAGAGATCAGAGGAATCCAATAAATGCAGCAGATAATCAAGTAAGAACTCCTTTCCCTGAGAACTTTGTAGGTGAAGAAGGAGAAATTGAGCTAGTAGAAAGTGAAATTCATCATTTTGATGATCTTGATTCTGAAGTTTATTTAACCAAGACAGAACATGACATGTTTTCTAGTGATGGGGAATGTAATACCTTTGAGTTAGAGACAGAGCAGTATTAGATTGGATATAAGAATGCAGTAAATGACCTTCAAGAAAATATCAACCATAGAAAAAAGGATATAGTTATAAATAAAGGGAAGGGTCCTATTGATCAATCTTCGACTAGTTAGCATAAAAGAGAAAAACAAAAAGAATAGGTAGTAAAGAAAATTCCATAAAATAAAAGAGATGCAATCAAGGAAAGTGACAAAAAACTTGTTCCATTCAGCCTGCAAAATGAAATCTCAAAAATCAAAATTTCTATCACATTTAATGAGATATTTAAAAATGGTGAATATAAGGAACAGATCTAAAAGCTGGTTCGGAGTGAAGGGAAAATAGAACTTGATGCTTTTGAATTAAATGATGATGCTCCAACTATTCTTATGGATTCTAAAATGGATGACAACAATTTGGATGAAGTTCCATCTTTTTATGTAAATCTGAATGTTCATGATATGATCCTTCACAATTGTATGCTTGCTTTAGGAGCTTCACATAATTTGATGCCAAAGGTTGTGGTTGAAAGTCTGGGTTTAGAAACCAGAAGACCATATAAAGATTTGTTTGATTTTGATTCAAAAAAGGTCAAATGATTGGGGTTGATAAAAGACTTGGTAGTTTCTCTTACTAAATTTCCAGCTAGAAGTGTGGTCATGGATGTGGTTGTTGTAGATATTCCTCCCAAATTTGATATGTTGTTATCTAGATCTTGAGATTCAAAACTCATGGGAAATTTAGAGATGGACATGTCTTTTAATACAATTCCAGTTCTTGGTGAACATATAAGATTATACACTGAGAAGAGATTCACATATGTGGTAAGAAGTGTTGGCCCGGTTTTGCAACCAGGCTTAGTGCTATGGGCACCTGCTAACTAGTAGCAGCAGTTTCAAATAGAAATAAACAAGAAACTAATCTAAACAAAACTAATCATGGATCTATGCAAGAATATAAGCAAATAATGTAAACATTTAAAAAACAAGAACAAGAAAATATTAAAGAATGAATTTGTATTGAAAAATGGGGGGCAAGCAAGTGCTTGTGATAATACCTTCAATGGTGAAGGTTGATGTTGAGCAACTCCCAGGATGAGTAGCTCCAAGCTCCAAGAGGTCTCCTTCTCCAAGGTTGCTTACAATGGCTAAAATGCTCAAGGGAGATTTCGGCAGCATGAGGATGAGATAATGGATGGATGTCAAATGAGGAGCCCCTACCACCTTTTTATAGGTTTTGGTGGTGGGGAATACCATTTGTGGTTTTGTGGAAACCAAATGGTATTGACCAACATGGTTTACGTACTTTTCCCTCCTTTTTCCTTTTTTGAATAAAATTAATATTTTTATTCCCCTTTTTAATATTTTTGGGAATTTGGACTCTTTTTGAGGGTTTTTTATGCTTTTAAGGAAAAATAATCTTTTTGAGTGGGAAAAAGGGGTGTACTAAGGTCTTTTGGTGACCTTTTGTTGGTTTCAGAGGCTCAGATGGTGGAAAAGTGGACAAATAGGTTATATGAATCAGGAAATGAGCTACTGAGCACTTTTTGGGTGTTAACAGATTGCCCCCTGATGTGTGAGGGCAGGAGCTCATCGTATGGACGATAGACATCATAGTTCTTTTTGTCTTTTTTTTTTCGGGGTTTTAGGGGAGAGAAGAGACCGGTTGGAGACTGGAGCCACGGCCCTTGGAAGCTGCAAAAACAAAAAATATTACATGGCCTCAATATGAATGAGGTACAATCTTTGATAATGGATGAGGTGAGCATTCCCATGCTCGTATCAAGACATGTACATAACAATTAGTCCCCAGAAGGGGGATCTAATACATAAAGAATCTACTGGTATATCATAATGGTCCAGGGGGGACATTATTTTGGGATATACTCCTGATCATAACTGATCTCAATAACTGATACACTGGAATAACTGATGAACTGCTGAAACTGAAGGTGTCCAACATCTGTGGGGACTCAAAGACTATGAGTCATCTCTAAGAAGTAATGTAACTGTGTACTCAAGGGAGTATGAAACTGGGGTACATCTGAATACTGTCGCCATGCGCAACCCGGATATCTATAGAAAAAGTGTAACTGGTTTTATCCATAGGAAGACTCTTGAATGTGGAGGAGTCAGGAGGTATCCGGGGTCTTCGACTAATAAGTGAAACGGACGAATACCCTGTGCGAGTCTCAACGATGCGATCAAGGTGTTGAATTCGAGCATGTGAGAAACAATCATTTGGAGAGGCACTGAAGATTGCTCTCGAAATGATTCGTAGGCACTCATCATAAATGGTGATGAGTCCAAGACACAGGGACCTCTAGGTCGATCCTCTGGAATCAATGTGATTGTCGTCGACAGAGGGAGACCAGCAACTAACAAGGCAATGATGTTTCCTTGATAGGAGCACGAGGTGTAAAACTGCAGTGTTGTTGTACTGATGGTAGGACTGACATACTTGTGGGAATGGGAAATAATTGGGTCAAAAACTGGGTAGACTCAAACTTCCTTTGTTCAGAGCATGATGACATGGTTGACCTGGTAGCGTAGGGAACTGCTTGTAGGTGTGGGGATGATTGCTTTGACTGAATGGTATATATTGACTCTGGGGGGGGGGACGAGCTGATAGGTGCCGTCGAGGAATTATCAAGGTGACATACTATAGAATACTCTGAACAAAGGCGACCAAAATGGGGAAGCTACCTAATGAGTAGATGTGATCTGTCATGGCGCCAAGAGGCACCATTGAGTCCTTCTTCGTAGTTTTAATGAGCTCCAAGAAGGGATAAAAGTGTGCTTTGAAATGGTACGGTCCTGTGGATTTTGTGAGCCCAGGACGGCTCATGCTCATGGTTGCTTTCATGTTTAGAGAGTCTGAAAACGGTAAGTGGACTCTATTGGTGTTTCTTTTTCGTAATTTTAGTCTCCAAGGCCCGAAAAAGCATAAAATGATGCGGATGGAGAACTCTTTTAGTCGATGTGACTAGAGTATACCTTTTTCGTAATTAGTCTACAAGGTCCGAAAAAGGGGTAAACTTATACCAGGTAGACGCCCTTTCTGATACGTTTAATGAGCATGAAAGGAAACAAGGTTTCTCGGCAATCTTTTCATTGTTTGTAGGAGTCAGAAAAGAGCTTAACAGAAACTCCCTAAGTGTCTTTTTCGTAAAAGGGGTTGCTCGGCCCGAAAAATGGGTAAAATTATACCGAACAAAAATGGACTGATGAGGGCGAGAAAAGGTCTCAAGCATCGTCATCAGTGCGGAAAACTGGATCCAGTGACATAAGGATTGTCGAAAAACGGAGAACGGCTGATGTGGCACGCAAACCGAGGCTATGTGGGGGCATAAAAAATGCCCTAAAAATCAGGACGTGACAGCGAGAAATGTTCTCGAGCATCATCACGAGCGCAGAAAACTGAATCTGGCGATGTAAGGCACGTCGAAAACAGAGAACGGCCGATGTGGCACGCTAACCGAGGTGACGAGGGAAGCATGGAAAAAATGCCCGAAAAATCTAAAGGTGAGAGCGAGAAATGATCTCAAGCATCATCACGAGCAGGGAAAACTGAATCCGGCGATATAAGGCATGTCGAAAATGGAGAACGACCGATGTGGCACGCAAACCGAGGTGACGAGGGGGCATGGAAGAAATGCCCAAAAAATCTAAAGGTGAGAGCGAGAAATGATCTCAAGCATCATCATGAGTGCGGAAAACTGAATTCGGCGATATAAGGCATGTCCAGAATGGAGAACGGTTAATGTGGCACGCAAACCGAGGTGACGAGGGGGCATGGAAAAAATGCCCTGACAATCGGGACGTGACAGTGAGAAATGATCTCAAGCATCATCACGAGTGCGGAAAATTGAATCCGGTGATATATGGCACGTCCAAAATGGAGAACAGCCGATGTGGCACGCAAACCGAGGCCACGAGAGAGGCCAACAAATGGTTAAAAAATGGACCCTGTGAAAACGAGAAAAGGAAGGAACCTACATGAAGTTCTCGCTGTGCTGATTCCAACGGTACCAACGGTTTGAGAAATGGACTTCGTATGATACCGCAATGGTTGTTGGAAAATTGGTGGATTATCTATAAATAGGGCGTGGGGCCCAAATGACTTGTCATTGTTACGTGCGAGTTTGATAGAGCTGTCAGAGCTATTTCTCGATTTTCGAGAGATTTCACCGTTGGTTTTCGATTCAGCGAGTTGCAGGTAACTCTATTTGCCTTAGCCTTGTCAATTATGTCTTTTTTGTTTGGCGGCGGGCCCCCGAAGGCCGCGAAATTCCATGTTGACTCTCCAACGTGGAATATCACGGGTTTCGGGGCTGTTCCCACGATGAACCGCGCGGGTTTTAGGCTGACAGTCGCAATGTTCATCGCGACTGCGAGGTTGGAACCCGCGATGTTCATCGCGAGTTCATGGGGGATAGTCGCGATGTTCATCGCGACTGTCCGGCCAAAACCCGCGATGTTCATCGCGGGTTTTTGCATGGATCCCGCGATGGTCATCGCGGCTTTTGGTGGAAAAGCCGCGATGGGCATCGCGGCTTTTTGTGTAAAAGCCACGATGGATTTTTTTCAAAATTTTTTATGCTGGGGCTAAAAATTTCTTCTGTTTTCTGGCAGGATGTTGAGGAGACCACTGTCCTCGTGGCGGGAGCGAGAGATCGATGATGATCTTATGGCGAGGATTGAGACTGATCCGGGGGTGAGACAGACTCTGGCTATGAGCGGACTTTTGAAGTTCGCTCAGATCCCACCTATTCGTTCAGTGAGAAGGCTCCTGAACAAGCTTGTGCGTTGGTGGGTGCCGGCGGAGGGTGCATTTATTATTGGGGGTGAGAGATTAGAGATCACTCTCACGGATGTCTATTTCTTGACTGGGTTGCCTCGCTTGGGTGAGGTGGGCGATCTCTTACCGAGGATCCCGCCGGGTGTAGATATGGAGGACCTGTTACAGACTTTCTGTGTTGATGATGCTGTTTTGCAGAACAGCTCTATTAGTCTGCGATCCCTACGTGAGTGGGATATGCGAGCTGTTGGGGCATGTGTTCTACGGATATTGGGTGCGGCTGCGCCACATCGTATGTCTGGGGGACAGACGATGATGGTGGAATCCGTTCTTCGGGGGACATATTATGCCTGGGGGCAGATGTTTCTGGCGGGTGTCCGGAGAGATCTGGACAAGGCCATTCGAGAGGGAGGTGAGTTTTGTTATGCTTCATTTTATGCTGTTTTTTCTTCGAGCGGGTGCCGACCTTGCGGCCATGGGTACCCATTCATGCTGGTCTCGTGAGTGAGCCTCGTATGATGAGATGGGGGCAGATGATGCCTCGTGGTGGCGGTGGTGTCCGTGGCTTCTTCACGGAGGATTTTTATCAGCAGTGGGAGCAGATGCCCCTGGTTATTGAGGACTACCCCTATGCCGGCATGGACTATCGAGGTGTTCCAGAGATGCCTCGTGCCCCAGGACAGGCCTGGAGTTTATACGGTATGTTTTGTGTTTTATTTGATATTATATCATATGTTGTTTGGTTTATCATTGATGATTATAGTTGTATAGTATGTGATGGCTTACTTGCTTTGTGCAGATGTGGGTCCAGTGCCACCGCCTGACTACGTGGCTCGTCAGGGGCGGGCGATGGTGGTCGCCCATCCACCTGCAGCGGTACCCTCTCCGCGTGGCGGAGGATTTGTGGCTCGTGGGCGAGGGGTTGGCCCTCGCGATGATGCCATAGAGGGTGTCAGACAGACCTTTGCCAGGATCCTAGCTGGACTCCCCGAGGATGGTTGGAGAGACCTGGATCGGGATATTTTGGAGGGTTGCTTCGGTGCGCCGCCTGAGTGGCGGTCTCTCTTGTTGAGGACGGCAGTGTTTATGGTAGGGCACAGGGGTGGTGCTCGGGATGTCCCTACAGAGCCGGCTCAGATGAGGATCCGTCTACGGGATGACCCAGCGGGGCCGGCAGAGCAGAGAGTTCGGGCTCGTCCTGACCCGGCGGAGCCAGTAGAGGAGGATCCGGAGGAGCCTAGGGATCCTGCTAAGTAGATGATATTGTATCTGCCCCCAAATGATGATGAGCATATGGGGAAGCATTTTTGTATGACAGATGTATTTTTGTATATCGAGTGGTGAGGGCACCTATGACATATTGACTATCATGGTTTATATATATGTGTGTATATATTTTGGATATATTGTCATGTATGCACGTGGATGCACATTTGTCTTTTGTATATGCGCGTGGAGGCACATGTTATGCACGTGGATGCAGTATGTTTGTTTATTTATGTATGCCCGTGGAGGCACATGTTATGCACGTGGATGCATTATTTGGTTATTTGTTTTATGCCCGTGGAGGCACACGTTATGCACGTGGATGCATTTTGTTTATGGATATGCCCGTGGAGGCACATGTTATGCACGTGGATGCATTTTGTTTATGGATATGACATGATGTGATCGGTGTCCCAGTCGAGGACATTGTTGGCCATATTGTCTGCTACACTGTTGAGGTGTCTTGGGACATGTGTGAATGAAATGGATTCAAAATGTCTAACCATTTGTTTAGTGCACAGGAATTTTCTGAAAAGACAGTGATTGCGTACCTGGTAATCATTGTTGAGCTGGGAAACTAGGAGCTGTGAGTCCAAGAAAACGTTGAGGTGACGGATGCTCATTTGGAGAGCTGCGGCCAAGAGACCGGTCACGGCATCGTATTCAGCTTGATTATTGGTGGCGGCACCTAAACATACTCCGTCAATGCGAATTAACTCATGTGAAGGGGAGTATATTACCCAAGCTACGGAGGCGAGATTGGGAGACCAACGGCTTGCACCATCAGCGAAACCGACATGGCAGAGTGGAAGAGGCTCCATCTGTGGTCATGCAGAGAAAAACAAATATTTAGGTTTTTTTTTGAATTTTTTGTGAACAAAGAAAGTATGCCTATACTAAAATGGACGATGGTGTCCATCAGATTTTCTATGGGTAAAATCGTTTAAGTTACAACCCGTTGCGTGGGTTGCATAGGGGATTTCCTTCTGAATCGGTCAGAATGTATGCCCCCTGCCCGAGGCAGGAGTGTATGATGTAGGGGCCTTGCCACATAGACACGAACTTTCCCTTTCTGGTTTTATCATGAGCTTGATCGTAAGCAAGGACAAGGTCTCCCTCAGAAAAGGTTCTTGGGTGGACGTGTTTGTCGTAACTTAGTTTCGATCATTGTTTAGCTGCTTCCATGTTTTGAATGGATGTGCGTCGATCTTCAGCGGCCTGCTCTAGGAGTAGTAAACGTTGCTCGATCGGGGAAGTGTCCGGTAGGAGTTCAACGACGATATGTAAGGCTGGGATCTGGCACTCAATAGGGAGGACAGATTCGACACCGTGAACTAAATGGAAAGGGGTAAAACCGGTGGCGGTTTTGGTTGAGGTGTGGTAGGCCCATAGTGCCGGGAAAAGCATGTGGTGCCAATTGGATTTGTGCTTGTCTACAGTACGTTGGAGAATGGTCTTCAAAATTTTATTGATCGCATCGACTTGGCCGTTTCCTTGGGTATAGTAAGCGGAAGAGAAATGGTGTTCAAATTTCAACATGATTGATAATTCTTTCCAGACGGCATCTTCGAAGTGAGAGCCGTGGTCAGAGACTAGTTGCTTCGGCACTCCGAAACGAGCGATAACATGGTTGAAGAAAAACCGCGCTACAGTGTCGGCTTTGCAATTATAGGTCGGCATGGCTTCTGCCCACTTGGTGAAATAATCTACGGCCACAACGATGTGTTTGTGACCGCCGGCTGACGTGGGGTTGCAGTTGAGGAAGTCAATGTCCCATTTGTAGAATGGTCCAATAGTGATGACTGGATGAAGGGGGGCGGGGGGGGTTCTTGCTTTGGGGGCAAAGAGTTGGCAGTTCTGGCAATGTTTGACTGCGGTGATGCAATCGGTAAACAATGATGGCCAAAAATAACCTGCCCGAATGATCTTCTGGGCAGTGGCCATGCCGAAGAAATGGCCTCCGCAAGCACCGCTATGACAATCATTGAGGACTTGTTCTGCCTCACTATGGGATAGGCATCGGCATAGGATGGTATCAACGCCGCGTCGGTAAAGTACGTCCCCTAACAAGAGGTATCGGGGGGCGTGATGTCGTATGCGACGGCGTCCGTCACGATCGATGTGTGGTCGAAATTTTTGTGTACAAAGGTAAGTCAAAATGTCTCCGTACCAAGGGTCCTCAGACGAAATGATGAAGATCTGCTCGTCAATCAGGTCCGTTTGGATAACGGGTGATGTCGAAGAGGATGGGAGGTCAGTGATGTGGTGAGCAAGCGCGAGGGATTTAGTGCTTTTGGGAGTTCTGAAAGTGAGGTCATATTCCTGGAGGATAATGACCCATTTAGCAAAATGACCTTGTAGGAGTCACCGGGTTAGGAGGTAGACCATAGGGTTGGAGTCGGCCACGACCGTGGTATGACTGAGTAGAATGTAGTGTCACAATTTTTGTACGGAAAAGACTACAGCTAGGGCTAATCTTTCCTCGTATGGGTAACACAGAGGTGGGCCAGACAAGGTCTGGCTGACGTAATAAATCACATGCTCTTGGTGGGAGGCATCTTCTTGGACCAAAACTCCGGACACAGCATATTCAGATGCCGAGATATAAAGGGTGAAGTCTTGAGAGAAATCCGGTGGGGATATCAAGGGGGCTTGTGTGAGAGCTTTCTTGAGGGATTCGAATGTCGTGTCTGCTTTCTCATCCCAAACAAAGGGTATGTGGGTACGAAGTAAGCGTAAGAACCCGTGGACTTTGGTGGCATAATCAGGAACGAAGCGCCTGAGGAAATTAGACCGCCCTTGTAGACTTTGGAGCTGCCAAAGCGTGCGAGGAGGTGGAAGTTCTAAGATGGATTTGACTTTCAGGGGATCGACAGTGATTCCGTCTTGGGAAACAATGAAACCCAACAATCGGCCTACCGGGACGCAAAAGACACACTTGTGTGGGTTCAAGCGGATTTTATATTTGCAACAACGCAGGAAAACTTGCCGGAGGTCGTTAAGGTGGTCTGATCGTTTTCAGGAACGAGCTATGAGGTCATCAAGGTATACTCGCAGGATATGGACCAAGTCGTGAAAGCAATAGGTCATGGCCCGCTGGAAAGTGGCACCAGCATTTTTAAGGCCAAATGGCATGACGTGGTAGGAAAAGGTGCCCCATGGGGTGGTGAAGGCAGTCTTGTACTGATCCTCCTTACGGATGTGAATCTGGTTGTATCCGGAAAACCCGTCCATGAAAGATAGGACCTCATGGCCGGCACACTCATCAATGAGTTGGTCAATGAATGGCGTGGGGAAATTGTCTTTTGGACAAGCATGGTTTAAGTCACGGAAATCAGTGCATACTCTAAGGGTGCCTTGCTTTTTGTTGACGGGAACAGGGTTTGACACCCAGGTGGTGTACGGAATAGGATAAATGAATCCTGCTTTGCGAAGTTTCTCGACCTCAGCTTTAACGGTGGGGAGTTTGGAAGGATGAGTGGGTTGCTGTTTCTGGCGAACAGGGGGTACCTCAGGCCATGTATCAATGTGGTGTTCTATGATAGTGGGGTCGAGACCAGGCATCTCGGTATAGGACCAGGCAAAGACATCACGGAACTCTTGAAAGAGCTTTTTGTACGCCTGAGTTTCTGCTTGAGTGCAAGATGCACCGAGCGAGATGAGCTCAGGTTTCCCAGGTGTTGCGGAAATGTTCGACATGTTCCCTTCTTCAAAGGCTTTCGGTGCTGGGATGGGGTCCTTTAACCAATCGACCTTAGTGGGTATGAAATCTTTCGATTCGACCGATAGCTGGTTGGATGTGGTGGATGTAGATGCTTCCGGGAGGAAGTACGAGCGATGATGCATATCATCCCAAGGGTAGTCAGGTGCAGTGAGTGTCTCCAAAATTTGTTCATCAATATTGAAGTAGTCAAACCATAAATCAAGGGGTTTTGGTTTGAAAGTTGTTGAAATCATATATATTGTATTGACTTCTTCCGACGAGGATGATGGCGGGGGGTAGATCTCCTCGATGAGGGGAGGAGATATCTCCAAATCGACATTGTTTAACTCGTACAATGCTGCTGTATAGTCAGGGAGATCGGGACAATGGTGAGAGTAGTGGCTGTAAACACTGCATATGGCACAAGGATGGTTGGTGCGCAGTGATCTGTCGTGAGGCTGAGGAGGTGGCTCAAGTCTAATGACTGGGATGCCGGTATCATCATCCAACATATTCATATGTTCTTGGAGTGCTGGTAGCTGTGGGCATTGATGAGTTGGATGGCCTATCTCATCACACAAAGAGCATTTAGGAGGAGCTCGAAACAATGGTGGGGGTTGGACTGCCTTAGGGGGTGGTATAGCAGTGTATGGTTGTGGACCTCTGCCCCCAGTGGGCTTAACAAGAGGAGGAGGATTCGTTGACGACGAAGGGATCGTGAGACCAGGAGATGGTTTCATCGATGAGGAAGGGATTGTGACACCGGGAGGAGGTTGACTAGTGGTAACAATAGGTTGTACCGGTTGGAGGATGACATTTGGTGTCGGTGGTGGAATGGGAGGCAAAATATACCACACGGGTAATCCCAATGTTAACCCGGGTAGACTAAGGGTAGCCATAACCGGGGTGCTTACTACACCCGAAGGAGGAAATAGAAAGGGGATGGTGTGGATGGGTGTAACACCGATGTGACTAGGCACCAATGGTGGTTGACTAGCGGGTGTTTGTGTATTCTGTGAAAGAGTACAGAGATTTGCGATGTGGGTCTCTGGTGACGGTGGTGGAATGGCCTGGAATGTAGAGGTCATTGGTGTATCAGAGTAAAGGCCGGGACCCACAGAAGAAACAAAAGAGGTAGTGGCACTAGCAGCAGGTTGTTCAATCATGGGAAGAACATTTTCGGGTGCTGCAGGGGCATTGGGATCATAGTAGGTGAGTTGGTCGATTTTGACCACGCGTCCCTCATGGGGGAACATCATGGTACGAAAAACGGATGAGGCAACCGCTTTCATGGAGTACATGTAACTGCGGCCAAGTAAAAGGTTATAATCGAGTTGGGCATTAATGACCTCAATGTTGATGAGCACAGTTTTCCCACCCAATTGGACGGGGACCTTGGGTAGTAGACCTTGAGGTTGAGCTGACCGACCGTCGTAGGCCCGCAATGCAGTGGTGGACTGCTGGAGAGTAGGGGATCCCAACTTCTGCCAAACAAATGTGGACATGACGCATGTGGAGGCACCCTCGTCGATGATACATCGATGGATGACAAGATTCCGAATAGAAACAGAAACTTGGACTGCTATGGTGGAAGGCAGATGTGGTTCGGACTGGTCCAAATCAAAGGTCATCAATTTCGAATCATTTGGGTCAATCGCCCCAATGGCGGAAAGTAAAGTCTTGCACTACGTAGGACAGTTTTTCAAGACTTCTAACGCAGACATGGCTGTGGGAGATTGAGCTAGGTCGTCTACTATGTTGTAATTTGACACAGCCCGGGCATTGGGGTTGTTGTTGATACGGCGGAGTGGGAAACGAGGTACTTTAGATGCGCCATCGAGTGCAAGCGGTGGTATCCGTAACGTCTGATCGGTGGGATGAGCGTTAGTATCCTTATCGGCGGGGGGGGCTTCGGAGGTAGGGCCATACTGGTTCCGACGGGTTTCGATGTTGACGTCGGTAGTGGACATCATCATTAAGTGGTGGGTGCCTGAATCGAAAATTGGTTGTTCAGGGGCGGCATAAGTGATCTGTTGTGGTGGCACGTTTCCCTGTGGGGGAGCTAACAGCTGAGTGTTCACCACTCCTTGTGTTGGAAAAGGGTTTTGTAGCACCAAAGGTTGTTGTTGAGGTGGTGAAGGGTTGGGTGGCGGCTGAGGAGCCGCCTGCCCTTGACGATGGGCGTCATCTGTCCATAGTTGTCGAGCTCACTCCAGATGTGGGAAAGCATGGGTATAGTGGCCATAGACATCGCAAATAGAACAAGGATGGTTTGTTCGTAAATTAGCATTTTTGGCTTGCTTAGGTGGCCGATCAGGATTCTAATGAGCAGGGGCTGCGTTATTGTTTTGCGGAGGATGGGTAGGTTGTGGAGCTTGGTTATGGTTTTGGTTGTTTCCACGGTTACGTCCTCTTCCGCGGTTTGGTTGCCCACCCTGGTTGCATTGGTTATTTTGGTATTGGGGCTGATGTTGTTGTGCGTACACATGCCCTTGAGCTTTGGGGGGATTCTGGGGAGCCGCAGGTGCAGGAGCAGGTTGCGGTGGATAATATGTTGGTGGAGCTGGAGGTGGTCCAGCTGCCTGTTGGGGTTGTTGGTACCCCTGAGCTATTGGATGTGGTGGATTAGCTGGTGCAGCTTGCTGTGGGTACTACAACAGTTGTGGTGAGAACTGAATGGGGTTCTGTGTACCAGGTTGGTTGTAGTATGTAGGAGGCAGATATGCTGATGGCGCTTGTCCATAGCAATGTTGTGGACAAGAGGGTCCATGAATGTGATGTGTCTGGTTTGTTGGAGTGTAAGAAGTTGTCGCTCCAGAACTGGATGTAACCCTAGAGAGGTCTGGGGCAGGCATGGTACTCACCATGCTGAAAGATTTAGCTTGGGGTGTGATTTGGCCAATAATGCCATCGGCGGCATGAGATGCCCCCGGCGCGTCACTGCGTGAAGAGTCGCCTCGTGGGGCGTCAGGTATGATTGTGTATAGATAACCGGACTGGGCGTAAATGAGATCAAATTGTTGGGCTTTGAGGATGGCCTCTTCTTCAGACTGGGGTCTTTCAGATGCCACATCCTTCGCAATAAGAGGGAGGAGGGATTTTAGAAACCAATCTAAGAAGATACGGTCCTCTAACTTAATTTTGCAGAGGCTTCGGCATCGACGCCACTCATGAATGTGGTCAGTGATGTGGGTGGCCGTGGTTTGTCTGCAAGACAGTAGGATCTCGAATCCCGCATCATAACGGACAGGTAACTGGAAAAACTGCAGGAAGGTTGAGGCAAGGGAGGTAAAGGTGGCATGCGTCCCATGAGGCTTCTCGATATACCACTTAGCTGCAAAGCCAGTGAAGGTGCGCTGTAAAAGCCGGAGGCGGATAGAGTCTTCCACTATGGAGTTGGAGGAACACCATAAATGGAAGGACATAATATGGTTCTGGGGTCCTCACCTACCTTACCCTCAAACTTAGGGATATCAGAGGGGAGTTTGGTGGGCATTTGGGGCCACGTAGGATCATGTCTGATGGGGTCATTGGTGAGCCTAGCTAAGTCTGGCAGGTTCAGACTCGCCATGTATGGTAAGCTAGCAGATGTGGAGACTGGAACTGGGACCTGCCTAGTCATTGTGGTATGATGTAGGGGTCCAGTAGCGCCTAAAGGTATGCTAGGTATGGAGGGTGTGTGCCCTCCAATAGGTGTAGTCTGGTATGGGCCAGCGCCTCCAAGTGCAACATGGGTTACACTTGGGTTAGGAATAGCAGTAGGGATTCCTGGGATAGGGTTTGTGGAAACCAGAGGGGGTGTGACCCCTATGTTGGGCATACCCATAACAGGTGGTGGCCCTGTGTTGGGTATTCCTAAATGTGGAGTGTTGCCCATGTTGGGCATACCCAGGGGGGTAGTTTTTGCCATGGATGGCACCGCCGCAGAAGGGTCTGTGGATGTCTCACCTATGGTGTTGGTAAACAGTGGATCAAATGGTGTTCCAGCCATAATAGTGGTTGGTGGTAATACAACGTAGTTTTCGGATTTTGCCTCAAAATCAGAGGTGAAGTGAGGCGTGTCAGAATCGGATGACCGTGTGGTTGACCGACGATGTGTCGAATCAAGGGATAAGGCTCTACGTCGATGATGTGGAGAGCCAAGGAGGCTAAACTCTGGGATTTCGCCCTGTAGACGACGATAGCGTCTAAAATTCTCAATGGTGAGAATTAAGTTTTTGTGTAAAAAAAAAATATGTTTAAATATCAGGTGGCGATATATATATAAAAGACTCAAAACCCTAATGCAACCAAGGGTGCAAGAAGGGGAGTGAAAAAGAAGTCTCTCAGGCCAAAAAATCAACCTCAAAAAAGGCACTTATTCTAGCAGCTGTGCTACAATAAGTGGAGGAATGCAACAAATGGTCAGAGTACCAACATGCAAACGGCTTCTAGAAAAAATAGGTGTAACTATACAAAGGGTGGGTTGAATCATGCAAACACCTAACTAAAAGTATTGTGACTCAAACAAACGATATCCTCTGCAAGGTGATGAAATCCAAGTCAGACAATATGAGTGTTGAGACAACGGCTAGATATCCCCCTACCGGGAGGGACACTGGGTAATCAATCCTAAAGGAAGGCTACTAGGATACTCCGTTCATGACACGTCGAGAAAATGTAAATCTATCGTTTGGTCCTTTGATCGCAATATCCCAATACAAGGATATCCCGAGAACTGCGAATGGTAGCCCTTCGGTTACTGAATGGATTTCGGTATTCCACTCAGGCTTCCGGAACCATCCTCGCGACTTCAACCCTCCTAGGGGAGAGGCCTTCCCACAAATCGGTTGTGACCGCGCCAAAAAGTACTAAGAGATTTTAGCTCCCTAATTGGACAACTTCTATGTCTCAGATGTAATAACTGAGGGGTGTTATTGGAACACCTATCCCCCCAATACTACCTAGCTACAAAATTTCTTTTAGTGTTCCCCAAGTGGGGTTAAAAGTGTGTTGAAATTAGGGTACGTTTTAAGGCTCAGTTCAATTAAGTGATCGAGTGAGTGCACGTGAGGTATTTGTAAACTGAACTTGAAAAAGGTAAATGCTTTACAGGAAATTTTCAAAAGACAAAGGAGCTTTTGAAAATAAAAAAGCAAATATTTATGACTTTTTCAAATAAATGGAAATTAAATGCTTTTGCAAATATCAACTCAAAAAACAAAGGATCTTTTGAATTATGAAAGCAAATAATAGACTTCTTTTAAAGAAATAAATGGACTTCTTCTTTCAAGGAAATTGCTAAGGGAAAGATTTTAAAGAAGTAAACAGGAAAAATTTTAATCTAGATAAAAATGCAAAAATAAGTCCTTCTTTCACTTTCTTGAAAATTTATTAAAAAGACTTCTAGATATGCATTTTAAATAGTAAAAATTTTTCAAGGCTGTAAAATATGCAGAATTTAATACTGTAAAAATGTGCTATGTGGGCAGAAAGTACAGTAAAAATTAATTTTTAAAATCGAAATGGCCGAATGAAAAATTCAGCAGCGTGGGTTTTAACAGAAAAGCCGCGATGGACCGCACGGGTTTCGGTCGCACAGTCGCGATAGACCGCGCAGAAAATGTCCGCGAAGCCGCGGTGTGCAGTGTGCAAATAGGCCGCGAAGTCGTGGTGAACCGCGCGGAAAAGGGCCGCGCAGTCGCGATGTGCAGCGCGGTAAATGACTGCGATGCCGCGATGTGCAGCGCGGAAACCGGCAGCAAAGCCGCGGTGAACCACACGGAAAAAAGGCAAAAGCCGCGATGGACCGCGCGACTGTCAGGCTTAAAACAGCGAGGCGAAAGCCGTGCATGGAAGCCGAAAAATGAACTCGAAAATTGAGAATTCTGGGCTGTTAATGGCAATAGATGGGGCCAAAACTTAGAGCAGCAATGGATCTGCTGTCTAAGATGGCAGATCTATGGGTCTAAAGGTTAAAAACTAATAAAAAACTAAGATTAAAAGCAAAACTAGAGATCTATTGTTCAAAACCCATATTAGTGCTATTGTTGGCCCGGTTTTGCAACCAGGCTTAGTGCTATGGGCACCTGCTAACTAGTAGCAGCAGTTTCAAATAGAAATAAACAAGAAACTAATCTAAACAAAACTAATCATGGATCTATGCAAGAATATAAGCAAATAATGTAAACATTTAAAAAACAAGAACAAGAAAATATTAAAGAATGAATTTGTATTGAAAAATGGGGGGCAAGCAAGTGCTTGCGATAATACCTTCAATGGTGAAGGTTGATGTTGAGCAACTCCCAAGATGAGTAGCTCCAAGCTCCAAGAGGTCTCCTTCTCCAAGGTTGCTTACAATGGCTAAAATGCTCAAGGGATATTTCAGCAGCATGAGGATGAGATAATGGATGGATGTCAAATGAGGAGCCCCTACCACCTTTTTATAGGTTTTGGTGGTGGGGAATACCATTTGTGGTTTTGTGGAAACCAAATGGTATTGACCAACATGGTTTAGGTACTTTTCCCTCCTTTTTCCTTTTTTGAATAAAATTAATATTTTTATTCCCCTTTTAAATATTTTTGGGAATTTGGACTCTTTTTTAGGGTTTTTTATGCTTTTTAGGAAAACTAATCTTTTTGAGTGGGAAAAAGGGGTGTACTAAGGTCTTTTGGTGACTTTTTGTTGGTTTCAGAGGCTCAGATGGTGGAAAAGTGGACAAATGGGTTATATGAATCGGGAAATGAGCTAGTGAGCACTTTTTGGGTGTTAACAAAAATTAGAAATGAACCAGACAGACATTCCATTTATGTAGTAGATATTGATTTAGGATCTTCTATTTTCTATAATGATTGTCAATACGAAGAAAAAATAGACCTAAATAAAAATCAAGAAAAAAATAACGATATTCATGAAAAGGAAATGATTAGACAAAAACGGAGAATTGAAGGGGTTTCGACCTTTCATTTTGATGGGTCAATGAGCAAAGAAGCTGTTGGTGAAGGGGTATGGATAATAACTCCTAATCAAGAATTCCTAATGTATTCTTTCAAACTAGCTTTTGAATGTACTAATAACATGGCAGAATATGAAGCCTTGATCCTAGGATTGAATGTGCTGAGAGAGTTGAAAGCAAAAAATATTGAAGTATTTGGACGTTCAGAATTGGTAATAAATCAGGTAAATGGCAGCTATCAGACTAAGCATCCAAAGATGAGGGCTTATATAAATGAAGTCTGGGATTTGTTTGAGAATTTCTTTGATGAACATGACATAGTGGTGATACCCAGAGTTAACAATTCAGTAGCAGATTCTTTGACAATTGTTGCTGGTGCTTTCAAAAAAGAAATATGATATTGATGTGGTGAACCGACCTTCTATTCCTGATGATTCAAAACACTAGAAAGTATTCGATGATGATCAGCAGATTAAAAAATTTCTAGAAATGACAAATGAATTTTCCAAAACTGTCATTGATACTGAAGATCAAGATATGGAGGAAGTTCCCAATTTGGGAGAATGTTCCGAAGAATCAGAGAAGTTCAAAGGAGAAATTGGAGGAAAATAAATAATCCAGCTGAAGAATAATATTATCCCAAGAGGCCTCATACCCCTAGAAATATTGTTTGATAGGAATGACAAAGCGAGAAATACTAAAGTAGAAGCCCAAGAAGGAGAAATTAAAGATTGTAGCATTGGGATGGAAGAAAGACCAAAAATAGTGAAAATTTCCAAAATTCTGCCCCCTGATGAAGAATAAAAATATGTCAAATTAATGAAATATTTTTCTGATGTGTTTGCATGGATCTATCAGGATCTGAAAGAATATGATACGTTCATAATCCATCATACAATTCCAATCAAACCATGAGAATATTCATTCAAGTAGAAACTCAGAAGGATAAATCCGTTATTGCTGCCAGTGATTGAAAAATAAGTCAAAAAATTGTTTGATGCTAAAATTATTGTGTCATTGATATTTTCTAGGTGGGTGGCGAATCTAGTCCCTGTAAGAAAGAAGAATGGAGAGATAAGGTTGTGTTTAGACTTCAGAAATCTGAATAAAGTGTCTCTTAAAGACAATTATACACTACCCAAAATGGATCACATTCTACATAAGGTTGTTGGAGTAGAGAAGATTTCCATGTTGGATGGATTATCGGGGTACAACCAGATCAAAGTTCTTCTAGAAGATCAGGAGAAGACATATTTTACAACTCATTGGGGGACTTTCATGTATGAAAAGATGCCGTTTGGATTAATGAATGCAGGGGATACATTTCAAAGGGCCATGGACATTGAGGATAAATTTTTAGTAGTATACATGGATGACATAACTGTATTTTCAAAATTTGCTACAGATCACCTAAAACACTTGGAGAGGGTATTTGTGAAATGTAGGAAATTTGGCATCTTGTTCAATCCTAAAAAGTCAAATTTTGCAATGAAGGAAGGAAAGTTATTGGGACATATAATATCAAAAGATGGCATCAAAATTGATCTTGAAAGAGTATCATCAATACAGAAAATTGGGATACTGAGAAGTAAGAAGGAAGTTCAATATATTATTGGTAGAGTAAATTTTCTAAGAAGGTTTGTACCCAATTTTGCGGAGATTTTGAGAAATATTTCATATATGTTAAGAAAGAATAATGAAATCAAGTGGACTATTGAAGCCATAAGATCCTTCACGGATATCAAGAAATATCCTATCGAAGCTCTCGTTCTAATCAGCCCTGAATTTTCAAAATATTTTTTCATTTTTTCATATGCATCACAACATACTATAGCTAGGGTCCTATTGCAGAAAAAACAAGATAACATGGAGCAACCGATTGCTTTTTTAAGAAAAACTATGAGAGATGTAGAATTGAAGTACAATATAATGGATTAGCAAGCCTATGCGTTGATAAAATCCCTGAAAGATTTCAGAGTTTATATAATGCATTCCCATACTGTTGCATATGTTCCATCTACATATGTAAAAGAAATTCTTACTCAACCGGACCCTAAAGGTAAGAGAGAAACATGGATCGCAATCTTGTTGGAGTACGACTTGGACATTAGACCTACTAAATTGATTAAATGACAAGGTCTAACAAAACTGATGACTGAGACAAATTGTGATTCTCTGGACATGAATTTCATATCACATCTTTCAGTTGAAATACTTCCTGATTTTCCAGTTGTTATAGGTCAAATCTGCACTTCTCTGTCCCGTGATCACCTTGCCTTGTAGATCACACAAAAGGACACAAAGGATTGAAGAGATAGATTGCCTTGGATGTTCTGTTGTTAGAAGTACACTCCTTACCTAAAAAGATTGCAGTTTCTCCTGCTTTTTCCACATGTAGGCCCCTCTCTGCATACAAGACCAGCGTACTGTACCCTACTCTCCTCAAGGAAAAATAGCGTACACCTCCCAAAAAGTTGTAAACGCATGTTGTAAAGCATAAAAGTTGCTTCCTGTATGCTACTCTTGTTGTATGAAACCCGCGTACATCTTAAGATGAAATCAAAAATATATTAATTTGATGAATTGGGATTAGTTGAAGTTGGTTCTGCAACTTCCCCAACCTCCCAATCCAACCACCTCTCAATCTTAACTGCCTAGCTTGTCCCATAAATACAAGGAGAATCCATGAGAGGGGTTACTCACATTGCTCAGAAGATAGAGACTCATAATAGTCATAAAATATTGAGAGAAGGCTTGAAGTATTGTTACGCTGGAGGAAAGTCCCAAGTCAAAGTGAAGAGAAGGAGCCCAGGATCCGGTTGCAGAAACATCTCTACACGTCAGGTATACTATATTGATTTCATGTTTCTTTGACAATAAAAAGGTCGAAACACTCTTCATGTCCCAAATCAGATATCTATTGGATTGCATGTCTATTTGGCTTAATTCTTGATTATAGTTGATGTTACATTGATTTATAGTTTCATCATATGTTATATGGTCAAGATACACTGAGGGAGGTATCTTTTGTGTTGTAGGTTCGTCAAGTAGAAGAGCAAATAGGAGATCAAGTGAGAGACCAAGCGAAAGCTAGGACCAGCCGTCGAAAAGAGGTATTTCTCTTAATCTCGATCTCTTTCTTTTGTAATAACCTAATGCAATATAATCAATGTGTTTACCTGTCAAACCCCACCCAGGTGGTAGTGTCCATCTCCTCACTATAAGGTAGAATTCCCAAACAACAGACTGGCGACTCCACTGGGAGTAACCGCTTAGTTGTTTTGCTCTAGGAGAATTAATTTTGGTTTTCTTGTAGCCCATTTTTCAGTTTTGATTGTTTGAGAGGCCTTGTAGGTATGTGATATCTTTCCTATTTGCTTGATTCAACTCAGTTTTTGGTTTGCAAAGCATTTTTTTTCCCTTTTGAGGCCTATACACTAGTCTCCCCTACTTATAACTACGTTTTTCACCTGATGAACGCCCCTCCTTGCATTGCACAGTAGCGTACCTGTCTTGGTGTACGCTGGTTGTGACACTGCATAGTGGTGTATGTTCATATAGTGTCCTATTTTGCTGTTAGGGTTTGTTTTCCAAGTTTTGGTTGTTATTCCAACCTGTTGCTTTGCTGTCTTTACTGTCCCCTGAGACCTGATATGTCTCCATTGAGTCTTGTAAGCCTCTCCAATATCTTTTAGCCTATTTTTCTTGCTTGATCCTTTGTTTAAGTGTATTTGCCGCTTGCGAGCCCTTTTTTGAAGTTCGTGCGCTATTCTTTTTGGACATAGCTGCATCTCTTCACCCTAGTTCCCATTGCAATCATACAGACCTGCACTTTGAATGTTTGTTGTCTGTTGCAACGTTTAGCACGCTTTCACTTGTTCTCATCCTTTTCATTAGTGTTTTACTGTCAAGTTGAGTCCTTAGGTTTGCTTCTGAAAGGTTGCTTGGTTCAGACTCTTGCTGATTGTTTTATCAGTTCATCTTAAGTGAGTCAAAGCCTCCTAGTTTTCTTGTTGTTGAGAATGTGTGCTTTTAAAGTCATTCTTGGTTCGCTTGTATACTTTTTTGCCTGGCATAGTGTTTTCTTAGGGTTTTAATGCTTAGGAGAAACCTGTTTAGGTCTTCCTTTCTGTCATAAGTGTCTCCTTTCCTTGTTTCTTTTTCACTTCATTTCCAAGCCTCAATTTTTTCTTTTGCAAAAACTTGGTAAGTCATGTCTTCATCGAGTCTCTTGATTTGTTTGCTTTGAGCCATTTAAATGTTTTCCTTACACACACTTTATAATTAGATCTTGCTTGCTTTTGTACAAAGTTCTCTTTCTTTTATATTTATCAAAAAAAGAAAAAAAATGTTCAAATAGCTCAGTAGTAAGATCTTGCTTTATTTCGAAGTAGTTTAGTTTGCTTTGAAATATTCAAAAAAAGAAAATACAAAAAGATTTTTCTTTAGGATTACCTAGTTTTCAATTTCTAAAAGAATACAAATGGAAAAGAGATTTTTTTTTTTGTGAATTTGAAAGCATTTGCACTTTACTTTCATGACAAACATTCCACACACCACACTACAACCCTTGAGTAACAAGTAGCCCTTAAAAGAAATTATTAATAAAATTTATTAGCAACATTTCTTTTTAGGAATACACGACATCAACTAGCTTAGGCTAGAGTTTCAAGCTTAAATCACCTTAAACTGCTCGGAACTGGCTTCATTACTCAACAATCATAGTACAAATTTCATTTAGGTAAATCCATCTATATCAAATAGTATTGGGAAACTCTACTTAAACCAGAGCTAAGCACGATGCCATGGGAGATTGGAATTGTTCAGGATATCCCCTCACTTTCCTTTTGACCATAAACCAGAGTCGATTCACGTACGGGGGTCCTTTCGGACTTCGGGCTTTGCTACCCTACGCATGTTGATGTATATGTAACTTCGGAATGTATTTTACCCATGTATATTGTATTCCTATAGAGATGTTATTATTCCTCTATACATAAGTGTTTGTATTCCTATAGAGATGTTATTATTCCTCTATACATAAGTGTTTGTATTCCTATAGAGATGTTATTATTCCTCTATACGGAAGTGTCGTCATTTATGTTGTAAGTGTCGTAACTTATACTTCATGGGTTATTAGACCACCTTGATGGGGTCGGCCCTGTATGAGTCATGTGGGTAAATGGGTTATTAGACCACCAAGTGTGGGGGCGGCCCGGATTAAGTTAACCATGGGTTATTAGGCTAATCTAGAGAAGTCGGCCCCCATTAGTTTATTGGGCAGGACAGGACAAGTATAAATAGAGATCGGGAGATCCCTATCTGGACATCTCATTACTCACTCTTCCATCACTAGGAAAGTCGCGCACATATGAGGAGGATGATCAGTTGCTAGGAGAATACTATCTCTTGTACTTTGGTTGTACTTTGATTGTATCATTTCTCTATCTAGCTCTGAGGAAGTTGCGGGATTTTCACCTTCTTGGTTTTCCTCGGTGAAACTCTGTGTCTCTTATGTGCTTGCATTATTGTGTCCATGATTGATATGCTGTAGATATGTTGTACATGTTATTCTCTCAGTTAAGATCCTATATTAGATTGAAAATTCTGAAAAATTAACATGGTATCAGAGCTAGCCTGAAAGAAGGCATGGTATGGCATGTATGACACTTGTTGCACTTGCGATGTTAGGGCTTGATATAGAAAAAATTAGTCATCGTAGAACTTTCACTATAAATCCATTTTAGTGAGGTTTCAGGATATGAAGCGCTTACATGTTGAAGATAAGATCCTCATGTACCTTGTGTCCAAAGAAAAACTTCTAATTCGTTGTACTTTGTGTTTTATGATCTGTACAATCTAGACTTTTAGCGTCTTCCAGATCTTAGTCATAAACAGGTGACCTGGGAAAAAAGATCACAACTTGGGCTAGGAAGCTCCAAATGAAATTTCGAAAAAATGTACAAGTAGGGAACGGACTTTAGTTTCTTTGGTAGGGGGTTTCAAAGGTCGAAGTTGAACCAGTGACATGTGGCACGCCGTACAAGTTCTCTCTTGTGTTTTATCCCATAAACAGGTCATGTTGCGACACTTGGCATAACTCTCTATCAGAGAATCCAATTGAGGTAAGACCTATGGGGTTGGAAATATGATAGGTGGGGCTACCAAATATAGAAGTTTGAGACCCCTATGCATTTGTAATTTTGGAGTTACACCAGAAACAATCAGGTGCATATTTCTGTCAAAACATAATTGGATTTTGAGCACGTTCATTCATGGCTCTGGGAATTATGGTTTGGAGAAAGTTGGAATTTTTGTAATCGGAGACCACAGATGAATGATACTCATCAAAATAGAAATTTAGAGACCAAGATCAAATTTTTTGGTTGGGCAGAAGGTCGGGCTTGATCAACCCTAGTTCGGGACTTTAATTGGGAAAAGTGGAAAAATTAGGGCTTCTGCAAAAGTTGGAATTTTTGAAGTCTGTGACAACAGCTGGAAGCTCCTCAGAAAAATCAAAGTTTAGAGATTTGTATCGAACCTTTTGGTTGGGAAAAAGGGTGGGCTTTATCAAACCCTAGTTCAGGATCCTGTCGAGAAGATCCGAAAGTTTCAAAAGCAATTTTGAGAGGTGAAATTTTGTAGTTTTCAAATTCTGAGTATACCGGCTTGATCAGATCATAAAACACACATCTTTCTATCCTTTCAAAAGTTTGAAATTCAAAGTTTGATTTTTTAGGGTTTCTCTAACAAACCCATAATCCAACTCTAGATCTAATTCCTACAAATCAAGTGGATTGGATTAATCCTAGAAGAAAATGGATTGGTCACCTGCATAAGTGAAGAAGTTCCAATTTCAAAGGGAGATAAGGCTAAGGCCTTACATAAGAAGATTACAAGCAATCTTGAATAGGTATGACTTATCCAGGTATGTTTCGAGATTTGTTCATGATTAATTTTGTCTTGATTAAGGTTAGTACAATCGTGATTAACTTTATACTTGTTGTATCACCTTAATAAAATTATGAATTGCACGATAGAAGATATTCATTGATTAGGGTTTTGACACTTATGATTGCACTATGCATTGTGGTGTTGTATGAGGTTGATGTTGTCCGCTAAGATGAAATGCACATCAAGAAAGACAAATCATGTTCTAGGTCAAGAACATATGACCATGGAGACATGAAGACAAAGATTCATCCATTATCATGGATCACATAGAATATCTACTTACGAGGTATGCATAACTTGGTTCTATAATGGTTAACTTATGAGATATGCAGGTTACTAGCACAAGTCATTGAAGAACAAGAAGACATCATGTGGGTATGTTAGACATAGCTAGCTAACATGCTAATCCAAAGTATGTTTTTCCTATATCAAGTTAAAATCCTACCTTGTGTTAGGATATCTTATATAAGTATACTTGGCATGATTGATTATGATTATTCATGAAGTTATAGGTTGTAGTGATATTCATGGGTTTAGACATATTATGTTTCTTACTTTAATTGATGATATGACTAAACCAGAAGATTCCTATATAAACCTTGAATACTAATGTTTATTATCTGTGTTTAAAATGATCATTACTATACATGTTTAAGACTATTGTGTTTCTGATAGTATTGAGATTATACTAATAAATGTATGATTATGTATGAGATATCAAGGATATCACAATAATGACACTTGTAAGCATGCATAGTGATCGAGGATGGATATAAGTTCAAGGACAAGGTAATCCAGGAAGCAAAGATCAAGAGGGAGCAACACTCCTGTAGTTTATGCAAGGATGCAGATATTCAGATGGAGTCGACCACTTCTCACAATCCACATCAAAAATGGAGTTGCACAAGGGAAGAAAACACTGAGAGGGAGTCAACCCAACAAACAAACAAAGATAAGTATTTAAATTATCATTTCTTGCATATTTGATTGTTTAAATAATACTGTTCAATGATGTATGTTGGAGCATAGGCCGCAGCCTATGGTAAAGCTGCCAAATTTTGAGGAAAAGTGCTAATTTTGAGGAAAGGCAACCATTTTGGGCAGAAATGAACAGTGCATAGTGCGGTGCCAGATGGACAATCTCACCGCAGATTACGGGCTAGAAATCGCGGAGCTCGCACGCACAAGTCAAAGGAAAGAGTAAATAAGGTGGCCGAGCTAAGAAAGCTCAACCACCACAATAAATGAAGCCGCGGAAGAGGGCTCAGCTACCCTCATTAAGGCAAAGTACATAAGTTATTGGTTGCTCGGACCAAGGAAGAGCAACGGGTCGAAGCATTGAAGGCGAAGGACAAGGAGCAAAGAATAAGGAAGTGGGGGCCCATACCCACGATCTGCGTCAAAAAATCGCGGAGTCTGCAAGAAGCTGCGACGTGACTGCAAGAGGTGCCTACAGTACACCTAGCCGTGTCAGTGGTTAGGGTTTTTGGGGATCACTGTTGGTAAAGGCCCACAGTTTTGTAAAGGTGCGACCATCAGGGCCACCTATATATATGTGTAATTGGAAAAGGGAAAAGGGTTGGTTGGTTGGTTGATTGGTTAGGATGGTTAGATAGTTGATGAGTCACTGAGTCTCTGGTATTGTTGTGTCTTGTAAAGCTGTTAATGAGCATTTTGTGCATGTAAGAAGGCCGTGATCTCGTAGGGAGACCGCTTCGTGGAAGGGCCAATGTATGTATCGACCAGTAGGCAGAGGACTGAGAGGGGAATGTAATTGCATTTGTCATTGTAATATCTGTAGAAGAAGAGAATAGATCTAGGAGAAGGGCTCCCAACTGTGTGCGTGGAGTTTCCCAGAAACATCTAAGGCTGCAGCTGTGTGCGCAGCGGAACTGTGTTAGCCCCATCTCAAGATAATATAAAAACTCAGTTCCCGTGGATGTGGCTTCCCTCCGGGAGAAGTGAACCACATAATTCTTGTTGTTGTGGTGATGCTTTATGTGATTTCATTTCTTTGCTTTATTGTCTATGTTTCCATGAATGCTTCGCTATCTTTATGAATGATTATGTAAAGTAAATCCCTAAAGCTCCCCTCAGAAGTTGTCCCGTGCATTGTCGAAGGAGTCTGTAAGAACACTGTCGCCGTAGCGCTTAAGGAGTGTGTTACTGCGCTGTGGCGTGAGGGTAGAGGCGATACATAGTGTATCGGATGTAGCGGGTAAACGTCTCATGTGTAGGTGCCTGGCTACCATGCAGCTTGGTGGAAAAGACTGAGTCCCAGCGCTGTGGCGCTGTGGGACCTGTGAAAGAGTAAGACGTTCTGTTCCGGGGTATCCTCCCAGAAGGGAAGGGAGAAGCCTGTAGACTCCACACCGCCTAGGTTAAGGAAACTTGATTCCCTAGCCCCCCATAGCCACTTCGGGTGAGACTTCGGGCTGCTGCGCAGCTCGTTGCCGAAAGGGCCAGTGCGCCAAAGGGGTGTTTGTTGCTGCGCATCCTAAAAACCCGGGTCTGTCTAGAAAGCAGCCAACAAATGGTTCTGTTGCCGGCTTTAACCCTATTATTTTGAAGGCAATGTGGTGCTGGAATCCTATAGCTAAAGAAATTCAAGAGTGGTTTGATTCAAAGGCTAGAGAGTTCACTGAACGTGAAAATAGAAGCCTTAGGCTTCAGACAGAGGACTGTTTGCAGAAGCATATTTATACTGACCTTCATGAAATCTTCTTTGTAACATTTTCACTCGAGTTGCATGAGTGGGTATCCAAGCTAGCAGATACTTGACCCACTCTTCATGTTGATCAACCTATCGTTTAGACGCCTGAGCTAGTTAGCATTGTGAAGCGGGTAGATAATCCTGTGTCCTGCGCAGTAGACTTTTGGTTGAATAGTCTGCTGGAAGGTTTCATCAACGAGTTTGCAGTAGATACGAGAAAGAGCTTCAGTGAGGCTGAGAGGAGCTTCTTCAAAGCATACAGGGGTAATTTCTTAAATTCTCTGAACTTGTGGATTAAAATGCTCTTATATGAAAAAGGGAAACTATGCATAGCATCCGATGAATAGCATAGACAAGTAATGTCCGTAGATTCTGATAGTGATCTTGAAGTTATTGGTTGCACTCGTAGCGTTAAACGGTATAAAGTAGGCCTCGACCAGCATTCTTTTGAGTCTAGCCCAGAAGATAGTCGAGTTCATAGAGCGAGCCATATAGAGAGACAAGGGAGTGCTCATATCCTTTATCACCCTTTTACACCGCAAAAGCCAGATGGGGCTCAGCATAAACCCGCAGTAACACCCTCTAGTAGCCCGCACGGTACTTCCAGTACCTCAGCCCCACCTTTGTTTAACCATCCCAGAGGCAGTGCCACAGCACCTCCACATCAACCTAGCGCAAGAAGGATGGGTTATGACATGAAGTTACCAACCTTTAGAGGAACAGGGATAGAAGACCCCGAGCAACACTGGTTTCTATGTGAAGCCATTTGGACAATTAAGCAAATTAATGATGATGATGTTAAGCTGGTTTAGTTAGCAACCACACTAAGAGAGAGAGCCTTAACCTGGTTTATGAAATACTCAGCAGCACAGAATAGGATGCTTGCTGACATAAGAAGTTCTATGATTAAAGAATTCAAGAAACCTAAATCAGAATGACAGTGCATAACAGAACTCAAAGACATAAAATAGTTACCTACAGAATCAGTATGGGACTTTGACCAGAAGTTCAAAGCCTTGATAGATCAAGTGAGCTTTGAGTTTGCACCGCAGCAGCATAAGGAATGGTTCATTGCTGCGTTGCTTCCTCATATTAGACTTCCTCTTATGCAATAGAATCTCACTACTCAAGAACAAGCTCTAGAGATGGCTATGAAACTAGAAGCTTCACCAATTGCTGGAACAAGCAACAATGTTGCGCAGTTACAAAACCAAATAGCAAACCTAACCTTGCAAGTGCATGATATTAAGAAAGGAAAGGATGTTAAAGAAGAAATTTGGTGTACAAAGTGTACAACACAAGGACATTCAAAGGATCATTGTCCTATTTTCATAGATTATATTGCAACTGGAGCACCTAACCCTTTACCACAGGCTCAGGGGCCTTGGTGTGAAATCTGTAGAACTAGAGGCCACAAACCACAAGAGCGTCACTTGTTACAGAAATATGTACAAACTCCAAAGAATCTATATTGCAATTTCTATAAATCAGTAGGCCATGATGAGAACAATTGCAGAGCATATGAGCTTATGATAGAAAGAAAACACGATGTTTATAGAGTACAGTCAGAACCACAGGGACCCACAGCAGGTCCGCAGTACGACCCATCTCGCGAAGGCCAAGGAGGAAATTACAAGGGCCGAGGATGCGCAGGAGGTTTTGGTCGTGGAAGAGGACAGATCAATTGCTATAACTACGGAGCTCAAGGCCATTATGCAAGGGATTGCCAAAACCCTACAACCACCTGCAGATACTGTAAATCTTATGACCATGTCATTGAAGAATTCCCTCAGTTGATGGCCAAGATGCAAGAAAAGAAGCAACAGGTTAACCAAAATATTCAGTTGATTGCAGCAGAAAAAAGAGAACCAGACCCTACAGTTAATATAGTGACGCGCAGTGGTGCAACCACTGGTGCGCCAGAGTCGAGAACTGGAAATCCAACGACACAATGGGTGCATCGCGCTAATATTAAACCATCCCCGCTTGACCTACAGAAGCAAAAAGAACCTTCAAGCAAGCTCAAGAGTATTTCTCAGATCTGCGAGCTTCAAGTTCTATCGCATTACCGCACAATGATATCAGACCGCATGTGCCACGACAAGAGAACCTGGTACGAGAGCAGGCCACTACATCTGGAAGGCCTGATGAGGAGGATACACTAGGTAGTGTTCATGCTTTCCTAAGAGCTGCTTAAAGTTGTTGTGCAATGAAAAAGCAACTCTCAAACTCCAACACCTACTGGATCAGTGTCAACAATCTGCTTCGATGAATACACCACAGCATGATGTTCATCAGATCAGGAGTCATACTAGAACTGGAAGAGAGATGAGACTCATAGAGCAGATTGGAGCATTTGAAATGGACGAAGTCATTTTGGATTTAGGATTAGAAGTTAATGTTCTCACCATGCAGACATGGGAACAGATGGGTATCCCTCAGCTTATCAGATCTCCTATCCATCTAAGACTAGCAAATCAGCAACGAGTTTCTCCATTGGGTAGATTACCCAATGTACCCATTGATATTGAGGGAGTAAGGAGTTCTGCAGACTTTGAAGTAATCAAAATTCTGGATGACAGTAGACCTTATCCATCACTTTTAGGCATAGACTGGGCATTTGATAATCTGGTTGTCATTAATTTGAAGAAAAGACAGATGACCAGATTAGGGTCATTGCACCACTTGATCCCCTTCAAGGACCACGGTAAATTGAACCCATTCGAGCAGAAGAAGAAGCGCTCCACATGGAAAGTTTGTATTAGATGAGTGCTATTCATAATGATTATGTCAATCCCACAGCGGATGGCCATATCAGCTGGTGATGCGATAGCTCGTGCACATCAGATTCGGAAGCAGGACTGGAAAATTGGCAGAATCACTTACATGAGGTTTCTGCAAGGCGTTGTGCCATGATGACTAAATCCATTCGATGGATTGGCACAAAATTGAATAACACTCCAATATTTGATGGTTTAACTGGAGTAACTGAATTCATACATGCATATGAACAAGAAATCCCAGATGAGCAGCGCATACAAGCATTGGATGTAGCACTACGCACTACACTCGGAAGATGGTGGGGTGCGCATAAAGAAAATATCGACACATGGCAAGACTGTCGCAGGTTGATACTGCGCAGATTTCAAGAGACCACAGCAGGAATTTTGCGCAAAGATGATGGACAGAGTGATCCCAGGTCACACGTTGAAGCATGTATTCAACAATGGTCAGATATTCCAGAGGATGAGTGGGTTCACCTATTCATCCACACGTTGCATATAGTTCCAAGGAACTGGTACACTGAAACAGAATTGCAGAGACGCACTATCACTTGGCCTCTCATGATTGAAAGTTTTCAACTCACTTTCAGCTTTGAGTGAGAACATCCAAGCATCGATCAGGCTTTAAAGTGTATTAGAAAGAAGGTATTTGGAAAATGTCCTTTACCAGAGTATTCTCAACCAGATTCGGCTGTCCAAATGGAACATGCCCTGGAATGCTATAATTTCACCGCTGGAGAAGAGGATGATGATCCTCACAACATCAATATTCCAGAGTCAAAAGGGATGTGCAAAGTCGAAGGCCCTCAGCTTGATATCCCTGCCATTACAGAACACATCAAGCTCAAGAAGATTAACATTAGTACAGAAGCTGAACCCAAGTTTGCCTCTATAGGAGATTATTGGGATGATCAAACTGTTGACCATATTGCAGATCTACTACATGAGTACCAGGATATATTTCCTACCAAGTTTACAGAAATGAAAGGCATCCTAGGATATTTAGGAGTTATGCGCATACCTTTGAAAGCGGACGCTAAGCCAATAAAACATCGCCCGTATAGGTTGAACCCGCAATATAAAGAAAAGGTCAGAGAAGAAATTGATAAGATGCTCGCAGCTGGTATCATTGAGCCAGTAGAGGAAAGTGATTGGATTAGTCCTATGGTGGTACAAGAGAAAAAGACAAAAGGTGAAATAAGAATCTGCGTGGACCTGTGCAAGCTCAATGATGCATCAGCGCATGATCCATTTACTACGCCCTTTACAGACGAAGTGCTTGACAATGTTGGAGGACAAGAGGCTTACTCCTTCACTGATGGCTTTTCAGGATACCATCAGATCAGAATCCATCCAGAGGACCGCCATAAGACCACTTTTGCTACTAAATGGGGCTCATTCTAGTATATGGTAATGCCCTTTGGTCTTAAAAATGCTCCTGCTATTTTCTCTCGAGTCGTTGTTGCCGTTTTTAAAGAATTCATTCATAAGTTTCTAGAAGTCTATTTTGATGACTGGACTGTGTTTGGTTTACTAAAGAACCATATAGGGAATCTAAGGATGATGTTGGAAAAATGTAGACAGTATCAGATTTTCCTTAACTTGAAAAAATGTATCTTCTATGCTCCTTTTGGTATTTTGTTGGGTCACATTGTATGCAGACAAGGACTCATGATGGATCCTACGAAGGTTGCCATCATTGATAACTTGCCTGCGCCCAACTTAGTCAAACAATTGCGCACTACATTGGGACATACAGGATACTACAGGAAATTTATCAAGGGTTATGCAAAGATCACTGCGCCTATGGAAAGACTACTAAAAAAGGATTCGAAATTCCAATGGACAGAAGAATGCAAATAGAGCTTGGACACATTAAAGGAAAGATGGTTACAGCGCCTATTCTAGTTTTCCCAGACTGGAGAAAACCCTTTCATGTTCATGTAGATGCTTCTTCCATAGCATTGGGTGTTGTACTAACACAACCAGGAGAACGAGGTATTGACCACCCCATTGCTTACTCTAGCAGAAAGCTGTCTACAACTGAGAAGAACTACACCACTACAGAAAGAGAAGGACTAGCTATGGTGTATGCCTTACAGAAGTTCAGACACTATCTATTGGGTGCTCATTTTAAAATGTATACTTACCATTCTTCCTTGAAGTACTTGGTCAATAAGCCAGTGTTAGGGGGAAGAAATTGCAGATGGCTACTCCTCTTCCAGCAGTATGATTTTGAGATTATTGTGAAGCCAGGTAGACTGAATGCAGGACCTGACCATTTATCTAGGATAGAGTCAGGGGAGGAACCTACAAATTTGGAGGACAATCTGCCTAATGCACAACTGTTTTCTATTCAAGCAACAGACGAATATTATTCCGATATACTTGAGTTTCTCAATACAGGGCAAGCGCCAGTTGAGTTCACAATACAGCAGAAGAAAAAACTCATTGTCAAAGCCGCAGACTTCACTTTGATAGCAGGCCAGCTCTACAAGTTGGGCCCTGATGAAGTCTTGCACAGATGCATTTTACCACATGAGAAGAGCTCCATAATCGCCGAAGCGCACTCAGGAACCGCAGGAGGCCATGTCGCAGGAAAGCCGACTGCGCAGAAGATCTTAGCCGCAGGTCTTTGGTGGCCAACATTGCACAAGGATACTAAGGAATTTTGCAAATGTTGTGATGTGTTCCAGCGAACAGGAAAACCTTCAAGAAGAGATGAAATGCCGCTAAGACCCCAGATAACAGTGCGTGCTTTTGATAAATGGGCCATTGATTTTGTGAGACCTATCAACCCACCAGGAAAGAGAACCGGTGCAAGATACATCATCACAGCTACTGAATACCTCACCAGATGGACTGAGGCGAAGCCAGTTAAGAATTGCGATGCTTTCACTGCTGCGTAGTTCATTTTTGAGATATTGTCACTAGATTTGGATGTCCACTGATTCTAATGAGTGATCAGGGCACACATTTCCTGAATGAGACTATAGAGGCCCTTACTGAAGAATTCCACATTAGTCACCATAAGAGTACAACCTACCACCCTCAAGCTAATGGTACGGTGGAGGCATTCAATAAGATTCTGGAGAATGCCCTGACCAAGATTTGTAATTAACAAAGAGATGATTGGGACCTTAGAGTCACAATTGTGTTATGGGCTTACAGAACCACATGCAAGAAATCAACAGGCCACACACCTTTCAGTTTGGTGTATGGACAAGAAGCAGTCATGCCCATGGAATACATTGTTCCCAGTCTCAGAATTGCTCAAATTACAGAAATGGCAGATATTGGTACTATGAGTGAAAGGCTATCACAATTGATTGCCTTAGAAGAAGATAGGCTTTTAGTTGGATTCCATCAACAAGTGCAGAAGGCGATACAGAAGGATTGGCATGACAAGCATATTAAGAATAAAGTCTTTCAGGAAGGAGACTTGGTACTCCTCTATGATAGTAAATTTATCAAGTTTCCAGGCAAGTTTCATGTACATTGGTTAGGCCCTTTTCAAGTGATGAAGATAACTGAAGGTGGGGCATTTCAGCTTGCGAAGCTTAATGGAGAGTTGCTGCCCACAATGATCAACGGGAGTCGGCTCAAGCTTTATCGCGACAACCACTCTGCCCTGTCGACCTAATCAGTTGCTAAAGTTGTGTAGATGTCTAGTGTAGTTGAAAGAGGCATCGCACTTATCTGTCTACATGGAAGTCGCGAGACATTTTCAGTCTCTAGCTTCCCGCGCAGTTCCTCGAAGCATCCGCGCAGTCAATAAAGCCTGTTCTGAGCGAGCCTATTTTCGCTCTTGCGAAGTCCCCCGGATTGTCAAACTTTCACTCTTGCAGAGTTCCCTGTTGTCTATTTGTCGCTCTTGCGGAGTTCTCCTCACCGTGGATCCCTCCATGTGCACAGTTACCCATGCTGAAGTTACCCGCTGAAAATTTGAATTGCGGTAGTTAAGTAGCCTCATCCAAGTCTTAATGAACGATGAGACCACCATTTAATTGTACTTGCTCTGTCAGATTCAGCTTGATTTCCCTAAGATTCGCATTTAATTAAGGAGCCGAAGGCCTTAGCTCATCTCCCGAAGGCTGTCAGAGCCCATCCCTCGCATTTAATGCACCACAGAGGCATGGGGGGAGGGGGATTGTCAACTCATCCGCTTAGGCACCAACGGTTATTAGTGCCACTTGTCCGCATCTACTACCGCCTTTAGCTATAAATACCCCTCATTCATATATACTTGGGTTACTTTTCTTTGCTATTGCGTTGAATAGTTGTCCTGTTTGAGAGTCTAAGTCATTGTTTTCAGAGTCGTGTCATCCAGGCTACTTTCCCATTTTCAGAGTTCGCATCCTACGCTGTTCCGCCCTTTGCGGTTCAGTGTTTGTCGTGTATGCAAGTTCATGACGGAGAAACTGTCGACTGAAGAATTCATCCATCAATTCAGACGCAGAGGGTTAGATTTCGGTATGGGTGCCCTGATCAAGATTGTCAAGCTTCCTAGTTTTCCTAATCCCAGACAGTCCCCGGGCACAAGGGCGTCTCAACAGCAGCAGCAGCCGGAGGAACCCATTCCAGAGCCCTTAACCACTCTGGTTAACTACATTCCTCCGCACCTAGATGATGCACTCGAGGTGTGTATTCCCAAGAATGCCAAGTATTCGATTCCGCTGCCACCAATGGCGGAAGTTGTGCAAGAAGAAGGATCCCTTCTTGGACATCTCCCGCTGGTTAAGTTTTCGGACTTCAACTTGGGATATTATAGAATGTATCCTCAGTTCGCGCCAGATCACTATCTGACAGTGGCCCATAATCCTGTTGACAAATTCATCCCGCGGGAATTTGCAGTAAATCTAGAGAGGCCTAGACTGTTGAACCTGTTGAAGCTACCGCACTTCGGGCGTAGCAATGAAGTTAATGCGGTTGTCAAGGTCCTGTTATCCTGTGTTCATGGTGGCTATCTTTGGCTAGGGAGGCCAATTGATCTGAATGTGGACCTGATTCATCGAATTAGCGGCCTATCTAAGGTTGGTAAGGACCCCAATGTCCATTTCGTTGGTAAAGACAAAGACCGAAAGCTGGCTGCACAGGTGGTGCAGAAATACAAATTGTCGAGAGGAGGTCGGGATTATGACCTCACTGTAGTTGAAGATGAAGCACTTAGATTCACAGGCAGTCTACTCGCAGGCAGACTTTTAACGAAGTGCTGACCTAAAGAAGTCCCTGGAGCTGTTGTAGAGCTCGCAGTTGCAGCTGCGGAGGGTGAGCAGTATAACTGGTGTCTCTTCCTCCTGAATACATTCTTGGACGACTACCGGAACATTCAGGACACCACCAATTAGCTGTTCCATTTCTCTTGGCTCCTGATCTTGTGTGCCTTTGTCGGGTGGAAGGAGCCGCCCAACACTCAGTTTCTCCCGCGTCGTTTAGGAGAGGTTACAGGGATGCGCTATGTCAACCTCTGGGATTCTAATAATCCCGTGAAGCGCAAGATGAACTGCACCGTGTTCTTCAAGTACTATCATCTCCTCAGAGATACCATCCTGCAGATGCCGAGGCTTACTGAGGAGACGACAGAACTCTATGGAACGAAGTTGGTCTTTTCTGCCAACTTGAATGAAATCTATTTCCGCCTTCACAGAATTCAGTTGAAAGAATGGGCTATAGGGATCTACCGAATGACTACCCAAGACGTGGAGGACACTGTGAAGTCCTGGCCAGATGAATGGAAGCAGGCCACTGAAATCGCTGCCATGATGCCACCCCCTGAGGTGCCAGAGAAAGATAATGGCAAGGAAAAGGTCACGCAAAATAATGATGAAGGTCCATCAGGATCGGCTACCAAGAAGAAGAAGCTGTCGCACCTCACAGAAGCGGCTAGAGATCCCTATGAGATCCCTGCCGCGGGGCTCGACCAGTACTTAAAGGAGCAATTTCATGAGCTGCGTGCCTCTCAGGCCAATATCAGAAGTGCTCTAGACCTGCAGCTCGTGGAGTTGAAAGGTCTCACAGGACGAGTTGTGCAGACCCATTCGCCAACATCCGGCTCGCAGGCGCCGCAAGCATCTACAAGCATTGAGCGACTTGAAGCACCTACAGAAAGGCACACTGTCGTCCACATCCCGCCTGCAAGCATGACACTCCCAGATCCTCTGGCTGCACTGCAGGTAAGCACGGTTGGCCCTGTTGAAATAAATTTGTCACTAATCCCGTTGGAAACTCTACAGTTGCTTTAGGAGCAGGTCTCTATTGAGTTGAGATCTAGGGAGCTGTTCACATTCCATGCCAATCAAAGACTGCAGACGTAGGAAGTAGAGTTAAGGGCAGGCTATAAGGAGATCTTTACGTAGCTAGAACTTCACAAAGCGCAAGACACTGGGCTAAGGAATGCCGTCGATGAAATCTCCCAGGAGCTGCCAGCCTGCCAGATTCAACCAGACCTTCCTTTAGTTGCGAAAGTGCAACGCATCGGCAGAAGGGTGCAAGCCCTAGAACAACAAGTAATTGCTATGGCTGAGGACCATAGAAAGTAGCTCATCGAGTTGGAAGCTCGTGTCGTAGTGCCTCCCGTAGATAAGACGCAAGAACGACTTGAAGCACTGCGCATAGCTTCTACCCAAATGAAGTGCAGAACAGATGAAGCCCAGCAGTTAATGACGCAAGCTATGCAGGCTTGGGCTGAGCTCGAGAAGCTCCCTTCTAAATTTTCCCTTATGGAATAGGTGGAAGCAGCAGAATAGTCCCTAACTGTTCTGAATGAAGAAGCTAAGCCATTGGAAGGCTTACCCAAAATGAGAAAAATGAGCGAAGTCCGCAAAGTCCAGCAAGAACTACACAGGCTCAGAAACAAAGATGCTACTCTCGCCAACATCATTCAGCCGTTTATGGATGAGTATGCTAAACTTGCTGCCCAAGCAGAGGCCAAGGTCAAAGCATTTACTGAGTCTCAAGAGTTGATCGATGGCGTAGAAGGAGAAGAAGCTACTTCAAACTTGGTATAGACAACCATCAAGTGTGTGCAAGAAATGGACTCCGCTATTGCGCAGTGGAAGCAATCCTTCGCTGCGACCCAAGCAAAGTCAGATGCATAGCTAAAGCGACCTCAAGCTAGTGTGAGTGGCTCGAGGATGAGCCACAAGTAAGTGTTAGGGGCCTGTTGAAGCATAGGCCACAGCTATGGTAAAGCTGCCAAATTTTGAGGAAAAGTGCTAATTTTCAGGAAAAGCACCATTTTGGGTAGAAATGAACAGTGCGTAGTACGGTGCCAGATGGACGAGCTCACTGTAGATTACAGGCCGAAAATCGTGGAGCTCGCGCGCACAAGTCAAAGGAAAGATTAAATAAGGTGGCCGAGTAGAAAGCTCAACCACCACAATAAATGAAGCGACAGAATAGGGATCAACTACCCTCATTAAGGCAAAGTACAGAAGTTATGGTTGCTCGGACCAAGGAAGAGCAACGGGTCAAAGCATTGAAGGCGAAGGACAAGGAGCAAAGAACGAGGAAGCGGTGCCCATACCCATGATCTGCGCCAAAAATCACGGAGTCTGCAGGAAGCTGCGACGTGACTACAAGAGGTGCCTACAGTACACCTAGCCATGTCAGTGGTTAGGGTTTTTGGGGATCACTGTTGGGAAAGGCCCACAGTTTTGTAAAGGTGTGACCCTCAGGGCCACCTATATATATGTGTAATTGGAAAAGGGAAAAGGGTTGGTTGGTTGGTTGATTGGTTAGGTGGTTAGATAGTTGATAGTCACTGAGTCTCTGGTATTGTTGTGTCTTGTAAAGCTGTTAATGAGCATTTTGTGCATGTAACAAGGCCGCGATCTCATAGGGAGACCTCTTGGTGGAAGGGCCATTATATGTATCGACCAGTCGGAAGAGGACTGAGAGGGGAATATAATTGTATTTGTCATTGTAATATCTGTAGAAGAAGAGAATAGATCTAGGAGAAGGGATCCCAACTATGTGCGTGGAGTTTCCCAGAAATATCTAAGGCCATAGCTGTGTGCGCAGCGGAACTGTGTTAGCCCCATCTCAAGATAATATAAAACTCAATTCCCGTGGACGTTGCTTCCCTCCGAGAAGTGAACCACATAATTCTTGTTGTTGTGGTGATGCTTTATGTGATTGCATTTCTTTGCTTTACTATCTAGGTTTCCATGAATGCTTCACTATCTTTATGAATGATTATGTAAAGTAAATCCCTAAAGCTCCCTCAGAAGTTGTCCCGTGCATTGTCGAAGGAGTCTGTAAGAACACTGTCGCCGTAGCGCTTAAGGAGTGTGTTACTGCGTTGTGGCATGAGGGTAGAGGCGATACATAGTGTATCGGACGTAGCGGGTAAACGCCTCGTGCGTAGGTGCGGGGCTACCGCATAGCTTGGCGGAAAAGAGTGAGTCCCAGCGCTGTGGCGCTATGGGACCTGTGAAAGAGTAAGACGTTATGTTCCAGGGTATCCTCCCAGAAGGGAAGGGAGAAGACTGTAGACTCCACACCGCCTAGGTTAAGGAAACCTGATTCCTTATCCCCCCATAGCCACTTCGGGTGAGACTTCGGGCTGCTGCGCAGCTCGTTGCCGAAAGGGCCAGTGCGCCAAAGGGGTGTTTGTTGCTGCGCATCCTGAAAACCCGGGTCTATCCAGAAAGCAGCCAACAATGTATATACTGATGTTGCTAGAAATAGGATATTTATTTTTGGCATATTAGAATAATTGCATTAATGAACAGCATACTACTAATATGCATGTAATGGGTAAGTGGCCTATGGAACTATACAACATTCCATTGCTACTTATCTAGAATGAAACCTCTTTGCTAACATGTTGGGAGTAGTGCAAAATCTTAACAATGTTCTAGTAGAGATTGGAACACATGTAGAAAGTTACAGGATATGGATGAATGTTGTATTGAAGCATTGGCTAAAATAATTGCATGACTGTATGACATATTTCTTTATGTGTAAGAATTTGTTCTGAAAACTCTGAGATGTTTCTAATCATGCAATTTAACTTTTTTTGTAGGAAAGATCGTATACCATCACCTACAAAAGAAGGACTACAACATTTGTTCCAGCAACAAGGATATCTACTGAAGATATTGAAGATATTGAATATATTGAAGTTCCCAGGATCTGGGATGAAGTAATGGAAGAATTCCATGATCCATCAATCATGAAGAATGATGGTTAGGATGTGGTCCCAGACCAGAAGGGAAGTCTGCCATGATTTCCAAGTGGATCTATTAGAACAAGCATGCTGCATATGGTAACATGGATAAATACAAAGCGAGGTTGTAGCTCGTGGATTCTCCCAGAAAGAGGAATTGACAATGAAGAGACTTTTGCACCTGTAGACAGATACACTTCCATTAGATCAGTACTTGCTCTGGCTGCAGTGATGAAATGGAATGTATACTAGATGAATGTCAAAACAACTTTCTTGAATGGTGTAGTGGAAGAGGAAGTGTATGTGGAGCATCCACTCGGGTTTGAGACACATTACCAAGGGTCACATGTGTGCAAACTAAAGAAAGCCCTGTATGGTTTGAAACAGGCACCCAGGACTTGGTATGGTAGGATAGAGGGCTTCCTATCTAGTTTGGGCTTTACCAAGAGTAAAACGGATTCCAACCTTTACTATAAGGTTGAGGAAGGAAATCCTGTGATACTACTATTGTATGTGGATGACCTACTTGTAACAGGTGAGGATAGATTGATTGCCGACACGAAGAGGAAGCTTGTTGCCGAGTTCAAGATGAAGGACTTGGGGATGATGCACTATTTTCTAGGAACGGAGGTGTGGCAGAGTGCAAATGGGATCTTCCTTGGACAAGGGAAGTATGCAGTAGAGATCCTGAAGAGGTTCGGGATGATGGGCTGCAAGGCCATGGGCACACCTATGGCATCAAACCTGAAGCTTCTGTGTGATGCTTCATTTGGTCCGGTTGATGTGACTGTGTATCATCAGATGATTGTGTCCTTGATGTACCTGACAAACACTAGACTAGATATTTTCTTTGCGGTGAACATACTGAGCCAGTTCTTGACAGATCTGAGGAGTGTTCACCTAGTTGCTATAAAGCATATTCTGAGGTACCTGAAGGGTACAGTTGATTATGGGCTCAAGTATGATGCGAATCAAAAGTTTAACCTGTAGGGTTATGTTGATTCAAATTGGGCAGGTAGTGTTGCAGATAGGAAGAGTACATCTGAGTGTTACTTCAGTATGGGATCAGGTGTGATCTCTTGGTTTAGAAGGAAGCAGTCATGTGTAGCACTAAGTACAGCCGAAGCAAAGTATGTTGTAGCTTGTTCGGCTAGTTGTAAGGCAGTATGGCTCCGGAAGCTACTGTCTGAGTTATTTGATCTCCCGTTGGATGCTATTGGTATCTTTTGTGACAACCAGAGTTGTGTGAATCTTTCTGAGAACCTGGTGTTCCACGATAGGTCAAAGCGCATTGAGATCAAATATCACTATATCAGAGATATGGTGCAGAGAGGAGCAGTGAAGCTGCTGTAAGTTGTGACAGATGAGCAGGTTGTGGATGTGCTGACGAAACCACTAGCTAGAGTGAAGTTCGAGTACTTCAGAGAGAGGCTTGGTGTTCTTTAGATGGACGACACTTCGAGGAAGAAGTGATGGACACATATGCTGGAGCCATTACAAGCATGGTGAGAGGAGGATCCCTCACATGGCCGTGGATGTAAGCGTTGGATGATGAGCATCAGGACGATGCTCAAGTTACTGCTCGGTATATGCATCATGTTGGATGCTTGGTATGATCAGTTGGATTAGGTATATGTATATGCATCATGTTGGATGCTTGGTATGATCAGTTGGATCATGTATATGTATATGCATCATGTTGGATGCTTGTTATGATCAGGTGGATCATTTATTTTTGCATGTATCAGGTGGATACATTGTATGATAAGATGGATCATGTATTTGTGTATGTATCAGTTGGATACATTGTATGATCAGGTGGATCATGTATGATGATATGTATCAGGTAGATACTTGGTATGCATCAGGTAGATGCATTGTATGATCAGGACGATCATGGATGACGATCTTCAGGATGTTTCTCCAGATGACATGCATTAGGATGATGCAGTGATGATGATTAGGATGATCATGTGTACATCAGGATGATGTATGGTGAGTATCAAGTTGATACTCTGTGGCCATGGAACAGGTTGTGCAGATAAGCATATAATCCATCCCTGGGAGGTTTGCAGATAGTCTTTTGAGGTTTTTCCTATGGCATGTAATGTGGCCCTGGGGTATCTGGCAAACGCTCTTTCGAGGTTTTGCTTTGGGAGGACATATAATCCGGCCCTGGGATATTTGCAGATAGTCTTTTGAGGTCTTGCCTATGGCATGTAATCGGGTCCTAGGATATCCTGGAGATGCTCTTTCGAGGTTTTGTCATATGGCATATAATCCAGCTCTAGGAGATCCGATAGGTTGAGATGTGTGCTCGTAATCAGTCCTGGGATGCTCTTTCGAGGTTTTGACATAACCACATGTAATACACCCTAGAGATCTAGATAGGTTGTGCTAGTCACGTAAAAGGCCTCAGATGCTCTTTAGAGTTCTTTCTAGTCAAGACACTCTTTAAAGGTTTTGTGGTAGGGGTCACATGTAATAAGTCCTGGAGATCTGAACAGGATGAAAAAGGCCTAATATGCTCTTTAGAGACCTTGCTTTTCAAGACACTCTTTTAAGGTTTTGTGATAGTCACATATAATAGAGCCCTGGGAGATCCGACAGGTAGAGCCGTGTGCTCATAACATCCTGGATTCTCTTGTGAGCTTTTGTGACGCACGTAATAAGTCCTAAGAATTCCACAGTATGGCCATTGATGATGAAGACCTGCAGGTGGTGTGCCTACATCCAGTATGAAAAAGGACTGGCTCTCTAGAACTTCCTATGACGAGTAGATTCAGAGATTGATTGAGATAGCAGCAGCGATGACGATGACGATGATTCGAGGACGATGATCCAGAGAATAAGACTTGTGCTAGCAAATCTATATCGAGAAATACCTTCCTAGTTAAGAGGGAGTGTTGATGTATATGTAACTTCGGAATGTATTTTAACCATGTATATTGTATTCCTATAGAGATGTTATTATTCCTATATACGGAAGTGTTTGTATTCCTATAGAGATGTTATTATTCCTCTATACGGAAGTGTCGTCATTTATATTGTAAGTGTCCTAAATTATACTTCATGGGTTATTAGACCACCAAGTGTGGGGTCGGCCCAGATTAAGTTAACCATGGGTTATTAGGATAAGCTAGAGAAGTCGGCCCCATTAGTTTATTGAGCAGGACAAGACAAGTATAAATAGAGATCAGGAGATCTCTATTTGGACATCTCATTACTCACTCTTCCATTACTTGGAAAGTGGCACACATATGAGGAGGAGGATCATTTTCTAGGAGAATATTATCTCTTGTACTTTGGTTGTACTTTGGTTGTACTTTGATTGTATCATTGCTCTATCTAGCTCTGAGGAAGTTGCGGGGTTTTTCACCTTCTTGGTTTTCCCCGGTGAAACTCTGTGTCTCTTGTGTGCTTGCATTATTGTGTCGATGATTGATATGCTGTAGATATGCTGTACATTTTATTCTCTCAGTGAAGATCCTAGATCAGATTGAAAATTATGAAAAACTAACAATGCAAGCCAAAGTTCCCTTGTTAACTTTGTAAGGGAGATCACCTTACTCACCGGTGCCCTGCTATTCTAGAGGTGTGGAGAGTGTGGTCCATGTCTGAAGGATCCTCTGCTCCTGAATTGTCTATACATCCCCAACAGCCTGATCAACCTTTGGTTGATAAAGTGGTTGAACCAATGCAATCTTTGTTCAACCCCATTCTTCCTTTGGAGAGTGAAGCGATCGAATCGATGCAATCTTCGACCAATCCCATCGGTCCTTCAGATACTGATGCGCCTATCTCTGAAGTCTTTTGCATTACCATTTCGGATGTCTCTTAAAATGGGGGCACTGGATTTGTGTCGAGTGAACCCCTACCAAGCTCTAGGATCATTTCCTTTGATTGGAATAGTCTAACTGGGCCTCGCCTTCCTTTTTCTACACCTTTCAAGATAAAGGTTGATATCGGCAACCATGCGGTTCATCAATGTATTGTAGATGAAGGAGCCTCTGTTAGTATCTTATCCCCTTATGCTTGGAGAGATTTAGGTTTCCCTAACCTTGTTACAGCTGTTAATTGGCCGTTGACTTTCGATAAAAGACCTAGTGAACCGTTGGGATTCCTCCCTCAAGTACTTGTTACTTTGGGTGGAAGAACAGTCTTAGTTGATTTTATGGTTTTAGAGGACCTTATGGATTTTGATATGATCCTTGGGCGTGATTACGTATATTCTATGTAGGATGTGGTGTCTACGCTCTTTTGTGTGATGCATTTTCCTCACAACGAAAGGATTGTCACTATCGATCAACTTACATTTGTTGATCCCTCTTATTACCCGACTATAGACCAAGAATGTTCCCCATCAATAGGCACTACCATGTCATAATCAAATTATGTGGCATATTTTTCCTTGAGTCCAATTGCTACTAAGAAGAAGCCTCTGAATTTATGCTTACCTTTTAGGGACTGGGTACCAGCAATTGACCAGGTGATGAATCCATCTGAATGTTTATATATGTGTTCCATCTGGGATAATATACTTCCCTCTGATGAAGTTTTCCTAGAGTCTATAATGCAGTCTCCCATTCATTTGGACATTGATCCACCAACGAGCATTCTTCCACCTTTTCTTCGAGCTCGTTAAACACAGTAAGGAGGCTACAAGAATTTCTTTCATCTTCACTTCGAGCTCGTTAAAAATAGTAAGGAAGTTACAACCAGTCTTCTACCTTTCCTTCTAGCTCGTTAAAAACATTAAGGAAGCTACAAGCATTCTTCCACCTTCACTTGTAAAAACAGTAAGGAGGCTACGAGCATTTCTTCCACCTTCCCTTTGAGTTCGGTAAAAATAGTAAGGAAGTTATGAGCATTTTTCTGTATCTCCTTTGAGCTCGTTAAAAACACTAAGGAGGTCACAAGTTTACTTTTTCGGGCGCGTTAAAACTTTTCGAAAGGGATTTTATAGAGTTCTTTCACGCTCTTGTTAGACTCTTTAAATATGACAAGATCACCGAGTATAGTTGTCATTTTAGACTCGTTAAAGGATTTGAAGTGACATCCGCTTAGGTATAAGTTTAACCCTTTTCCGGACCTTTGCGAATTACTTACGAAAAAGGAATACTTTAGTCATCCGTGGCTAGAAGAGTTCTCGTCTCATTGTTGTATACTTTTTTGGGAGAGGGGACTAACTATACGAAAAAGGCCTATTGGAGCCTCTCTTTAGAGTTTTCAGGCTCTCTGAACATGAAAACACCAAGCAAGCATTCACCTACTTGGGCTCGATGTGAAATCCACGAGAAGGTAAATAGAGTATTGTTTAAGTTTTTCAGACTCTATAAATAGGAAAACACCAGCGAGCATTCTACCCTATAGTGAGGAGATGGCCACTACCAACTGGGCGGGGTTTGATAGGTAAACACATTGATTATATTGCATTAGGTTATTGCAAAAGAAAGAGATCGCGATTAAGAGAAATACCTCTTTTCGATGGTTGGTCCTAGCTTTGGCTTGGTCTCTCGCTTGATCTCTTATTTTCTCTTCTGCTTGACGAACCTTCAACACAAAAGATACCTCCCTAAGAGTATCTTGACTATATAACATATGATGAAACTATAAAGCAATGTAACATCAACTATAATCAAGAATTAAGCCAAATAGCATGCAATCCAATAGATATCTGATTTGGGACAAGAAGAGTGTTTCGACCTTTTTATTGTCAAAGAAACATGAAATCAGTACAGTATACCTGATGTGTAGAGATGTTTCTGCAACTAGATCCCGGGCTCCTGCTCTTCACTCTAACTTACAACTTTCCTCCAGCGTAACAATACTTCAAGCCTTCTCTCAAGATTTTATGACTATTATGAGTCTTAATCTTCTGGGCATTATGAGTAACCCCTCTCATGGGTCCTCCTTGTATTTATGGGACAGGGTAGGCAGTTAAGATCGAGAGGTGGTTGGATTGGGAGGTTGGGGAAGTTGCAAAACCAACTTCAACTAATCCCAGTTAGTCAAATTAATTTATTTTTGATTTCATCTTAAGATGTACGCAGGTTTCATACAACAAGAGCAGCATATAGGAAGCAACTTTTATGCTTTACAACATGCGTTTACAACTTTTTGGGAGGTCTACGTTGGTTTCCCTTGAGGAGAGTAGGGTATAGTACGCTGGTCTTGTATGAAGAGAGGGGCGTACATGTGGAAAAAGCAGTAGAAACTGTAATCTTTTCAGGTAAGGAGTGTACTTCTAACAACAAAACATGCAAGGCAATCTAGCTCTTCAATCCTTTGTGTCCTTTTGTGTGATCTACAAGGCAAGGTGATCACGGGACGAAGAATTGCAGATTTGAAATATAACACCAGTAATTAAATATTTCTCTTTTTCCTCCTGGTACAACAATATTGTTTATGTTTTACAAAATCTCCAAGCGCCTCCTGAAATGAGCAAGACAAGAGCCAGATCTGTAAAAATTGAAATCAACAAAATTTTGTATTCTGAATGAGTTTTTATATTGGAAAGATCCCAGAGGAGTTTTGTTGAATTGTTTGTTAGAAAACGAAGCACAACAGGTGATGAAAGAATTTCACAAAGGGGTATGTGGAGGACATCATTCGTGGAAGGATACAGTGAATAAGATTCTGAGAGTCGGATTCTACTGGTCCACTGTTTTTTTTAGATGTGTACAAAGAGATTTCAAAATGCCATGAATGTCATATCTTTGATGGGAAAAGAGAACTTTTACCTTTACCTTTGAAACCAATTTTAGTCGAAGCACCTTTTCAGCAATGGGGATTGGATTTCATTGGGGAAATTAATTCAAAATCTTCAGTGCAACATAAATGGATTTTGACTGCAATGGATTATTTCACTAAGTGGATTGAAGCCATCCAACTAGAAATTCTATGGAGACAGTAATAATGAACTTTCTAGAGGAGAACATTCTCTCAAGGTTTGTATGTCCTAGACGGATAGTGACAAATAATTCACAGGATTTCAAATCAAAGAAGATGATTAATGTTTTCCATAAGTATCATATTCATGTAAATAAATCAACATCATAGTATCCTCAAGGAAATGGGTTGGCGGATTCTTCAAATAAAATTTTGGTGAGGGTTATAAACAAATTGCTGGAAGAAAACAAAAGGGCTCGGAACACAAAGCATAAATATGCTTTATGGGTGGATAGGATAAGTACAAAAAGAGTTATTGGTATGTCTCCTTTTCAACTGGTATATGGAGTAGAGGTAATTTTTCCAGTTTCTTTAGGTCTCCCAGTTATGAAACTGCTACAAGAACAAGATGAAGATCCAAATCATATGCAAAGAAGAATTAATCAGCTAGTAGAACTCCATGAAATGAGAGGAAATGTATATGAAAGAGTATAGGTGCATCAGGAGAGAATGAAGAAAACTTTTGACAGAAAGGTAAAAGAAGGGAATTTTCAAGTAGGTGACATGGTTCTAAAATGGGATGCTAGGAGAGAGGATATATATGCTAAATTTGATCATTTATGGAAAGGGACTTACATTATTGTTGCATTCATAAGAGATAATTCTTTTATTTTGCAACACCAAAATGGAAATGACATTGGTGGAGGTCCTGTTAATGGGAAGTTTCTCAAGCTCTACCTCTCTTGAATAAACGAGAAATATTTGTATATTAGTTGTAAATATGAAGTTCAGTATGAATGGCAGGTTGAAATATCTGAAGCCCGAAGATGAAGCCCCTGAGATCTGGAAATTTGTCATCCAAAAAAAAAGAAAAAAAAAGGAGGAAAGATTTGTGAATAATGGTTTGTATAGTTTGCAATGGATAAGGCACTAGTCTATGGGGTTCTTTGCTACCTCACTAGGAGGATAGCATCCCTAGTTGTATCCAATTGTTGGCACATAATTGGTTTTTATATGATAAAATTTTGTAATGCGATCCGGTAATTGTGACAAAGGAAAATAGGGAAAAATTCCTATATCTAGCAGAGCATACAAACAAGTGGATAAGATCTTATATTTGGGAAAACTACTAAAAATGAAGGACAAAGCAATGGAGGGTCACTAAAATCATTATTAGGTTCTAAAATAAAGGAATGGATAAAATGGCAAGCCTCATAACACTAAAACTGGCTATATGTTAAATTTTGGTGCAGATTAGAGGTGGAGAAATAAGCCGCGGAAAATCAATGGTTTGTATCCATTTCGCGGTGCCAATTTGTAAGGGGAAATGATGGAATCAGTGGTTGCAAAATCCTAAACCATTGTACACGTGTCACACCCTCAGCGTTTCACATATCGGAAAAATGGTATGGTAAACCACTTATATGCCGCGCGAAATTGCTGTCCAAACTTACCATATAAAAGATCAATGGCTAAGATCAAACTGGAAGAGATCTAACGGCCAAGGAGGGTAGTTGAAGGTGCGTGGATATGATTCAAGATCTGACGGCTCAGATTATGCTAAGAGAAATCAACAACCGAGATCCTTTTTCGCTGAAAAAAGAACACAAAAGATAATGGGAGCAGGCTCTATGTGGGGATAGCAGTGTGATGAACCTGCAATAATTAATTAATGCAAATACACAAGATATCAGAGATAACAGAACAGAATCACTTTTATATTGATCACGGGCCACTTCGAGGGGGAAACCTCCTTTGAGCAAGCTCAATACAATTAACTTCACGGTGCCTTAAATGACCTCAACACACACTTATATACTAAGTCTATGCTTAATACTATGAGTCAAAACCATGGGACATATAATACTACGGGACGACTTACAAAGCATATGCGTCCAATACTATGGGTCAATACTATGGGCTAATATAAACTACGAATCAAAAAATACTACGGGACGACTTACAAAGCATATGCGTCCAACAACAATATACTAACATAGTAAAGAGAAGGGTTGACATAGGTTCCTAACATCCCCTCTCCCTTAGAAAAAGCTTTGTCCTCAAAGCTTTGGTTGGAGAAATTGCTGTAGAATCTGAAGGAGTGGTTCCCTGATAGCATCCTCGGTTTGCATTTCGGGCCACTGATGCCTTTGGAGTGTCAAGGAGGATTGCTTGGAAGGCTGTAGATGAAGAAGAACCCTGTCAGCTGCATGGAAAATGCGCTCAGAACGGTGTTGATCGGCTTGTTGTTTCAGGCGAATTCTGGCCATGTGAAGATTGTCCTGCAGAATGAGAAGAATCTGATTGCGGTTTCGAAGAACCGAGTCAATTTCCTGAACTGGAGATCTGCTAAGGGTGTATGGAAGAAGAATAGGCGGTGTTTTTCCATAGACTGCTTCATATGGTGTCCTTTGAGATGTGGTATTGTACCACCAGAGCGCTGCTAGGAAATCCATAGAAATAGCTGGCCAAAGCTGTGTAGGGATGGGCAAGGGTTTGAGCAATCCCGAAAGGAGTGTCGTTTCCCCCTTGTTGACTTGGAAAGTATCATCGTCAGCCACCATCTGTTGAATTGTCATTTTTAGTCCCGACCAAAAGAAGTTACATTGTTCCCGATCATACATTTTGCAGAACCCAGAGTGCCCTGTTGATGAAGAAGCATGGAGTTCATAGAAGAGATAGCCCTGTTGAACATATTGCAACCAATTTGGAACAAGCAGAGAAAGAGTTGTAAGAGAAATTTGGTCATCAATTGTGCGAGAAGGAGCATCTTCCACCATATTGTCCTTACCCTTCTTGTAAGTGATCACATAGCAACAACCCATAAGTTGGATAACCCATTGCAGGTGTGTTAGGGAGGAGACCCATTGTTCCAAAAAAAATTCCCGACTCGGGAGATCAGTCTTGATGCAGAAATAATTCCCTAATAGGTATGGCTGCCACTTCTGTACTGCATGCAAAATAGCCATCATTTCCTGCTGAGAGGTAGATGTGGCTACATTCTTACCGGAAAGGTCTCTTGAAGGCAGCAAGCGCATTGGTTTCGCAAGGATACCTGCATATCTATCCAAGGAAGTAGTGGAGACTGTTGATGGGTGCATCTGAATGGAATTGAGCTAAGCGATGACACCATGTGAATTCTTCTTAAGGATTTTTTCCAGGCGATGTGAACTGATGATGCAGAGAGACCCTGGTTGTAAGCCCATAAATTTGTGTTGTGCCCCATTGACTTTGAACTGCATCCAAAGTTCCGCAAAATCCCATAAGATGGGGCCAAGTGTGCATAACCATTGAACGCCCAAAACCACATCACATCCGCCTAAGGACAAGGCAAACATGTCAGAGCGTAGGCTATAATCTTCCATAGAGATACGCACATTGTGACACTTCCCCTTGCAAGGTAAGGTACCCCCATTGGCAACCATGACTTCAAAGTTGGAGCAAGGATGGACAAAACAATCATCCTGTTTGGCAATCTGAGGGTCAATGAAGTTATCAGTGCTACCAGAATCAATGAGGATGGTAAGAGGGAGCTTCTTGAAGTATCCCCTGACTTGCATTGTTTGTGGGGTGGTGACTCCGGTTACAGCATGGAGAGAGATCTTGGGTGGGTCGTCCTGAGATGGGGTGTCAACAGGCAGGTGTTGAATGTCGACCTGATCATCTACTGTATCTGTAGCTTCTTCACCAAGTTCTAAGGTAGGCAGAGAATCCACATCCAAGAGATAGAGCTTTTGTTGAACACATCTATGTCCCCGAGTGAATTTCTCATCACAATTATAGCAAAGCCCTTTTTCTTGGCGTGCCTGCATTTCTATTTCAGACAAATGCTTGATAGGAGTTGGTTGAGGAGAAGGCGTGATGGGAGGTCGTTGGGAACCCATATTTCTGAAGGGAACAAGGGTGGGTTTGGAGCGTTGTTGAGCTGCAATATTGTCCTCAGCCAGCTTAGCCAACCCTAGGACTTCCATCATTGTGTTGGGACAAAACATTTTGACCTCTGAGCGAATTTCATCCTTGAGACCACTTATAAAACAACTCCTGTAGAATTCATCAGACAGTCCTTCTGTGTGATTGGCCAATTTCTCAAATTCTATCTGATACTCTCTCACTGTGCTAATTTGGTGAAGTTTAGTGAGTGCTCCTGTGAAATCATCAAAAGCACTAGGGCCAAATCGTGGCAAAATGAGTTGGCAAAAATCTGTCCAGTTTGGCTCGGGCTGAGCTTTGATGTACCAACGGTACCATTGAAGGGCTTCCTGTTCCAAATGAAAGGATGCAAGTGGAACTTTCTGGACATCAAAAGTATTATGCAGACTGAAATATTGTTCTGCTCGGTATATCCATCCAGTCGGATCAATACCATTGAAGCGAGGAAAATCAAGCTTCGGCCCACGAAAATTGTTGGAAGAAGAGAACCCGGTGGCTGCAAAAGATTCTGGCTGTCGGTTATTGTTCATGGCTGAATGCTGAAGATGGAGGCTGAGAAAGTTTTCATCCAGATCTTGGAGTTTGGTTTGGATGGCTGCAAGTGCTTCCTCCATGGTGTTTGCTCCTACACGGGTGACAACCATAAGCAGGGTTGGTTTTTTTTTTTTTTTTTTTTTTTTTTTTTTCCAGACTAGAGCGGCTACGGCTCGAAAGGGATCTGGAACAACGCCGAATGGATCTGAAACGACGCAGCAGTGATCAACAATAGTTCAACTGGAAGTAGATATGGACCCCAGGTATGTGCGGCTTCCTAACAGTTCAGGGGTTTCACTCGGCCACCAATGCTGTCTGACGGCTTGCGTATTGGGGTAGTACCCCTCACTCCACGGCTCAGGTAAAACTGATAACCGCTTTGCCACAAACGACAGCTCTTGGTTTACTTCACGGGTGGGAACTAGTCAATCAGGTAAGGGTCGTTGCCCTTTTCGCTGGCAGGTCCTCTCAATGGGCCAACTACTTTGGGGTTCCTGTGGTACTCCTCACAATGAGTTTTAGGGCTTATGCCCAAGTACTTTCCACAGTTAAGCGGATAGGGATGATTCCCAAATCCGAACCTGCAACAGAAAAAATTTGGGCAGAAATTCCACCCAATGTTCAAAAACTGGATCTATATTGCTCAGAATCGCTATTATAGCATGTTTCCGGAACTGGAACAACCACTCTGCTTCTACTCGTGAAAGAAGAATAGAAATCGGGGCACTCAGTCAAAAGATTTTCTCGCCGCAATTTCCGCGGCCGTCACCGAAATTCTGAAAAATTACTGATTTTAAATCTGCGATATCTCCACTTTTAGAACTCCAAATGAGATGATTTTTTTTTTGAAACTACGTATTTTTAAAAGAGGAATTCAGATATGCAATTATTTTCTTCTGATTTTGTGCAAAAAGTTTCAGAAATTGATCTGAAAGTCGCCGCCCAAAAAAAGAAAAAAAATTTCCCACTTGTGCCAAGGAAAGTGCTCTGATACCAAATGTAATGAACCTGCAATAATTAATTAATACAAATACACAAGATATCAGAGATAACATAACAGAATCACTTTTATATTGATCACGGGCCACTTCGAGGGGGCAACCTCCTTTGAGCAAGCTCAATACAATTAACTTCACGGTGCCTTCAATGACCTCAACACACACTTATATACTAAGTCTATGCCCAATACTATGAGTCAAAACCATGGGACATATAATACTACGGGACGACTTACAAAGCATATGCGTCCAATACTATGGGTCAATACTATGGGCTAATATAAACTACGAATCAAAAAATACTACGGGACGACTTACAAAGCATATGCGTCCAACAACAATATACTAACATAGTAAAGAGAAGGGTTGACATAGGTTCCTAACAAGCAGAAGAAAATAAAACTCGAGCAAGTTGCACCGTAGATATGCCAGTGCTCAATAGATCTACATTCCAAAATGATTTCGCATTGCAAAGATGTTCATAGAAGAGAAAGAGTAAGAAGTTGTGAAACAAAATACCACTAGACAGGTGTCAACACTGGTGCTTTTCGCAAGTCAAAAAAGCAGTAAAAGAAACAACCTTGGTGTAGTTCGAAACCTCCTTTGTGGGATATCACCCCAAAACAACGGTCGAGATTAAATTAGTGTCATGTCTCCATCTCGGGTAAAAGTTTTTATTACTCAATTATGTTTATCTTACATGACGACATACCTAGAACCTACACTAATTCCCGCCATGCAACCAAGAGTGAAAAAGGGCATGGTGAACAATAAGGGGGAGAGTGTTAAAGTCGTAAACGTCATCATGAGTTTTTGGCTTGGTTAAGCTTTATGATCTTTTCTAAGTGGATACATTTGGTTACGTATTACTTAGAGACTGTATATATATATATATATATATATATATGTTCCTGGTTATGCATCTTATATGAGAGCATATAACTATATATAAATAAATGCATACAATGTTAGCAAGACCGTGCAAGTTAATATGTGTGTTTGTAAACTAACACGCAAGAATATCAGCAAGACCATGCAAGTTAAATAAACATGCACGGTAAAACAATAAATGATTATGCATGGGAGCATGTGGCTCCAAAGTTTTATGTTTTGTATTATGCGACTAACATGTGAACTAGGTAGGATTGGTACCAACATTGCAAATTGCAAAGACAGGGAGCATAGTGATGCGGGAGGTAAGCAATGCAGGTATAAAAACAATGTTTTTTTATGATGTTGTATTAGTAGAATATTATATTGTTAATTTATATTGGCAAGAGAATTGGGTTGCATGCGATAGAAATGCAGGAAAGAAAAATGCACAGGGGAAATAGTGCAAAAAGTGACACAATATCGAGGGCGGTGTTATTCCAAGAGGGAGAGTTTTGTCATGTCTCCATCTCGGGTAAAACTTTTTATTACTCAATTTTGTTTATCTTGCCTGACGACATGCCTAGAACCTACACTAATTCATGCGATGCAACCAAGAGTGAAAAAAGACATGGTGAACCACAAGGGGGAGAGTCTTAAAGTCATAAACGTTGTCGTGAGTTTTTGGCTTGTTTAAGCTTTATGATCTTTTCTAAGTGGATACATTTGGTTACATGTTAGTTAGAGACTATATATATATGTGTGTGTTCTTGGTTATGCATCTTAAATGAAAGCATATAACTATATATAAATAAATGCATAGCTTAACTTGGATATATATATATATATATATGTGCCATTTTTGTATGATACAATGTTTTAAAAGTGAGCTTAAAACATAAGGTTAAAACATAATGTTTTAATGTTTATTAACATGGCTAACCATTTTAGTGTGTTTTACATTGTTGTAAGTAAAAGTACTAAAAAGAAAATACATTGGCATTTCAAATGTTATTTTATGAAAAGCAAAAGGATTGGAGCTGAAGTTACACGGGAATGTAATTTGCATCTCCTTATTTTTGTAGGATCGTGTATTTTTATGTGAGACCTTATGGATGCATATGTTTTTATGCATGTATATGTTTTTATATATTTATATAATGTTTAAATTATATATATATATATATAATACATTGCAAATAATACCTTGTGGTAAGCATAATGCTTTCAAGTTTGGATTTAAGGTTACATAGTGATGTAACTTGAATAATTTATGCATACATGTAACTTATGTAACTTGAATAATTTATGCATTGACTAAATTTACATTTAACTTATGACGCTCGCATTTCATGAAGTCCATTTGTCGCATGTTCATATGGTATGCTATATTATACCCTTAGCATTTTATGTCAGAACAAAGGGTTTATGCATTGGTTAAATACATGCAACTAATGGCATTGTATGCATAAAAAACTATGTTGTTGCATCAACATTAAGTTGTTTGCTTAGGCTATGTTTTATATATCATTAAAAGGGTTATATGATATATACATTGTATACAATGGTTACATCTTGCACAATTGTTATGTCCTACATGCTTTGTATAAATTGGACAACACTAAATGTATATGATATAATGATTATTATAAATATATTATGCAATGGGTGTGTTGCACAGGGTTAAAGTATATAACATCTATATAATGGTTGTGCGGTCTGCATGGTCTGTGCTTTGATTTTATATGCATTGGTGAAATACATGCATATATTTATGGTGGATATCGCCTACATCTATAGGATGCATGTTTGACATTGTATGTATTGACTAAGTTTATTGTATACATTTTGAGGTTGGTACCGCATGCCACCGAGGATCGCATGTCGAATGCATTCTTGCAGGTCGAATGCACCTCTCATGCTTTATATATGTATTCATGAAATTAGCATTGTATTATGCTTTGATGGCTAGTCAAATGCATTATTGCATGTCGACGATGTCTCTTATGTTTAGACACGTAGTCTACGATGATGGGATCGCAAGATACCTTGTGGTTGCATGTCGAATGCATTGTGTGCATGTTGAATGCACTTTCTTATCTTCATATACATTTTATGATGTTTGTATCTTATGATATCTTTTGGTGGCAAGTGTATGTTTTGAGTGCAGGTCGGAATTCCTTATGGCTTGACGCATGCATCGGTTTTCTTAATTACAGTATGACTGCCGTGGACGGAAGTTGGTTAATACATGTATTATGTCATGATACATAGATGGCCAAGTCAGGAGAATAGACTTGGGCCCGACGAGAACAACACCACAGCTATGCAGAAGGTTAGGGCATGAGAAGTGTCTAGGTAGGAGTACTACCTTTCGACTTGTAGGAGTACATTAACGTCTAGAGTTGTGTGTGATTAGTTCTAGGCCGACGAGACTTAGAGACTCTCTATCCTTGTTGTGCATCACCATGCCCAGCTCGGGGGTGGCCTTTGGACGGACTGAGTATATTTCATCGAAGAGTCTACAGTTGGGTGGAGCGTTGCATTGCCCACATTATTTCCCCTTATTAAATATTTATGTTTTGCAATTTAATTTGATTTATCTTAATTAATGAAATGACATCTAGAGTTGTTGGATTCTATCTTAATGTACTAATGCATGTTGTAAGTGTGAATGATGAATACAGGAATAAGACGACAGAAATAATCACTCTCGTTCAGTCTTACCAAGGTGGTAAGAAGAGTATTCGTGTGAAGTTATCATGTTCCTTGATATTTATACATTAACTCGTCTAATGGTATCTTTGATTTAATTCGATTAAGGAAAATGAAGAGGAATATCTTGTATGTTTACTTATTCATGTATTCATGTATTCATATCAAGTTGTTGGTTGGTTGGACACAAGAAAGAGTCTGCCTTGGTTTGAAAAGGGATTTCATTATGATGCTAACCCTAGGGAATATTAGTATCATGCACATACTTAAGATTTTACAATTTCATGTTTTGATGTGAAAACATATAGCAGAAATTATGTTTAAGGTGAAGGCATGTGATTGTGTATGCATAGAAGACAAATTAAGCTTCTTGTACATTGGAATAAATGTGTAAAATCTAATGTGGATTAAGAATGAAACATTAACTTAGATCCATGTGCATGGATAGTGATCTATGTAAGGGTATGTGTGAGAAAGAGTATGCTTGTATGCATTTGGGGAATGTTTTAAAAGGAGAATAGTCAACATAACTTAACCAAACCTTCATAAGGTTAGAATTACACCTTTCGACATGATTTATGCATGACATATTGTTTAATGGGTATAAGAGAAGAACCTGACATGAGCTCATATGGTTATATAGGTATATAACCTTGTCTTAATTTACTTATGATGAGATTAATGGTGCATTTACATCTAATGGTTAGTTGAAGTTCGTATTATTTAAATTACGACACCATGATTTTGAGTTTTAATGGTTTTGGATATTTATGTGTTCAAAAAGGTTTTCCATTATGCATTAAAGATGTGTCAACAAGTTTTCTAAGGGTCAATTAAGTATGTAACTCATTGAATGAGTATCTTTACATGAAATGGTATCTGACACATGGATGTATATTTGTACACTATTGCATTTAATATTATAATTACCAAGTATGTGCGAGGATTGAAATGATTCATTACTCTACAAGTAATCGCACCATGATGTATCTTGTGATAATTGATATAATGCATTTCACATCATTATATGAAAATATAGGTGTATATCTTGGTTTATAATTATATGAAACTTATGGTACATAGACATGCTTCTGATGTTAAATGACTCTAGATGAGAGTGTTGTGTTAAAGTTAACACTGAGTTATGAAGCTAACTTATTTTATAGAAGGAGTGTTCTTCTATGTTGCACCAAGTTCAAAGTTGCGTGGTAATTCTTACCCTAGTGTATACACGAAGATGAAAGTGATTCTCTACTTAGAATTTGCTTGATAATGTTACAAAGAGAAACTTGGTTTGCATGTCTTTATCTTGGAAAGACTTTCCATATTGCAGTAAAGCTATGGATCTAATTGTCTATATGTTACTCACCTCGGTAGGTGAACTGATGATTGTACCACTATTGATAGTATGTTAATAAAATAAAAATAAAAAATTCTCCCCATTTCCTCTTAAAATTTTGTAGGATTTTGGGATGTTACATATGGTATCAGAGCGAAGGTTCCTATTCTAGGACCTATAGGCTCATTTATGTTTGATGTTGCAACATAGACTTTGAGTTGCAATGAAATATGAATCATGAAGAATGTTATTATGATTATGTTTTTGTGATTGACTATTGACATCCATGAGGCTTTAACTAATATGCATAATTGGTTATTGTGTGTGAGAAAATTGATCGCATGAAGTAAGGGATTCGAAGTTAAGAGCCAAAGCGGATCAATGGAGAGTGAATTGCTCGATCAAAAGAGCTTTGCAAAAATCACTGTAAGTGAATGCCTCTATATAGTTGTTACATTTGATATATGGTTATGCATAGTAGGATTAACTTGCAGCTTGTGATGTCAAGCCAGTTATCCATGATAGTGGCATGAGAGACACAATGAGAACCAAGGGGTTCGTTAATGCAATGTTATGAGACATTGTTTTATGCACATGAGACCTTATGAATAGAAAGTGGAAATCTTGAGAGTATCAAGAGAAAAATTAAAATGGCCCTAACTTAAAATTTAAAATAAAACTTTTATATATATGTGTTGAGTGTAGGCTTTGGAGCACATGGATTACTTGGTCATGTGTTGAGCATGAGCTCTGGAGCACATGGACTACTTTATTATGTGTTGAGCATAGACTCTGGAGCACATGGATTACTTGGTCATGTGTTGAGTGTGAGCTTTGGAGCACATGGACTACTTTACTTTGTGTTGAGCGTAAGCTCTATAGCACAAGGAACACCTACAGTAGGGTATGGCTTGGTCACTTGATTATGTGTAGGTAGGAGAACTACCCCAAGTTTTCAGGGGAATTGAGTTACCCTGAATAGTTGTTAGAGGTGGTTCCATGATTTTAGTGACGAACAAGTCCCTAGAGCACTCTGTAAATCAGGAGCATTGGGTGAGTGTTGGGTATCGTCAAATTCCCTGGAGCACTCTGGAACTCAGGAGTACTGGGTGAGTGTTGGGAATCTTCATGTGTATGATGCATGCCACGAGGGGCATGACACCAAGGAGGTGTCGAGTACCATTTTGTGCTTGGTACACGCCAAGAAGGCATGATATTTTTTCTGGACTCAAGTGAGGGGGATTGAGTGGGAAAATATTTTCCTGGACTCAAGAAAGTGGGATTGAGGGGAAAAGGGTGGTCCTGGACTCAAGCAAGGAGGCTTGAGGGGCAACAGAGTTCCTGGAATCAAGTGAGAAGGCTTGAGGGGAAAAAGATATTTTTCTTGGACTCGAGCGAGGGATATTGAGTGGAAAAATATTTTCCTGGACTCAAGCGAGAGGGATTGAGGGGAAAAGGGTTGTCTTGGAATCAAGTGAGGAGGCTTGAGGGGAAACAAAGTTTCTGGACTCAAGCGAGAAGGATTGGGGCAAAAAAGAGAGTTCTTGGACTCAAGCGAGAGGGCTTGAGGGGAAAACGGTTTTCTCAGTCTCAAGTGAGGAGGCTTGAGGGGAAACAGAGTTCTTGGACTCGAGCGAGGGGGCTTGAGGGGAAATAGAGTTGTCCTAGACTCAAGTGAGAGGGATTGAGTGGAAAGAGAAATTTTCCGGAGTTCAAGCGAGAGGGATTGAATGGAAAATCTTGATATCACCTACTGATACATTCAATGATGCTATGACTGGTATGATTATACCATAGGTACACAAATGGAAATTTTGTGGCAAGAATATGTTTATCTAGATTCATGCATATGTGAATTTATGAATAGATTAAGTTGAAATGAAAATAATGTGATGTATTTTGTATTGTCAGATACTTGAATGTGTCGTAGCTTGGTTACTCAAATGAAATGTTAATGTTAATGGTAAAAAGATTGAAGTACATATAATGTTTTGGTTTAACATTGTACTTGGTATACTGATATCATTATGCATGTATATTGTTTTCTTAGACGTGGGATGTGATATGGTCCCTTGTGGGGAATTTGTTGTTGTTGCATTCTAAAATGAAATCACTTAGGGGTGCTAATTATCTTTGTGTTTCGGTGAATACAGTTTCAAGCCAAAGTAGAACAACTTGAATATCACATTGCAAAATTTAATATGTGTGTTTGTAAACTAACACGCAGGAATGTCAACAAGACAGTGCAAGTTAAATAAACATGCACATTAAAAAAAAAAACGATTATGCATGGATGCATGAGGCTCCAAAGTTTTATGTTTTGTATTATGCGACTAACATGTGAACCAGGTAGGACTGGTACAAACATTACAAAGTAATTGCAAATTCCCAAGACAGGGAGCATAGCGATGCAGGAGGTAAGCAATGTAGGTATAAAAACCATGTTTTTTATGATGTTTTATTAGTAGAATATTATATTGTTAATTTATATTGGCAAGAGAATTGGGTTGCATGCGATAGAAATGCAGGAAAGAAAGATGCATAGGGTAAATAGTGCAAAAAGTGACACAACACCGAGGATGGTTTTATTCCAAGAGGGAGAGTTTTGTCATGTCTCCATCTTGGGTAAAAAAAATTATTACTCAATTATGTTTATCTTGCTTGACGACATACCTAGAACCTACACTAATTCTCACAATGCAACCAAGAGTGAAATGTGAAAATCCTCATAGCAGATCTAAGAGATGATGTATACCTCACAAGAGTAATTATGATTAAGTAGGAAAATAGAAGAAGAATGAACAATATACTATAATGAGCAACAGAATAATATGGTATAGTAGAACTCGAATAGAAGAAATAATACTTCACACACACTAATTCATTAATCACAAATGGACAAATAAATAATACAATGCATGAGGAATTCGAATGCCTAAGGTGGAAATTCGAATTAGCCTTCATGGAGTGATCAAAGGATCACTGGAGTGTCATTGGAGCACAACTAGTATCATCAGAGCACAACTGGAAGTCTTCATCATCATCAGTGGAGTCATCAATGCTCAAGTAACTGTCAACCATCAGTCAAACTGAGTCTAGTAGGTGTAACTAAGTGTAACTAAGTGTAACTGAGTGTAACTGACTGTAACTGACTGTAACTAAGTGTAATTGTGTAACCGACTATAACTAAGTGTAACTGAGTGTAATTGAAGACAAATGGACTAGTAGGTGAATATGGGCAAGTTGCTTCCTAAAATCAAGGAAGAAGGGCACATTAAGCAACTAGAGGGTTAAAACTGAATAGTGAGAAGCTCCTGGGGGATGTATAACTAAGGGCTAGGTGATGGACTGATGAATGGGATGCATGCAAACCCTAGAATGCATGCAAACCCTAAAAGTGCATGCATGACTGAAAATGTAAATGATCAAAATGCTACTAGGACTAGGATGGAGTATAGGAATATCCTAACACCCCCCCTTAATCCATCCTGGGCCTTGGTAACTAGGACCAAAGGTCACCCAATACAATCAAATGAATGATAATAATAAAGAACAGTCCATAAACCGAGGAAATAGGGAAAATCTCATGGGAAAAATACCCCCCCTCAAAAATAAACTGTAGGTCACACACAATAATAAATGCTCCAAACTCAAGTAGGTGTGATGCTTGGTCATATGTTTGGAGGTATCTTCTTCTTGGGAAGAAGTGGATCATGCTCAAAAATCATGTGCTTGTACTTGCTCTTCAGATCGAATGTGATGAGAACAAATCCAACAGTATGAGAATGATCCTTGAACCTGTGATTCGAATCAGCTGAGGTAGGATCAAATCTATGAAAGTGCATATAGTCTTTTGTCTTATCCTTCGAACCGCCATGGGTGAGATTATGCCAAAAATAACTATTACATGTTTGCTTGAAATCAAAATCAGATTTAAGACTTAAAAAATAGTTTCTTGAGATCTCCTTTGAACCAGCAGGGGTGAGATCAAAACTATCATATGCATGAGAAATTATCCCAAGCAGTAATTGCTTAGAACCCAATTTAGATACAAGACTTGAATCATGGTTTCTTGAGATCTCCTTTGAACCGTGAGAGGTGAGATTAAAACCAGTAGATGCATGAGAAATTATCCCAAGCGAATGGAAATGGCCATATTCTTCAATGACCTTCTGAAAGCATGGAATTATGATCATATGGTAGTATAAAAAAGGAGATAGCTGGAGAGGAGTGAATGCATTACCTTCAATAGCTGTTTTGACCTCCGAAACAATCATGTGATCATGATGCAAACCAATAGACTCTGGTGCAAGAGAGGATTTAGGACCTTCTACAATATCTAGAGTGTGAGCTGGCATAGAAAGAGAAGAAAGTTTGAGCATGAGTGTAGAATCTGCAAGTTCTTTGTGGACAACTTCAATGTGAGATGATACTGGTGCATGATCTGAGAGACCATCATGGGGAGCGAATGCATCACTTTGTTTGCTTTTGAATGGGTGGGGACCAAGTCCTTCATTCTCTCTGCCAAATTTTCCATCTAGGTGAGCCGATATCTCTTTTGGAGTCCATAACTCCTTTGAGTTTCAACACCATTACAGTATTTGAATTGGAATCTCTGGTATGCAAACAAAGAAAAAATCATTGCTCCAAAGTGCATGTCACCTTTATTTAACCAGTCAATCTTCTCTTCAGGGGATTTGAACTCTCTTTCAAAATAACAATAAAAAGATCATGGATCTTCAAGTGTGCTATCATTCTTGGTTTCCATTCATCATAGTTGAATGGAGAAAGAAAAGGGGTTCCTTCTAAATCATACATTGAAGTTATAGAAGACCTACAAAAACAATATAGAATATTTGCAACTGCTACTACTGCAAAGATGCAGAAACTACTGCAACTGCTGCACTCGAAATCTTGGTAATAACCTGCAAAAAACTCTCAAGAATGGAGATAAAAAATACTCTCAACATATTATGATACCATGTGAAAATCCTCACAGCAGATCTAAGAGATGATGTATACCTCATAAGAGTAATTATGATTAAGCAGGAAAATAGAAGGAGAGTGAACAATATAGTATAATGAGCAACAGAATAATATGGTACAGTAGAACTCGGATAGAAGCAATAATACTTCACACACACTAATTCATTAATCACAAATGGACAAATAAATAATACAATGCATGAGGAATTCGAATGCCTAAGGTGACAATTCGAATTAGCCTTCATGGAGTGATCAAAGGATCACTGGAGTGTCATCGGAGCACAACTAGTATCATCAGAGCACAACTGGAAGTCTTCATCATCATCAGTGGAGTCATCAATGCTCAAGTAACTATCAACCATCAGTCAAACTAAGTCTGGTAGGTGTAACTGAGTGTAACTGAAGACAACTGGACTAGTAGGTGAAGATGGGCAAGTTGCTTCCTAAAATCAAGGAAGAAGGGTGCATTAAACAACTGGAGGGCTAAAACTGAATAGTGAGAAGCTCCTGGGGGCTGACTAACTGAGGGCTAGGTGCTGGACTGATGACTGGGATGTATGCAAACCCTAGAATGCATGCAAACCCTAAAAGTGCATGCATGACTGAAAATGTAAATGATCAAAATGTTGTTAGGACTAGGATGGAGTATAGGAATATCCTACCATGAAAAAGGGCATGGTGAAACACAAGGGGAAAAGTCTTAAAGTCGTAAACAACGTCGTGATTTTTTGACTTGGATAAGCTTTATGATCTTTTCTAAGTGGATACATTTAGTTACGTATTACTTGGAGACTATATATATATATATATGTTCCTGGTTATGCATCTTATATGAGAGCATATAACTATATATAAATAAATGCATAGCTTAGCTTGGATATATTATATATATATATGTGTGTGTGTGTGTGTCATTTTTGTATGATACAATGTTTTAAAAGTTAGATTAGAACGTCAGGTTAAAACATAATGTTTTAATGTTGACTAATATGGCTAACCATTTTATTGTGTTTTACATTGTTGTAAGTAAAATTACTAAAAAGAAAATACATTGGCATTTCAAAATGTTATTTTATGAAAAGAAAAAGGATTGTAAGGATTGGAGTTGAAGTTACACGGGAATGTAATTTGCATCTCCTTATTTTTGTAGGATCATGTATTTTTATGTGAGACCTTATGGATGCATATGTTTTTATGCATGTATATGCTTATATATATATATATATATATATAATGTTTAAATTAAATATATGTAATACGTTATATATATGTGTGTGTTCCTATTTTTATGATCCTTTATATATATATAATGTTTAAATTAAATATATGTAATACATTGCAAACAATACCTTGTGGTAAGAATAATGCTTTGAAGGTTGGATTTAAGGTTACATAGTGATGTAACTTGCTCACTTTTATAAAATATATATATATAACCGTAAGTTTATATGTAATGTGTTTTATTTCTTGAGCTAAGGTAGATTTAGTTATGAGAAGAATGATATATATATATATATATATATATATATATATGTGGAATATATATTATTAATATTTTTTCTTTTGACCTAGCTCTGCCTCGAGGAAGAGCTTCACAGTGGGAGAGTTTTGTTTTGAACCCGGTTTTGGATAAAAAAAACATGGCAGAGAGTATAAAAATCGATTTTCTATTGTTTTATGAAAACGTTTATTTGGGCTGTGGGAAGAACTTTTGACCTAATTTTTTTAGTTTGGGTGTAGGGGTTCTCTCCCGGGAGGAGGGCGCCATCGTTTTGGGGAAGGTTTTGCCTTCACGCAGGGGGGAGAGAATGCATTTCAGCATCTCTCTGTCATGGCCATCTGCGAGAAAGAAGGCATTTTAGCGTCTCTCTGCCTGTTCATTGCTGGAAAAAAATAATAAATGCATTTCAGACATCCTCGCATTTCTCGATTGTCCACTATGTTGGGAGAAACACACTTTACCATTGGGGCATATCCCTGTCCGGTCCCTTGAATATCACACGCCTTGTAGAATGGAATGCATGGCATCTCTCTCTGCTTGTAAGCGAGTTGATAGCTTGGTATGCCTTCTTTGTCTTTGGGAGAATGATTTTTACATCTCTGTGGAATGATAAACGTTTTCTTTTGAGTTATGTGTGGGAGCAGGAGTTCATTAAAAACATTTGTTAAGTTCGGTTTTGATCATTGCAGGAGAGAAAACGTTTGGTTTTCTATCCCTTGGGTTGTAGAGAGAGAACGTGGTGGCTGGAGAGCCCAACGTTTTATATTTCTTCATTTTTTTATATAATGTATCTTGGATTTCTGGGTAGGCAAGGAAGGGCGTAGCCCTGAGCATGGTTCTCCCTATTAAACTGCATTATTTCCATGTAAATCATGTTTTCATTGTCGTTGCTTCTGTCCTTTTTATATCTATATTAAATGAGTGGCGTGTAAGCCTCTGTCAGTTTTGGTTGAAGTATGCATGTTTTTCTTTCGTCTTCCCGAGGGCTGCGTGTGTGTTGGATGCAGAGTAAGGATACTCTGTATCGTTTGATTTTTTGTTTTAGTGGTTCTCTTTCCTACGGGGAAGAGTAGCGTGTTTGTTTTGTTTGCATGTATACTTTGATACAGCCACCATATTCACGCAGTCCCCATGAGCATGAAATCGAAATCTCGAAATCAATTCGATTTCTTATGTAGTGGAATAGTGGTTAATGTTGCGGTTGGGTAGTTTGGAGTCGACCTACCTCAGAGAAATACTGGTTGTGTTTCCTTGCTTACCACATGTTATTTTCTCCATACACCCTTCCACATTTAAAATATATATTAAGTACTGGAATCTTGGGAATAAAATGCATTGGAAATATGCATCTGTATTTTTGATATGTAAACATATGTCTATGGTGTGCTCCCTTTTGTTGTTATATGTGTGATAAAATATATAGATTATATTGGGAATTCATTATGCTTAGGTTGCAGGTCAAATGGATTGTATGCATTGACTAAATTTACATGTAACTTATGACGCTCGCATTTCATGACGTCTATTTGTCACATGTGCATATGGTATGCTATATTAGACCCTTAGCATTTTATGTCAGAACAAAGGGTTTATGCATTGCTTAAATACGTGCAACTAATGGCATTGTATGCATCAATAACTATGATGTTGCATCAACATTAAGTTGCTTTCTTAGGCTATGTTTTATATATCATTAAAAGGGTTACATGATATATACATTGTATACAATGGTTACATCCCACACAATTGTTATGTCCTACATGCTTTGTATAAATTGGACAATACTAAATGTATATTATATAATGGTTATTATAAATATATATTATGCAATGGGTGTGTTGCTGAGGGTGAAAGTATATAACATCTATACAATGGTTGTGTGGTATGCATGGTCTGTGGTTTGATTTTATATGTATTGGCGAAACACATACATATATTTACTATGGGTATCGCATGAATCTATAGGATGCGTGTTTGACGTTGTATGTATTGACTAAGTTTATTGTATACATTTTGAGGTTGGTACCGCACGCTATCGAGGATCGCATGTCGAATGCATTCTTGCAGGTCGAATGCACCTCTCATGCTTTATATACGTATTCATGAAATTAGCATTATATTATGCTTTGATGGCTAGTCGAATGCATTATTGCATGTCGACGGCATCTCTTATGTTCAGACACGTAGTCTACGATGATGGGATCGCATGAGACCTTATGGTTGTGTGTCGAATGCATTGTGTGCATGTCGAACGCACTTTCTTATGTTCATATACACTTTATGATGTTTGTATCTTATGATATCTTTTGGTGGCAAGTGTATTTTTTGAGTGCATGTCGGAATGCCTTGTGGCTTGTCGCATGCATCAGTTTTATTAATTATGGTACGACTGCCATGGACGGAGGTCGGTTAATACATGTATTATGTCATGAGACATAGATGGCCAATTCAGGAGTACAAACTTGGGCCCGTCGAGAACAACACCACAGCAATGCACGAGGTTAGAGCACGAGAAGTGTCTAGGTAGGAGTACTACCTTTCGACTTGCAGGAGTACTGCATTAACCTCTAGAGTTGTGTGCGATTAGTTCTAGGGAAACAAGAATTAGAGACTCTCTATCCTTGTTGTGGATCACCATGCCCAGCTCAGGGGTGGCCTTCGGATGGACTGAGTATATGTCTTCGAAGAGCCTACGGTTGGGTGGAGCGTTGCATTGCCCACATTATTTCCCCTTATGAAATAATTATGTTTTGAAATTTATTTTGATGTATCTTAGTTAATGAAATGACATCTAGAGTTGTTGGATTATATCTTATTGTACTAATGCATGTTGTAAGTGTGAATGATGAGTACAAGAATAAGATGATAGAAAGAATGACCCTCCTTCATGCTTACCAAGGTGGTAAGAAGAGTATGCTTGTGAAGTTATCATGTTCCTTGATATTTATACATTAACTCGTCTAATGGTATCTTTGATTTAATTCGATTAAGGAAAATGAAGAGGAAGATCTTGTATGTTTACTTATTCATATATTCATATCAAGTTGTTGGTTGGTTGGCCACAAGAAAGAGGCTACCTTTCTTTGAAAAGAGATTTCATTATGATGCTAACCCTAGGGAAGATTAGTATCATGCACATACTTAAGATTTTACAATTTCATGTTTTGATGTGAAAACATATAGCAAAAATTATGTTTAAGGTGAAGGCATGTGATTGTGGATGCATAGAAGAAAGGTTAAGCTTCTTGTACACTGGAATAAATGTGTAAAATCTGATGTGGATTAAGAATGAAACTTTATCTTTGAGCCGTTTGCATGGATAGTGATCTATGTAAGGGTATGTGTGAAAAAGAGTATGCTTGTATGCATTTGGGGAATGTTGTAAAAGGAGAATAGTCAACATAACCTAACCAAACCTTCGTAAGGTTAGAATTACACCTTTCGGCATGATGTATGCATGACATATTGTTATTGGTTATAAGAGAAGAACTTGACATGATCTCATATGGTTATATAGGTGTATAACCTTGTCTTCATTTACTTATGATGAGATTAACGGTGCATTTACATATAATGGTTAGTTGAAGTTCATATTATTTAAATTGCGACACCATGATGTTGAGTATTAATGGTTTTGCATATTTATGTGTTTGAAAAGGTTTTGCATTATGCATTAAAGATGTGTCGACAAGTTTTCTAAGGGTTTATTAAGTATGTAACTCATTGAATGAGTATCTTTGCATGAAATGGTATCTAACACATGGATGTATACTTGTACAGTGTTGCATTTAATGTTATAATTACCAAGTATGTGCAAGGATCGAAATTATTCATTCATCTACAAGTAGTCACACCGTGATGTATCTTGAGATAATTGATATAATGCATTGCATGTCATTATATGGAAAGATAGGTGCATATCTTAGTTTATAATTATATGAAACTTATGGTACATAGACATGCTTCTGATGTTAAATGACTCTAACTGAGAGTGTTGTGTTAAAGTTAACATCGAGTTATGAAGATAACTTATTTTATAGAATGAATGTTCTTTTATGTTGCACCAAGTTTGAAGTGGTGTGGTAATTCTTACCCCAGTTTATACAGGAAGATGAAAGTGATCTCTACCTAGAATCCACTTTATAATGTTACAAAGAGAAACTTGGTTTGCATGTCTTTATGCTTGGAAAGACTATTGATAGTATGTTGATTAAAATATGTATATATATATTTCTCCCCATTTACTCTTTAAAAGTGTATAGGATTTTTGGATGTTACTAGCAGGTTCTAATCTGACGACAGGCGGAGCTTCTAGACATTTTCATGAAGATGATGGTAAAAGGAGAGTTGATCTGATGGTCTAAGATGTAATACAAGTGATCAATGGATGAAATACGTTCCCGTTGGTAAAGATGCAAGGGATTTAATCAGAGTCAGGTTAAAAAATGATGAGAGTCACGTGGAAGTTGACATTTGTTATATGAGGTTTCAGCGTTAGAAGTTTCCATACGCATACACACCGAGAGAGTGACAAGGGCACATTCAATTCTTAGGATTGTCAGTATCAGGTAGGCCTTGTAGCCTGGGTTGTCATTTATATAAGATCATTTATAAAGAAAACATGGAAGGAACCTCGAATGTTGAAAATATTAGAATTGACGATGCCCTAGAAGACCGAGATAGAGATGTTTTCGACACAACACTTAGAATATCATTCTCTGAAATAAAATTTAGGTTAAATAAATTATATAAAGAGGGCACAAATGTGCATAGGGTATTCCAATCCTCTTTTATACCTTTTTGTCCAAACCAAATCACGTCATTTCCTGAGTTCATTTCAATCTGTGGGTCGAATTACTCCGAATCCGAAAGGGTCGTCATGAATGCCCTGAAACTAGAATTGTTTTCCCAATTGAGTTCGCTGTCGTAAGAAGTTCAATTGAAATTCCTTAGTCATAGTCCCATGAACTTGAGAGCTTTACTGAAGAGTCTGTTATTTTTCTTTACCATCAATCTGTTGGAATATTCAGACCATCATTTTTATATTTTGCATGTCTGCATGCAAATATGCATGCTTTGCATGCCACTGCATGCATCCAGTCATCATCATGGTTGTCTCCCCGACACCTAGAGCTTTCTTCTATCTCTTCAGAGACTGTCTACAGCCCCCATTTGGCCTCCTACCTACCTAATGCACCCTCCTTGACTTTTCTGCTTGACAAGTGCACCTTTCCCACCTACCACAGCTAGTTTGGGCACCTTTGCTCACCTACCAATAGTTATCACTTAGTTAGGGTGCCTTATCTCACCTACCAGGAGTTATCACTCAGTTAGTGCATTGATTGAGTAGTTGTTCCACTGATTGCTCATCCTAACTACTTGTAGCTCCTAGTTAGCTAGTTTTGGAGTGCCACTTGACCCTATGACAGCCTCATGCTCCCCCCTTGGAGTCTCCATTCCCTGATTTATGCCTAGATGGTTCTGTTAGATTCAGTTAGATACACTTGAATGACTACTACCATTTATGACTGATACTATTGACTGGTGATGTCTCCATTGTTATCCAATCTATACTTTCAGTTAGACAACTTCATGCACCCACCTTGGAGTCTCCATTCCCCGATTTATGGCTAGATGGTTTTTTTAGACTCAGTTGGTCACACTTGACTGAATCTTACCATTTATGACTGATGCTACCAACTGGATGATGTCTCCATAGTTATTCATGCTATACTTTGAGCTCAGATTCGAATTCCCTACTTGGTTAATTCGAATCCTATATGATGCCTCATCATTGATTATTGTACCACATTCTCTACATTCATTATTCATTGTATGATATTTACATTGTCCATTATTTTGTGTTTATGAGTGATTATTGAATGCATGCTTCTTCTTCTTTGCAAATAACCTTGAGAGTTAGATTGTGAGTTTGTTACAGTTGCTAGATCCCTGCATATTATCACATGGTATCGGAGTAGTCAGCAGCTATTTGAATTGCATCCATTATAGCAGTTGCAACTTTTCTTTGAGCAACTATCTTTCACTTGTGCACCAGAAGCCTCTGAGTTTCCAGAGAAAATCCTAGTGCTATTACTTGAACTCATTGGAGAAATCCAGTGAGGTCTATCTAGGTGTGAAGGAATTAGTCTATGTGCCAAGTGTACTTAAGGTAGTGTTCAGTCGAAGTGTAGCATTCTCCATCAACAAAAATTCTCTTGTTTTGCAGATTTATTCACCCGTTCAGAATCTTCTTCAACTATTCAACTTTCTCTATTTCAGATGGATCTAAAGCTCACATCTTCCAACTATGTTGAGTGGAAATCCAAGATGGCTCTCTTCATGAGATCCAAGAGCTTCACTCGAATACTCAGTGGAACGATGGTAGAACCTCTCAGTGTAGCTAAAAAGTCCAAGTACTTGGACAGGCTGGATGAAGCAATTGGTCTTCTCCTTCTCTCAATTTCTGAAGATATTCACTTTCATGTCATCGATATTACATATCCTAAATAGGTTTGGGACTAGTTTGAATCCCTTTTTGGACAGAAAGATGAAATGAAAGGACACAAATTGGAGAATGAGCTCATATGTTTGAGTCCTGACAGTTTCGAATCTATCAATGTCGACAACAGATACAAGATCTTCAAAACGACGACTCTAAAAAGGCACACAAATAGGAGATCGCAAAGAATAATAAAGCATTATCCAACAATGCTGAAGAAATTTTCAAACTAAGAAATCATAACAAGATACTAGTCACAAAAATTAAGAAATTGAAAAATAGCCAAAAGATAGAAGAATCTACGGAAGACATTGAAGGGAAACTTCTAGACAAGCAGGAAGAAAATAGTTGCATCAGAAGTCATAACGAGGATCTAAAAGAACAACTTAAGAAGTCAGAAGAAGTTAGGAAATCACAAGTATAAGTGATTAAGAAGTTTCAAAAGAATAAGATACAGTTAGAGAACAAGTTGGAAAAAAAACAAGACGAAACCTTAAAACCTCAAGGGACGAAAATACAACTTCCAACTTAGAGCAGTGATCAAAAGATGACTTTCGTAAAAGAAATTTACAGTGTGAAAACTCCCTATCGACACCCCAACCATAAAAACCGACACCCTAAAAAGGAGGAAATGTCAGAAGATAAAGGTACTAAGGTGATCAAAACTCCCGATGACATATCAGTACAAAATCCCGACAATCATCGACAAATCAACTTGGGATGGATTGATCCCTCCACATATTAGAAGTTATGCTCGACGCTTAAAAGTTTGTATCAACATGTGTTGTCAACTACGACACCACAAAAAGAAATACATAAAAATTATAAGGCTTTGAGGACAAAGCCTTTCTAAGAGAGAGGCAATGTAACAATAAAATAATAAATTAATATTAATATTAATTTATTATAATTAAAGACTATCTAAAGTCAATAGTCATGCCCTTTTACGAAAAGGTGCACGACGGGCTTATATAAATCCCAAACCTATGTAACTATTAATCATCTACCATATATTACATCTTTTACTTTACTACAAGTCATTTATGGCTTTCTTACATTACTTGTACTTGTTATTTACTTAGTAAGGGACTCTTGTTCCTTCACAAGAGCATCAACATATTCTTCCTTTATCATAGATTTAGGAGCACCAATACACATGTCTTCCTCCAAAGATATCTTCTCCTTATTCTAAAGCTCAATTGGCCCTTCCATCATGTTAGGCAGTGATTCAGAAGTCTCCTCTCAGGGGATTGGAAGAATCTATCTTGACCATGGTTATTTTCCTAATGTGCTTTATGTTCCTTCTCTTGCAGCTAATGTTCTTTCAGTGTATCAAATGACTCATATTGGAGAGCCCAAAAGAGTGATCTTTTCTCCAAATGAATTTGAGGTACACCACATGATGTTAGGGGAAATCATTGCAAAAGGAGTTGCAAATCATGAGACAAAACTCTATGAGTTTTCACACTTCTTACCCCTCTCAAAGGAATCTGCTCTTCGCTCTCATGCACATGAAGAGAGTAGACTATCTCATCTCAACTACAAGATAGCTCAAAATGTGGTTGATGGTCTTCTAAGAGACACGATTTCTCATGGAACCTGCAAAGGTTGCTTGAAAGGAAGGATCGATCTAAGAAGATTGAGAAAAAGAGGACTCTTGAAGAAGTGCGAATGCTAGATCCAGATCCACAAGAACCTAAAGATATAACACCTACTGGTTCAACTCCTATGGCAAAAAGGGCCATCACTACTACATCCACTAGTGATGTTGTTGAAGATCCATCATCAGATTCTAGTTCTTTTGGTAAAATTATCACCAATGATGGCACAAGGGAGATATCAAATATCTACATGCATCTTCAGAAGTAGTTTATATGATGTTCCCACTTCATTAGATTTAGAGTTTAGAAGTGATGATGAGTGAGTTTCACTTGGTTCTTCACAGGAGGTTTCAAATTCAGAATTTGAGAGTGATGATGAGTTTCAAGAGAGCGAATCCCCTTCGCATGATAGTTCAGATTTGGAGTATGAAAAATCAGCTTCACATGTTTCTTCACATGAGATTTCAGATTTTGAGTTTGTGTGTGATGATGAGCCAGTTCTACTTGCTTCTCCTCATGAGATTTAATTTTCAGAGTTTGGATGTGATGATGAGCTAGTTGTAGATATATCTTCACATGATTCAAAATATGAAGATCGAGATGATGATGGAATGATAGATCATAGAAGAACCATATCAGGTTTTCAGAATGGAAGGTTTCATCGTTCTCACATTACCGATCCATTTCAGATCGATCAACCCTTCTTTTGAAAAGAAGGACACTTACCTCCTTCAGGGGTGAGAGATGATATGCTATTTTAGCATCCTTCAGTCTATTTTGAGGGAGGAATTTCTTCCAACTGGGTTTTCCCTCTTTCCTCACTTGGTTTATTTAGATTGATTGTACAGGGTGACCTTTAGTCTTAGTCACCAGGGCCCTATTTTTTATATTTCTTTTATTACCTCATAGTGTAGCTTGCGGGGGGGTGTTGGAATATTCACACCATCATTTTTATATTTTGCATGCCACTGCAGGAATCCAGTCATCATCATGGTGGTATCCCCAGCACCTAGAGCTTACTTCTAGCTCTCCAGATCTTGTCTACAACCCCCATTTGGCCTCCTACCCACCTAATGCACCCTCCTTGAATTTTTTGCTTGACAAGTGCGCATTGGCCACCTACCACAGGCATTTTGGGTGCCTTTGCTCACCTACCACCAATTATCACTCAGTTAGGGAACCTTATCTCACCTACCGGGAGTTATCACTCAATTAGTGCATGGATTGAGTAGTTGTTCCATTGATTTTCCATCTAACTACTTGTAGCTCCTAGTTGGCTAGTTTTGGAGTGCCACTTGACCTTATGACAGCCTCATGCGCCCCCCTTGGAGTCTCCATTCCCTAATTTATGCCTAGATGGTTCTGTTAGACTTAGTTAGACACACTTGACTGACTATTACCATTTATGACTGATACTATTGACTGGATGATGTATCCATTGTTATCCAAGCTAGACTTTGAGTTAGACAGCCTCATGCACCCACCTTGGAGTCTCCATTCCTTGATTTATGGCTAGATAGTCCTGTTAGACTCAGTTGGTCACACTTGACTGACTCTTATCATTTATGATTGATGCTACCAACTAGATGATGTCTCCATAGTTACTCATGCTAGACTTTGAGATCAAATTCGAATGCCCTACTTGGCTAATTTGAATCCTATATGATGCCTCATCATTGATTATTGTACCACATTCTCTACATTCATTATTCATTGTATGATATTGACATTGTCCATTATTCTGTGTCTATGAGTGATTATTGAATGCATGCTTCTTCTTCTTTGCAAATAATCTTGAGAATTAGATTGTGAGTTTGTTATAGTTGCTAGATCCCTGTAGATTATCACACAATCCTCACCGGAAAAAAAACAGGATTTCTTGACCAGTTGTCTCAAACCTGACTTGGAGATTGAAAATACCACCTATCCAATGGACATAAAAATTTTCAATGAAAGTAGTCAACTAGTCCTATCTTTAATTGCCCAATTTTTAGGTCTTGATAGTGATGCGGGGGTTACAGAAACCCAGTTATGTTTTCTATTTAGAATGAGTTTTGGTCCGCCCGAAGTTAAATAAATTCAAGTACCATGCCTCAAGCATGAGGATTTCTTAGCTGAAAAAATTCATTCTCAGCTAGTAGGTTTTCATAAGATAAGGAATTTCAGGTTTCAGTCACATTTGATGAAGATGGTGACATTTTCAAATCACCAAGGGTTGCACTTTCCACCAATAGTTTTCACAAATTCTTTAGAAGATAATATGTTCAAGTATATGAACTATGTTGGTTGTGGAGCCTGATCTTCCAGATTCAAAGATGTTATTCAGTCTTGTTTGTACTCTAGGCTTACTGTACACTCGTTCCCCCACTTTGGGACTGTATTCGCCAACAATTTACGGGCCCATGGTTTTGGGTAACCCATGGTATTTTCCCATTGTATTTCCCTTATAAAAGAAAGACATTGTAAAATAGATAGGGTTGATGTATTAGGTATTATGCATTGTAAATATCTATGAGAATGCGAAGAGAGACTGTGAGATAGTGAAGAGGAAGTGTAGTGGATGTGCTGTAGGTTGTATCCCTTCATTTGCTAGATGGTATAAGATTAAGGACTGGAAATTTCAGTGTGGATTTAGCCCATCATGGGTGAACCACGATATATTGGTGTCTCTCTTGTAATGTGTTTGTGTGATTATATTTGCATTTCTGTTTTTTGTTATTGCTCTGCAATCCTATTTTTCTAACAAACTATATCTTATCATAGATATATAAAATGATGTTTGGAGAAGAGCTGCCAAGAGTATTGCCTGAGATGAAAAATTTGAAGCAGTTGAAACAAGAAGAAGCGGTTGGAGATTGGTTGTTATCAAATAATCATACATTAATAAGGTTATATGGGTTCGTGCATCAACCTTATACATTTCTGGCATGTTTTACATTGAGAATGTTTTCCCTCGAATTTATCAGACAAAAGTTGACAGTGGAAAATGATCATTTTTTAGCTTTCAAAAAAGCCTTTGATATAAAGTATCCTTGGAAGCTGAGTCATTTTATTGTGAAAAGTAAATATGCCCTTGTGTTTATAGAAAAGTAGTTGGAGGAGATGGAGTTCAAAAAGGAAATGGTTATTGAGTATGATCCTCACCATATTATTTCTGACATGAGGCAACAAAACAAAAACAAAGCCTTTGATCATCAAGAAATTGAAGGATTGTAAAAAAGGGAAAATCTCTTGCAATATGAATATGGCGATGAAGCTACTACAAGTTCACAGGTGAATCCTGTAATTTTGGCAGAATCTTCAACAGGGACAGAGCCCACATCAAGCACAATAGAGACAAGTGATAAAAGAAGTTTACAAGACATTATTGATTTGGAAGCTAACGAACATGAAAGAGAAAAAAGGTTCAAGGTTGATTCTCAAGGAGATTTAGTCATATCTCAAGGAGATTTGATCATATTTGCAGGTGATGAAGAGAATAAAAAAAAGAAATATTCAGCCCTAGAGGTCCAAGTACATGAATACAAGTTTCAAGAAGCTAAGGAGGCTGGAGATACCAGCAAATTTCAGTCAAGGGATGAAATGTATGTAAAATATGGTCAAGATAAGAAGGATTCCTCATAAAATTTACTTCCCAAATTTAGGAATGTGGCAAAATCAGAAGTTACTCTAATGGCCAACAGAGATATTAAGGAAAATACTTTGAATTTGGTAGTATCATCAGATGAGAAGGTGACATAATTAAAGTTGAATCTCCAAAACATAACAGTCCCTGATAAAATCCACTTGCACAGGAAAACTGGGGAAGTTATATACATTGATCTCATGAAGGAATATTTGAAAATTGCAAAATTACAAACTGCAATTAGCATATTGGAAAGTCAGTTGAAGCAGGAAAAGGTTGAAAATAAAGCCCACCAACAACAAGTCAGAAGATTGCAAATAGATTTCGTTGAAAATAATGATGGGACAAATAAGGGTGAGGCAAGTAAAAAATTATTGATGGAAAAAGAAAACATGATCCAAATACTCAAGCAAAAATTTAAAATACCAACAACACAATTAATTCAGGCTTCCGAATTGACTATGTTGGAGCAAGAGAAAGAAGACTTATCCAAAGAATGAGATGACAGCAAAGCCAAATCACTAAAATTCACAGAAAAGGTAGTGGAATGGGAAAGAGACGGGATAAGCCTTAAAAACTAGATTGAAAATCTTAAGGGACAATTGACAACTTTGGCACAAGAAAATCCAATTACTAATCAAGCAGGTGAAGAAACCAGTACAAATGGTCTTGTTCAGGCTATGTCCCAGGTCAGCTTAAAATAAGTAGAAATAAAATAATTAAAAGAAGAAAAGCAAAAGGAAATATAGAAAAAAGATGAAGAGATACAAGCATTAAAGGACAAGAATAAAGATTTGGTGGACAAGAATCAAAGGTTTATAACTCAAGTGACAGGGAAGATCCCAATTCAAGGAGCAAAGAATATGATATGGGATTCAATTATAGATGAAGTTACTAAGTTTAGACCTTATTTAAATTTCATGAAGGAAAAGGAAAGAGTGGCAAATGATAGTTTACAAAGTTGCACAACAATGATGGAAAGTTTGAGTAGAAAGTCAAAAGATACAGCCCAAAACGTTATAAATTTTTTGAATACTTTAACAGACGAAGATCTAAAAGCTATGCAAATCAAAAATAGAGTATCAATCATAACTTGGGCAAGAAGAGTGCTTGGAAACATGCACACATTGAGAGTGTTCAAGCTAGAGCTGAACATATGAAAAAGCAGGTTGCAGACTAATGGAAAAAAATTGACAAGTTAATTGAAAAAGGATTGCCCTCATTTTGGGGACTGTTGTAGAGACAATAGATCCCATTATTTACTAAATAATGGGAGCCCCAAATTCTAATTTTCGAAGGTAATTTTCACTTCCCTTACTTATTTTGGGGTTGTTATGGTTTTTATCTTATATTTGATTTATTTGTCATGTTCCAATCCAACTAATAAATTTTCCCTTCAAAACTTTATGTTTTTTTGTGTGTTTTTGTGAGTTACAGAAAGCATGAATTTTCTTCAAAATTTGTCATTTCCACAATCCGCATTCCGCAATGCAGATTGCGGAAGCTTGTTTATTCATATTTGAATTTTGTTCTTTCTGCAACCCGCAAACCTCAATTGTGGATTGCAGATGTCAGAAATGAGTTTTGAATAAAATATGTTATTTTTTTCTGCAACCTGCAATTGTGGATTGCGGAAAGACTTCCAAAAATAAGTTCGCACTTTTCATTTCCGCAACTCACAACCCGCAATGTGGATTTTAGATTGTGGAAAGTGTTTGAGAAATAAATCTGTGCTTTGCGTTTCCACAACCTGCAACCTGCATTTGTGGATTGCGGAATGCAGAAAGAATCTCATTTTCAATTTTGTCATTTGCGTCCCCGCAACCCGCAAACCGCATTGCGGATTGCAGATTGCGGAAAGGATTTACATTTTTTGCAAAAAATAATTTCCACAACTTTTCTTCCACATCTTGCATTTTACATCTTAGCCATTGATTGGTTTTGATCCTACGATCTAGATTTAATCCCACGAATTTGTTAAATATTTCGATTTTCTTCATTTTCTTTTACCATTTTCAATTTCGAGAATTTCACCCACGATAGGGGTTTTTAGTGCCGTTTTTTACAAGGTATTTTATTCTACTATTTTCATCAGCACAGGTTGGTTTTCTTCCTTTTCCTATTGGTTGTTTGCGTATTTTCTTCAATTTCAAACTATTTTTGATTGGTTTTATTTTATTTATCAGAATTACTAGTCTTCCACCATGTTGCGAAATATTCGTTCCAAGACAACCCAGAAAGACTTGATAAACAAAGACCCTAATTTTGGGATTCTCATCGATACCAGTGATAGAGTGTCTAAAACCTATCAGCTGGACTAGTCACGAATTTATTAAATTTTTGAAAATGATGACCTATCGGAAATCATGGATAACCAGTCCGTTTATGAGAATATCAGGGATTCTCAATTACATGCTATAGCAGCTAGACCAACCCTCCTCCCATACAAAGATGCCCTGAAATGGATGATTGATCATGCAGACCCTAAATACCATTCCTTCAACGATAATGCAGGGTCCCAAGTGGCTTCTTTCCACTCATATTTTTGTTAGAGATTATGCGATTAGGCTAGCCACCCAATTGCTCAATGCAGTTTTCCTAGATTCTGTGAAGACCCGGTTTAATTTTAATGAGATCATAAAATCCTGGATGAAAAACCTGGCCAACTTAATACCCGAAGCTGATAACTCTTACCCTATTTCATGGTTCAAGGAACCCTTTTCTCTCCTAGCTTCCATGCTATGGAGGCTATACGGCTTACCCAACTGTTCTATGTTTAAAGCTGAATGGGAACATATGGCTCATCACATTCTCACAACAGGGGAATAATTTAATTGGGCCTAGATACTGTCAGCCGAGTTAAAATTAGCAATAGAACGTTACCAGAAAACACTGGCCTCAAAGAAACCTCCTTTTTTCTATTCGGCCTATGTTATTTATGTGTCTTGTTCAACATTACAGTTCCCCTCCATGGGATGGAATTGGACCTTTTCAGCACCTCAAGTTCACATATAATGTTCAACATTATGGGAAAACAACTATGTGCCTTTACTATATGACATATGTGATCATTTATTTGGAACAATTTATCGCAAGATGTTCAGAGAAGATGCACCTGCCTTCTCTGCTCATGCCAAAATACTCATCTGCACTATTGGTGACTGGTATGTAGGAGAATCCTTCTCCTATGTTAGGGTTTGGGCAAGTAATACAGTTCATTTGCTACCAAGGATAGTCCCAGATAGATTGTTGCTTGAAGAAATTGCTTACCAAACTATTATAGATGGAGTATTCCTCAAGAGAACTGGACCTAAAAGAAAAGGATGGCCCAAATTCCCATTGAACCTTGGCCCTCTTGTCATCCAGAACTCAACACATGCTGCAGTGTTGGGGAAGAAAATTGCTTCACTAAAGCTGGGAAAATATCCCAAAAGGATGCATGACCCTAAGGCATTCCTGGCCAACCACTTTTCCCAAGAACATATGAAGACTACCTATTCTCACGAGAATGCTCTCGATGATTCCATTTACCAGGGAGTCAATTTGTTTCCTGAAGTCCTGATTAGGGATAAATCTAAAGAAGAACAAAGGTTTATTCTCCAATACCAATAGGAACTCAAGTCCAAGGTTTTGAGTTACAGGAAAATGGAAGTATCACTTGAAGAAAAGGACAAAAGGGACAGAGTAGAGAAAGATGCACAAAAGGAAAGTACTCCCTTGATGTTAACCTACCCAGATGAAGGAAAAGGAAAAGGCCTTATGGAGGATGTTCAACAGGTCAAGAAGATTCCGATTCAATTAGCTGATGTGCTGAAGATTCAATCCCCTGCATCTTAAATAACCAGATTAAATATTGTAGACAATGATTTAGAGGATGAAAGGATTCCTCTTCTCCCTGTTGTACCTGTTATACAAGAAGTTATTGGAGTCTCTCATACTATTTTTTATTTGCTTGATAGCATTGTGATGGACGACACCACTTCAAAGGTTCATTTTCCTAAATTTATCAACACTTTTGTTACATCAATTCCTTCACCCCCACTCACTTCGGTTGAGCTTCCTTACACCTCATATGTTGAGGTTACACTACCACCATCCACCATATTTGAATTATTTACTACATTAACCTCCATCACTACTTCACATCCAACCTTGCCAGTTCCATCTATCACCTTACCACCAATAGTTACTGAGATGCAGTTTCCAATTGTTTCTTTGCAACCATAACTTATCATTGCTCCTACTTCCCTTCTTGAGGTTGGCACTTTGACTACTTCTCCTACTTTTGTACCTTCAGTTTCTACAACCACCCCTTCTCCTCTTTATACCTCCCAAATCACTATGTCCATCGCTAATTCCAATGTTACCCAAATAGCTCCATTAGATTCAACATGTAATATTGCCACATCATCAACTGAGTTAACATTTGATTCTAGAGATGATGCTGTGGTTTCCCTTGGGCAATACTTTAACAGTAGATCAGCCAAAGTAATGGTGAAAAGAGGTAATCAAAGAAGGAGGGAACCAACTATGCTCAAAGTGCCCGTCCCCAATCAAATAATTTGGGAAAAATAGTCTGCTAAAATTCTGCAGGAGGAATTAGACACTGCTACAATAATGGGAGCATTTGTTGGAGCCAATTATTATTTAGTGACTTCTCTAAATAAGGATATTGACATCAAGAATGAAGAATTGAATAAGCTCCAGGAGAAATAGATAAAAAATAATGAAGAACATAAATCTAAGCTTCATGAATTAAGGAATGAGTATGAAAGTCAACTCAAGGATCTGCAAGGACATAACACTTCTCTCTAGGTTCAACTCCAGGATACACAACTCCAAAATACTGGAAATATCGAGACGATAGCAGTACTGGAATAGCAGCTGAAGGATGCATTTGCCAATGCAACCACTTCTTCTTTTCCTAGATTCTCTGAGGGAGAGTTCAAGGATTTGTCCTTCGAAGTTTATGAGGAGAATCACAAGCTTTTGGCTAAGTTATTTAGTTCCCTGAATTATATTCCAGAAACTTATAATGTTTTTGAGAAACTTTCTATCATTCTTGAGCAACATATTGAAAAAAGGAAACAAGCTTCAAAGGACATTGAAGATATTACTGATTGGAAAACATATATTAAGGATAAGCCTGAGGATATCCCAGTCTTGGTTAGCTTCAAGTTCAAGAGAATAAGAACATCTTTGGATTCCTAGAAAAATGCTTGTGAGATACTTGAAGAAACAATTAAGAAGGCACAAGCAGTTTGTGGAAGAATATTGTATGCTACATACAACGTCATGGTCATGCTACAATTTCCCACTTTGGACCTTAATGAGAAGGCTTGTCCACTAAAGTTGATGATTGAGAAGGTGGATAGTATGTGTGTGCAGGACAAAGAATAGATTCAACAGCTCGAGCACATACATATTTCGGAAGTTGACAAATTCATCAAGCAACCTATCAGTATGGAGAACAAGATCCACATCTTTCTGCATACTTGGTACAAATTAAGCAAGAATGAGATTGAATCTTTCACCTGTGATGCCCAGTTAGGACTTGAGTTGGCTAAGTATCTTGATGTGGACGAGTTGCTAGAATTTTGGGACAAGTGGCAAGCAAGGTATTTTTTAAGGATTCTAATATTATACTTAAGTATAGTATTATAGGCGATTATTTTGGATTGAAAAAAACATATATATAGATAGGTAGGCGAATATTAAATATGAAACATACAATTTACTACTGAAACTTGTAAATTTTGGCGAATATTATGATAAAAAAACATATTTTATGTAAATATAGGCGATATTAGAGACTAAAATTCACCAGATGGCGAATTTTTTTTTTGAAAAAAAACCCAAAAAATAGCCAATTGGCGAAATTTCACCCTTAAAAATTTCCCTGGTGGCAAGGCGCCCTTAGATTAGATTGGCTTTGTAATCCATGTTTTATGGGAAGTCCACCCTTTGTATCTTTATTGTAAATTATTGTTAAAGGGGTAGATATCTCATAGGGGAGGGGGAGAAATAACCAGAGAAGGACTGGAGAAATGTTGTTTCACCTTAGATATTGTAATTTTTTGCAAACAGGATGAATCAAAGTTAGTTTCTTTTGTCATGTTCTTTGTCTATTTTGTCAAATTTGTTTGATAATTTCCGATTTTTCACCTTAATTATTTAAATCAACTCTATTTTATCTTTTGATATTCAATGAATGCATCCGATCTGTAGATTGAATTCATTTGAACTTATAGTTTGGAAGTTATTATGTTTTAAGTGAATTTATTCATTTAATTTGTTTATCTATTTCTGCAATTAATAAAAAAATATTATAAAATTAATGCTAACTTTTAAATTAGCATGTTCCAACAGGATAATCGTGCATGTGCTTTAACTCTTAAGCTACAATCATTCAATTTCCATTTTCTGACTGTGTCTTAAGCTAATAAGTAAATATCCACTTCACATGTATGTCAATTGGTGAAATACTTATTAATTTTTAGATCTGGTTATCCTGCACACCAAAACATATTCCTTTGATTTAGATCTAACTTTGCTTAGATTTCCTTTAAAGCAAACATTACTCACTTCTAGAGATAGAACACTTTTGATATTCCATCATAATAGGATAGATCCATTAGGATCAACCAACTGAAGTGCCAACGGAGGCCTTATATCTGTGGGAGTCAACCACATCAAACAGTCTAGGGTCAGAACTGCTCTTGCGTAGAGTTGTTTGAAGTCGTTCAGATTGGACTATCACCCTCTGTTTCTAGCCTTGGAAAACATTCTAGCACTTACATACCCGGGGCTTCAACAAATGGCGCTAGAAGGAGATCCTTGACCAGCCATGCCTAGACAAAATACCAGTAGACCTCCTCCATCAAGATCACCAGTTGTTACCAGAATCCACACACAAGCATCTACATATACATAACAACCAACCAAAGATACAACTATAATACCTGCTACTCCTGTAACAGGACATGAAACTTCTAGGCCTCAAATTATCTTTATATCACCTACTAGAGGGCCTCTCACCTTTGAGAAATTGAGAAATAGTACTCATGATATCAGTGCTCAAGTGGAACAAAGACTTGAAGATCAACGGACCTTGAAACAAATAATAGCTCAATAACAACAACAGACGAGCAATTCCTATATTCTTACTTACTCTGAAGATCAAAAGTCTAATAACTAGAACACTGATAATCAAAACACACCTCGATAGGAATTGTTCCTTGATGTAAACCTCGATTCATTATTTCAAGAAACAGATCAAGATCTGCAAATTCCACAACCTAACATTGCAACATGTGGACCACCACCAACACCTCCTTCATCGTCATCATCCTCATCTGACGAGTCATTAGACAGTGACTCATCCTCTAGTTCTTCTTCAGAATATATCCCTATGGCATAAGGCCAAAACAAACCCTGGTTGGACCAAGATGCTATATTCATTGTTGGGGAACAACATAGACTTCCTAAGAACACTGAAAAGTGGCTTCCTAAGTTTAATTCTGATGATAAATCACGTGCACTGTACCACATTAAAAATTTCATGCAGGCATCAGACTTAGGAGTGTCATACATGAAGATGTAGTTTGTAGATTGTCCCCTTACACCTTCAAGGGAAAGGCATCCACTTGGTACTTATCCTTGGAAGCCCGATCCATTTCTTCCTAGGATGACTTTGAAAAACGTTTTATCCAGAAATTTGGAGATGACAAAACCCAAGAGGGCTTGATCATAGATTTGTCTTCAATGAAAATTAAGGGTAAGGAAAGGGTCAAAGATTATAACCAAATATTCTCATAATTAAAAAATAGGATCCCTACCATTGTTCTTCCTGCGGAAGAACTTCTGGTTTCCTATTACATTAAAGGTTTAGCTATCCATATTGCTATGTGGGTCAAACGAGCACACAAAGATAACTTGTAGGAGGATTTTGCTGAAGGACATGCTCTGCTTAAAAGATAACACTGACACTTCATCTGAACAACCTTCTACCTCCCACAAGAAACAAGATAAACCTCTGAAACCCACTATGCAAAACAAATATCCTTTTGAAATGAACGACATGAAAAAAATTCTTCAAAATATATCTAATCAAATGGTAGACTTAAAAAAGAGCAACACTGAAAACCAAGCCAATAATAGGGAAATCAATAGACCACCTTCTAGGAGACCTTATCAACCCCCATAGAATCAAGTCCCACCCAATCGTGATGAAGGATTAAAATCTGAAGAAATTCTTTCAATTTTTAAAGATTTAGTTTCAGAATCTCACAATTCTCCTGATCACCCTAATGAAAATCCACAAGAGAATCAGGATCCTGAACCACCAGATGAAGGAGAGGACCAGCATCCCATCACTATCAATTACTTTTCAGAACTCCCTATGGCAGAGGAGGAAGATAATCCTGAAGTTTTCTTTAATGTCCATCATTCTTATAACACAAGAAGAAAAGGGCGGTCTACACAGGAAGCTTCCCCTTCAACATCTGCCCCAAACATAAGCAAAGCAACAACACAGAAAGACACTGTTATTCCTAAAATTGAGTATAGCTTAATTCATGACTTGAAACGGGTGAAATCCAACATATCTCTTTTTGAAATTTTGAAAATACATGCCATGAGAGACAGTATTCCCAAAAGCATGATTGTCAACAAACCCAGGGATGTTCAAAACAACAATTTAGAGACATATCCTAAAAATAGTGGCCAAAATCTTGTTGGAAAGAAAACACCTCCCTTCTTGCTCACTTTTGAGACTTTAAATAGGAATGTCCATAACTACATGATAGACTCAGGGAATTCATCTAATGTGATGCCCTTGTCTGTCTGTAAAAAGTTGAATACTTCTTGGGAACCTTTCCATACCCAAATAGTTCAACTTGATCAATCCAAAGTTAGGGTAGTGGGGGAGTTGAAGAATGTTCTTCTCTCATTGTCTATTGATCCAAGAATCCACTAGACTATCAACATAATTGTGGCTGATATCCCCTAGAATTATGGAAATGGCTGAGTAGGGATTGGTCAGAAAAGTTGAAAGGCTATTTTGCTACTAACTGGTCCCATTTGTGGCTTCCTTATAATGGAAGGCCTAATAGAATCAAAATCATCAGAGAACCATACATGAAACAAATTGTGACTGATATGAATGATTCTTGTGAGACTACTGCATATTTTAGCTCACATATAGAACACTATACCTTTGACACATTTTTCGGGGATTTACCTGTAGATGTATCTCCTGTTGAGAATTCTCTAAACCAATCCCAAATTGTTAATCTTATTTCTGTCCCATTCTTGGGTTATGTTGTACATAATGTATTTAATGTGAATTCTAATTTTAAGATAGATTCAATTGCATGGAATTTTTTTTTTGATGGCTCTAGATATAAATATGGAGTCGATGCAGGATGTGTCTTAATTGACCCAAAAAGGACCAAAATGATGATTTCCTGCAGACTTGAATTTGAGTGCACCAACAACATTGTTGAATATGAGGCCCTGGTTCAGGGACATAGGAAGGAAATTGACCTAGGCGCTAAGGTAATTGACTGCTACAGGGATTCTGAGATTATAGTAAAACAAGTGAGAAATAAAATCTATTTTTTATCTCCTTGTTTGATTAATTATCATAAACTTGTAAGGAATCTCACTAATTCTTTTTCTGCATTCAATATTAAGTCAGTCCCTAGGTCCCAAAATTTTGATGCATACTTGTTGGCAAACACTGCATCCAAATTAATTCCTCTAGAAGGTTTGTCTCCTAACACTTTCTCTATTGAGTTGATGTACAGACCTTCCATTCCTGACAATGTAACTAGTTGGAAGGTGTTTGATGATGACCAATAGATCTTAGATTTTCTAACATCCCAGGATACTTTTCAAGGTGTGGAAATAGATCATGAGGCTGAGCATGGGGAAATTAGACTATGTATTGATTTCATGAACCTAAACAAAGAATCTAAAAAAGACAATGACCCTGTTCCCCCCATGGAGCAGATTTTACAAAATGTTGCAGGTGCTGATATGTTCTCTCTCCTTGATGGCTTCTTAGGAAAATAAAAACTTATAGTTGCTCTCGTTGACCAATTCAAAACAACTTTCAGAACCCCTTGGGGAAAGTTTTGCTATAGATGAATTCCTTTCGAATTGATAAATACAGGTACCACTTTCCAGAGAGATATGGACATAGCTTTCAGGGGATTAATGCATAATTCTATTTTTGTTTATTTAGATGACATCACAATTTATTCGAAAAAGAGGCATGAACATTTCTCTGCTCTTAAACGGGTATTCGAGCCCTGCAGAAAATACGATATTTCATTGAATCCGAAGAAATATATCTTTGTAGTCATTGAAGGTAAGCTATTGGGTTTCATTGTTTCAAAGCACGACATGATCACTGACCCAGAGTGCACAAAATATATTGCAAAGATCGACCTCCCCAGTTCGTGAAAAGCCATGCAATCGTTTTTAGGTAAGATCAATTTTGTTAGAAGATGTGTTCCTAATTTTCTGCAAATTGTCAAACCATTGCAACAACTGATTAAAAACGATGCACAATGTAACTGGTTTGATGAAAAAATAAATGCCTTGGATGAAATTCGGAAAGCCATTGCAGAAGCTCCCACTTTGATGTCTCCCGACTTCACCAAATATTTTATTTTATACACATTCGCTACTGACTTCTTCTATGCAGTTGTTCTCATGCAGAAACATCCAGATGATGTTGAAATTCCTATTTCATTCATGAGATCCACATTCAAAGGGGCTGAACTAAACTATTCCCATATTGATAAACAAGACTATGTGGTGTACAAATTGGTAAAACACTTTAGACTATATCTCTTGAATATTTGACTAAGGTTATTGTTCCCTATGCATCCATCAGGCATTTTCTGATCCAGAAGGAGCTGGGTGAAAAACAAGCTCATTGGATGACATTTCTGCAGGAGTACGACCTCGAAGTTGGACCTACAAAAATTGTGAAAGGAAAAGGCTTGTGCTTGCTCAATGCTAAATCCAATGACCTTGTACAACAACAAATTGAGTGGGATCAAGAGGAAAGTACATCAACAGGTTCTGTTAATGTCATTACAACTCAAACATCTGAATGGTATGATGACATCAAGTCCTGCCCATGGGTTTTCTCCCGGAACCCTTGATTTTAAAAACGTAGAGCTTTAAGGTTAAAGGTTGCACCATATCAGTTTATTGATGGTGTATTGTTTAGGAAAAACTATGATGGTGTGTTTCTTAGTTATTTGGAGAAAGCCGAAACTGACAACATTCTATTGGAATTTCATGAAGAACCTGCGGGAGGAGACTTCTCAGGAGAAACTATTTCCCATAAGATCCCGAGAGCATGCTACTACTGTCCAACTTTATTCAAGGATGTATATGTTTATGTCAGAAAATGTGAAGCATTTCAGAAGTGTGCTGGAAAAGTTAATAAGCCTGCATCTCCCCTCCATCCAGTTACAGTTCAGTTTCCATTTCAAAAATGGGGCATAGATTTTGTTGGACCTATTAACCCTACCTCCTCCGTACAACATAAGTACATACTGACAGCCACAGACTATATTACCAAGTGGGTAGAGGCAGTTCCTCTCAGACAAGCCAATACAAACCAAGTGATATCCTTTCTCGAAAGTCAAATAGTCACTAGGTTTGGTGCACCCAAATTTATGGTGTTTTACAATGCATCTTATTTTTCCTCCATCGACCTTACCCAATATGCCCTTGAAAAAGGGATAAAACTGAAATATTCTGCCAATTACTATCCGCAAGGGAATGTATTGGATGAGTCTTCCAACAAAAGCATGATTAATATATTAAAGATGATAGTAGCCACCCACCATAAAGATTGGAACACCCATTTGTATAATTCTCTTTGGGAATACCGTGTCACCCCAAAATAAGCCATTGGAAACTCTCGTTACTATTTGGTTTACCGTAAGGAGGCCATCTTACCATCCAACCTTATGATTCCTTCACTACAACTAGCACATTCGATACAAGACGATGATTCTTCTCCACTCCAGCAAAGGATTGATACACTACTTAAGTTGGAAGAAGATAGGGAAAAATCCAAGAACAAGATGTATCAGCACCAACAACTAGTGAAGAGATGGTTTGATGAGAAGTCCTCGTCTGATAGGGAGTTCACTGTGGGAGATTTGGTGTTAAAGTGGGATAAGTAGAACAAATACAAGAATGATTACACCAAATTTCAACACTTATGGATAGGACCATTCATTATTACATAAAAGATTGGTCCTACTACTTTCTGGTTGCAAACACTGGAAGGTATTTCAGAAATCTATCCAGTGAATGTCCAACTGCTAAAAAAAGTATTTTGTTTAGAGGAGCATATTGGCTTACTTGTACATAACTGTGTTTTGCTTTTCTTTCTTTCTTTCTTTCTTTGCTTTGTTTATTTTTCTTTTACATTTTGATTCTTTTTTTAATAATGTCCACACATTTTGCGGAGGATGTTGATCAGTGTGTCTCAGATCAATACAGTCTATATTTTTTGGGTAGCCTTGTCAGTTTTACTTTACCTATCCCATATCTGAAAATTTCTTTCATGAAATTTAATAGCCATTATTTTGCAGAGCTTTAATTGGTACTTTCCCCACCTTAATCACTATCTTTATAGGTGTTTCATTTTTTCAATTGAAGTCTTAGAAGTGATTACGTTTTTCTTACCTTATGTTTCATTAGTGATTGGAAGCAAACCCTCATAGCCTGATCAACTTTCAGTTGTTCTGGATCCCATTCTGATCACCTTGAAAATTAAAATGCATTCTAATAATTGTGAATTGCAAGATGGAGGGTCTTATCAAAAGTCATCCCATTACGTTCATAGATGCTCAGCGGAATGACATCTCCACATCTGGTCACCAAGATAGGGAGGTGACTTTCATCTACTGTTGGAAGGTGGAAGATCCTATTATAGGTTGGTCCATTCATGATCCGCAAACATCAGTGAGTAACACTACTACAAGGTGGTCACTAAGCCATAGTAGTGTCTTGTAATTTACACACAAATAAATTTTGTTTCTTTTCATAAGACAACTTGTTGTATTCAAGGATAGGGGGGTCTTATAATAAGCCATCCCTACCATGATCATGAACTTTATGTTGGACTGGAATTATCACCATATGGTTACCAAGCCATGATAGTTTCTTTTAGTGTCAAAAGATAAAAGACAAGGAGTCTCCCTATAGAGCTAGCTTGTTCATTTTCCAGATGAGGTTTGTGAGTGGCGTTGCCAACATCTGATTACCAAGTCAGGGAAATGGCCTTGTTTCAAGAAATTCTTATTTGTATATTTTTATTTAAAAAGAAAATAAAAAGGAGTGTATATATTTTAAGTATTGCATCTGTACATATTATTAACAAATGTTTAATAAAACGAGGTGACTCATGATTTGGTGTTTTGGAATGGTTGTAATTTTATTCTAAGGTTTATCATAAACTTCCCTCCTATGTTTACATAATGGTTGAGAATTCCTTCTTTACTTCTATGCTTTCGTTTCAAATAGACATCATCATTAATTGATTTTGGATGGGAACATATCAATCATATGATTTAACTCTGCTGTTTGGTTGTATTTTGATGAAAACATTTTGTGAGTTACATGATGAAACATCTTTCAAGCTGACATACCTCTTTCATAACTACGGATTAAATTTCCAGAGATAATTGCTTCGTCCAGCCTAGCGCCATTTGTTGTAGAGACAACAAATCCCATTATTTATTAAATAATTGGAGCCCCAAATTTTAATTTTCGAAGGTAATTTTCACATCCCTTACTTATTTTCGGGTTGTTAAGGTTTTTATCTTGTATTTGATTTAGTTTTCATGTTCCAATCCAACTAATAAATTTTCCCTTCAAAAATTTATGGTTTTTTGTGTGTTTTTGTGAGTTTCGGAAAGCATGAATTTTCTTCAAAATGTGTCCTTTCCGCAACCCAGAATACTCAATCCGCAATGCGGATTGCGGAATCTTGTTTATTCAGATTTGAATTTTCTTCTTTCTGCAACCCACAACCTGCAATTGTAGATTGCGGATGTCGGAAATGATTTTTGAATAAAATTGGTTATTCTCTTCCGCAACCCGCAATTGCGGATTGCAAATTGTGGAAATAGTTCCAAAAATAAATTCGCACTTTTCATTTCTGCAACCTGCAATGCGTATTAAGGATTGTGGAAAGTGTTTGAAAAATAGATCTGCACTTTGTGTTTCCCTGACCCACAACCCGCAATTGCGGATTGTGGAATGCAGAAAGAACATCGTTTTCAATTGTGTCATTTGTGTCCCCGCAACCCGCAACCCACATTGTGGATTGCGGAAAGGATGTACATTTTTGCAAAAAATAATTTCCGCAACTTTCCTTCCGCATCTTTCATTTTACATCTTAGCCGTCGATTGGTTGTGATCCTACGATCCAAATTTCATCCCAAGAATTTGTTAAATAATTCGATTTTCTTTATTTTCTTTTACCATTTTCTATTTTGAGAATTTAACCTGCGACAAGGGTTTTTACGGCCAGTTTTTAGTAGGGTTGTTCTTCTATTTTTTTCATTGGAATAGGTTGGTTTTTTGCCTTTTCGTAATGGTTGTTTGTAGATTTTCTTCAATTTCATACTATTTTTCATTGGTTTTATTTTATTTATTAGAATTACCAGTCTTCCACCATGTTGAGAAATACCCGTTCCAAGACAACCGAGAAAGACTTGATAAACAAAGACCCTAATTTTGGAATTCGCACCGATACCAGTGATAGAGTATCTGAAACCTATCAGCTGGAGTGGTCACGGATTTATGAAATTATTGTCAACGACCACTTGTCGAAAATCTAGGATAACCACTCTGTTTATGAGAATATCAGGGATTGTCAATTACATGCTATAGCAGCTAGACCATCCCTCCTCCCGTACAAAGATGTCATGAAATGGATAATCGATCATGCAGACCCTAAAGCTTGTTCCTTCAATGATAATACAAGGTCCCAAGTTACTTCTTTCCACTCATAATTTTTTTCTAGGGCATATGCCCTTAGGCTAGCCACACAATTATTCAATGCGGTTTTCCTAGATTCTGTGAAGACCTGGTTTAATTTTGATGAGATGATAAAATTGTGGATGAACAACCCGACCAACTTCATACCCAAAGCCAATAACTCTTACCCTATTTCATGGTTCAAGGAACCCTTTTCTCTCCTAGATTCCATGTTGTGCAGGCTATACGGCTTACCCAATTGTTATGTGTTTAAAGTTGAATGGTCACCTGTGGCTCATCACATTCTCACTATAGGGGAATCATTTAATTGGGCCCAGATACTGTCAGCCGAGTTAAAATCAGCAATAGAACGTTAACATAAAACATCAGCCTCAAAGAAACCTCCTTTTTTCTATTCGGCCTATTTTATTAATGTGTTTTGTTCAACATTCTCGTTCCCCTCGATGGGATGGAATTGGACCTTATCAGCACCTCCAGTTCACATATAGTGTTCAACATTATGGGAAAACAACTATGTGCCTTTGCTGTATGACATATGTGATAATTTATTTAGAACAATTTATCACGCTATATTCAGAGACGATGCACCTACCTTCTCTGCTCATCCAAAAATACTCATCCCCACTATTTGTGACTGGTATGTAGGAGAATCCTTCTCCTATGTCAGGGTTTGGGGATGTAATACAGTTCATTTGTTGCCATGGATAGTCCCAGATAGATTGTTGCTTGAATAAATTGCTTACCAAACTTTTATAAATGGAGTATTCCTCAAGCTAAATGGACCTAAAAGAAAAGGATGGCCCAAATTCCCATTGAACCTTGGCCCTCTGGTCATCCAAAATTCAACACATCCTGCAGTGTTGGGGAAGAAAATTGCTTCACTAAAGCTAGGAAAATCTCCCAAAAGGATGCATGACCCTAAGGGATTCCTGGCCAACAACTTTTCCCAGGAACATATAAGGACTACCTATGCTCACGATACTATTCCTGATGATTCCATTTACCAGGGAGTCACTTTGTTTTTTGAAGGCCCGATTAGGGTTAAATTTAAAGAAGAACAAATTTTTATTCTCCAATACCAACATGAACTCAAGTCCAAGGTTTTGAGTTAAAGGAAAATGGAGCTATCACTTTAAGAATGGGACAAAAGGGTTAGAGTAGAGAATAAGCACAAAAGGAAAGTACTCCCTTGATGCTAACCTACCCGGATGAAGGCAAAGGAAAAAGACCTTGTGGAGGATTTTCAATAGGTCAAGTAGATTCCGATTCAATCAGCTGATGAGATGAAGAAGCAACTAGCACACATGACTGCAATGGTTGATACTTAGGTGATTGCTGCAAGCACCCCAACAAAAAGACAAAAGATTCAATCCCCTGCATCTCAAATACCCACATTAAATATTGAAGACAATGATGTAGAGGATGAATGGCTTCCTCTTTTCCCTGTTATACCTGTTATATAAGAAGTCACTAGAGTCTCTCAGACTATTGTTGATTTGCTTGATAGCTTTGTGATGGACGATACCACTTCAGAGGTTTATTTTCCTGAAGTTATCAACACTTTTGTTACATCAACTCTTTCACCCCCACTCACTTCGGTTGAGCTTCCTTCCACCTCATCTATTGAGGTTACACTACCACCATCCACCATATCTAAATTATTTGCTACATTAACCTCCATCACTACTTAACATCCAACCTTTCTAGTTCCACCTGTCACCTTACCACCAATAGTTACTGAGATGCAGTTTCCAACTGTTTCTGTGAAACCATCACTTACCATTGCTCCTACTTCCCTTCTTGAGGTTGTCACTTTGACTACTTCTCCTACTTCTGTACCTTCAGTTTCTACAACCACCCCTTCTCCTCTATCTACCTCCCAAATCACTATGTACATCCTTAATTCCATTGTTACCCAAACAACTCCATTAGTTGCAACATGTAATATTGCCACATCTTCAACTAAGTTGACAGTTGATTCTGGAGATGATGCTATGGTTTCCCTTGGGAAATACTTTTACACTAGATCAACCAAAGCAGTGGTGAAAAGAGGTAATAAAAGAAGAAGGGAACCAACTATGCTCCAAGCACATGTCCCCAATCAAATAATTTGGGAAAAAAAAGTTTGTTGACATTCAGCAGGAGGCATTAGACACTGCTGCAGCAATGGGAGAATTTGTTGGAGCCAATTATGATTCAATGACTTGACTGAATAAGGAGATTGACATTAAGAAAGAAGAATTGAAGAAGCTCCAAGATCAGTAGATCAAAATTAATGAAGAACATAAATATGAGATTCATGAATTAAGGAATGAGTATGAAAGTTAGCTCAAGGATATGCAAGAACATAATACTTCTTTCCAGGTTCAACTCCAGGATACACAACTCCAAAATACTAGAAATATCGAGAAGATAACAGTACTAGAATAGCAACTGAAGCATGTAGTTGCCAATGCAACCACTTCTTCTTTTCCTATATTCCCCGAGGGAGAGTTCAAGGATTTGGCCTTCGAAGTTAATGAGGAGCATCACAAGATTTTGGATTACTTATTTAGTTCCCTGAATGATATTCAGGAAACTTAGTATGTTTTTGAGAAAATTTCTATTATTCTTCAGCAGCATATTGAATAAAGGAAACAAGCTTCCAAGGCCATTGAAGATGTTATTGATTGGAAAAGGTATCTTAAGGATAATCCTGAGGATATCCCATTCTTGGATAGCTTCAAGTTCGGGAGAATAAGAACATCTTTGGATGCCTAGAAAAATGCTTGTGAGAGGGTTGAAGAAACAATTAAGAAAGCACAAGCAATTTGTGGAAGAAGATGGTATGTTCGAGACAATGTCATGGTCATGCTAAAATTTCCCATTTTGGACCTTATTGAGAAGGCTTCTCCACCAAAGATAATGATTGAGAAGGTGAATAGTAGGTGTGCATAGGTCAAAGAACAGATTCAGCAGTTCGAGCACATACAGATTTCAGAAGTTGATAAATTCATCAAGCAACCTGTTAGTCTGGAGAACAAGATCCACATCTTTCTGCATACTTGGCACACATTAAGAAATAATGAGATTGAATCTTTCATGTGTGATGCCCAGTTAGGAATCGAGTTAGGTTAGTATCCAGATGTGGACGAGTTGTTAGAAGTTTGGGACAAGTCACAAGGCGCCCTTGGCTATTCTTTGTTAGGATATTCCTATACTCCCCCCTAGTCCTACCAACATTTTCATTATTTGCATTTTCAGTCTTGCATTCATTTCTGTATGTAGCATGCATTCTGCATGCATGCATGCAATTTCATGCATCCCAGTCATTAGTCCCAGCACCTATCCCTCAACTAGCTAGCCCCAGGACCTTCTCATGGATCAATTTTATCCCTCCTAGAGCTTAGTGCACCCTTCTTCCTTGATTTAAGGAAGCCACTCATCCTCTCTCACCTACCACTCAGTTGCACTTCAGTTAGTTGAGTTATCTTTAGTTCTCTCCTTGATTTAAGGATAGACTGACTCTAAAATGAATGTATCATGCCAATGGACCTCCGATGAGACTAGACTACCCATTCTGACTCCAATTAGCTCCTCATGCACCCTCCACTGAGCCTTCTTCATTCAGTTAGCGCCTCCATGTGCCAGTTACACTCAGTCAAACCTACCACACTCAGTTAGACTTGGTTTGATTGATGGTTGACAGTTACTTGTGCATTGATGACTCCACTGATGATGACATAGAATTCTAGTTGTGCTTTGATGACACTCCAGTGATCTTTTGATCACTCCATGAAGGCTAATTCGAATTGCCACCTTGGCATTCGAATCCTGATGCATTGTATTATTTATTTGTCAATTTGTGATTAATGAATTAGTGTGTGTGAAGTTATTTTGCTTCTATCTGAGTTCTACTGTACTATTATTCTGTTGCTCCTTTTACTGCATTGACCACTCTTAATCTTGTTCCTAAATTCTTTCATTGTGAGGTATACATCAGTTCTTAGATCTGCTGTGAGTATTTTCACATGGTATCAGAGCATGTTGAGAGTATTGTCTATCTCCATTTCTGATCATTTTTAGCAGGTTATTATCAAGATTTCGAGTGCCGCAGTTGCAGCAGTTTCTGCATTTTTGCAGTAGTAGCAGTTGTAGATATTTTCTATTGTTTTTGCAGGTCTTCTACAGCTTCCATGAATTTCAAAGGAATTCCTCCTCTTTCTCTATTCAACTATGTTGAATGGAAACAAAAAATGATATCATATTTGAAGAGCCATGATCTCTTTGATTATTGTTTTGAAAGAGAGTTCGAATCCTTTGAAGAAGAGAATGACGAGTTAAATGAAGGTGAAAGAGCCCTTGCACCCATGTGGTATGCTATGTCTCGATGCATGGAAATCCACTCCCTAGATGTTGAATCTCCATAAGAGCTATGGGCCCACCTAGATGAAATATTTGGAAGACAGAATGAAGGGATTGGTTCAAACCCTTTTGAGAGCAAGCCCAGTGATGCATTCTCCTTCCTTGATGATCTCATTGGTCATGAATCCGTATCAAACATATCTCATATTGAATTAGACACAAAGAAGAAGAACTTGCAGATTCTACACTCATGCTCAAAATTTCTTCTATTTCGAATTTTGTGGCAGCTCACACTCTAGAAATTACAGAGGTTCCTAAATCCTCTCTTGCACCAGAGTCTATTCGTTTGCATCATGATCTCATGAATGTTTCGAAGGTTAAATCATCCATTGGAGGTAATGCATTCGCTCTCCTTGATCACTCACCTCTTATGTACTACTATATGATAATCATTTCATGCTTTCAGAAGGTTATTGAAGATGATGGCCATTGCCATTCACTTGGGATAATTTCTCATGCATTTACTGGTTTAGATATCACCTCAAATGGTTCAAAGGAGATCTTAAGAAACCATGATTCAAGTCTTGGATTTGATTTGGATTCCAAGCAATCACTAATATTTGATGGTTCTTTTAGGAATAATCTCACCCATGATGGCCATTGCCATTCGTTTGGGATAATTTCTCATACATTCAATGGTTTGGATCTGATTTGGATTCAAAGCATTTACTATCATGTGATGGTTCTTTTGGGCATAATCTCACCTACGATGGTTCGAAGGAGAAGACAAAAGTCTATCTGCACATTCATAGATTTAATCCTACCTCAGCTGATTTGAATCACATGTTCAAGGATCATCCTCATACCTTTGGATTTGTTCTCATCACATTCGATCTGAAGAGAAAGTACAAGCACATGCTTTTTGAGCATGATCCACTTCTTCCCAAGAAGAGGATACCTCCATACATATGACCAAGCATCACACCTCCTTGAGTTTGGAGAATTTATTTTTGGTGTGCCTCACAGTCTATTTTGAGGGGGAGTATTTTTCCCATGAGGTTTTCCCCATTTCATCGGTTTATTAACTGCTACTATTATTCATTGTATTGGGTGACCTTCGGTCTTAGTTACCAGGGCCCAGGATGGATTAAGGGGGGGTGTTAGGATATTCCTATACTCCACCCTAGTCCTACCAGCATTTTCATTATTTGCATTTTCAGTCTTGCATGCATTTTTGTATGCAGCATGCATTTTTCATGCATGTATGCAATTGCATGCATCCCAGTCCTCAGTCCCAACACCCAGCCCTCAGCTAGCTAGTGCTGGGAGCTCTTGACAGATCATTTTTAGCCCTCCTAGAGCTTAGTGCACCCTTCTTCCTTGATTTAAGGAAGCCACTTGTCCTCTCTCACCTACCACTCAGTTGCACTTCAGTTAGTTGAGTTATCTTTAGTTCTCTCCTTGATTTCAGGATAGACTGACTCTCAATTGATTGTATCACTCCAATGGACCTCCGATGAGACTAGAATGCCCATTCAAACTCCAGTTAGCTCCTCATGCGCCCTCCACTGAGCCTCCTTCATTCATTTAGTGCCTCCATATGCCAGTTACACTCAGTCACACCTACCACACTCAGTTAGACTCAGTTTGACTGATGGTTGACAGTTACTTGTGCATTGATGACTCCACCAATGATGAGATAGACTTCTAGTTGTGCTTTTATGACACTCCATGAAGGCTAATTTGAATCGCCACCTTGGCATTCGAATCCTCATGCATTGTATTATTTATTTGTCCATTGTGATTAATGAATTAGTGTGTGTGAAGTTATTTTGCTTCTATCTGAGTTCTACTGTATTATTATTCTATTGCTCATTTTATTGCATTGACCACTCTTAATCTTATTCCTAAATTCTTTCATTGTGAGGTATACATCAGCGCTTAGATATGTTGTGAGGATTTTCACATGGTATCAGAGCATGTTGAGAGTATTGTCTATCTCCATTCCTGATATTTTTTGCACGTTATTATCAATATTTCAAGTGTAGCAGTTGCAGCAGTAGTAGGTGCAGATATTTTCTATTGTTTTTGTAGGTCTTCTACAGCTTCCATGAATTTCGAAGGAATTCCTCCTCTTTATCTATTCAACTATGATGAATGGAAACCAAAAATGATAGCATATTTGAAGAGCCATGATATTTTTTATTATTGTTTTGAAAGAGAGTTTGAATCCTCTGAAGAAGAGAATGACTGGTTAAATGAAGGTGAAATAGCGCTTGCACCCATGTGGTATGCTATGTCTCGATGCATGGAAATCCACTCCCTTGATGTTGAATCTCCAAAAGACCTATGGGCCCACCTGGATGAATGATTTGGAAGACAGAATGAAGGGATTGGTCCAAACCCTTTCGATAGCAAGCCCAGCCATGCATTCTCCCTCCTTGATGATCTCATTGATCATGAATCAGTATCAAACATATCTCATATTGAAGTTAGCCGCAAAGAAGAAGAACTTGCAGATTCTACACTCATGTTCAAAATTTCTTCTATTTCGAATTCTGTGCCAGCTCACACTCTAGAAATTGTAGGGGTTCCTAAATCGTCTCTTGCACCAGAGTCTATTGGTTTGCATCATGATCTCATGAATGTTTCGGAGGTTAAATCAACCATTGAAGGTAATGCATTCGCTCTCCTTGATCACTCAACTCTTATGTACTACTATATGATCATTATTTCATGCTTTCAGAAGGTTATTGAAGATGATGGCCATTGCCATTCACTTGGGATAATTTCTCATGCATTTACTGGTTTAAATCTCACCTCAAATGGTTCAAAGGAGATCTTAAGCAACCATGATTCAATTCTTGGATCTGATTTGGATTCCAAGCAATCACTGATATTTGATGGTTCATTTGGGCATAATATCACCCATGATGGCCATTGCCATTCGATGGCCATTGCCATTCGCTTGGGATAATTTCTCATGCATTCAATGGTTTAGATATCACCTCAAATGGTTCAAAGGAGATCTTAAGAAAACATTCTTCAAGTCTTGGATCTGATTTGGATTCAAAGCATTTACTATCATGTGATGGTTCTTTTGTGCATAATCTCACCTATGATGGTTCAAAGGAGAAGACAAAAGACTATCTGCACATTCATAGATTTGATCCTACCTCAGCTGATTCGAATCACATGTTCAAGGATCATCCTCATACCTTTGGATTTGTCCTCATCACATTCGATCTGAAGAGCAAGTACATGGACATGGTTTTTGAGCATTATCCACTTCTTCCCAAGAAGAAGATACCTCCAGACATATGACTAAGCATCACACCTGCTTGAGTTTGGAGTATTTATTTTTTGTGTGCTTTACAGTATTTTTTGAGGGGGGTATTTTTCCCATGAGCTTTTCCCCATTTCCTTGGTTTATTGACTTTTATTATTATTCATTGTGTTGGGTGACCTTTGGTCTCAATTACTAGGGCCCAAGATGGATTAAGGGGGGGGTGTTAGGATATTCCTATACTCCACCCTAGTTCTACCAACATTTTCATTATTTGAATTTTCATTCTTGCATGCATGGATGCAATTGCATGCATCCCAGTCATCAGTCCCAGCACCTAACCCTCATCGAGCTAGCCCCGGGAGCTTCTCATAGATCAGTTGTATCCCTCCTAGATCTTAGTGCACCCTTCTTCCTTAATTTAAGGAAGCCACTTGTCCTCTCTCACCTACCACTCAGTTGCACTTCAGTTAGTTGAGTTATCTTTAGTTCTCTCCTTGATTTAAGAATAGACTTACTCTCAACTGACTGTATCAGTCCGATGGACCCCCGATGAGACTAGACTACCCATTCTAACTCCAGTTAGCTCCTCATGCACCCTCCACTGAGCTTCCTTCATTCAGTTAGTACCTCCATGTGCCAGTTACACTCAGTCAGACTGAGTTTTATTGATGCTTGATAGTTACTTGTGCATTGATGACTCCACCGGTGATGAGATAGACTTCTAGTTGTGCTTTGATGACACTCCAGTGATCTTTTGATCACTCCATGAAGGCTAATTCGAATTTCCACCTTGGCATTCGAATCCTCATGCATTGTATTATTTATTTGTCCATTTGTGATTAATGAATTAGTGTGTGTGAAGTTATTTTGCTTCTATCCGAGTTCTACCTGTATTATTATTATGTTGCTCATTTTACTGAATTGACCACTCTTAATCTTATTCCTAAATTCTTTCATTGTGAGGTATACATCAGCTCTTAGATCTGCTATGAGGATTTTCACATTCTTAGATTAGATTGATTTTGTAATCCCTTTTTTATGGGAAGTCCACCTTTCGTATCTTTATTGTAAATTATTATTAAAGGCATAGAGATCTCATAGGGGACAGGGGGAGAAATGACCAGAGAAGGACTGGAGAAACACTATTTCACCTGAGATATTTTAATTTTTTGCAAACTTGATGAATCAAAGTTAGTTTCTTTTGTCATCTTCTTTGTCTATTTTGTCAAATGTGTTTGATAATTTGCGGTTTTTCACCTTAATTATTTAAATCAACTCTGTTTTATCTTTTTCTATTCAATGAATGCATCCGATCTGTAGATTGAATTTATTTGAAATTACAGTTTGGAATTTATTATGTCTTAAGTGAATTTATTCATTTAATTCATTTATCTATTTCTGCAAGTGATAAACATATATTATAAAATTAATGCCAATTTTTCAATTAGCATGTTCTAATAGGATAATCGTGCATGTGCTTTAACTCTTAAGCTACAATCATTCAATTTTCATTTTTTGACTGTGTCTTAAGCTAATAAGTAAAGATCCACTTCACATGTTTGTCAATTGGTGAAATACTTATTAATTTTCAGATCTGGTTATCCTGCACACCAAAACATATTCCTTTAATTTAGATCTAACTTAGCTTAGATTTCCTTTAAAGCAAACATTACTCACTTCTAGAGATAGAACACTTTTGATATTCCCTCAAAAGAAGAAATATCCATCAGCATCAACCCAGTTAAGTGCCAGTGGAGGCCTTATATCCATGGGATTCAAGCACACCAAATAGTCTGGGGATAGAACTGCTCTTGCGCAGAGTTGTTTGAAGCCTTTCAGATTGGCCTTTCACCCTCTGTTGCTAGCCTTAGAAAACATTCAAGCAATTACATACCCAGGGCTTCAACCAGGAGAAAATAATGAGTTGATGCCTCCAAAGAATTACAAATATTTACTATTTGAGCTCAGGACAAATCATGAAAAGTTTAAAGATTCAACTCATGTTTTGACAGGAAAAATTCTATTGGAGAAGCTATCAGATGATTTTGAAGCTTTACATCAGTTAATCATGATAGTTGGAAGAATACCCCAGATTTCCAGTGTAGATCACATAGAAATGAAGGAATTGGTTAAAGAAATGAAAAGTTATGAGATACCCAAGGCGGATCAATGGAAAATAGTGTAGAAATGTGGAAAAATTAAGTATAGCTTACACTCCTGAAGACTCATGCTCAAAATTTGCCAGACAATTGCCATCCAACATAATTTATGTTTTGAGAAGTTTTGACACTTGTATGAAATTTTGACCGAACTAAAATGTAATACTTAGTTTAACTTCGTTATTTTTAGTTATGAAGCAGTTAGGGTTTTCCTCAAAGAAGGTTTTGTATAAAACGACTAATTTGACATCATTGTAAGGGTTGGAACTTATGAGAATGAAAGACATTGGTGTATTGAAGATTTAAAGGCTTAATAATAGTTGTAGAGTAGAAGTGAGCAATTTGGAAGTCGATATTCTCGTGTTAATCTCTTCATATTATGTATTTTCCTTTTCTTCCGTGAATGCTTTTCCTATTGTCTCTTTCCATTATGTGTTCTTTCATACTTAAAATAAGTGTATGATGAATCATAATTCATATTTTATGCTAAGATTTGTTAATTTCAAGTATCCACAATTCATTTTTCATCTAAAGTTAATATTCGATTCACCATGTTGTGCCCATATTAATGGACTATTCACTTTTCCTCTTTTATCACCAGCAAATCAAGAACTTGACCATGAATGAATGACTATCCCGCCTCTGTGAAAAGATTAGTATTGTGAAAGCCCTGTGTATCTTTTATATCTTAATATTATGACTCCATGCCTAGTGAAACCATATTGTTTCAACCATTATAAGCTTTAATTCCATTTGTGTTAGAATATTCCTGGTCATTGTATCTATCTTTTGAGAGAGCGCTCTTTGGTATGAAAGAAGCCATCTTTCCTCCTAAAGGTTGGTTTGAAGTAGTTACCTCAAGATTATCCTTCCATAACCAAAGGCTAAATTTTGAGTGTTAACAAATAGATAGATAGATAGATAGAGAGAGAGAGAGAGAGAGAGAGAGAGAGAGGGTTTAGTGGTTTAGAGAGAGAGAGAGAGATTGGGGGTTAGGGGTTTAGAGACAAAGAGACAGAGATTTGGGTTTAGGGGTTTAGATAGATATATAGATATATAGATATATATATAGAGAGAGAATGGAGATTAGGGGTTGAGAGAGAGAGAGAGAGAGTGATTGGGGATTAGGGATTTAAAGAAAGGGAGTGAGATTGGGGGTAAAGGGTTTTAGAGAGAGAGAGGGAGAGAGAGGGTTAGGGGGTTTGAAAGATAGAGAGAGATATATATGGATAAAGAGAGAATGGATCTTAAGGGTTTATAGAGAGAGAGAGAATGATTGGGGGTTAATGGTTTATAGAAAGAGAGCCATAGGGGTGGTTTTGGGTTTTAGAGAGAGAGAGGTTGGGGGTTATAGGTTTAGATATAGAAAGAGAGAAATTGGGGTTTATATTGATAGATATGTAGATAGATATAGAGAGAGAGTTTTGGGGGTTAGGTGTTTATAGAGAGAGAAAGAGAGATTGGGGTTCAGGGGTTTAGAGAGAGAGAGAGATTAGGGGTAGTGGTTCAAAGAGAGAGAGATTGGTGGTTAGTGGTTTACAGAGAGAGATAGATGGATAGAGAATGGAGGTTAGGGGTATAGATAAAGCAAGAGAGAGAGAGGGATAAGAAGAGAGAGATTGGGGTTAAGCGTTGAGAGAGAGAGAGGAGGAGGTTTGGGGTTTAGATCGAGAGATCGATTGGGTTTTAGGGGTTAAGAGAGAGAGAGAGAGAGAGAGAGAATTGGGGTTAGGGGTTTAGAGAGAGAGAGATTGGGGGTTAGAGGTTTAAAAGGAGAGAGTGAAAGAGAGAGGGATAGAAAGAGTGAGATTGGGGGTTAGGGATTTAAAACAGAGAGATTGGGGTTTTATATATAGAGAGAGAGAGATAAAGAGAGAGGGATAAGAAGAGTGATATTTAGGATTAGGAGTTTAGAGAGAGAGAGAGATATTGGCGGTTAGGGGTTTAGAGAGAGAGATTGTAGGTTAGGGGTTTAGAAAGAGAGATTGCAGGTTAGGGGTTTACAAAGAGAGATATTGGGGGTTAGGGATTTAGAGAGAGATATATGGAAGGGGAGAGATTGATGGTTAGGAGTTTAGAGAGATAATGTAGGTTAAGGGTTTAGAGAGAGAGAGATTGGGGTTGGGGGGTTAAAGAGAGAAATTGGGGGTTAAGGGTTGATAGAGAGATAGGTGGTTAGGGGTTTAGAGAGAGAGATTGAATGGGTGTTAGGGGTTGAGAGAGAGAGAGAGAGAGAGAGAGAGAGAGATTAGGGGTTAGGGGATTAAACTGAGAGAGAGTCTGAGAGAGAGAGAGAGATATTGGAGGTTAGAAGTTTAGAGAGATAGCTAATTGGTATTAGGGGTTTAGAGAGAGAGAGAGAATGGGGATTAGGGGTTAAAGAGAGAGAGGGAAAGGGAGAGGGATAGGAAGAGATATTGGGTGTTGGGGGTTTAGAGATAGATATATAAATAGAGATGGGAAGTTAGGGGTTTAGAGAGAGAGAGAGAGAGATTGGGGGTTATGGGTTCAGAGAGAGAGAGAGAGAGAGAGAGAGAGAAAATGGGGGTTAGGGGTAGAGAGAGAGAGAGAGATAGATTGGGGTTGGGGGTTTATATAGATAGATAGATAGAGAGAGAGAGAGAGAGAGAGATTTTGGGGGTTATGGGTTTATAGAGAGAGATAGTGAGATTGGGGGTCAGGGGTTTAGAGAGAGAGAGAGATTGGGGATTAGGGGTTTGGAGAGAGAGAGATTGGTGGTTAGGGGTTTAGATAGAGAGATTATAGGTTAGGGGTTAAAAAAGGGAGATATTGGGGTTAGGGTTTTAGAGAGCGAGAGATATTTTTAGTTATGGGTTTAGAGAGAGAGATAGGTGGACAAATAATGGAGCTTAGGAATATATAGAGAGAGAGGGATAAGAAGATAGAAATTGGGGGTTAGGGGTTGAGAGAGAGAGAGAGGAGGTTTTGGGTTTAGATCGAGAGATCAATTGGGTGTTAGGGGTGAAGAGGGAGGGGGAGAGAGAGAGAGAGAGAGAGAGAGAGAGAGAGAGAGAGTGAGAGATTGCGGGTTTGGGGATTAGATTGAGAGAGTGTTTGTTTAAGAAAGGGATATTGGAGGTTAGAGGTTTAAAGAGAGAGAGGGAAAGAGAGGGATAGGAAGAGAGATATTGGGATTTAGTGGTTTAGAGAGAGAGGGAAAGAGACAGGAATATGAAGAGAGAGATTGGGATTTAGTGGTTTAGAGAGAGAGAGATTGCAATTTAGGGTCGTTTAGAGATAGAGAGAGGGATTGCAATTTAGGGCCGTAATTGGTTTAGAGAGAGAGAGAGAGAGAGAGAGAGAGAGAGAGAGAGAGAGAGAGATTGGGGGTTATGGGTTTAGATAGATAGATAGATAGAGAGAGAGATACTACTGGTTAGGGGTTTAGAGAGAGATATTGGTGGTTAGAGGTTTGGGACATGGATTGGAGATTAAGGGTTTACAAGAAGAGAGATTGGGTGTTAGGGGTTTATCGAGAGAAAGATTGAAAGAAATATATTGGTGTTTAGGGTTTTAAAAAGAGAGGTAATGGTTTGTGACAGAGAGATTAGGGGTTAGGTGTTTACAGAGAGAGAGAGAGAGAGATATTGTGTGTTAAGGTTTTGGGGAGAGATTGGCATTGGGGGTTAGCAGTCTAGAGAGAGAGAGATTGGGGTTTAGGGGTTTAGAGAGAGAGATATTAGAGGTAAGGGGTTTAGAGAGAGATATATATAGAAAGAGAGAGGTTGGATGTTAGGGGTTTAAAGAGAGAGATTGGGGGTTAGGGGTTTGGATTGAGAGAGATTGGGTCTTAAGGGTTTACAGAGACGTATTGGAGGTTAGGGGTTTAGGCAGAGAGATAGAGAGATTGGGAGTTAGGGTTTTAAAGAGGGAAAGATAGAAATATATATATTGGTGGTTATAGGTGTAGAGAGAGAGATAGAGAGAGAATGGAGTTTAGGGTTTTAGAGAGAGATAGAGATTGGAGGTTAGGGGTTTTAAGAGAGAGAGAGAGACATTGGGGGTTATGGTTTTGTATATATATATATATAGAGAGAGAGAGAGAGAGGGAGGGAGAGAGAGAGAGAGAGAGAGAGGGTTATGGGTTTTGAGATAGAGATAGACAAAGAGAGAGATTGTGGGTTAGGGGTTTAGATATCGAGATAGAAATAGAGAGAGATTGAGAGTTATGACCAGGTTTTGAGAGAGAGATAGAAAGAGGGATAATTGAGGTTAGGGATTTAGAAATAGAGGGAGAGATGTCGGGTGTTAGGTGTTTAGAGAGAGAATTAGGAAAGAGAGAGATTAGGAGTTATGGGTTTAGAGAGAGAGATATTGTGTTTTAAGGGGTAGGAGTTAGGGGTTTAGATAAATAGAGAGAGAGAGAGAGATAGGGGGTTGAGAGTTAGGGGCTTAGAGAGAGAGAGCGAGAGAGAGAGAGGGATTTGAGGGAGTTAGGGATTTATAGAGAGATATTTTGGGGTTAGGGTTTTAGATAGATAGATAGAAAGGGAGAGAGATACTGGGTTTAGGGGTTTAGACAGAGATATTAGTGGTTAAGGTTTTAGGGAGAGGGATTGGAGGTTACAGGTTTACGAAGAGAGATAATGGGGGTTAGGGGTTTACCAAGAGGGAAAGAAAGATATATATTAGTGTTTAGGGTTTAGATAGATAGATAGAGAGAGAGAGAGATAGAGAGAGAGAGAGAGAGAGAGAGAGAGAGAGATTGGGGGTAAGGGTTTTGGATATAGATAGAGAGAGAAAGAAAGATATTGGGGGTAAGGGTTTTGGATATAGATAGAGAGAGAAAGAAAGATATTGGGGGTTATGGGTTTAGAGAGAGAGAGAGATTGGAGGTAAGGGGTTTAGAGAGAGATATAGAAAGAGAGAGGTTGGATGTTAGGGGTTTAGAGAGAGAGATATTGGGTGTTAGGGATTCATACTGAGAGAGAGCGAGCGAGAGAGAGAGAGGCTTGGGGGTTTAGAGAGAGATTGGGTATTAGGGGTTTAGAGAAAGGGATTGGAGGTTAGTTGTTTATATAGAGAGATATATTGAGGGTTAGGGTTTCAGAGATAGAATGATAGAAAGATAGATATTAGGGTTTAGGGAATTAGAGAGAGAGAAAGAGAAAGAGAGAATGGAGGTTAGGGTTTGAGAGAGAGAGAGAGAGAGAGAGAGAGAATGGAGGTTAGGGTTTGAGATAGATAGAGAGAGACTGGGGATTATAGGTTTGTATGGAGAGAGAGTGAGATTGGGATTTAGGGGTTTAGAGATAGAGAGAGACAAAGAGAGAGATTGGGGAATAGGAGTTTAGAGAGTGTTGAAGCCCCAAGTGTGATGCTGGAATATTTTCCAAGGCAAATAACAGAAGGTGACAACCCAATTTGAAAGTCTTCAAACAACCCAACACAAGGGTGGTTATATCCCCAGATTGTCTGGTGTGACTGCCTCCTATGGATATTAGGCCTCCACTGGCTCTTAGGTGAATGGATCTGTCTTCCTGTTAAGGAAGATCAAAATTTCTCTATGTATAAGGGGTAAGTAGCGTTAGCTTAAGAAATGTCTAATTACACTAGATATGGATTAGGAAATATGATTTAAGTTTGTAGAACAATCAGATATTGAATTTAATAATTGTTTCACCAATTAAAAAACATGTGAATTGGATCTGTACTTATCATCTTAATACAAGACTAGACAATGAAAATTGAATGATTTTAGCTTAAGAGTTAAAGAATATTTGATACTGTTATGTAAAAAATGCTAATTGAAAAATTGGCATCAATGTGATTATAACTAATTATCATTTGTAGAAATAGATAAAACGATTTAAATAAATAAATTCATTTAACACATAACAACATCCGGATCGTATGTTATGATAAATATAACCTACGAATTGATGTATTTATTGAATTTGCAAAATAAAGCAGAGTTGGTTCATAAACAGGAGTGAGAAATCATAATTTATCAAAGAAATTTGACAAATGATACAAAAGAGATAGCAAGAAAAAACTAACTGAATTTTGTTAAGCCCTCAAAAAATTACAATGTCTCAAAGAAACAGAGTATCTCCAGTCCTCTTTCAGTGATTATATCATCCCCCTTCTCTATGATATCTCTCCCCTTAAATAATAATTACATAAAATTACATGGGAATATTTTCCATAAAACAGGGATCACTAAATATTTCTAATATAAGAATTGCCAAGGGAAATTTGACACTTGGCCCACACATTTAACAAATCTTCTACATCTAGATATTTCGCCAGTTCGAGTGCCATTTGGGTATTACAAGTGGAAGAATCCATCTCGTTGTTGAAACCAAAATGTCGTCACCCTTGTGCAAGTGTCGCAAGTGTTGCAAGTGTCATCATCATGACCTAGTGTCGTCATCATGACCTAGTGTCGTCACCATGACCAATGCAAGTATCATCATTATGACCAAGTGTCATCATCATGACCGTTGTGATAATGTCATCATCTTGACCATTGTCTAAACTCTTTGCTTTGACCCTTAAACTCATTCTGGGCTAAAACAAATCCAATTGAGAGATTTTCCCTGCATCTAGTGTGCGACGTCGCAGTTTCTGGTCATCTTGGGTGAGACAATGTTGCAACTTGTCTTTCTACAGAGTGCGATGACCCCCCTCTGTCGCTCTGTGTTCTCTACCAGGGTGCGATGAGGTTGGTTAAAGGCTATTTTGGGGAGTCTCAAGGTATTTCTAGAAGTTTGTTGAGGTGGAGGCCTATCCTTAGCCTCTAGGTGAGGTGGAATTTTAGTTCCTAACCTTATGGGAAGATCCCTTAACCATCTCCCCCTAATCCTCAACCTACCTGATCTCTTTAGCCATATATAAACACCCACTCTCTCCATGGGACGGGGGGAAGGTCTATGGTATCCTTATGCTGATAGAATCCATATTGGTGATTGGGCAGCTTGTACCATCTTGCAGGCTTGGCTTGGACATGTTGGATGGAGGATGCAACGTTGAGGCTTTGGTCGTAGCTTCATCCTTTCTATGTAATTCCCACTTTTATATAGTTAATATAATCTCTTTCCATAAATTGTTGTCTCATTGATGATGTTTAGAGTTTTCTTCCTTAACTGTTAACTTAGATCAATCATATGAAATGTATGCTTTCATTGTTTGCTAGTATCTATATGTTCAACAGGGTATTGCAGCTTGAGATTTGACGACGCTGGAGCATTGGATCAACAAAGAGAAAAGGGATTTGCGAATCTGTGGTAAGCTATCTATCTACTAGTTTGCACTTCTATTGATCTAGGAAAGTAGATCTATATTTTGTTCTATTTGTTCTAGACTTACGTTAAGCTAGGGATATCACTCCTTAGATCTGTCTTTGGTAGATTGTCCACGAAACACTCATTCTTCTTCACTTTATGCCATGCATGTAGAGAAATATTGATCTTTATCCCAAAACTGATGGGTTCTTTAATTAAGTCTTTAACCTCTAAAATCTGAATGTACTCCGGTTGTTAAATTCTAAATTGTTAGAGGCCCAAGATGAAGTGGGAACTTTGGCCATCCTCTTCTCTTAGCACTAGTGAGTTTTGGGAAGACACTATATGTTACTGTTTGATAAGAAATCTCTTCCAACAATAGTCTATCTAGCACAATTCTGGGCAATAGATTGGCTGTATTGCTTCCCTAGGTCCTGACATAGGAGAAATACTTTCCTACATACCAATCACCCATAGCAGAGAGCAGTGACCTTGCATGTACAGAAAAAGTGGGAGAATTTTCCTTGAAAATCATCAAATAAATTGTACCAACAAGATGGTTGAAGATATCATAAATTAAAGGCATGAAATTATCTTCCCATAGGGCTGAGAAATAACTGTGAATAGGTGGTGCAGAAAGGGTCCAATTCCATCCCATGGAGGGAAACTGAAAGGACGCACAAAATATTTCCACGATGTAAGTCGAGTAAAAGAAAGTGGGATTTTTGGAGGCTGGGGTTTTCTGGTAACTCTCAATTGCCGCCTTGATTTCCAATGATAAAATTTGAGCCCAGTTGAAGGACTCCCCTGTAGTGAGTACATGGTGTGCAAGGGGTTCCTACTCAACTTTAAATACTGAGCAATCAGGTAATCTGTATAGCCTATAGAGCATGGCCTCCAAAAGGGAAAACAACTCTTTAAACCAGTAAATGGGGTAGCATTTGTCATCCTTGGGCGTGAAGCTTGCAGGGGTACTCATCCAAGATTTTATCATTTCTTCAAAGTTGAATCTTGTCTTGTTGGAATCCAAGAATTTGGCATTCATCAATTGGTCGAGTTGTCTTAGTGCATAAGTTCTGGAGAAAGCTTTGGGCCTAAAGAGGTTAGGTGTGCCCTAGAATTCTCATTGAAGGAATGGTCTTGAGGTTGGGCATAATAAATTACCCACTTTACGACATCGGTATAGAGCATCAGGTTCGGTTTAGCAGCAATGGCATGTTGTTGAATATTGTAACTTCTAAGAATATTATATTTGTACATTATTATTCCGGAGATGTTTCATCCCTCCGAGGTAATCCTATTATATATCCGGAGATGATTATTCCTCCGATGGTTTGTGGTAACTAGGTTTATTAGACCCACCATGTGGGGGTCGGCCCTGATCTTATATTTTAGGGGTTATTAGAATTCTCCAGGAGAGGTTGACCCCATTAGGGATTTTAGTCAGTCGGGAACGAGTATAAATAGAGGAGGTGAGCTCCTCATTATACACACTTGTACAACTCAGAAAAGTAGCGCACTTGTCTGGGAGGTTTGCTAAGGAGGTAGAGAAGGAGATCAAATCTTGGAGCACATCTTGTATTTTGGTTGATCATCTTATTGAGGAAAGCTTTGCTGGGTTTTCTACCCCATGAGGGTTTCCCAGGGTAAATTCTGTGTCTATCTTGTGATTATGTTTCTTTCAGTGATCTTTCTAGTCTATTTGGTTTAAAATTAACATGGTATCAGAGCTAGCCAAAATAGGACATCTTTCACAAGGTAAGAATATCTCTCTCTCTCTCTCTGGTGAAAATTAGGGTTTCTGCAAAAAGTTGGTATTGTTGAATTCTGATTACACGGATGGATAACCCTTCTTAAAACCAATCTTTTGAGCCCTAGATAAAACTTTTTGGTTGGGTAGAACTCCAGGAAAGTCAAACCCTAGTTTTACCAAAAGTGCGATAAACCATAAATTCTATCCCAGGATCCGGAAAATTAAAAGGGTTAAAATTTCTGGGTAAGTACTACTCTATCTCTTATCTCTTGGACTCCCCCAAGAGAATATGGCTCCAAACACTAACCTTGAAGACAAGCTAGAAGCTATAGAAAATTTTCAAGCATGGAAATATAGAATTGGTCTCATTCTTGAAGAGAATGATCTTGCCCATTATGTCAAAGATGAGATTGCAGAACCTACAGAAGATGAAGCTAAAGAGAAGTACAGGAAAGATTTGATTAGGGCAAAGAGAATCATTGTTGATTCTATTAAGGACCACTTGATTCCCCAAGTGACATCCATGAAGACCCCAAAGGAAATGTATGATGCTCTCTCCAGAATGTATGAGGGAAAGAACATGAACAGGAAGATGAACCTGAGAGCTCAACTGAAGAATACCAAGATGAATAAAGGAGAATCCATTCAAGACTATTTCTCAAGGGTTTCACAGCTCAAAGAACAACTAGATGCTATTGGAGATACCCTTGATGAAGATGAACTAGTCATGACTGCTCTAAATGGTCTCACTAGACCTTGGGAGTCATTCATCCAAACCATGTGTGCCAGAAAAGAAAGTATGAAGTTTGATGTGGTTTGGGAGGATTGCATTCAAGAGAAAGCCAGGGTTTCCAACAGAGAAGCATTGCTCAAGGAAGATGACCAAGCCTTGGCCACCCACACCAAGAGAAGAAGGAATCAATCCTACTTTAAGAAGGATAGTCACAAGGAGGTTCATCCTCCACAAAGATTTCAAAAGAAAAGAGGATCTAGTCAAAGAAGAGATTACTCCTCATTCCAATGTTTTATTTGTCACAAAATAGGACACATTGCTAAGGACTGTCCTCTGAAGAAGAAAAAGGGTACTCACCACAAATGACATCAAGCACATCTTGCAGAAGATGATAGTGAAGAAGATGTTGAAGAGGAAGAAAGGCCTCACAAGAAAAGACCTAGAAGAGAAGAAGAAGATGAAGAAAGGACCTTCTTCAAGAAAAGATCTAGAAGAAGTGAAGAAGAAGATGCAGAAGAGTATGTTCTATTCTCCGCACTCTCTGGATCTATAACACCTAGAGAAGGTACATGGGTTATCGATAGTGGTGCTTCAAAGCACATGACAGGACAAAAGAAGACTCTATCAAAACTTGAAGAAAAGACCTCCCCACAAAAGGTATCTCTAGGAGATAACTATCAATATCCCATCAAGGGAATTGGTGAAGCAAACTACAAACTTGATTCTGGAACCCCCATGAAGATGAAGGAAGTTTTGTATGTTCCAGGATTGAAGAAGAACTTGCTTTCCATCTTAGCATTGGACAAGAAAGGCTATAGAGTTGCATTCATTGATGGACAAGTATTAATGTGGTCCAAAGGTAAAACTATGAAGGATGCAATTGTTATTGGTGAAGAGGAAGGAGGTTTGTACAAGCTCAAGGGTCATCCAGAAGCTCCCCTTGTACATGAAGTCACTAGCTCAAATGAGCTATGGCATAGGAGACTTGCTCACCTTAACTACAAGGCACTACCTCATGTAAGCAAGGTAGTTGTAGGTCTACCAGACTTAAAGGTTGACCATGACGGCACATGCAAAGGATGTGCAAAAGCGAAGAACATCAAGAACCCATTTCCAAAGAGTGAAACAAAGACCAAAAGCATTTTGGAATTGATCCATTCAGATGTATGTGGACCAATGCCCTCCACATCTTTAAGTGGACATGAATACTATCTCACATTTATCGATGACTATTCAAGGAAAACTTGGATATACTTCTTAAAAGGGAAGAATGAAGTTGTTGGAAAATTCAAAGAGTTCAAAGCATTGATAGAAAATCATTTAGAAAAGAAAATTAAAATACTCAGAACAGATAATGGCAGAGAATATACTTCAAAAGATTTTGAAGATTTCTGTAAAGAAGCTAGAATCAAGAGGGAGCTAACTACTCCCTACAATCCCCAACAAAATGGTGTTGCAGAAAGAAAGAATAGAACCATCATGGAAGCAGTAAAGACAATGATACATGATCAAGACCTACCTATGTATTTATGGGCTGAAGCAGCTAGAACAGCAGTCTATGTTCAAAATAGACTATCCCATAGTGCTCTTGATTTCAAAACTCCAGAAGAAGTATTCACAGGAAAGAAGCCTGGGGTAAGTCATCTTAAAATATTTGGATGTCCTGTATACATTCACATTCCAAAAGAAAAGAGAACCAAGTTGGATCCTTCTGGAAAGAAGGGAATATTTGTTGGATATTGTGAATCATCCAAAGCATTCAGAATTTACATCCCAGGTTTTCATCATATGGAAATTAGTAGGGATGTGACATTTGATGAAGAAGCAGCTCTCAAGAGATCTAGGAAGTGCCAACATGAATATATCTATGAAGAAGACTCACCTTCCAGGATCACAAAGGCTGCACCCATTCCTAAAGATACTACACCTAAAGACCATGACTTGCTAGAACCACAAGAACCCCCCATTACAAACTTATCAAGAAAAAGAAGGCCAGCATGGGCTAGAGACATTATCCAAGGAGCTGAAAAGTATGGAGCTCCTGAAGGCTCCACTAGAGAAAGAGAGAAACCAAAGCTAGTATCCAACTATGTGGCCTTGATGTGTAATCTAGTAGATCAAGAACCTACAAGCTATGAAGAAGAAGTTCAGAATAAAGAATGGGTAGAAGCAATGACAGAGGAATACCAGTCAATAATGAAAAATGATGTTTGGGATATAGTTCCCAAACCAAAAGGTAAAAGTGTAGTGTCCTCCAAATGGATATTCAAGATAAAACATGCTGCGGATGGTAGTATTGAAAAATATAAGGCAAGGTTTGTAGCCAGAGGATTCTCTCAAAAGGAGGGAATTGACTATGAAGAAACATTTGCACCAGTTGCTAGGTACACTTCCATTAGAGCTATCATGGCACTTGCATCAATGATGAAATGGAAACTACACCAGATGGATGTTAAGACAGCCTTCCTGAATGGTGTAATTGAAGAAGAAGTGTACATAGAACAGCCACTTGGATTTGAGGTAGAAGATGGAAAATCTCATGTATGCAAACTAAAGAAGGCTTTGTATGGATTGAAGCAAGCTCCTAGAGCTTGGTACAGAAGGATTGATAGTTTCTTGACAAGCATGGGCTTTACCAAGAATAAAGCTGATCCTAACCTTTATCTCAAAGTTATGAATGATGAACCTGTTATATTATTATTGTATGTAGATGATCTATTTCTGACTGGAAATGAGAGACAGATTATCGAGTGCAAGAAGAATCTCTATTCAGAATTTGAGATGAAAGATCTCGGATTGATGCACTACTTCTTAGGCCTGGAAGTATGGCAAGACACAAAAGGAATCTTTCTAAATCAGGGTAAGTATGTTGTGGAGATTTTGAAAAGATTCGATATGTTGGACTATAAAGCCATGGCCACTCCCATGGACTCCAACTTGAAGTTATTAGTAGATAACTCATCAGAGTTAGTGGACATAACTCTGTATAGACAGATTATTGGATCATTAATGTATTTGACTAACACTAGACCAGACATATGTTTTGCTGTGAATACCTTGAGTCAGTATCTGGTGGAACCTAGAAGAGTTCACATGATAGCTGCAAAACATGTGATGAGGTACTTAAAAGGTACGATAGATTTTGGTATTTACTATAGTGGAGATCATGATTTAAATTTGCATGGCTACACTGATGCTGATTGGGCAGGAAGTGTATCAGACAGGAAGAATACATTGGGAGGATGTTATTGTCTGGGATCTGCTATGATCTCGTGGTACAGCAGGAAGCAGTCTAGTGTGGCTCTCAGCATAGCTGAAGCAGAATACATAGCTGCTTGCTCTGCCAGTTGTGAAGCAGTATGGCTTCGTAAGTTATTATCAGGACTGTTTGACTTAGAGATGGAACCCATTATGATTTTGTGTGATAGCCAGAGTTGTATCAAGATGACTAAGAATCCAATATTTCATGATAAGTCAAAACACATAGAGATATGTTATTTCTATATACGGGATATGGTGCAAAAAGGAGCTATCAAGCTCGAATATGTGAACACGGATGAGCAAGTTGCTGATATACTAACCAAACCTTTGTCTCCTGTAAAGTTTGAGCATTTCCGAGACAAGCTTGGTGTAGTTCAAAAGGACTCTCCTCGAAAGGGGGAGTGATATGATAGATGAAGATATCTTTGAGTACTGATATCGATGTGGATACCTATATTGATGATGAGATTTCTTATCTAGATTATATGTTTGCTTATATTGATGAGGATACTTGCATCTATGTTATGTTTTCTTGTATGGATGAGAATAATTGCATATGTACTTGTATTGATAATTGTATTGATGATATATATACTTGTATTGATGAGGATACTTGTATTGATGATATGTATACCTGTATTGATGAGGATACTTGTATTGATGATGTGCATAGTTGTATTGATGATATATATACTTGTATTGATGAGGATATTAGTATTGATGATATGTATACTTGTATTGATGATACATACTAATGATACCTGTATTGATGAGGATACTATATCGATGATGTGCCTACCTGTTTCAATGATAAGGTTGAAGATGAGGTTGTCTGTTCCAACGATGAGGTTGATGGAGATTGTATCATCCTTGGACTTCAGTCCTAAAGTGATACATAGACAGATGTCTTCGAGAATGCGGTTCCTCACGAACGATGAGGATTGTATCATCCCTAGACTTCAGTCCTAAAGTGATCCATAGACAGATGTCTTTGAGAATATGGTCCTTAGTGGATGTATATATAGGACTGCATCGTCCCTGAGCGTTTGGTTCAAAATGTACATGATAGGATTGTATCATCCCTGGACTTCAGTCCTAAAGTGATCCGTAGACAGATGTCTTCGAGAATATGGTCCTTAGTGGACGTATATAGGACTGCATCGTCCCTGAGCGTTTGGTTCAAAATGTACATGATAGGATTGCATCATCCTTGGACTTATGTCCTAAAGTGATAAGGACTAATCATCCTATTAATCGATTGGGATTGCATCGTCCCTAGACATGGTGAGGTGTCTTAAAGTGATAAGGACTAATCATCTTGTTAATCGATTAGGATTGCATCGTCCCTAGACATGGTGAGGTGTCTTAAAGTGATAAGGACTAATCATCCTGTTAATCGATTGGGATTGCATCATCCCTAGGCATGGTGAGGTGTCTTAAAGTGATAAGGACTAATCATCCTGTTAATCAATTGGGATTGCATCGTCCCTAGACATGGTGAGGTGTCTTAAAGTGAGAGGGATTAATCATCCCGTAAGTGGATTAGGATTGTATCATCCTTGGACCTATGTCCTAAAGTGAGAGGGATTGACCATCCCGTAATTGGATCATGTGTATTATAGGATATGCTGCTGTTATGCTGATGATCGTGAGATGACGATGCCGATGATCGTGTGATGACGATGCTGATGATCGTATGATGACAATGCCGATAATTGTGTGATCACGATGCTGATGATTGTATGATGACGATGCTGATGATCGTGTGATGACGATGCTAATGATCGTATGATGATGATGCTGATGATCGTGTGATGATGATGCTGATGATCGTGTGATGACGATGTTGACGTTGATGTTCCAGTAACTAGTTGAGTTTCTGATGATGATGAATTGAAGAAAGCTTTTGATGATTTATAGATGTATCATGTATGATGTAGTCGATGACTCCTTGCTCCTACAGACGTTGTTATAATATCCTTCTCGTTAAGGGGGAGTGTTGAATATTGTAACTTCTAAGAATATTATATTTGTACATTATTATTCCGGAGATGTTTCATCCCTCTGAGGTAACCCTATTATATATCCGAAGATGATTATTCCTTCGATGGTTTGTGGTAACTAGGGTTATTAGACCCACCATCTAGGGGTCGGCCCTGATCTTATATTTTAGGGGTTATTAGACTTCTCCAGGAGAGGTTGACCCCATTAGGGATTTTGGTCAGTCGGGAACTAGTATAAATAGAGGAGGTGAGCTCCTCATTAGACACACTTGTACAACTCAGAAAAGTAGCGCACTTGTCTGGGAGGTCTGCTAAGGAGGTAGAGAAGGAGATCAAATCTTGGAGCACATCTTGTATTTTCGTTGATTATCTTATTGAGGAAAGCTTTGCTGGGTTTTCTACCCCATGAGGGTTTCCCAGGGTAAATTCTGTGTCTATCTTGTGATTATGTTTCTTTCAATGATCTTGCTAGTCTATTTGGTTTAAACTTAACACATGTAACTAAGACTTACTGATGTTCATATGAAAGGATTGGTTTTGCTATATTTCAGAGAGGCCGTCATCATTTTCAAACAAAGAGTAAATGTGGGCCCAATCAAGATGAAGAGTTTCAGATACTCTGTCGTTGGTATCAGAGAGGATTCCACTATTCAGGTCTTTGTTTTTGAGTTCCCTAAGGGACATTTTGGAGCGAGTGTTGTTCAACATGGTTGGATAGCTTAGAAATGTGATTAAACGAAAACAACAATCAATTAAAACCAATTTAAACTCTGAATTATCACCAAAATGTAGACAAAGGTGTCTAAAAACCAACCTATGTTGAAAACAAAAGTAAAATGGCAATCCTGGTTGAAATCCGTAGTAAAAATCCTTCGCGCAAATGAAATTCGTAATTCAAAAAACAGTGAAAAAATCGTACAAATGAAAATACTTAAGCGATAGTTGGATCAATGCAGACCATAAGATCAAAAGGAATCGACGACTTATATTAAATCCAGAAGAGAGAAAAATAAATTGCGGGATCAACTTTTTGCAAAATTTGATCGAGACTTCCGCAATGCGGGTTGTGGGTTGCAGAAGTGCAAGTTTGGACATAAGTGATTTTAATGTTTTTGCAATCCGCAATTTGTAATTGGATAAGGAAGAGGTAAACAATGACAAAAAGTCAATATTTCTGCAATACACATTGCGGGTTGCGGTTTGCAGAAACACAACTTCAATTGGTTTATTATGGTTTCCGCAATCCGCAATTTGCGGATTGTGGATTGCGGATGTGCAAAATGCAAATTTTATTTTCTAAGTGCTTTCCGTTTTCTGCAATCCACAATTTGCGGGTTGCAGATTGCGGAAAAAAAATATGATTTTATTAAAAAGTTTCCCAACATCCACAATCCGCAATTGTGGGTTGCAGGTTGCGAAAAGAAATATTTAAAACTCAAAAACTTTAAACATCCGCAATCTGCATTACTAATTGCAGGTTGTGGAGCGGGAGTTGTGGAAACGACGTAATTTGAAGAAAAAACAAGTTTTCCGCAATTTTCAAAACACACAAAATAAATGTTTTTTGAGCAAAGTTAATTAAATTCAAAGCATGGGAATAAGAAAAGATGAAGACAATAATAAAAAACACCCCAAAAATGAGTAACAGAACTCTAAGTTACCTTAAAAAATAATAGTGGGGCTCCCATTTTTATTAATAAAAATGGGATCTGTTGTGCCTACAACAAATGGCGACTGGCTGGGAGAAGCAGTTATCTCTGTGAACTTTAATCTTTAGTTTTGAGGGGGAGATATGTCAGCATAAAAGATGTTTCAACCTACAACTTAGAAAATGTTTTCACAAAAACACAAAAAAACAACAGAGTTAATTTCATATGATTGATATGTTCCCATCCGAAAACAATTAATGATAATGTTCATTTGAAAAAAAAGGCATCCCAAAAGTAAAGAGGTAATCCTCAAACCATTATGCAAACATGAGAGGGAATTTTGTGATAAACCTTAGAACAAACTCACAACTATTCTAGATCACCAAATCGTGAGTCACCTTGAATTATTAACCATTTATTTATTGTATTTACTGATGCATTACTCAAAATATTTTATATATACAAAAGTTTTTTTCTTAAATAAAATAAAAATGTGCAAATAATACTTTGTTGAAACAAGGCCATTGCCCTGACTTGGTGATCAAATTATGGAAATGCCACTCACAAACCTTAGCTGGAAACTGAACAAGCTAGCTCTGTAAGGAGACTCATTGTCTTTTAGATTCTGACACTAAAAACTTATCATGGCTTGGTGACCATATGGCAATAATTTCAGTCCAAAATAAAGTTCATGATCATGGTCAGGATGGCATGTAATAAGACCCCCTTATCCTTGATTGCAACAAGCTTTCCTTATGAAAAAGAAACAAAATTAATTGATTTGTAAATTACAAGACACTACCACGGCTTGGTGACCATATTCTAGTAGTGTTACTCCCTGATGCTTGCAGATCTTGAATGGAATGAATTGTAATAGGATCTTCCACCTTCCAGCAGGAGATGAAAGTCAACTCCCTATCTTGGTGACCAGATGTGGAGATGTCATTCCATTGAGCATCCATGAATGCAATGGGTTGGCTTGTGATAAGACCCCCATCTTGCAATTTACTGTTATTAGAACGCATTTAATTTCAAGATGATCATGAGGGGATCTAGAACAGGTAAAGTTTGACCAGGCTATAAAGATGTACTGCCAATCACTAATGGAACATTAGGTAGGAAGACCTAGTAACTTCTATAACTTCAATTCACAAAATGAAACATCCATACAGATGGTGATTCAGGTGGGAAAGTATCAATCAAAGATCTGTAAAAAATTGGCTGTTATATTTCATGAAAAAAAACACCTTCACATATAGACTGATTAAAGTGAATCTGACATGGCCACCGCAAAACATCGAACTGGATTGATCTGGGATGCACTGATCAATAGCCTTTTCCAAATGTGTTGACATTATTATGATTCAAAAGAAAACAAAATTTAAAAGAAAAACAAAAAAAGCAAATAAATAAAAGAAAAACAAACCACACCTATGTACAAATAAGCCAGATGCTTATCTAAATGAAATACTTCTTGAACAACTAAACATTAATTGAACAGGTTTCAGAGACACCTTCCAATTTTTGTAACCCGACAGTACTAGGACCAAGCTTTTCTGTAATAATGAATGGTCCTAACCATAAGTGTTGAAATTTGGTATAGTCATTATTATATTTATGTTGTTTATCCCATTTTAAAACCAAATCTCCCACTGTGAAATCCCTATCAGTTGAGGACTTCTCATCAAACTATCTCTTAACTAATTATTGATGCTGATATAACTTATTCTTGAATTTCTCCCTATACTCTTCCAATTTAAGTAACGTGTCAATTCTTTGCTGGAGGGGAGAAGAGTCATCCTATTGGATTGAATGAGCTAATTGTAATGAATGGATCATAAGATTAGATGGTAATATGGCCTCCTTATCATAGACCAAATAGCAAGGGGAGTTTCCAATGGAGGATTTAGGGGTTACACGGTCTTCCCAAAGAGCATTGTACAACTAAGTGTGCCAATTCTTATGATGGGTGTCCATAATGTTCCTTAATATGTTGATCGGATTTTTATTGGAAGACTCGTCCAGCCCATTTACCTGTGGCTAATAGTTGGAAGAATATTTAATTTTGATCCTTTTTTCAAGGGCATACTGGGTAAGGTCGATAGAGGAGAAGTAGGAAGCATTATAAAAAACCAGAAACTCGGGCGCCCCAAACCTAGTGACTATGTTACTCTTGAGAAAGGATATTATTGAGTTATGTTGGCAAGCCTAAGAGGAACTTCCTCTATGCACCCGGTGAAGTAGTCTGTGGTTTTCAGGATGTATCTATGTTGCAAGGAGGAGGCATGCGTAATAGGACCAACTAAATCCAGACCCCATTGTTGAAATGGAAACTAGACAGTGATTGGCTGGAGGGCAAAGGAAGGTTTCTTGACTTTTCCAACACATTTTTTGCATGCTTCACATTTCCTGGTAAACGCATATGCATCTATGAATAGATTTGGCCAATAATAACTTGCTCTTAGGATCTTTTGGGTAGTGGTTTCCCTTGAAAAGTGTCCTCTTGCAGGTCCTGCATGAAATTTCAACAAGATAGTGTCAGTTTCAGTTTTTTCCAAACATATGAAAAAAACACCATCATAGTTTTTTCTAAAAAGCACACCATCAATAAACTGATATGATCCAGCCTTCAATCTTAAATCCCTATGCTTTTTAAAATCAAGGGTTTCAAGAGCAAATCCATGTGTTAGAAAAAAATTGATGTCATCATACCATTCAGATGTTGGTGTAGAAATAACATTTACATAACTATCAGATGTGCTTTCTTCTTGATCCCACTCGATTTGTTCCTGTACAAGGTCGTTAGACTGAGCAGTAACTAAGCACACAAAACTTAGCCTTTTACAATTTTTACAGGTCTGATCTCGATGTTGTATTCCTAGAGAGTTTCCATCCAGTGAGTGCGTTTTTCACCTAACTCCTTTTGGATCAAAAAATTCATGATGGCTACATAAGGGACAATACATTTAGTCTGAGATTTCAAAATATAAGGTCTAAAGTGTTTCACAGACTTATAGACCGCATAGGCCTGTTTATCAATCTGGGAATAATTCAGTTCGACCCCTTTAAAGGTAGAGTTCATGAAGGAGATAGGGATCTCAAAATCCTCATGATGTTTATGTGTGAGAACAACAACATACAAGAAATCAGTAGCGAATGTATACAAAATAAAGTCGTTAGTGAAATAGGGAGACATCAGAGTAGGATCTTCTGTGATGGCTTTCCAAATTTCAGCAAAGGCATTTCTCTAATCGTCGGACCATCTAAATTGTGCATCTTTTTCAATCAGCTGTTGTAAAGGCTTGATAATCTGTGCAAAATTAGGAACAAATATTCTAACAAAATTAATCTTACCTAAGAAAGACTACATGGATTTTCTGGAATTGGGAAGCCCAATTTTGGCTATGGCGTCTGTCCTTTTGGGATTAATGACCATTCTGTGCTTTGAAACAATGAATCCCAAAATCTTACCTTAGTTAACCGGGATGATGGATTTCTTTGGATTCAGTGAGATCCCATATCTTCTGGACTGTTCAAATACCTGTTTAAGAGAAAATAGATGTTCATGCCTCTTTTTAGAATAAATTGTAATGTCATCCAAATAAACAACAACAGAATTATGCATTAACCCCTTGAAAGCTATGTCGCCAATGGTTTTTGAAAGCTTTTTTTAATTGGTCAGGAGGGGCAACTAAAACCTAATTATATCCTGATAAACCATCTAACAAGGAGAACATCTCAGCACCTGCAACCTTTTGCAAGATATGCTCCATAGGGGGAACAGGATAATTATATTTCTCAAATGCTTTATTAAGGTTCCTAAAATTTACACAGAATTTGTTTTCCCCATTATTTTTATGAGGAGGTACTAAGTTTGCAATCCATTGCACGTCTCTGACCAATAATACAATTTTGACTGCTAACCATTTCTCGAGCTCTTTTTAAATAGATGGTTCTAAGATGGGATGCATCTTTCTTAATTTCTCTAGGTAAGGTTCGACATCGGGTTTCATGAGGATATTTTGATGCATGACATGGGTATCAAAGGTTTTGAGCTCATCATATGTCCAGGCGAATACATCTTTGAACTCTCTGCATAATTTGATGAAATATTTTCTCTCCTTAATTCAACAATCAAGCCCTAAATTGATTAACCAAGGGTTTTAACCGGTTCCCAGGTGAACAGGTTCATAGTTCAGAGATGAACTATGAGTTTTGCAATTTGTTTTATGTTTAAACTTGTCCTGTAGATCATAGTAATTTTCCAGATTAATGACTAACTTGGGAATGAGATTGGAAGGGAAGTTAGGGTCAGATAAAGATTTCTCATGATCAGCCTCATCTATGGCTACATCTTGGAAGGTATCTTTGGCTGTGAGGAAATCTAAAATCTGTTGATTATCATCAAAAACTTTCCAACTTGTGACATTGTTAGCGATAGGTCTATATACTAACTCAATGGAGAGAGTATCAGGAGACAAATGTTCTGGAGGAGTCAATATGGAGGCAATGTTGGCCAATAAGTCTGCATCAAAGTTTTGGGACCCGGGGACTGATTTAATATTGAATGCACTAAAAGAATTAGTTAGATCCCTAACAAGCTTCTGATAATTAATTAAATGAGGGGATATATAATGAATTTTATTCCTCACCTGTTTCACAATAATTTCGGAATCCCATTAGCATTCTATTACCTAAGCGCCCAAATCGATTTCCTTCCTGAGTCCCTAAACCAGAGTCTCATATTCAGCAATATTGTTAGTGCACTCAAATTCTAGTTTGCATGAAATCATTATTTTGGTACCCTTTGGGTCAATTAAGACACATCCTGCACCATCCCCATATTTGGATCTCGATCCATCAAAGAAAAAAGACCATGTGTTTGAATCTATTCTTAAATTAGTGTTCACATTATATACATTATGTACAATGGAACCAAAGAATGGAACATAAGTAAAATTAACAATTTCAGATTGATTATGAACATTCTCAGCAAGCGATGAATCAATAGGTAAATCCGCTAAAAATATGTCAAAAGTGTAGTGTTCGATATCTGAGCTAAAATAAGCAGTAGGTTCACTGGAATCGTTCAAATCAATGACTGTTTGCTTCATATATGGCTCTCTACTGATTTTGATTTTATTAGGTCTCCCATTGTAAGGGAGCCACAAATGGGACCAGTCAGTAGCAAAATAACCTTTAATTTTTTCTAACCAGTCCCTACTTAACCACATTCCATATGCCTCAGGGATATCAACCACACTTATGTCAATTGTTTGGTGGATTCTTGGATCAACTCACAACATCAAAAGAACATTCTTCAACTCTCCTACTACCTTAACTTTTGATCAGTCAAGTTTAACTATTTGGGTAGGGAAAGGTTCCCAAGATGCATTTAGTTTCTTGCAGACAGATAATGGCATCACATTAGATGAAGAACCTGAGTCTATCATGCAGTTATGCACATTCTTATTAAAAATTTCAAAGGTGAGCAAGAAAGGAGGTGTTTTCTTTCCTCTAGGATTTTGGCTTTTAGGTTTAAAATATGTCTCTAAATAGTTGTTTTGAACTTCTCTCAGTTTGTTCACAATCATAATTTTAGGCAGACTGTCTCTCATGGCAAGAATTTTCAAAATTTCAAAAAGAGATATATTATCCTTTACCCTTTTCAATTCATCAATTAAACTATATTCAATCTCAGGAATGATAGTCTCTTTCTATGTTACTGCTTTGCCTTTATTTTGGGTAAATGTAGAAGGGGAAGCTTCCTGTGTAGATTTTCCTTTGCTTCTTGTGTTATAAGGATGTTGGACATTAAAAAAAGTCTTAGGCTCATCCTCCTCCTCATCCAGAGGGAGTTTTGAAAAGTAACTAACAGTTTTGACCTGTTGGTCCTCTTCTTCATCAGGTGGTTCGGGATCCTGATTTTCTTTTGGATTTTCATCCGGGTGATCATGAGGATTTTGGGATTCAGAAACCAAAGCTTTAAAAATGGAATATATTTATTTAGAATTTAACCCCTCATCAGGATTAGGAGGGATTTGATTCTGAGGGGGTTGATAAGGTCTCCTAAAAGGTGGTCTTACGAATCCTTTGTTATTGGTTTGATTTTCAGTGTTGGTCTTTTTCAAATCAACCATTTCGTTAGAGATATTTTGAAGAAATTTTTTCATGTCATTCATTTCAAAAGGATCTTTGTTTTGCATAGTGGTTTTAGGAGGATTTTCTTGTTTCTTGTGGGAGGTAGAAGGTTGGTCAGATAGTCTGTCAGGATTATCTTTTAAACAAAACATGTCCTTTTCTACTTGGATGGCTTTAGAAAAATCCTCCTGTAGGTTATCCTTCTGTGCTCTTTTGACCCACATAGCAATGGGGATAGGTATACCTTTAATGTAATATGAAATCAATAATTATTCCGCAGGAAGAACAGTGGTAAGGATTCTGTTTTTTAGGTAGGAGAATCTCTGACTGAAATCTTTAACTCTTTATTTTCCCTTTATTTTCATTTAGGACAGATCTATGACCAGATCCTCACGGGTTTTATCATCTCCAAATTTTTGGATGAAGAGGGTTTCAAAATCATTCCACGAAGAGATCGATTGGGATTCCAAGGCAAAATAATAGGTAGATGCTTTCCCTTCAAAGGTATAAGGGAACAACCTACAGATTAAATCTTCATGTATGATACTTCTAAGCCTGATCGCTTGCATGGAGGTTTTAATATGGTCTAGTGCAGGAGTTTTATAATCTGGATTAAATTTAGGAATCCTTTTTTATGGGTTTTGGGGAAGTCTATGTTGATCTCCAAGAACAAATACAACATCCTATTCTAGCCAAGGTCTGTTTTGGCCTTCTGGCACTAGTATATCTTCTGAAGACAAAGAACTCGAGGATGACTCACTGTTTGATGATTCCTCAGATGGGGATGATGATGAAGAAAGAGGTGTTGGTGGTGGTACACCTATTGCAACGTTGGGTTATGGGATATGCTGATCTTGATTTTTTTCTTCAAATAATGATGATATTTGGATGTCAAGAAACAATTCCTGTCGAGCTGTGTTCAAATTATTTGTGTTCTTATTATCAGAATTTCGATTGTCGTTGTCAATCCAAGAATTGTTGGTTTGTTGTCGTTGGGATAATATTTTTCTTAGGTTTTGATTTTATTCAATTCTCTATTCAACCCGAGCAATGTTGTCATGTGTACTTTTTCTCAATTGCTCAAGGGTAAGAGGCCCTCTACTAGGCGATACAAAAATATTTTGTGGCCTAGATGTCTCTAGACTTGTTAGAAGAGTAGAAGGTACTACAGTTGGTTCTGGAACTGGTTGTTCCGTATATGTGCATGCTTGATTTTGGATCCTGGTAACAACTGGTATTCTTGCTGGAGGATTTCTACTAGTGTTTTGTTTAGGAATGACTTGTCATGGCCCTCCTTCTAGCACCATTTGTTGAAGCCCCAGGTGTGATGCTCGAATATTTTCCAAGGAAAACAACAAAAGGTGACATCCCAATTTGAAATGCTTCAAACAACCCTACGCAAGGGTGGCTTTATCCCCATATTGTTTTGTGTGACTACCTCCTATGGATATTAGGCCTCCGCTGGCTCTTAAGTGAATGGATCCAAATGGATCTGTCTTCCTGTTAGGAAAGATCAAAAGTTTTCTATGTCTAAGGGGTAAGTATTGTTAGCTTAAGAATATCTAATTACGTTAGATATGGATCAGGAAATATTATTTAAGTTTGCAGAACAATCAGATCTTGAATTAATAAGTGTTTCACCAATTAACAAACATGTGAATTGGATCTATACTTATTAGCTTAAGACAAGACTAGACAATGAAAATTGAATGATTTTACCTTAAGAGTTAAAGCATATATGAGATTGTTCTGTTAAAATATGCTAATTGAAAAACTGGCATCAATGTGATTATAATTGTTTATCATTTGCAGAAATAGATAAAACGAGTTAAATAAATAAATTCATTTAACACATAACAAAATCTTGATTGTATGTTAAGATAAATCTAACCTACAGATCGATGTATTTAATCAAGTTGAAAAATAAAACAGAGTTTATTCATAAACAAAAGTGAGAAATCAGAATTTATCAAAGAAATTTGACAAATCATACAAAAGAGATAGCAAGAGAAACCTAACTGAATTTCATTAAGCTTGCAAAAAATTACAATGTCTCAAAGAAACAGAGTATCTCCAGTCCTCTTTCGGTGATTATCTCCTCCTCCTTCTCTATGAGATCTCTCCCCTTAAATAATAATTGCATGAAATTAAAAGGGAAGATTTCCCATAAAACAGGGATCACAAAATATTTCTATTCTACGACTTGCCAAGGGAAATTCGCCACGTGGCCCACACATCTAACAACTCTTCTACATGTAGATATTTGGCCAGTTCGAGTGCCAGCTGGGTATTACAAGTGAAAGTATCCATCTCGTTGTTCTTCACTTTATGCCATGGATGTAGAAAAAGATTGACCTTTATCCCAACACTGATGGGTTATTTGATTAAGTATTTAACCTCTAAAATTTGAATGTACTCCAACTATTGAATTCTGAATTGTCAGAGGCCCAAGATGAAGTGGGAACTTTGGCCATTCTCTTCTATTAGCACAAGTGAGTTTTGGGAAGACACCATCTGTTACTATTTGATAAGCATTCTCTTCCAACAACAGTCTATCTGGCACAATTCTAGGCAACAGATGGGATGTGTTGGTTCCCTAGATCTTGATATAGGAGAAATACTATCCTACATACCAATCACCCATAGTGGATACCAGTGCCTTAGCATGTTCATAAAAAGTGGGAGCATTTTCCTTGAAAATCATCAAATAAATTGAACCAACAAGATGGTCGAAGATATCATAAATTAAAGGCACGAAATTATCTTCTCACAGTGCTGAGCAATAAATGTGAACAAGTGGTGCAGAAAGGGTCCAATTCCATCCCATGGAGGGAAATTGAAAAGCCGCACAAAAGATGTCCTTGATGTAAGCCGAGTAAAATAAAGTTAGCTTTCTAGAGGCTAGGGTCTTCTGGTATTTCTCAATTTCCGCCCTGATTTCCAGTGATAAAATTTGAGCCCGGTTGAAGGACTCCTCTGTAGTGAGTACATGATGCGCAAGGGGTTCCCACTCAGCCTTAAATACTGAGCGATCATGTAATCTGTATAGCTTGCAGAGCATGGCCTCCAATAGGGAAAACGAATCTTTAAACCAGGAAATGGGGTAGCATTTATCAGCCTTGGGCATGAATCTTGCATGGGTACTCATCCAAGATTTTAGCATTTCTTGAAAGTTGAATCGGGTCTTGGCGGAGTCCAAGAATTTGGCATTCAACAACTGGTCGGGTTGTCTTAGGGCATAAGCTATGGAAAAATCCTCGGGCATAAAAGAGGTTAGGTGTGCCCCAGACTTATCATTTAAGGAACAATCTTGAGTTTGGGCATAATACCCACTTGATGACATTGGTATAGGGCATCAGGGTCGGTCTAGCAGGAATGGCATGTAACTGAGACTTACTGATGTTCATATAAAAGGATTGGTTTTGCTGTATTTTAGAGAGGTCATCATTGTCAAACAAAGAGTAAATGCGAGCCCATTCTAGATGAAGAGTTTAAGACAATCTGACATTGGTATCAGAGAGGATTCCACTGTTCGGGTATTTGTTTTTGAGTTCCCTAAGGGCCATTTTGGAGCGAGTGTTTTTCGACATGGTTGGGTAGCTTATAACTATGATAAAATAGAAACAACATTCAATTAAAACCAATTTAAACTTTGAATTATCACCAAAATGTAGACAAAGGTGTCTGAAAACCAACCTGTGTTGAAAACGGAAGTAAGATGACAATCCTAGTAAAAATCTGCAATAAAAATCCTTCACGCAAATGAAATTCGTAATTCGAAAAACAATGAAAAAATCGTAAAAATGACAACACTTAAGAGACAACAGGATGAATCCAGACCGTAATATCAAAAGGAATTGACGACTTAGATTAAATCTCGAAGAGAGGAAAATAAATTGCGGGATCAACTTTTTTCAAAATTTGATCGAGGCTTCCGCAATCCGGAATGTGGGTTGCGGGTTACGGAAGTGCAAGTTTGGACATAAGTGATTTTAATGTTTTTGCAATTCGCAATTGGATAACGAAGCGGTAAAAAATGACAAAAAAGTCAATCTTTCTGCAATAAACAATGTGGATTGCGGGTTGCGGAAACACAAATTCAATTGGTTTATTATGGTTTCCACAATCCGCAAATTGCGGATTGTGGATTGTGGATGTGGAAAACGAAAATTTTATTTTCTAAGTGATTTCCGCTTTCCCCAATCCGCAATTTCTGGGTTGTGGATTGTGGAAACAAAAATCTGATTTTATTAAAAGTTTCTCGGCATCCGCAATCCACAATTGTGGGTTCCGGGTTGCGGAAAGAAAATATTTAAAACTCAAAAAATTTAAACATCTGCAATCTACATTGCGGATTGCAGGTTGCGGAGCGGGAGTTTTCGAAATGACATAATTTGAAGAAAAAGAAAGTTTTCCACAATTTTCGAAACACACAAAAGAAAGGTTTTTTGAGCAAAGTTAATTAAATCCAAAGCATGGGAATAAGAAAAGATGAAGACAATAATAAAAAACACCCCAAAAATGAGTAAAGGAATTCCAAGTTACCTTCAAAAATAATAGTGGGGCTCCCATTTTTATCAATAAAAATGGGATTTGTTGTCCCTACAATAGAGAGAGATAAAGATTGGAGGTAAATAGTTTAGAGAGAGACAAAAAGAGAGAAATTTGGGGCTAGGTGTTTAGAGAGAGAGAGATTAGGGGTTAGGGGTTTAGAGAGAGATATTTGATATTAGGGGTTGAGAGAGAGAGAGAGAGAGAGAGAGAGAGAGAATTGGGGTTATGGATTTAGAGAGAGAGAGAGAGAGATGTTGGGTGTGAGGGGTTTACAAAGAGATAAACAGTTAGAAAGAGAGAGGTTAGGAGTTAGGGGTTTAGAGAGAGAGAGAGAGATTGGGGGTTAAAATTTAGGAGTTGGGGGTTTAGATGGATAGATAGAGAGAGATTGGGGATTGGGGGTTAGTGTTTAAAGAGAGAGATATTTGGGGTTTGGGGGTACATGGAGAGACATATATAAAGAGAGAGATCAGGGGTTAGATGTTTAGAGAGAGAGAGAGATTGGGAGTTAAGGGTTAGGGATTTAGATATATTAATAAAGAGAGAGAGGAAGAGATTGAGAGATTGGGGTTAGGGGTTTAGAGAGAGAGAGAGAGAGAGGAAGAGAGGGTTTAGTGGTTTAGAGAGAGAGAGAGATTGGGGGTTAGGCGTTAGGGGTTTAGAGAGAGAAAGAGATTGGGGGTTATGGGTTTAGACAGAGAGTGGGGTTTAGATAGATATATAGAGATATATAGAGAGAGGGAGAGTGGAGGTTAGGGGTTGAGAGAGAGAGAGAGAGTGCGACTGGGGGTTAGGGATTTATAGAAAGGGAGTGATATTGGGGGTGAAGGGTTTTAGAGAGAGAGAGAGAGAGAGAAGAATTGGGGGTTAGGGGTTTTGATAGAGAGAGAGAGAGAGAGAGAGAGAGAGAGCTTAAGGGTTGAGAGAGAGAGAGAGAATGATTGGGGGTTCATGATTTAGAGAAAGAGAGCAAGGTTGGGGGTTTTGGGTTCTAGAGAGAGAGAGATTGGGGGTAAGGGGTTTAGAGAGAGAAAGAGAAAGAGATTGGGGTTATGGGTTTAGATAGATAGATAGGTAGATAGAGATAGAGAGAGAGTTTTGGGGGTTAGGTGTTTATAGAGAGAGATGGCGATATTGGGGTTCAGGGGTTTAGAGAGAGAGAGAGATTGGGGGTTATGGGTTCAAAGAGAGAGAGAGATTGGGGGTTAGGGGCTTAGAGAGAGAGATAGATGGACATAGAATGGAGGTTAGGGGTATATATATATATATATATAGAGAGAGAGAGAGAGAGAGAGATTGGGGGTTGGGAGTTTAAAGAGAGAGAGGGATAAGAAGAGAGATATTGGGGGTTAAGGGTAGAGGGAGATGGGGGTTTAGAGATAGAGAGAGGGATAATAAGAGAGATATTGGGGGTTAGTAGTTTAGAGAGAGAGAGATATTGGTGGTAGGGGTTTAGATAGAGAGATTGGTGGTTAGGGGTTTAGAGAGAGATATTGAAAGTTTTGGGTTTACAAAGAGAGATATTGGGAGTTAGGGATTTTGAGAGAGAGATATGGAAGGAGAGATATTGGTGTTTAGGAGTTTAGAGAGATCATGTAGGTTAGGGGTTTAGAGAGAGATATATATTGGGGTTAGGGGTTTAAAGAGAGAGAGGGACAATAAGAGAGAAATTGGGGGTTAAGGTTTGAGATAGAGAGAGAGGTGGTTAGGGGTTTAGAGAGAGATATTGAATGGGTGTTAAAGGTTGTTTGTGTGTGTGTGTGTGTGTGTGTGTGTGTGTGTGTGAGAGAGAGAGAGAGAGAGAGAGAGAGAGAGAGATTGCAGATAAGGTGTTTAGAGTGAGAGATAGAAAGAGAGAGGTCGTAAGTTAGGGGTTTAGAGAGAGAGAGAGATATTGGGGGTTATGGGTTTAGATTGAGAGAGAGAGAGAGAGAGAGAGAGAGAGAGAGAGAGAGAGAGAGAGAAAGTTTGGGGGTTAGGGGTTTATAGAGAGAGATAGGGAGATTGGGGGTCATGGGTTTAGAGAGAGAGAGAGAGAGAGATTAGTGGTTAGGGGTTTAGAGAGAGAGTTTAGAGGTTAGGGGTTAACAAAGAGAGATATTGAGGGTTAGGTTTTTAGACAGAGAGATATAGAAGGAGAGATATTTGTGGTTAGGTGTTTAGAGAGAGAGATAAATGGACAAAGAATTGAGGTTAGGGGTAGAGAGAGAGAGAGATATTTTGGGTTTAAGAAGAGAGAGGGATAAGAAAAGACATATTGGGGGTTAGAGGTTGCGATAGAGAGAGGAGGTGGTTTGGGGTTCAGATCGAGAGATCAATTGGGTGTTAGGGGTTAAGAGAGAGAGAAAGAGAGAGAGATTGGGGGTTAGGGGATTATATTGAGAGAGCATATGTTTAAGAGAGAGATATTGGAGGTTATAGGTTTAAAGAGAGAGAGGGAAGGAGAGAGGGATAGGAAGAGAGATATTGGGAGTTAGTGGTTTAGAGAGAGAGAGAGGGAGAGAGAAAGAGCAATTGGGGGTTAGGTGTTTAGATAGATAGATAGAGATAGAGAGAGATAGTGGGTGTTAGGGGTTTAGAGAGAGATATTGGTGGTTATATGTAACCTACCTAGAACTTGAAACATTTTATGTTGTGGAAAACATTACATTAAAATTTATTGTAAAGTTTTATGTTATTGACCAAGGATGGCCAAGGATGACTATAATTGAATATTTTATTATTTAATAAATTAAAATAGGAGACACTCATTCAAAGAGGACTGTTGAAGAGTGTTCACTGACCAACTAGTAGGAATGAACTAGTGTAGAAGGCAATTGACAAGTGGCAGCATCTGCACTCACTTACTAGCTGTTGCAGGAGGCAACTGCCCTAAAAGTGTGGTCATGTTCCCAAGAAATGTGGAACTGAGAAGGTAGCTCATTAAATGATTTAACTGACCCAAAGACCTAGGAAAACATATATCCATCGAATTGAGCAGGAGGCTCACTAGATTTTACCTTGTGGATTGCTGGAACTGAAAAGTTGAGCACACAAGAGATTTGATGAGGGGAATGCTAGAATGAGTTGTAGTGTAAGGACTGATAGATTTATTCTGTTGAGTTGCAGAGAGTGTTCTGTATGTAAGTCTTCATGATTGCTGAAATACAAAGGGTCTACTGCATGCTTCTACACAGTCTCTTCGTCCTAGTAGTTCAGTGAACAGGCTCGGGTGTCCTAAAGCAAGTAATCTTTGCTGCTTCTAGGAGATGGTTGGGAGGAACGGTCTTATTTGGGTGTTTTTCCACCTCAACAGTTAAACAGGTTCAAGATTGTTCTCATTTATTTATTTCTAAATTGTTCTGTATATTTATGAAAGATTTTATTTATAATTTATCAGTATTTTTATGCTTCCTAGATGGTTAAACAACTGTTAAAATCATTGAAATACTGAACTAGTAATTTTATTATGTACAAATGGATGAATGTTTAGATAGAGAATTGAAATATAATCCTCTCTGTATTTTTCCTTTCACCATAGTGATGTACTCTAGTACAGAGAGTTTTGTTTAAAGAGATAGATTAGAATGATTTCAATACTATGAATAGAATACTGTTCTTTACAATGTATAATAAATAGTTATACATGCTTCTAGAATCTCACTGTTTTTCAGTAAATGATATATGCCAAGTAAGATTTCAGTAACCCTTATAAATAGTATTTTATTTCAGAACTGTATTATGTATATAATATATATCCATATAATATTTACTAATACTACATCATCTATTTTAAATACAAACCTTAGATTTAACCCAATGCTAAAGGAATTTAAACATATAGAGTTTTGAACTTATAAATGATTTCATATATACCCTCATGCTCCAAACATTAAATAAACAGAATTAAATTTATAATCGAATACATTACCGAGATACATTATCAAGTTCAATACAGAGCCATTGGCATCATAACCTTTTAATTTACATAGTATATTTATTCACGATCACTGCATAGCTCTGGAATCATAAAACACTAATATATATTCACCATTTAATATCTAAACATAATAACCTAAATAACACAGTCGAGAGACTGTAGAATGAAATCTATACATGCATAGGTCGAGGATTCGAGACTCGCGAAGGCTCATCCTCTGAATGCATATTTATAACCACTTAAACATGAACATATTAATAATGGACTATGGCTTGGATTCCCATCTCAAGCTCTACAAATATTTTTACAGTAATGAAAACAAAGTCATCGTAGATGAATTTGGGTGTAAACCCTTCCATCAATACAAATATAAATTCTGTTGAAGATACATATTCAAGGTCGCATCCCTTCAACAACCAATTTAATAACAAATCTAATATGTTTTACTACAGGGAATGATTGTGCTTAGGTTTTTGCCAATAACGAATTCTTTAAATAATTAAATTCACCCTATCATATATAGAGAGCACCCTTAAATTAAATATTACAAAAAAAGTTAGAAACTTTTTATAAATATGGAAGACGCTCTTAAATTGTGTTGGGTTCGAATCATGTAACCATGCACAATTCATATCTAGGGCATTGCCCAATTCTTTAATAAAAAATATATAACATTACAAAATACTATATACAGAAATGCATTACGCTCTAAAGACTCATCCCATAAGATGCATAGAACAGAAATATCAATTTATAAATTTTCCACATAACGATGAAGGATCAAACTAATACGTTGGAAATTATATTCGTCTTAAACGTTGGGCGAATCCTAGCTACAGGCTTTTAAGCCTAAAAAATTTACAATCTAAACAATGCATTCTGAATTTTATAGTCTGTCATCTTTTTAAATTCAAAGCCAAAAAAACTAAACCCTAAAAACTACAGCATTATCGAAGTAATATCATATTAAAGAACTTAGGACTGGCCATAGCACACAATGGTGTCATAGCAGGGAAGAACATGCTTGAACATGAGTACCAATAATGCCAGGGGCTTACCGAATCAAATCTTTTCCAAAAACCCTGAACCTTTTGTTCTCCATTGACGAGCTATAACCCACTAACCAAATCTCGGAATAACACGAACTCCTGCCAGTTTTTACACAAACAACACGCATTAGAAAATATTCACAGTCGATATTGAAATGCGAGATTCAAGAACAAAATTTACATTGCTGAAGGTATTTTCCTCTACGAAGTTGGGTAGTCAAGGCCACGAGCAAACCCAGCATGGAATCTCCTCATTGTTTTATTATTTAACCTTTAACTTAAATATGTTTGGAATTACTCCATAGCTAGGAGAGCCATGGAGCCGAGAGCTGAGAGCTGGGCTCTACAAAAACACAGAAAAACCTTTTGACAAGCATTACAACCCTTTCGAAGGAGGGTTTAGGGTTCAATCACCGAGAAGACTAGCTGGAAAAACCTTCAAGTGGCTTCATTAAGGCTTACAGTTGTGTTCCAATTCAATTTAAATTCAAACCCTCTCTTCCATAGTTTCGATATTATACTCCAACTTGATCTATTTCTTTAAAAGCGTGGCTAGGATACCCTTTATCCTATGGTTGGAGTCGAATGATAATTATGTTGAGAAGCCTTTAAACACATAGTTAGGGTAACTTGATCCCTAGCAAATATTTTAATCAAACAACCTATAAAAATTGTAATTAATGCCTTTACCTGGAAACAAGAACAAGATTTTTCAACATGCATTAGCTTGCGAAAGCTAAGTAATCCCAAGACCCCTCCAAGAATATATCCTTAATCATAAAGAACTATTTAATCATTTCGACAAACTTAATTATATAATATAGACAATACCTTAAAGGCACATGATGTTTATTTTCTGACAAACTGAATGTCGACGTAAATACATTAAGAAATTAACTGTCAATTAATCCATGATAAAAGAACGTAAGAAATATTATATGACAAATTCAATATCGATGACGACACAAATGATCAATAAATACATTTAATACAATAAAAGAGATCCATAGTCATATTCAATGCTTGAAGGACAAAATCAATAAATGTTGATTTTGTAAATATACAAGTGGCTTGAATGAATGCAAGATACATTCATGCAGTTAGAAAAATAAAAAGTATTCCTTAAGTGTAATTTAGGGATATTATGGACAGTTATACTACGCATAAATTTTTTTAATTTTTATGAAATTTTGGAGATGTTACATTAGAAGTTTCGGACATAGATTGGAGGTTAGGGGTTTACAAAAAGAGAGATTGGGGGTTAGGGGTTTATTGAGAGAAAGATAGAAAGAGATATATTGGTGGTTAGGGGTTTATAGATAGAGGTAATGGTTTGTGAGAGAGAGAGATTAGGGGTTAGGTGTTTGGAGAGAGAGAGAGAGAGAGATTTTGTGTTAAGTTTTTTTTGGGGGGGGAGAGAGAGAGAGAGAGAGAGAGAGAGAGAGAGAGAGATTGACATCGGAGGTTAGCGGACTAGAGAGAGAGAGAGAGAGAGAGATTGGGGTTTAGGGGTTCAGAGGGAGAGAGATTGGAGGTAAGGGGTTTATATATATATATATATATAGAAAGAGAGAGGTTGGGTGTTAGTGATTTAGAGAGAGATATTGCAGGTTAGGGGTTCAGAGAGAGAGAGAGAGAGAGAGAGAAATTGGGAGTTAGGGGTTTAGAGAGAGAAAGATAGAAATAGATATATTGATGGTTATAGGTTTAGAGAGAGAGATAGAGATAGAATGGAGTTTAGAGTTTTAGAGATAGAGATTGGAGGTTAGGGTTTTTAAGAGAGAGAGAGACATTGGGGGTTATGGCTTTGTATATATATATATATATATATATATATATATATATATATATAGAGAGAGAGAGAGAGAGAGAGAGAGAGAGAGAGAGATTGGGGGTTATGGGTTTCAAGTCAAATATATCAGCACATGAAAGAAGAGAGGGAAACAAATTCCATCATAGAGCTAGAGAATTTGCAAATGAATTCTAACTTGCAACTTCAAGAGGAAAGGGTGGAATACCTAGTCATATGCATCTGAAGCCTAAAATATGAATTTCAGACCATGTAGTCTTGATCTAGATACTGTAGAATCAAGCAATCAATGGAAATACAAATGAAGAACACATGAACAAGAAGTAACATACATCAAAACACTCATCACACGAATATCTGATCCAGAATCAGGTCTTCTCATGATTTGAAAGACTGAGTTTGATACATACGCAGAGGTTTAATCTCTTAGAATCCATAAAACATCCAACCCTTTGGGTTAATTCAAAATATTCCTTTATATGCTTATGAAACATCAAACAACTTCTAACTAACTGAAAATATTCTGGAACTGGAAAGGATGAGGCCGTTCAAGCCGAGCTGCTCGAACCAATTGCCTCTAAGTCCATTAGATGCACAGGTGGGAAACTCTATGTGCTGCCAGTCTGCATTTGGGCCTTGGAAGCCACCTGTTCTCCCTTCGGATTGGGTCGTTTTAGGTTGATTTGGACAGGTAACCAAGCTCTGGTTCTCTTTGGCTTCCAAATCGACTCCCAAACATGCCATTTCCCTATGAAATTTTGCATTTTCCACGGCCAAAATTTTCCATATTTCTGCTAAACAATCTTCGATCCACAATTCCCAATCTGCAATCCACAATGCGGGTTTTGGAACACGGAATTGCTGAGCGAACCTTTCAAAAAATTACTTCCACAGTCCACCTTCCACAATGCGGGTTTCAGAAATCGGAAGGATGCCTTTACACCTCTGGGAAAATGTGACTTCTGTAATCTGCATTCCGCAATTCGGATTGCATAAATTGGAAAACCATTGCACAACTTTTTGAAAATCACCTCCACAATCTGCATTCCACAATGTAGGCTGCGGAAATCGGAAATCCATTGCACAACTTTGTGAAAATCACCTCCGCAATCCACATTCCACAATGCAGGTTGCTGATATCGAAAACATGAATTTGCATACCCAAAAAATTATGCCTCCACAATCCGCATTCCACAATGAGGATTGCGAAAATCGGAAACCCACATCTGCGTCCATGGATAAATTATGCTTCCACAATGCAGGTTGTGGAAATCAAAAACCCAACTTTGCGCTCTTGAAAAATACTGTTCTAACTTCTGCAATGCGGGTGTGGAACATTGAAAATTTGGACATGCAGAAAAGTAGAAAATCTATGGATCGGGTGTGTTGTGTATTGTCTCCCAGCCGTTGAACTGGCAATGTTCTTCAATCTTAACCGTTCATTTTCTCTTTGGAAGCAAAAAATCAATTGTTCAAATGGGTCTTTCGCAGTTGTTTTGGGCCATCGGATTTGGACTTCTACGACTGCTTTGGTTATTAATCAGTCCTGACCATTCAACATTTGTAGATTGAGGAAGGCTTCCAATACCTTTTTTTTCCCCTTTTTTCTCACTACGGCTCGATCATTTGGCTTGGATTTGCTTGACTCTTATCCATTTTTGGGTTTTTTGACTTTTCTGTGGCGTAGGAGGTCGATGGGCATGATTGGGGTTTCGGTATAGGGATTCCCTTTCCTTCCTTGGAGGGGACATGGATAGGGGTGTGAACAACGGCTCCAACTGGAGATGTTATCCTTCCTATGAGGTATTAAGAATAGTAGACTAGTGGCCCTTCTCTTTTTTCCTTTATTCAAACAAAACAAAAAAATGGCTAACTGAAACTCAACAAAAACGAATTTTTACACTGTGGGTGGGTCAACCGGCTTGTTTTTCACTGGAGATAGTGTTTCAAGAACCTCCCATTGACGAGTCTCTTCCAAACTAGTTCATCATCTCCATCCCACAAGAATAAGGCGTTGTTTCCATGGTGGGTGATGACTGTATAGGGCCCCTGCCAGAGGTTATCAATATTTTGCTCTTCGTCCTCTCTTCTAGCATCCCATTTCAACACTAGATCTCCCACTTGGAAATCATCATCCTTGGTCTTTTTGTCAAAATTATTCTTAACCCTTTCTTGAGCCAGCATATCTTCAACATCTACTCTATTTCTGACCTCCTATATCTTAACTAGCTAGTTGGTCCTCCGTAGCTCAAGGTTTGGCTCCTCTTCTTTCTCCTATAGTAGCCTCAGTGCAGTCCCTTTGAGGGAATAAGGAAATATCACCTATGTCCCATATACCAATTTAAAAGGTGAAGTTCCAATGGACCTATTGGAAGTGATCCCATCATCCCACAGAGCAAAGGTCAGCTTGGTGTTCCAAGCCCTTTTGCTTTCTCGCAGTAGCTTCTTGATGATCGTAACTAGACTTTTGTTGGATGATTCAACTATCCCATTTCCCTAGGGGTAATAAGCACTAGAATGGCCCAATTTTATGTGGAATTTGTCACAAAATTTGACCATTTTCTTGGATTTGAACGCTTGAGCATTGTCAATGATTATTTTAACAGGGAAAACAAACCTGGACATGATATTTTCCTCTAGAAATTTGATGATGACTGTGTATGTGTCTTTCCTGGTTGGTATTTCCTCAATCCATTTATTGAAATCATCAGTGGCAGTCAATATCCACCTATGTTGTCTATAGAATTTGGGGAAAATTTCACCAATCAATTCAATCCACCTCTATTGGAAAGGGGATTCTATGGATATTGGTTTCAAAGGAAAGGATAAGATCTTCCTCTTCCCTTCAAATATTTGGAATTCATGGCAAGTAGCTATTTCGTTATATGCATCTTTGAACATGGTGGGCCAATAAAATCCCGCCCTAAGAATTTTGTTGACAGTGGACTTCCAGTAATGATGCCCCCAACAAACACCTTTGTGAAATTGTTTCAAGGTCATTTTAGCTTCATCTTCCACTATACAGTTCAGTAGAACACCTTCAGGGTCTTTCCAATAAAGGAATCCATTCAATATGCAAAACTTTGCAGCCTTCTTCTTGGTTGACCTGGTTTTGATTTTACCCATCTCATGGGGTTCTTCTAAGTTCTGCAAAACATATATAACACTAGAATTCCAAGGAGAAGACAAGAAATTGTTTGATATATGTGACAATGGGTCTTGGGAAGTTTCTTCCAACATGTGTGAAAGAAATTTCACACTTAGTGAATCCCAATTTGATTCAGCCATGAGCCTGGCCAATCCTTGTCCTTTGACAAGCTTTGTAGGTTTGATCTCCAATTCATATTCCAAAAGCACAACTATCCACTTAACTCTCCTAGCTTCTGGATCAGGTTGTGTCAATATATCCTTTACAACAACATTAGGAACATAAGAACTCACATGGGAATGTAGAACATAAACTATGAAATATTTCAAAATTTTAACCATGGCATATGCTTGCTTCTCCATGATGTTGCACTTGACCTCAACATCTCTAAGAGCTCTACTAAAGAAGGTTATGGGCTGCTAATCTCCTTCCTGATATTTCTGTAAAAGCATTCCAACTATGGAATGATCATATGCAAAAGAAAGCATTAGAAATTCTTTGTCAAAATCGAGATTGATTAGCACAGGTGCTTCAACAATTGCCCTTTTTATGTCTCCAAAGGCTTGTTTGGCTTTAGCAGTCCACCTGATATGAGTGTCCTTCTTAATCATGTTTGTGATTGACCTCATTATCTCCGCAAAATTGGGGATGAACCTCCTTAATAAATCCATTGTTCCTAGAAAGGATTGAACCTCATTTTTACTCCTAGGGAGTTCAATTTTATGTATTGTTTCAACTTTGTATGGGTCAATTTGGATCCCATCTTTATATATTATGTGACCTAGCAACTTCCCTTCTTGCATGCCAAAGTTTGACTTTTGGGGGTTCAAGAAGATTCCAAATTTTCTGCACTTGGAAAACACTTGATGCAAATGTTTCAAATGCTCTGCATCAGACTTAATACACAGTGATGTCATCCAAGTATATGTCCAAAAATATATATCCATATCTCTTTGGAAGGTAGCTCCTGTATTCAACATATGAAAGGCAATTTTTGCATGCATGAAGGTCCCCCAAGGTGTGGTAAAGGTTGTCTTTTCTTGGTCTTCTGGATATACCTTAATCTGATTGTACCCTAAAAATACATCAATCATGGACATTCTTGCTACCCCTACAACCTTCTCTAAAATGTGGTCCATTTTCGACAGGGGGTAGTTGTCCTTTAGGGACACTTTGTTCAGATTTCTAAAGTTAATACATAGTATGATTTCACCATTCTTCTTCCTCACTAGGACTATGTTGGCTACCCACTTTGAAAACCTTAATGAGACTATGATTTTGGCTTCATAACGCCTCTTCACTTCTTTTTTCTATCAGTGGGATCAACATAGGATTCATCCTTCTCAGTTTCTACCTGGATGGTTTCTCCCCTGCCTTGACTGGTATGGTGTGTTGGATTATGGTAGTGTCATATTCTTTCAAGTCTTCATAGCACCATGAAAAAACATCAGGAAACTTTCTCATTAGATGCACATAGTCATATTTAGTGCGTGGGGTTAAAGACTTTGATAGTTTGACCATTTTGGGCTCTTCATCATTCCTAATGTTACAGTCTTCCACCTCACTATGGTTTGGAGCAGCCTTGTGATCTTTGGCAACATCATTTTAATCGAAACATTTTTCCAATGGCACCAATCCTTTGGGAATATAATTTATCTTCAGCTACAAGATCTCTTTGTCTCCCAAATTGGTTAGGAGCTCTGGTGGTTCGGTTTCCCATTCATCACATGAACAGTCCTCTTGAAGAATCTGGGTGTTGGAAAATTCCTCAGGCATGTATAGGAATCTCTTGATCTATTGATCATCTTCAAATATTTTCCAATATTTGGTATTGAAACAGAGGGTCTATGCCTTATATTGATCATGTAAGCTTTGGTGGGATATGAAGGGAGTTGAAATCCTCTAGCAAAGCTTGCCAAAATGTCTTCTATTGTGTTTTTCTCTCTAGAAATGAAATAAATATCATGCTCTGTGAAGAAATTATCAAACATATCCCAAACAACATTTCTATAAGACCTCATTCTGGGATTTTTAGTCTCATAATTACCATTCACCCATTGGATTATTAGCTCTACATCTTCATAAACTTTGATCCTTTTAGCTCTTAAATATTTGAGTGCATTCAAACCCAACAACATGGCTTCATATTCTGCCATATTATTGGAACAATAAAACATTATTTTGAAGGTATGCAATCTAGTGCATTCACTTCCTTCATCTGGAGGGATGATCCATACCCCTACCCCAACTCCTTTTTTATTCACAGCTCCATCAAACCTCATAGTCCAGTGCTCTTCTCTTTAGACTGTGGTTGTAGTTTCCATTTCTAGTTCTTATTTTTCATCACTTCCTTTCTCCATTTGCTAACCACTACCTTCTAGGCTTGTATCTCTTGCTCATTACTAGACTTATCATTTGTTTCAGGTAGGTCAGTAATTTTCACACCTTTCTCTTCTGAACCAAGATCATAACAGAAAATTGAGGTGCCTATATTAGTGTCTACAACAAAAATGGGATGGTTATCAGGTTCACTCTTACTGCTCACTACATAGGATAGCCTATGCTCCTTGTATAGTCTTTTTTTTTCCCAAAAAATAGGGATGGTAGCAGAAGACATGTTCATTTATAGACTTCCTTTTAATTTTGATGCCCAAGATCTAGATAATAACATGCCAAATTTGGGGGGAATATCTCCGACTACCACATCCATTATCACATTCTTCTGAGGTATTTGAGTTAGTGAGACAACCATGTATTTAATCATCCCTAAACATTGGACTCTTATAGAGTCGAAGGAGAACATATATTTATAGGGATTGGTGATTTATAACCCTAGACTTTCCACCACTAATCTTGGCATGAGGTTATGTGAGGCTCCAGAATCTAACAGAGCATTATGCAGTATATGATCATGTATATTTAGACTGATATAGAAAGGGGGAACATCATCTTCTTGGGAAATTTAAACATGGGGTCCAAACAGAAGGGTGGGCTTATCATCATGCAAATTAAGAGTATCAGGATTCTTTCCTTCTTCTCCATTCACTATTTTCAGAATATGATCCTTGTACTCTGAGTTTTTTACCAACTCATTTAAGGGAATTGAGATTTTTATTTTGGAGATTTCATTTTCTAAACTGAAAGCATAATGAGCCTTCTATATTTTTTTCACATTACCTTCATCTCTTCCTCCTGGGCCCTTTTTAGGAGCTTATGTTCCCTTCTCAGTTGCTTTTTCAGAGGCAATAGTCTTTGGATCACCCCTCCTAGGGGTTTCTTTTTTCTATTGTTAATATGCAGATGACTTAGCAGTAGCCTTTCCTTGGTCTACTATTACCTTCCTATTTCTCAAATTATGTTTCCTCTGAAATTCATAGATGGAATTTTGGAAGCCTCTTTGGTATTGGTCAGATTCTGATTCTTCTAGGCTATTATCCAACTGCAGAGATGATTGGTCATGTTCCTCTTTAGTCAAATAGAATTGGGGTTGGATCTGATCAAAGAGTTGGATCTGATCTTCAGGGGGTCCATCTTCGTCTTCTCCTACTACTAGGTTCTCAGCAAAAGGTGGTCTGATTTGATGATTCTCATCATTTATAGGATGTCTTGGATCTCTTGGTCTTGCATGTGGGGCAGGAGATATCCTATAATTTTTATTTCGAGCGTGAGGCTCTAGGTTTTGTCTGGAAGGAGTCCTATTATCCAGGGAGATACTATCCACCAATCTCTCCATAGTCCTCAGAATATGGTCAAACCCGATATCAATGGATTGGGATGTAGAAGGTTGGACTGCCTCATTAGATCTCTTTTTCTCAGCTTTAGTTATATTTTTCATTTTACCCAAGGCCATCAAATTAACTTCTATTTCTACAACATCTTTTAACATATTAAGTAAGGTGGAAGATCTCCTTTCGCTCAAAATGAGAGAAAATTCACTATCAAATAAATTATCATAATGAAGCTTGGTTTCTCCCAGAGGAGGCTTGATGTCCATAAGGATAGAATTATACATTCTCATGAATCTAGCTGAAAATTCTTGGATAGTCGCAACATTGGTTTTCTTTTTGTTTTCATACTGGGTGACAATTTGGAGAGGATTTTGTTTATCTTTCCATATGGTCAGGAAATCTTCTTCAAATCTCTCATAGGTAGTGATTCCTCCATTTGGAAGGGCTTTGAACCAATTCTTCACTTCTCCTGCAAGACTCTGGGAAAATAGCCTCATCTTGAGATCATATTCATCCACCTCTTCCATATCTATAAAATCAATAAAGTGGTCCACATGGTGTTGTGCAGAACCATTTCCTTGCCCATCAAATCTCATGAGACGTTGGGCATATCCCACAGGTAGGTCATGGATATTGGCATGGAGGGATAAAGGGGAAAATCTATCATCCATTGCTCTTGTGTTTAGCCTGGGAGGGGGGGGAATTTTTGAATTAGTAGGAGTAGCACTAGGTATTAAAAGAGTATCCCTTAAAACAACAGGAGGAGTAGTCAGGACTTGGAAAATTTTTCTAGCAGCTTCAGAGAAGAGAAATAGGTAACTGTTTTCTTCTTTTGTTTGTAAATTTTCCCACAAGGCACTCAGACAGTGTGTTTCGATTTTTCTTTGATAAACCATGGTTTTCTTTAGATCTGATTCAGATTTAGACCTAAATGAGGATTGCTCATATTTTAGATAAAAAGAGACAATCTCTATAGCCCATGCCTCTTCTTTAGGTAAATAAAAAGACCTAGTTAATGGGGAAATACATGTTTGTTCTTTCTTTGCTTCCTTGATGATATTATCAGGATATGATACAAACTCTACTAGTTCAGGATTTGGCCAACTTCTAGTAGGTATCCTTCTAAAATCCATATTTCTTCCAAGAGATTCACCAATCTGAAAGTTGGAGTCGCCAGGGAAAATGTTACAACCTTGAAATTTTTGATCCTCTGTTTTCGCTCGGAGAACTGATTTGATGCTTTGAAATTCTTGTTCTGGGAAAGAAGTCTTTCAAAATCCCCAGTATGGTTGCCACAATTTTATCACTTAATATTATCCTGGGTTGCGGGAGAAGGGATCATGAGGTAATTGTTTCAAACCAAGCTTTGGTGGATCGAAACTAGCCTTTCCAACCACAAAGAGGGCTTTCTCTTTCACAATTCACTCAGCACTTAGGATATCATTTGCATGGGCTAGTTATGGATAAAAGCGGTGGCTAGACCTTCAGGAAACGATTTGTAGGTTTTTTTTTTAGCTGGTTGGGTTTAAGGACAAGAGCACCATTAGGCGTGGACTCAAACTTCAATGGATTTATAGTCACAAATGACTGATTTAGACAAAAATTTAAGAGGTAGAGGAAAGTTAGATGAGTTTTTTTCAAGTCAAAGATATCACCGGATGAAGGAAAAAAAGGAAACAAATTCCATCATAGAGCTAGAGAATTTGAAAATGAATTCTAACCTGCAGCTTCAAGAGGAAAGGGTGGAATACCTAGTCATATGCATCTAAAGAATAAAATATGAATTTCAGACCATGTAGTCTTGATATAGATACTGTAGAAGCAAAAAATCAATGGAAATACAAATGAAGAACACATGCATAGGAAATAACAGACATCAAAACACTTATCACATGAATCTCTGCTCCAGAATCGAGTCTTCTCATGAATTGAAAGACTAAGTTTGATACATACGCAGAGCTCTTAATATCTTAGAATCCAGAAAACATCCAACCCTTTGGTTTAATTCAAAATATTCCTTTATAGGCTTACAAAACATCAAACACATTCTAACTAACTGATAACAGTCTAGAACTGGAAATGATGGGGTCGTTCAAACCAAACGTCTCGAACCAATTTCCTCTGAGTCTATTAGACGTGCAGGTGGGAAACTCTATGCGTTGTCATTGTGCATTTGGGCCTTGGAAACCACTTATTCTCCCTTCAGATTCAGTGGTCCGTTTTAAGTTGATATGGACAGGTAACCATGATATGCTTCTCCTTGGCTCCCAAATCGGCTCCCAAATGTGCCATTTCCCTGTGAAATTCTTCATTTTCTGCAGGAAATTTTTTCCCTGTTTTTGCTAAACATTCTTTGATCCGCAATGCCCAATCCGCAATCTGCAATCCAAAATTAGGGTTTCGGAACTCGAAATGATTGAGAGGATCTTTCCAAAAATTACTTCCACAATGCGGGTTTTGGAAATCAGAAAGCCTCCTTTACGCCTCTTTAAAAATGTCACTTCCACAATCTGCATTCTACCATGCGGGTTGCGGAAATCGGAAATCCATTGCACAACTTCGTGAAAATCACCTTTGCAATATGCATTCTGCAATGCGGGTTGCGGATATCGGAAACCTAAATTTGCGCCCACAGAAAATTATGCCTTTGCAATCCGCATTCCGCATTGCGGGTTGCGGAAATCAGAAACCCACATCTGCGCCAGCGAAGAGATTATGCCTCCGCAATCCAGATTCCGCAATGCGGGTTGCGGAAATCGGAAACCCAACTTTGCGCTCTTGAAAAATACTGTTCTGGCTTCTGCAATCTGCAAAGCGGGTGTAGAAAGTCAGACCTGGGGGAAAGTGGAAAAGTATAAAATCTCTTGATCGGGTGTGCTGCGGATCTTCTCCCAGACATTGATCTAGCCCTATTCTTCAATATTGACCATCCATTTTCTCTTTGGAAGCAGAAAATCAGTCGATCAAATGGGTATTCCACAGTTGTTTTGGGCCGTCGGATCTGGAATTCTACAACCACTTTGGCTATTGATTAATCCTAGCCGTTCAACCTCTGTAGATTGTGGAAGGGTTCCACTGCCTTGTTTTTCCCCTTTTTTCTCAATGCAGCTCGATCATTTGGCTCGGATTTGCTTGACCCTTAGCCATTTTTCAGTTTTCTAACTTTTTTGTGGCGTAGGAGGTCAATGGGAATGCTTGGGGTTCTTGTAGGGGGATTCCCTTTCCTTCCTTGTTGGGGATATTGATAGGGATGTTAACAGGGGGTTAGAGGTTAAGAGAGAGAGAGAGAGAGAGAGAGAGAGTGGGAGTTAATATAGATAGATATAGTGAGAGAGAGGAAGGGAGAGAGATTCGAGGTTAGGGTTTTAGAGAGAGAGAGATTTGTGGTTAAGGGTTAGGAGTTAGAGGTTTATATAGATAGATGGAGAGAGAGAGAGAGAGAGAGAGAGAGATTGGGATTTTAGTGGTTTAGAAAGAGAGATATATATTTTTTGTTAAGGGTTTAGATAGACCGATATAGAGAGAGAGATTGGGGGTTACGGTTTTATAGAGAGAGAGATATTGTGGGTTTGGTGTTTAGAGATAGAGATTTACTTTTATAGTTTTAGAGAGAGAGACTGGCGGTTAGGGGTTTAGAGAGAGAGAAATATTTGTGGTTATGGGTTTAAAGAGAGAGGTTAGAGGTTATTAGTTTAAAAAGAGAGATGTCGGGGGTTAGTGGTTTAAATTTAGAGATATAGAAGGAGAGGTATTGGTGGTTAGGGGCTTAGAGAGAGAGATAGATAGATAGGGAGGAGAGGTTAGGGGTTTAGAGAGAGAGAGATATAGGTATTGGGGGTTCGGGGTTTAAGGAGAGTCAGGGAAAGAGAGAGGGATAAGAAGAGAGTGACTAGGGGTTAGGGATTTAGAGAAAGAGAGATAGATATTGTGTGTGTGTGTGTGAGAGAGAGAGAGAGAGAGAGAGAGCGAGAGAGAGATTGGAGGTTAGAAGTTTAGAGGGAGAGAGTTTGATTGGGGGATAGGGTTATAGAGGGAGAGAGAGTGTTTGTGTGAGATAGATATTGGAGGTTATAGGTTGAGAGAGAGAGAGATACATAGAGAATTTGGGGATTAGGGGTTTAAAGAGAGAGAGAGAGAGAGAGAGAGATGGGAATATAGAGATTAGGGGTTATGGTTTTAGAGAGAGAGATGATTGGGTGTTAATTAGTTAGAGAGAGATATTGAGAGAAACTAGGGGTTAGGTGTTAATATATTATACATACACATATATATATATAGTGAGAGATAGCGAGAGAAGGGGTTCAGAGAGAGAGAGAGAGATTGGAGGTTAGGGGTTTAGATAGAGAAATTGGAGGTTATGGGTTTACAAAAAGAGATATTGGGGGTTAGGGTTTCAGAGACAGAGATATGTAAGGAGAGATATTGATGGTTAGGGATATAATGAGAGATATATATAGAGAGATAATGAAGGTTAGGAGTGTTAGCACTCAGAATTTACCCTTTGGTTGTAGAAGGATAATCGTTAGGTAACTCTTTCAAACTAGTCTTTACGAGGAAAATTAGCCTTTTTTCCTATCAGAGGGGGCGTTAGGATATTCCTATACTCCATCCTAGTCCTACCAACATTTTCATCCTTTTCATTTTCAGTCTTGCATGCATTCCTACATGCATCTGCATGCTTCCCAGTCATCAGGTTGATACCTCCAACATCTAGTCCCTAGTCTCCCAGCACTCGAGAGCTTATTTCCACTCAGATTGAGCCCTCCTAGCCAGTGATGCACCCACATCTCACCATCCACTTGACAAAGACACCCTTCTTCACCTACGAGTCCAGTTGTCCTTAGTTAAATGACTTATCTCCTTGATTTTAGGCTTGGCTCACTCTTAACTGACCTTACCACTCCGATGGACCTCCAGTGTGACTAGAATGCTCATTCTGACTTCAGTTAGCTCCTTATGTGCCCTCCACTGAGCCTCCTTCATTTAGTTAGTTCTAGTTACACTCAGTTACACCTACCACACTTAGTTAGACTCAGTTTGACTAATGGTTGACAGTTACTTGAGCATTGATGACTCCACTGATGATGAGATAGACTGCTAGTTGCGCTTTGATGACACTCCAGTGATCTTTTGATCACTCCATGAAGGCTAATTCGAATTGCCACCTTGGCATTTTGAATCCCCATGCATTGTATTTTTTATTTGTCCATTTGTGATTAATGAATTAGGGTGTGTGAAATATGTTTGCTTCTATCCGAGTTCTACTGTATTGTTATTCTGTTGCTCATCTTACTGCATTGACCACTCTTAATCTTATTCCTAAATTATTTCTTGTGAGGTATACATCATCTCTTAGATCTGATGTGAGGATTTTCACATGGTATCAGAGCATGTTGAGAGTATTGTTTATCTCCATTCCTGAGATTTTTTTGCAGGTTATTATCAAGATTTCAAGTGCAGTAGTTGCAACAATTTCTACATTTTTTACAGCAGTAGCAATTGTAAAATTTTCTATTGTTTTTGCAGGTCTTCTATAGCTTCCATGTATTCAGAAGAAATCCCTCCTCTTTCTCCATTCAACTATGATGAATGGAAACCAAAAATGATAGCACATTTGAAGAGAAAAGGTCTCTTTGATTATTGTTTTGAAAGAGAGTTCGAATCCTCTGAAGAAGAGATTGATTGGTTAAATAAAGGTGACCATGTCCATGCAACCATGATGTTTGCTATGCCTCCAAGCATGGTACACCAATACATTGATGTTGAATCTCCAAAAGAGATATGGGCCCACCGAGATGAAATATTTGGCAAGCAGAATGAAGGGATTGGTCCAAACCCTTTCGAGAGCAAGCAAAGTGATGCATTCGCCCTCCTTGATGATCTCATTGATCATGAAGCAGTATCAAACATATCTCATACTGAAGTTGTCCACAAAGAAAAAGAACTTGTAGATTCTACACTCATGCTCCAAATTTCTTCTATTTCGAATTCTGTGCCAGCTCACACTCTAGAAATTGCAGAAGGTCCTAAATCCTCTCTTGAACTAGAGTTTGTTGGTTTGAATCTTGATCTATTGAATGTTTCAGAGGTAAAACCAGCCATTGAAGGTAATGCATTCACTCTCCTTGATCACGCAGCTCTTATGTACTACTATATGATCATTATTTCATTCTTTTAGAAGGTTATTGAAGATGATGGCCATTGCCATTCACTTGGGATAATTTCTCATGCATTTACTGGTTTTGATCTCACCTCTAATGGTTCAAAGGAGATCTCAAGAAACCATGATTCAAGTCTTGGACCTAATATGGATTCTAAGCAATCACTACTTGGGATAATTTCTCATGCATATGATGGTTTTGATCTCACCCCTATTGGTTCAAAGGAGATCTCAAGAAACTATTCTTCAAGTCTTAAATCTAATTTGGATTTCAAGCAATCATGTGATGGTTCTTTTTGGAATAATCTCACCCATGATGGTTCGAAGGAGAAGACAAAAGACAATCTGCACATTCATAGATTTGATCCTACCTCAGCTGATTCGAATCACAGGTTCAAGGATCATCCTCATACTTTTGGATTTGTTCTCATCATATTCGATCTGAAGAGCAAGTACAAGCACATGCTTTCTGAGCATGATCCACTTCTTCCCAAGAAGAAGATACCTCCAGACATATGACCAAGCATCACACCTTCTTGATTTTGGAGCATTTATTTTTGTGTGTGCCTTACAGTCTATTTTTGGCGGGGGTATTTTTCCCATGAGGTTTTTCCCCATTTCCTTGGTTTATTGACTGTTATTATTCATTGTATTAGGTGACCTCTGGACTTAGTTACCAGGGCCCAGGATGGATTTAGGGGGGGGTGCTAGGATATTCCTATACTCCATCCTAGTCCTACCAACATTTTCATCCTTTGCATTTTCAGTCTTGCATGCATTCCTGCATGCAACATGCATTCTGCATGCATTGCATGCTCCCCAATCATCAGGTTGATACCTCCAGCACCTAGTCCCTAGTCTCCCAGCACTCAAGAGCTTATTTCCACTCATATTGAGCCCTCCTAGCAAGTGATGTTCCCACATATCACCATCCACTTGACAAAGGCACCCTTCTTCACCTACCATTCTAGTTGTCTTCAGTTAACTGAGTTATCTCCTTGATTTTAGGATTGACTCACTCTTAACTGACCTTACCACTTTGATGGACCTCCAGTGTGACTAGACTACTCATTTTGAATTCAGTTAGCTCCTCATGCACCCTCCACTAAGACTCCTTCATTCAGTTAGTTCCAGTTACACTCAGTTACACCTACCACACTCAGTTAGACTCAGTTTGACTGATGGTTGACAGTTACTTGAGCATTGATGACTCCACTGATGATGAGATAGACTGCTAGTTGTGCTCCGATGACACTCCAGTGATCTTTTGATCAGTCCATGAAGGCTAATTCGAATTGCCACCTTGGCATTTCGAATCCTCATGCATTGTATTATTTATTTGTCCATTTGTGATTAATGAATTAGGGTGTGTGAAGTATTTTTGCTTATATCCGAGTTCTACTGTATTTTTATTCTGTTGCTAATCTTACTGCATTGACCACTCTTAATCTAATTCCTAAATTCTTTCTTGTGAGGTATACATCATCTCTTAGATCTGTTGTGAGGATTTTCACAGAGGGCTCTCTCAAAAATATATAAAATGGCTAAAGATATTGGAAAAATATTATGTTTTCAAAACTGGTGTATGGTTGAAAGACTCAAGAACTATTGGGCATGGAGTCACATCTGAAATATTTAAAGACCAGCAACATTTCAACAGTAAATATTTTGGAAAAGGCAAGGTAGTTGTTATGTCACATTCAAGTTTTTTTAGCAGGTGGTATTTGAAGGAAGAGAAACAACCTACCAATATTAAGCATCAACCACAGATGAATTTAACATTGATTTTAGAGGAAAAATATGGATTCTTTGGTGTGATTAAAAGAGAGCATGATCACATTAATTCTAAATTAAATAAAACTTTCACCATAAAGCATGAAAGAATAACATAATGAAAGAGTTTCACTGGAAGTCACGAATCACATAGAGGGGAAGAAAAATATAGACCGTAACATGAACAACACAAGAATCTTTGCTCCTAAACAATGTGCTTAAACTCTACATGGTAATATTTATTAAAAATGAAGCAATCTTCAATACAAATTGTATCTCTTCATGGGTTCCAACTCTTACAATATTGTCCAAAGTATTTTTATACAAAAACCTCCTTGAGGAAAACTGTAATTTCCTTGTAACTAAAAATAGTAAATATTTAACTAACTATTTTTGGAAGGTGCTGACAGAGGTCTTCAGGAGTGTAATTTGTACTTCATCTTTCCATACGTTTCCACCATCTTCCATTGATCTGTAGTGGTTATTTCATAACTCATCATCTCTTTGAAAAAAACCTTCATTTCTACCTGATCTGCAATGGAGATTGGGGGTATCCTTCCACAAATCATGGCCAACTTATTTAAAATTTCAAAGTCATTTGAAATTTTTTCCAATAATATTTTCCCTGTTAAAACATGAGTTAAATATTCAATTTTTTCATGATTCGTTCTAACCTTAAATAATAATTCTTTGTAATTACTCTGAGGGATCAACTAATTATTTTCTTCCCAAAATGAAGGTAATCCTTTCTCAATTAACTTTTCAAATTTCTTCTTGAAGTATGCAACCTGTTTTTTCATGTGTTCATCTCTAGCTTGAACATTTTCAATATGTGCATGTTTCCCAAGCACTCTCCTTCCCTAAGTTATGTCTGATACTTTGTTTTTTATTAGCATTGCTTTCAGATAGTCTTCTATCATAGTATTTAGAAATCTATAGTGTTTTCGGCTGTGTCTTTTGGTTTTCTGTTCAAAACTTCCTTCATGGATGTACAACTTTGCAAGCTTTCATCTTCTACCTTTTGTTTTTCCTTCATGAAATTAAAATAGGGTCTGAATTTTGTAGCTTCTTCTATGATTGAATCCCATATTAGATGTTTTGCACCCTGCATTGGGAGTTTCCCTGTCACCTGGGTTATGAATCTTTGATTTCTACCAATTAGATATTTATTCTTATCTTCTAATTCTTTGATTTATTTGTCCTTTTTTCTAATTTTATTCTTCTAATCTATGTTTCTCTTCTTTTAATTCCTTTATCTCCGCCTCTTTCAAGCTAAAATGAGACATAGTTTCGATGAGATCATCTGTACTTGGTTCTTTTCATGTTTGATTAGTTCCGTGTTGTTCTTGTGTTATAGATGCCAATTTTCCTTTAAGATCTTCAACTTGATTTTTTAGACTTATCCTATATTTTTCCCATTCAAATTATTTTTCTATTAACTTCAACAACTTTTCTTTGTTGTCATCCAAGTCATGAGATAAGCTTTCTCTTTCTTGTTCCAACATAGTAAATTCCAAAGCTTGAATTAACTATGTTGTTGGGATCTTGAGTTTCTTCTTGAGAAGATGAATATTATTTTATTTTTCCATCAATAACATTTTGCTTGCTTCACCTTTGTTGGCTCCATCATTATCTTCCATCAGATCTATCTGCAACCTTTTAATTTGTTGTTGATGAGATTTATTCTCAGTTTTTTCCTGCCTCAGTTGAGCTTCCAACCTATTAACTTTGTTTTGAAACTTTGAAAATTTCAAAGTATCCTTCATTAAGTCTGTATAAATAACTTCCCCAGTCTTCCTATGCAAATGAATCTTGTCTGGCACTGTTAATTTTTGTCAAATTCAATTTCATTTTTGTAACTTTTTCTTTAGATGACACATCTAAATTCAAAGTGTTTTCTTTAGGATCCCTACTAGCCATCAAGGTGACTTCTTAGTTCATTAGGCTTAGAAATTTTGGCAATAAATTATAAGTTTTTTTTGAAGTCGCTTGCTTATCATGTCCATATTTAACATACATTTTTTCTCTTGACTGAAATCTACTAGTGTCACCAGCTTCCTTAGCTTCCTGAAATTTGTAATCAAGCACTTGAACTTGTGGTGCTTGATATTTCTCTTTGTTCTTCTCTTTTCCATCTGCAAATACAACCAAACCACTTTGGGGGTCTGCTTTAAGTCTCTTTTCTCTTTCCTTCTCTTCAATTTATGCACCAATAATGTTTTCAAAAATCCTTTTACTAACCATCTCCACCTTGCCTGAGGTAGGTATTACTTCTGCTAAAGATATTTCTGGAACAACAGGATTTGACTGTGAACATGTTGGGGATTCTTCATTAGATTCATATTGTAAGAGATTGGCTATTTTTGATAATCCATCAACCTCTTGATGGTAAAAAGCCTTACTTTTATTTTGATTTCTCCTTTCAGAAATAATGTGGCAGGGATCATACTTGACAACAATTTCCTTTTGAAATTCTAACTCTTCCAACTGTTTTTCTACAAATTAAAGGGCATACTTATTCTTTACAATGAAAGGGCCTATCTTCAAGGGAAAATTTATTTTAGTGGCCTTTTTAAAATCCAAAAAGTGATCATTCTCAATAGTTAATTTTTTCCTTATAAATTCCATAGCAAATATCCCTGAGGTCAAAAATGCTGGCAACATGTAAGGTTCTTTCATGAATCCATACAATCTGATAACTGTATGTTGTTTCAACAAAGTCTCCTACTACCATGTCCTGTTTCAGCTACATCAAATTCTTCATTTTTGGTAATACTCTTGGCAATTCTTCTCCAAAAATAAATATATACACCTATGATAGAATATGGTTCATGTAATTAAACATATTATCCTCCAATGTGTTGGAAAAAACTACCTGTGAAAAATGTAAATCTTTTTTACTTGAAAACAGTAACATCTTCATCAGATAAGACAAGAACCTGAAATTTCTGGTACTGTGGAAATGCACCAGCTGAGAATTAACATTTTCAGCCAAGAATTCATCATATTTAAGGCATGGTAACTAGTTGTACTCTACTCCTGGTATCCCAAAGGTTATTCTAAAAAGCAGACATAACTGGAATTTTGTTACCACTGTATCGCTATCTATCCCTAAAAAATGAGCAATTAAAGATAGGACCAAGTGAGTACTATCATTGAAAAAATTCATATCCAATAGGTAAGGGATATCTTCGATTTCGAGGTTAGGTTTTAGGCAACTAGTTAGAAAAAATTGCTTGGTTTCTGGGGAAGAATGATGATAATGATTGACTACGGCCTCTTCGGTAAAAATTTCTTGTTCATGGGATTGTGACAGTGGTACTTCAAGGGAAATTCTAATAGTGGTAGACTCAAGAGGACAAACAATTTTGTACTTTGGGGCATTCATGATTACTTTCTCAGTCTGCAAGTAATTCATTACGCACCAGGAAACAATCTCAGGAAACCCTATAATTTGATCTGGGAAGAAATATATGAAAGAAGATTGAAAAACTCTGTGTATATATGCGCCTTCTTTATACAACCTATCCAATCTGTCCTTTATCTCTGTAATTGAAAATTTAACCACAGGGTAAAAAATATCTTTGTCCCTGTCTTCTAGGGCATCATCTATCCTGGCATATTCGACATTTGAGGTTTCTTCCATCCATTCCAATATATAAATGAGCTATATAATTGGTTGCGCATGTTCCAAAACCTACCTGACACTGACAAGTCTGCAATTGGGCGTCTGCTATCACTTTCCTGGTCCGCACATGTTTCGAACTTTCTGTAGCTTCACGAGTCAAATGTCAAATTTGAACCCTCATGTGGCTTTCACCCCATTTCATAACCTTCGAAAGTGGTTTCATACGGCATTTGGGAAGTTTTTCTTACCACTCTTTCAATTTTTGAAATTCCCATGTATCGACAAGTGGATAGCGGTTTCAGATTTCACAACCGCTCTCCTTCTCATTTTTGCATGCATCTCCATGACACTCACTTTTTAACCATTTCCACTTTTAACACAGTTGATAGAGTCTCAGCTGTCTTCCCTACTCCTTTCCCAACGGAAACGCATTTCATCCATTGATCTCCCTTAGCACGATCCAGACCGTCAAATCATCCATCCCTTTTCCATCACTTCCTTTGATATTCCAGAAGACAACCTCTGCCGTCAGATCTTATCTCGCTATGATATTACCAATGATGTTACACCTTCGGAGGAGGTTTTCGCAAGGTTGAGAGGTGCTTTTCCTTACTACCTCCTCACCTTGTGAAATGCTGAGGACACGACATGTGGTGGGAAGTTTATCTTTTCGCAACCACTTATTCCTTCTTTTCTTTGTGCAACTTAGCGCTGCAAAATAATTGTAGACCATTGATTTGTTTATCGCCATTCATTAAAAAACAAGACTTGTTCCCTTTTTAACTCTTTACTTTATTTTTCTTATGGTGTCTCATCCCGCTATCCTCCATGCTCCTTCCTCGACAAAACATTATTTCCTCCATTGATCTCTGATGATAGGATTTGGGCCATCAGATTATCTCTGCCTTTTAGCTTTACTCCTATGGATACTTTTGGAAATCTATCTCTTTCTTCAGATCATATTTCACCTGTTAAGATTTAATATGCTAAGACAGAAAATAGCAGCATTACATTCCATTTCACAATAATAGCATATATAGGATCACTGAAGAAACAACAAGCATAGCATAAACACAAGAGACACAGATTTATCCTGGGAAACCCTCATGGGGTAGAAAACCCAGTAAAGCTTCCTCAATATAGATGACCAGCAATATACAAAGATGCAAACCAAAGATATGATCTCCTCCTCCACCATAGCAGACCTCTCCTCCACAAGTGCACCTCTCTCTCAAGTGAGTGTGTGTGTCAAATGAGGAACACACCTCCTCTATTTATACACTACTCTGACATATCTTTTACACAAGTACACGTAGGCTCGTATTTAACCAATGGGTTAAATACCCCACTACAATTGACTGGGCCGACCACTCTAGGGTGGTCTAATAACCCTTTGACCCACATAACACATACAAGGCCGAACCCCACTAGGGAAGTCTAATAACCCGAGTTACCACATTCCGACGGAGGAATAAACATCTCCAGATATACAATAAGATCTTCACGGAGGAATGAAACATCTCCGGAATAATAAAGTACAAATATAATATTCTTTGAAGTTACAATATCTCAACACTCCCCCTTAACGAGAAGGATATTATAACAGCATCTGCACGAGCAAGGAGTCATCAACATCATACATGATACATCTATAAATCATTGGAAGCTTTCTCAACATCATCAGTAACTCAAGCAGTTACTGGAATATCTTCAATACTGGAGCATCAACATCTTCAGTACTGAGTCTTTATCTTCTACAGCACTCGAACAGCTACAACACCATCAACATATGGATCCTCACGATCATCAGCATCGTCATCATATGATTATCGGCATCAGAATCATCTTGATCTACAGCATCTGGATCATCTCGATCTACAGCATCTGGATCATCTCGATCTACAGCATCTGGATCATCTCGATCTACAGCATCTGGATCATCTCGATCTATAGCATCTAGATCATCTCGGTCTACAGCATCTGGATCATCACGATCTACAGCATCTGGATCATCTTGGTCTACAGCATCTGGATCATCACGATCTACATCATCTGGATCATCTGTATTAGTATCCACACCAATACATCTATCATCAAAACATGTATTCTTACTAATACATATATCATCAAAAACATGTATTCTCACTAATACATCTATTATCAAAAGCATCTATTCTCACTAATACATTTATCATCAAAAGCATCTATTCTCACTAATACATCTATCATCAATAGCATGTATTCTCACTAATACATCCATCATCAAAAGCATGTATTCTCACTAATACATCCATCATCAAAAGCATGTATTCTCACTAATACATAGCAGCATATCCTGTAACACACACGATCATATTACAGGATGATCAATCCCGCTCTCTTTAGGACATAGGTCCATGGATGATACAATCCAGTCATGTACCTTTTGAACCGAAGTCCAGGGACGATCCAGTCCTATCATGTACCTTTTGAACCGAAGTCCAGGGACGATCCAGTCCTAACATGTACCTTTTGAACCGAAGTCCAGGGACGATCCAGTCCTAACATGTACCTTTTGAACCGAAGTGCAGGGATGATCCAGTCTTATCAATTCTCGGAGACCTCATGTCTACGGCTCAGTTCACAAGACCAAAGTCCAAGGATGATCCAATCCTTACCGTACATTTAGGACCGCATCCAAGGATGACTTAATCCTCAACCGTACATTTAGGACCACGTCCAAGGATGACTTAATCCTCAACCGTACATTTAGGACCACGTCCAAGGATGACTTAATCCTCCACCGTACATTTAGGACCACGTCCAAGGATGACTTAATCCTCCACCGTACATTTAGGACCACGTCCAAGGATGACTTAATCCTCCACCGTACATTTAGGACCACGTCCAAGGATGACTTAATCCTCCACCGTACATTTAGGACCACGTCCAAGGATGACTTAATCCTCCACCGTACATTTAGGACCACGTCCAAGGATGAATTAATCCTCCACCGTACATTTAGGACCACATCCAAGGATGAATTAATCCTCCACATCCAAGGATGACTTGATCCTCCATTGTACATTTAGTGCCACATACAATGATGACTTAATCCTCCACCGTACATTTAGGACCACGTCCAAGGATGACTTAATCCTCAACTGTACATTTAGGACCACGTCCAAGGATGACTTAATCCTCGACCATACATTTAGGACCTACGTCCAAGGATGACTTAATCCTCAACCGTACATTTAGGACCTACGTCCAAGGATGAATTAATCCTCAACCGTCCACCAAGGACTTCATTCTCGAAGACATACGTCTACGGCTCTTCTTTAGGACTGAAGTCCAGGGATGATCTAATCCCCTCACATGTTCACCAAAAGATTCATTCTCGAAGACATACGTCTACGGCTCTTCTTTAGGACTGAAGTCCAAGGATGATCCAATCCCCTCACATGTTCACCAAGAACTTCATTCTCGAAGACATATGTCTACGGCTCTTCTTTAGGACTAAATTCCAGGGATGATCCAATCCCCTCACATGTTCACCAAAAAATTCATTCTCGAAGACATACATCTACGGCTCTTCTTTAGGACTGAAGTCCAGGGATGATCCAATCCCCTCACATGTTCACCAAGAACTTCATTCTCGAAGACATATGTCTACGGCTCTCTTAAGGATGATGCAATCCTATCATGTCCACCAAGTACTTCATTCTCGAAGACATACGTCTACGGCTCTCTTTAGAACATATGTTCAAGGATGATGCAATCCCCTTGTCACCTTTGACCCTGTGTAAGGACCATCCACCAACCTCTCTGTCAGCATCACTAATATAGGTATCCTCATCATCGACCTCACTGTCGATGCAGGCAATCTCATCATGAGTTATCACATCACTCCCCCTTTCGAGGAGGGTCCTTCTGAACTATATTAAGTTTGTATCAGAAAAATTTATTTGAGGTAGAGGTTTGGTTAGTACATCGGATTGGTAGAAGTTTGGTTAGTACATTGGTAACTTGTTACAAATTCAAACTTTTGGTTCCTTTCTGCACCATATCTTGGAACACTAGATTCTCTGCCATCTTGATACAACTCTGTTTGTCACATAGGATCATAGTTGGGTCTATCTCTAAGTCAAACAATCCTGAAGCCATACTATTTCATAACTTAGCAGAGCAAGAAGCCATATATTCTGCTTGTGCTAAGAGCCACACTATATTGCTTCCTTCTAAACCATGAGATCATGGCTGATCCCAGACAGTAACATCCTCTCGATGTGCTCTTCCTGTCTGATACAATTTCTGCCCAATCAACATCTGTGTAGCCATCTGAAGTCATGATCTCTAAGATAACATAGATCAAAATCTATCGTATCCTTTAGGTATTTCATCACATGCTTTGCAACTAACAGGTGAACACATCTGGTTTTCCACTAGATACTGACATAAGGTGTTCACAGCAAAGCATATATCTGACCTAGTATTTGTTAGACACATCAATGAATCAATATTTTGTCTGTACAGAGTTCTATCCACTAACTCTAATGAGTCATCTGATAACAACTTCAAGAGTGGCCATTCCAACACATCAAGTCCTTTTAATATTTCTCAGCATACTTTCCCTAGTTGAGAAAGATTCCTTCTGATCCTTGTCATACTTCCAGACCTAGGAAGTATTGCATCAATCTGAGATTTTTCATTTTCATTTCTTCAACCATCTTCTTCTTTCTTTTCATGATCTGTTTCTCATTCCTTGTCAGAAAGAGATCATTGTCATACAATAATGGTATGATAGGTTCATCATCCACAACCTTAAGGTAAAGGTTAGGAACAACTTTACTTTTGGTAAAGCCCAAGCTTATCAAGAAACTATCAATTCTCCCTTTGTGACTGAACATCATTCACACTCTGCATTGAATGGTCTTCTGCATATCTATCTGTGCCATCTCTCGTTAGATGGGTCTACTGATATGAGCCTCAATATCATTTGAACTCTGTGGTGAGTTCCTTCTTGCATCCATGTCATCTATGTATAGAAACAATATTCAACCTTGTAGCAAAGGTTGAGATCCTCATCACCCATGGTGATCATTAAGCTCATCAATTGATTATCGATCCTGGGTACCCATACAGAACCCGATTCACACTTCTTCTTTAATTACACCATTAAGAGAATGGTCTTATCTAGCCACTTGAAGCAAACATCTTATCATGATTCTCTTCCTCTTTCTAAGAGAATTTTCTAGCCACAAGCCTTCTATAGTGTGTTTGATTTGTAAATCCTTTTGTTGAACATCCATCGCTTGTTCAGTGTTCATCATTCATCATGATATTTTCTACAAATCAAAATTAAGTACATGATTAGCAATACTTCATAATCATCAAATCATATTGACATGATAACCTATTATGCATACAGATATCATTTACATTGTTATGTAACTATTTTGACCAATACTTTGGCACAACACTTTCCCATATCCTGTATGCATACAGTGGCTATCTATATGCCTTCCATCTCTACCAGAACATACTATTGAGAGTGTGCACAGCTCTCAGCATGTCAGCAAAGAGGTTTCATTCTAGACAAGCAACAATGGAATGTTTGTCCAACTTACCAATCATATGCATATTAGTAGTATACTGTTCAATGCTCTATGAATGTTTACACTCAGCATGATATATTCTAGGAATACAAATATGCATACAAGCAATATCATTTACTATAACAACTCAAATACTTATCTTTTATGTTTGTGTGGTTGCCTCCTGCTTGATCTTCTATATGTCTTTTGAACTTCTATTCATTCTGTACCACTGTGCATGCTCAAGTGTGCACTAGTGTCATCCTCATGATCTCATACACAAACATACATTCATTAGTATATTCCCAAAACATTCTAATTCTAAATAATCTTGAATATGTATAGTCATGATTATAGATAATATTCAAGGTTTCAGGGAAGTCTTCTTTTACTTATGCATATTCTTGTTTGATCTAGTTAGTTAAATAATCAACCAAGATAAGAGACATAATATGCATAAACCCTTGATTACTAACTTTATGAATAAGCATAACCAATCATACCAAGTACACTTATATAAGGGATCCTAACATGACATAGGAAAACATACCTGGATTAGTATACCTGCTTAGTTATGTACAACATACCTAAACAATCTCTTCAATGATTTAGAGATCCTGAGCTAGAACCTGCATGTCTCATAGGTTAAGCATAATATAACAAAGTCATACATACCTCATAAGTAGAACAAAGATTATGGATGAGTCTTTGTCTTCATGATGTCATGGTCATGGAGCTCATCATGAACATGACATCATAATGCACCTGTATCTTGTTAGCAGACAATATCAACCTCACACAACACCATAATGCATTAGTACAATCATATAGCCCTAATCAATGAATGTCTTCGATCATTCACATGCACTCATACTGTTACTAGGGTGATAAGACAATTCTAACGTTAATCAAGATTGTACTAATAGATAACATGAAGACAAACACATTATGAACTTAATCAAGAATCATATTGCAAGACATACCTGAACCTCCTTAAGTCATACCTGTTGAGACTTCTTGTAGTCTTCTTATGTAAGGCCTTAGCCTCAAATCCCCCTGAAACTTGATCTGGAGCTTGATTAGGGTTTGCTAGAGAAACCCTAAAAATTCAATCTTTGACTTTCACACTTCCGAATGAATGGAAGTATGTGTCTTGCTGAGCTGATCAAACTAGCATACTTCAATTTTGAAATCTCCAAAATTTGACCCCTCAAAATTGCCATTGAAACTTCTGGATCTTTTGGACAGGATCCCGAACTAGGGTTTGATGAAGCCCACCCTTCTGCTCAATCAAAAGGTTTGATACAAGGCTCTAAACTCTTATTTTTCTGAGGAGCTTCCAGCTGTGGTTACAGACTTCAAAAATTCCAACTTTTGCTGAAGCCCTAATTTTCCATCTTTCCGATCAAAATCCTGAGCTAGGGTTTAATCAAGCCCGGTCTTCTACCCAACCAAAAAATTTGATATTGGTCTCTAAATTTTGATTTTCTTAAGTAGCATTCAGCCGTGGATTCCGATTCCAAAAATTCTAACTTTCTCCAAAACCCTAAATTCCGGAAGCCATGAATAAAGGTGCTCCAAAAATAATTCTGTTTTGACATAAATATGTACCTGATTGTTTCTGCTATAACTCCAAAAGTTTTGCTCCACAGGGTCTAAAAACTTTTTTTGTAGTAGCCTGACCTGTCATCTTTTCATCCTGATAGGTCTGACCTCAATTGGATTTTCTGGGAGAGAGTTATGCCAAATGTCGCAACGTGACCTGTTTTGGGATAATACAGGAGAGCGAACTTTTATGGCATGCCACATGTCACTGTTTGAACTTCGGCCTCTGAAATCTTTTCTTGAGATAGCTCACCTTGTTATCTTTCCATCCTGACAGGTCTTACCTCAATTGGACTCTCTGAGAGAGAGTTATGCCAAGTGTCGCAACATGACCTGTTTATGGGATAAAACAGGAGAGAGAACTTGTATGGCGTGCCACGTGTCACTGGTTCAGCTTCGGCCTCTGAAAAAGTTTTCTGAGTTAGTACAATCTATGTACTACCTGTCACTTTTTACAAAATTTCATTTGGATCTTCCTACTTCCTAGCCCAAGTTATGACCTTTTTTCCTAGGTCACCTGATTTTGACTGAGATCTGGAAGAGGCAGAAACCCTAACTTGTACTAATCATAAATTACAAAGTACAACGAATCTGAGGGTACCCTTTGGACACAAGATGCCTGGAGATGTTATCTACGACCTGTAAAGGTTTCAGATCCCGAACCTTCGCCAAAATGGATTTATAGCGAAATTTCACGATGACTATTTTTTGCTATGTAAAACCCTAACCTTCAAATTGTCGTAACTGAAGCAAGTGTCGTAAGTGCCATACCTTGCCTTCCTTCAGGTTAGCTCTGATACCATGTTAAGATTTAATATGCTAAGACAGAAAATAGTAGCATTAAATTCCATTTCACAATAATTGCATATACAGGATCACTGAAGAAACAACAAGCATAGCATAAACACAAGAGACACAGATTTATCCTGGGAAACCCTCATGGGGTAGAAAACCCAGTAAAGCTTCCTCAATATAGATGACCATCAATATACAAAGATGCAAACCAAAGGTATGATCTCCTCCTCCACCATAGCAGACCTCTACTCCACAAGTGCGCCTCTCTCTTAAGTGAGTGTGTGTGTCAAATGAGGAACACACCTCCTCTATTTATACACTACTCTGACATATCTTTTACACAAGTACATGTAGGCTCGTATTTAACCAATGGGTTAAATGCCCCACTACAACTGACTGGGCTGACCCCTCTAGGGTGGTCTAATAACCCTTTGAACCACATAACACATACAGGGCCGACCCCCACTAGGGAAGTCTAATAACCCGAGTTACCACATTCCGACGAAGGAATAAACATCTCCGGATATACAATAAGATCTTCACGGAGGAATGAAACATCTCCAGAATAATAAAGTACAAATATAATATTCTTTGAAGTTATAATATATCAGCATCACCTTGATCCTAACCATTAATCTTGTCTTTCCTTTAACACCTTTTCCATGATCACTTTGGAAACCAATTGTAGCGTTATACATCTTGTTTCTTCTCTGGCAAAACTCCAACACATCATTTTTTTTTCTTCTGTGATCCTGACCATTGATCTCTTTATATGATTCTCAAAATCGCTCTATTATTTTTTAACCCCTTTCTGACTCTATCCAATGGTCATGTGGGTCATTTATTTAGGACTTGGCGCCTTTATTACCAATCTTAGGAGAAATTAAAACAATTTTTTTATTATGTTTTTCTCATTTAAATTTTGAGAAACACTATGCCAACAACTGGCTCCAACTGGGGATTTTATCCTCCCTATGAGGTAGCAAAGAACCCATATACCACTTTCCTGACCATTTGGGCTATCCCCAATTTTGAACTGAAACCTGCTTTGTACTCTATGATCTGTAAATTATCCAACTAAAACTAAACTAGCAATCCAAACCGAAACAACACATGCTTCTGAACACCAAACTATACAATGCTCTGCTCGGTGACATTTTTTGTTTTTAAAGTAATATGATATATTTACAATTTATGTACAAAAACTTATTTTTCTTCTACTTCTTTTAAGAAAGATAGTGTTTGATATACCTCCCATTCACTAGGCCTCTTGCAATAAACTCTTCATTTTGATCTTGAAAAACAAAAGAATTATCTCCTTGGTAAGCATAAAGTATGTATGGGCTTTTCCATAAATGTTCAAATTTTCCATTTTTTCCTCAGTTATAGAATCCCACTTTAAGACCAAATCATCAATCTGAAAGTTTCTTTGTTTTATTTTCCTGACAAAAGTCTTCTTCATTTTCTCATGATGTATTTGAGTTTCATTATAAGCCCTTTCTCTCATTTCATGTACCTCTATCATCTGATTTATTCTTCCTTGCATGTGGTTTGGTTCTTCTGAAACTTCTTGTAATAACTTCATAACTGGAAGACCTAATGAAATAGGGAAAATTACTTTCGTCCCATAAACCAATTGGAAAGGTGCTGTACCAATAGCCCTCTTTGTGCTAATCTTGTCTCCCCACAATGCATATTTGAGTTTGGTATGCCAAGCTTTCTTGTTTTCCTACAACAACTTCTTTATGATTCTCACCAAACTCTTATTTGAATATTCTGCCAATCCATTACCTTGGGGATAATATGTAGTTGAATGATTCAGATGAATATGGTAATTATGACATAAACTAATCATCTTCTTTGATATGAAATCTTATGCATTATATGTTATTATTCTTCGAACACCCAAACCTTGAAAGAATATTTTATTCCAGAAAAATAATTATTACTGTCTCTGTAGCATTTCTGGTTGGGATAGCTTCAATCCACTTAGTAAAATAATTTGTTGTAGTCAAAATCCGATTATGTTGTCCTGAAAAATTCAGATTGATTTATCCAATGAAATCCAATCCCCACTGTTGAAAAGGTGCTCCAAATGAAATTGCTTTCAAAGGTAAAGGTAAAAGCTCCCTTTTTCCATCAAAAATTTGACATTCCTGACATTTTGAAGTCTCCTTATACACATCTGAATAAATAGTGGGCCAATAGAATCTTGCTCTGACAATTTTGGTCACTATAGCTTTCCACAAATGATGTCCTCCACACACTCCTTTGTGAAACTCCTTCATGACATGCTGTGCTTCATTTTCTAACAAACAGTTCAACAAAATCCCTCCTATATCCTTCCAATACAAATATTCATTCAGTATGCAAAATTTTGTTGCTTTCAATTTTACTGACCTTGATCTAGTTTTTTCCAAATTTGGGGGTGCTTGTAAATTCTGTAACACATATACAATATCATTGTACCAAGGAGACAAAGAGAAATATTTAACCAATGGAAATTCTAGGACTGTCTTGACTAAGAGATCAGAAATAAAGTTCATATCTAAAGAATCATAATTTGTCTCCGTCATCAAATTTTCCAGGTCCTTTCGTTTGATCAATTTTGTACATCTGATGTCCAAGTCATATTCCAACAAGATTGCAATCCATTTGGCTCTTTTTCCTTTAGGATCAAGTTGAGTAAGAATGTCTTTAACAACTACAGATGGAACATATGTAATACTGTGAGAATGCAAAATGTAAACACTGAAATATTTCAAATATTTTATCAATGCATAGGCTTGTTTCTCCATTATATTGTACTTCAGCTCTGCATCTCTCAAAATTCTGTTGAAAAAGGTGATTGGATGCTCCATATTATCCTGATTTTTCTGCAATAAAACTCCAGCTATGGTATGTTGTGATGCAAAAGAAAATATGATAAATTCTTTTGAGAAATATGGACTAATTAGAACAGGGGCTTCTATGAGAGATTTCTTAATATCTGTAAAATATTTCTTAGCATCTATTGTTAATTTTTTAGCATTAATTCAACATACTCTAGGATCTTTACTGAGAGAATAACATCTATAACATATCAAGTATAACAATGCATATCAATCACACCAAGCAATCACATGAGACAATAGACACACAGAGTTTCATTGGGGAAAACCATAAAGGTGAAAAACCCCACAACTTCCTCAGAGATAGAAAGAGCAATGATACGCCCAAAGTACACAGAGATAGTCCTCCTAGGAACTGAACCTCCTCCTCCACTAGTGTGCTCCTTTTTTAGTAGTGTAGAAGTGAATAATGAGATGATCAAATAGAGTGCCTCCCACACTCTATTTATACATGACCTGAATTTCCTAATAACCTAGCAGGGCCGACTTGTCTAGCTCAGTCTAATAACCCATGGTTATACTAATCAGGGCCAACCCCACACTTGGTGGTCTAATAACCCATCACTGCAAGTTACGACACTTGCGACACTTGTCAATACGAATGACGACACTTCCGTATAGAGGAATAATACAATCTCTATAGGAGTACAATATACATAGGTGAAATACATTCCAAAGTTACATATACATTAACACTCCCTCTTAACTAGGAAGGTATTTCTCGACACAGATCTACTAGCACAAGTCTTCTTCTTTGGATCATCGTCACTAGATCATCGTCATCGAATCATCATCATCATCATTGTCACTGCTGCTACTATCTCAATCAATCTCCAATCTACTCATCATAGGAATTTCTATAGAGCCAGTCCTTTTTCATACTGGATGTAGGCCCACCACCTGCATGTCTTCATCACTGGCCATACTGTGGAATCCTCGGGACTTATTATGTGCGTCACAAAACCTCGCAAGAGCATCCCAGGATGTTACGAGCACACAGCTCTACCTGTAGGATCTCCCAGGGACATATTATATGTGACCTCACCACAAAACCTAGTAAGAGCATCCCAGGCTATTACGAGCACACAGATCTACCTATAGGATATCCCAGGGACATATTACATGTGGTCACCACAAAACCTCGCAAGAGAATCCCATGACTTATTACGGGCACAAAACCCAACCTATTGGATCTCCTAGGGCCATATTACATGTGGTCATGGAAAAACCTCGCAAGATCATCCCAGGACTTATTACGGGCACACAGCCCAACCTGTCGGATCTCCCAGGGACATATTATATGCCATAGGACAAAAAATCACAAGAGCATCCTAGGACTTATTACGAGCACAAAGCCCAACCTATCGGATCTCCTAGGGCCATATTACATGTCCTACCAAGCAAAACCTCGAAAGAGCATTTGCCAGATATCCTAGGGCCATATTATATGCCATAGGAAAAACCTCGAAAGAGTATCTGCAAACCTCCCAGGGCCATATTATAAGCTTGTCTAGACAACCTGTCCACGGCCATCGAGTATCAACCTGATACTCACCATACATCATCCTGATCATCATCACTGCATCATCCTGATGCATGTCATCATTGCATGATCATCCTGATCATTTTCATAGCATCATCTTGATGCATATTGTCTGGAGCAACATCTTGAAGCTCATCATCCATGATAATCCTGATCATACAATGCATCCACCTTATGCATATCTGATATATATCATATGAAGGAACATCCTGAAGCTCATCAACCATGATCATCCTGATCATAAAATGCATCCACCTGATGCATACCTGATACATATCATCATTCATGATCTACCTGATCATATAATGTATCCACCTGATACAAATACAAATACATGATCCAACTGATCATCACAAGCATCCAACATGATGCATATACATATACATGATCCAACTGATCATAACAAACATCCAATATGATGCATATACATATACATGATCCAATTGATCATAACAAGCATCCAACATGATGCATATACATATACATGATCAAACTGATCATAAAAAGCATCCAACATGATGCATACGGAGTAGTAACTGGAGCATCGTCCTGATGCTTCATCACACAATGCTTATATACACAGCCATGGGAATGATCCTCCTCTCACCATGCTTGTAATGGCTCCTACAAATGTGTCCATCACTTTTTCCTCGAAGTGTCATCAATCTGAAGAACACCAAGCCTCTCTCTAAAGTACTCAAACTTCACTCTGGCTAGTGGTTTCATCAACACATCCACAACGTGCTCATCCGTCGCAACATACAAGAGCTTCACTGCTCCTCTCTTCACCATATCCCTGATATAGTGATATTTGATATCAATGTGCTTCGACTTGTCATGGAAAACCAAGTTCTCGGATAGCTTCACACAACTCTGGTTGTCACAAAAGATACAAGTAGCATCCAATGGGAGATCAAATAACTCAGACAGTAGCTTCCTTAGCCATACCGTCTCACAACTAGCTGAACAAGCTACAACATACTCTGCTTTGGCTGTACTCAGTGCTATGCAGGACTGCTTCCTACTAAACCAAGAGATCACACATGATCACATACTGAAGCAGCACCCTGAAGTGCTCTTCCTATCTACAGCACTGCCTTCCCAGTCTGAATCAACATAACCCTGTAGGTTACACTTTTGATTCGCATTATACTTGAACCCATAATCAATTGTACCCTTTAGGTACCTTAGAATATGCTTTACAGCAACCAGGTGAACACCTCTGGGATGCGTGAGAAACTGGCTCAACGTGTTCTCTGCAAAGCAAATATCTGGTCTTGTGTTCATCAAGTACATCAAGGACCCAATCATTTGACGATACACAGTGACATCAATTGGATTAGATGAAGCATCACACAGAAGCTTTAGGTTCGATGCCATAGGTGTGGCCATGGCCTTCCAGTCCATCATCCCGAACCTCTTTAGGATCTCTACTGCATACTTCCCTTGTCCAAGGAATATTCCATCTGCACTCTGCCACACCTCCATGCCTAGAAAAAAGTGCATCATCCCCAAGCCCATGCAAGTTTACTCTTGTGAGAGTTCTTCTCATGGGGTGGATCTACAGGTATTTGTGGATCTTCAACTTCACGATCTGCTTCTGGAATTGCTTCATTCATGGTGGTGTCTTGAAATCTGGTTTCCTTTGGTTCTTCATGATCTTCAACAGGTGCCTTCCTTGACTTGATGAAAGTTGAGTCTTCATAAAATGTAACATCCCTGCTAACATCAATCTTCTTCAACCCTAGAAAGTATATTATGTAAGCCTTCGAGCTTTCACTATACCCCACAAAGATGCCCTTCTTTCCTTAAGGATCTATCTTTGTCCTCTTTTCCTTTGGAACATGAGTGTATACTGGGAAACCAAATATTCTGAGATGGCTGACTTCAGGTTTCTTACCAGAGAATACCTCTTCTAGTGTCTTGTTGTCCAATATCTTGTGAGGTGTTCTGTTCTGCACATATACAGCTGTCCTAGCTGCTTCTACCCATAGATGCATAAGCAGGTCCTGGTCATGCAGCATTTCCCATGCTTCTTCCATCATTTTTCTATTTTTCCTTTCTACAACTCCATTCTATTGTGGATTGTAGGGAGCAGTCAACTCCCTCTTAATCCCTAAATCACTACATAACTTCTTGAAATCACCTAAAGTGAATTCTCTGCCATTGTCGGATCTAAATGTCTATATCTTCTTATCAGTTTGATTTTCCATCAAGGCTTTGAATTCCTTGAACTTATCAAACACTTCATATTTGTTCTTCAAGAAGTAAACCCAAGTCTTCCTAGAGAAATCATCAATGAAAGAGACATAGTATACATACCCACTCAGAGAACTGGATGACATTGGACCACATACATCGGAGTGGATAATTTCCAAGATTCCTTTAGCTTTGCTTTCACTGCTTGGAAATGCCTTCTTAATGTTCTTTCCTTTTGCACATCCTTTGCAAACACCTTCATGCTTTGTCTTGATTGCAGGAAGACCCTCTACAGCTTTGCTTGCAAATGGTAGTGCTCTATAGTGCACATGTGCAAGCCTTCTATGCCAAAGTTCACTTGGCTCCATGGATTCATGTACCATGGCACGTTCAGGTTGTCCCTTCAATTTGTACAATCCTCCCTCTTGCTCTCCGATCACTACTACATCATTTATGGCTTACCATTTGGCCACATGAGTACTTGGACATCCACAAATGCAACCCTCATGCCCTTTGCATCCAATGCAGATATGGAGAGTAGATTCTTCTTGAGCTCAGGTACATATATAACCTCTTTCATCTTCAATGACTTCCCAGAGTCTAGGTTGTAGGAAGCTTCACCACTTCCTTTGATAGGATATTGGTATTCATCCCCAAGTTTCACCTTATGGGGTGACTCATGTTTAGATAGGTTTACAAAATATTCTTTAAACCTAGTCATGTGTTTGGAAGCCCCACTATCAATAAGCCAATCATTACAACCATGAGAGATAGTACATGTGAGAGTAGAAATTAGAACATATTCATCTTTGCTTGATGAGTCATCACTTTCTGATCTAGCCTTCTTCTTGGGAGGTTCATCATCCTCAACAGAATAAGCATGATATCTCCTTTTGTTATTCTTCTTCTTCTTGTTGAAATTGTTGTTGTTGTTGTCCTTTTTGTTCTTGGGACAATCTGCAGCAAAGTGTCCCTTCTCATTACATGTGAAGCATCTCAGATCCTTCTTATTCTATTGATGGTTGTGAGAGGATCTCTTGTAATGAGAGTGCTCCTTCTTGGGCTTGCTTCTTTTGGTGTGAGCTGCGAGAGCTTGATCTTCACTTTCCATCTTTTCTTCTCGGGCTACAAGCCTAACCTCTTCTTGTGAACATTCCTCCCACAATCTACTGAAGGAGATCAACTTTCTCCTTGCACAAATTCCTTGAATAAAGGAATCCCATGACCTAGGTAGGCCATTTAGAGTGGTCATGACAATTTCACCATTCTCCACCACTTCATCCACAGCTTCAATTTTTTCCTTGATCTGAGAGACTTTAGAAAAATAGGATTGAATGGTCTCTCCATTCTGAAGCTTCACCCCTTTCAATTGATTCCACAGAGTCATCTTCCGATTTATGTTCTTCCCTTCAAATAGCTTGGTTAGGGAATCAAACATCTCCTTGGGTGTCTTTAGAGATGACACATGTGGTATGAGATGGTCTTTGATAGAATCAGCAATGATCCTCTTTTCCTTGACCAAGTTCTTCTTATGAAAGGCCTTAGTCTCTTCTTCCTCTGGGATAGGGACCTCAGAACTTATGTAAGTATCCAATTCATTTTCTTCCAGGATTAACCCAATCCTATACTTCCATGCTCAGAAGTTATCAGCCCCTTCAAGCTTATCCTCAATATTGGTGTGGTGAGACATCTTAAAGAGTACTTCAAATGGAAATAGAAAAGATTTAGGTCTTACCACTTGATCTGGATCTGGTGCTGGATGAGGGTTTGTCAGAGAAACCCTAAAAATTCAGAATGTGAATTTAAAACTTCTGAAAGAATAGAAATATGCACCTTGATGAGCTGATCATCCTGGTATATTCAAAATTTGAAATCTGCAAAGTTTCATATTTTAGAAATGCTTTTCAATCTCTAGGATTCACTAGGGAGGAACCTAAATTAGGGTTTGAGTTTCCCGGAGCTTCACGCAACCCAAAATATCGATCCAAAGCTCTAAACTTCGATTTTTCCAAGGATCTTCCAGCTATGTCCTCAGATTTCAGAAATTCCTATTTTTGTGGAAACCCTAATTGTTTTGGCCAAAAATGAATGTGCCCAGAATTGAATTATGATTAGACAGAAAGATGCGCCTTTCTAAGGAGAATAAAAATACCCTACTTCCTTTCAAGATATGTGGAGATAAACTTACTAAATAAGAAACCCTAGTTTCCGCAACTGCACAGTGTCTTCTTCTCAGGTTAGCTCTGATACCATGTTAATTTTTTAGCATTAATTCAACATACTCTAGGATCTTTACTGAGAGAATAACATGTACAACATATCAAGTAGAACAATGCATAACAATCACACCAAGCAATCACATGAGACAATAGACACACAGAGTTTCACTGGGGAAAACCATAAAGGTGAAAAACCCCACAACTTCCTCAGAGATAGAAAGAGCAATGATACAACCAAAGTACACAGAGATAGTCCTCCTAGTAGCTGAACCTCCTCCTCCACTAGTGTGCCCCTTTCCAAGTAGTGTAGAAGTGAATAATGAGATGATCAAATAGAGTTCCTCTTACACTCTATTTATACATGACCTGACCTGCCTAATAACCTAGTAGGGCCGACTTGTCTAACTCATTCTAATAACCCATGGTTATACTAATCAGGGACGACCCCACACTTGGTGGTCTAATAACCCATCATTGCAAGTTACGACACTTGTCAATACAAATGACGACACTTCCGTATAGAGGAATAATAACATATCTATAGGAGTACAATATACATAGGTCAAATACATTCCGAAGTTACATATACATCAACATCTATATTCCATTTAATATCATTATTCTTTTTCAACATGTTAGAAATATTTCTCAAAATCTCTGCAAAATAGGCAACAAATCTTCTTAATAAATTTACTCTACCAATGAAATATTGAACCTCTTTCTTACTCCTGGGTATCCCAATTTTTTTAATTGCTTATACTCTTTCAGGATCAATTTTAATGCCATCTTTTGATATGATATGCCCCAATAACTTTCCTTCTTTCATGGAAAATTTGAATTTTTGGGATTTAAATATATACTGAATTTCCTGCATTTCAAAAATACCTTCTCCAAATGTTTCAAGTGATCTGCAACAGACTTTGAATAGACTATTATATCATCCATATATACTACCACAAAATTGTCTTTGCATTCTGCAAATGCAATATCCATGGCCCTCTTAAATGTAGCCCCTGCATTCATCAATCCAAATGGCATCTTTGCATACATGAAAGTCCCCCATTGCATCGTAAAAGTTTTTTTCTCTTGATCTTCTGGAAGAACTTTGATCTGATTGTACCCCGAGAAACCATCCAACATGGAAATTATTTCTGCTCCAACAACCTTCTGCAAAATGTGGTCCATATTAGGTAATAGGTGGTTATCTTTTAGAGATACTTTATTCACGTTCTTGAAATCCACACACAGTCTTATCTCTCCATTCTTCTTCCTCACAGGGACTAGATTTGCTACCCACCTGGAAAATATCAGTGATACAATGAGTTTAGCATCGAACAATTTTTTAACTTTTTTCTCAATCATTGGAAGCAACAAGGGGTTTATCCTTCTGAGCTTTTGTCTGAAAGGATTTTCATTTGGCTTGATGGGAATTGTGTGTTGAATTATGGAAGTCTCATACTCTTTTAAATCTTTGCAGCTCTAAGAAAATACATCTGAAAACTCCTTCATTAACTCAATATATTTCTTTTCTTCCTTGGGTGCCAGATTTTTAGAAATTTTCACAATTTTGGACTTTTCTTCTGTTCCAATGTTGCAATATTTGATCTCACCTTCCAGTGGTTATTCCTTTGGATTCTTTTCTACATCATTCCTATCAAATAGTATTTCCAAAGGTATAAGACCCTTTGGGATAACATTGTTTTTTAGCTGGATTATTTCTTTTCCTCCAATTTCTCCTCTGAACTTTTCTTGTTCTTCTAGAAATTCTTCATTATTAACAACTGCTTCCATACCTTGATCTTCATTATCAATGGCTGTATTAGCAAATTCATCTGTCATTTCTAAAAATATCTTAATTTGTAAATCATCTTCAAAAACTTGCTGGTGTTTCGAATTATCAAGAATAGAAGGCCTATTCACAATTTCAATCTCATATTTTTTATTTGAAAAACTAGGTTCTATAAAAGCACCAGTAGTAGTAGCCAAAGAATCTTCTATTGAGTTTTTAACCCTGGGTATCATCACTATTTCATGTTCATCGAAGAAATTTCCAAGAAAATCCCAAACTTCATTTATATATTCTCTCATCTTTGGATGCTTGGTCTAGTATATTCCATTCACTTGATTTATTACCAACTTTGAATCCCCAAACACCTCAATTTTCTTTGCTTTTAAAATTTTCAACACATTCAATCCAAAAATCAGAGCTTCATATTCTGCAACGTTGTTAGTACATTCAAAGGCCAACTTGAAAGAATACATAAAAAATTCTTGATCAAGAGATATTATCCACACACATGCATGAGCACCTTCTTTACTCATCGATCCATCAAAATGCATGGTCCAATTTCCTTCAATTCTTTGTTTTTGCTTAATTATCTCCTTTTCTTCAATCAGATTATTTTCTTTTTGTTGATTATTAAGACCTATTTTTTCTTCAGACTAGAAATCATTGTAGAAAATGGAAGATCCTAAATTAGTATCCATTGCATAAACGGAATGACTATCTGGTTCATTTTTGTTGCTTACTATATATGTGAGTCTTTTCTCAGTGTATAATCTTCTCTATACACCAAGAACTGGAATTGTAGCAAAATACATGTACATCTGGAAAGTCCCCCTGATTTTTGAAGCCCAATATATGGATAATAGCATACCAAATTTGGGGGGAATATCCACAACAACCACATCCATAACCACACTTTTGACTCGAATTTTGGTGAGAGAAACTACCAATTATTTTATCAACCCAAAATATTTGACCTTTTTTTAATGAAAAGAAAACAAATCCTTATATGGTCTTGTGACTTCTAAACCTATACTTTTTACTACAACCTTCAGCATCACATTATGGGAAGCTCCTAAATCAAGCATGCAATTATGAAGAATCATATCATGGACATTAAGATTCACATAAAAAGGGGGAACTTCTTCTAAGCTGTTATCTTCCATTTTAGAACCCAAAATAATAGTTGGGGCATCGTCATTTAGTTCTAATGTATCAGGTTCTATTTTCCCTTCACTCCTAACCATTTTTTAAATCCATTCTTTTTATTCACTATTTTTCAATATCTCATTAAATGGGATAGAAATATTAATTTTTGAAATTTCACTTTGCAAGTTGAAAGGAGTGAGTGCTTTATCACTTTCTTTGGTTAAATCTCTTCTCATCTCTGGAACCTTCTTCAATACATCTTCTTTTGGTTTTTATTTTTTACGTTGACTGGTTGAAGGTCAATCAATAGGACCTTTTCCTTTATTCACAACCACATCTCTGTTTCTAAGGTTGATTTTTCTTTGAATATCATTTACAACATTTTGATATCCAACTTGATATTGTTCTGTTTCCAACTCCAAACTGTTACAATCCCCTTCTTGATAAAACATGTCATCCTCTTCTTTAGTCAAATAGATCTCAGAATCAGCATCATCAAAATAATGTATTTCACTTTCCATAAGTCCAGCTTCGTCTTCTTCATCAACAAAATTCTCAGGAAATGGGGGTCTCACTTGATGATCTTCTACATTTCTTTGATTCCTTTGATCTCTCTAATCTCTCTTATCTCTTTGTCGTATCTGTGGAGGAACTTGTCTTTTGAAATTCAGATTTCTAATTTGAGGCTCTTGTTGATCTCTATTTTGGGGTTTATTTTCCAAGGCTAGTCTGTACATTAGTGTTTCCACTGTTTTCATCATTATATCAAATATAGAATTAGTGGAAGGAGATGTTGAATCTAGTTTTTCTTCTCTAATTTTTCTTCTATCCATGTTAGTTTTATGTTTCATCTTTCAACAAGCCATCAGATTTTCCTCAACTTCTACTACATCTTTTAACATGTCTAGCAAAGTGGCTGATTTTCTTTCTCTCAACATACAAGAAAAATCACCATTGAAAGCGTCTGCACAATGAAACTTGGAAGCCCCTACCAAAGGTTGAACATCAGTAGGAATTGAATTATAAACCCTCATAAATCTTGCAGAAGATTCTTGAACAGATTCAAAACCTCCTTTTTTCATATTATTATATTGTGTTAATATTTGTGAAGTATTTTTCTTATCTTCCCATCTTTCAAGCAAACGAGTTGCAAACTCATCATAGGAAGGGATATATCTTGCAGGAACAGTTCTAAACCATTTCTTAACCTCTCTTGATAAACTTTGAGCTAACAATATCATTTTTGTATCATCATAATCCACTTCTTCAAGATCAATGAAATCATTAAACCTATCAAAATGTTGTTGGGCTGTGTAATTCCCCTCTCCATCAAACAGTGTGATTCTTTGTGCATAATTCTGAGGGAAGTCATGCAAAACAACAGGAAGAGAAAGTGGATCAAATCTAGAAGCCATGACTATTGGAGGGTTTTGAACAATATTATGAGTTTGTAGTGGTGGTTTCTGAGTTTTAGGTTTTTTCGACTCAACGTTTCCATATTTTTGTAAATATTCCCAAAAAAATTGTAATAGATATGATTGAAATCTATTATGATCAATAACAATTTCTTTTAAATCTGACTCAAACTTGGATCTAAATAAAGATTGTTCAAATCTTTCACCTAAACCCATATCTTCATAGCTAAACAGTTCTTCTTGAAAAGAAGAGAACATAGTTTCAGACTGAGATGTACCTTCTTGATATTTCCCCTTAATCTTTCTAAGAATATCTTTAGGATTCTCTACCACTTGAAATAATTGGGAACTTAGATTTCTCCTCGTGTGAATCTTTTTGGAAGCCAGAATTTCTTTCTTGGAGTTTCCTTTTAAAACTAAAAATTTAAAACTCAAGTCCCCAGGGGAAAATACAACCAATAATAGATATCAAACTTCTTTTACCACATAAATCTGATCACAATGTCATTCTTTCTAGGGAAAATATGAACCTTTTCTCCCCGATAATGACACCAAAATTTTAACACTCAAAATTTACCCTTTGGTTGTAGAAGGATAATCCTAAGGTAACTCTTTCAAACCAGTCTTTAGGAGTAAAATTAGACTATTTTCCTAACAGAGAGGGCTCTCTCAAAAATATATAAAATGGATAGATATATTGGAAAAAGATTATGTTTTTGAAACTGGTGTATGGTTGAAACACTCAAGAACCATTGGGCATGGAGTCACATCTGAAATATTTAAAGACCAGCAGAATTTCAACAGTAAATATTTTGGCAAAGGAAAGGTAGTTATGTCACAGTCAATTTCTTTTAGCAGGTGGTATTTGAAGAAAGAGAAACATTCTACCAATATTAAGCATCAACCATGGATGAATTTAACATTGATTTTAGAGGAAAAATATGAATGCTTTGGTGTGATTAAAACATAGCATGGGCACATGAATTCTGAATTAAATAAAATTTGCACCATAAAGCATGAAAGAATAACATAATGAAAGAGTTTCACTAGAAATCACGAATCACATAGAGGGGAAGAAAAATACAGACTGTAACATGAACAACATAGGAATCTTTTTTCCTAAAAAATGTGCTTCAACTCTGCATGGTAATGTTTATTAAAACTAAAGAAATATTCAATACAAAGTGTATCTCTTCATGGGTTCCAACCCTTACAATATTGTCCAAATAGTCTTTTTATACAAAAACCTCCCCGAGGAAAACCCTAACTGCCTTGTAACTAAAAATAGTAAATATTTAACTAACTATTAAATTCTATTTTGGTCAAAATTTACACAAATATTACAATTTCTCAAAACATAATTCCTTAATATTTTATCATTGGCTGGAAGCTCGATCCACATAGCAGTTGGCATTATTGTTGAATGCTAACTCCGACACATCTTCGTCAAGTCATCAACGTCAACACTGTTGATGTATTTGTAACTTCGGAAGATAATCACTTGTATATTACATTTGTACCTTATTGTATATGCAATAGAGATGTATTATTCCTCTGATTCGAAGTGTCGTCATTTGTATTTGCAAGTGTCGCAACTTACATTGTAAGTGTCATCATTTGTATTGATGGGTTATTAGACCACCAGTGTGGGGCCGGCCCTAGTTAGGTCATGTGGTTGGGCTATTATACTTGATTAGAAAGTCGGCCTTGTTGGTTTATTGGCAGGTCAAGTCAATGTATAAATAGAGGGTGTGCCTCTCTGATTCTATTCATTCACTCACTTCTCAAGCTCACATAGCTAAGAGAGAAAGTGGCGCACATGTGGAGGAGGAGGAGTATCTGCTAGAGACATCTCTTTGGGTTTGATCCTTGTGATCTTGTATTGGGGCTTATTCTATCTCTGAGGAAGTTGCAGGGTTTTTCACCTTCTTGGTTTTCCTCGGTGAAACTCCGTGTCTCTTGTGTGCTTGCATTACTGTGTCTATGATTGATATGTTGTAGATATGTTGTACATGTTATTCTCTTAGAGATCCTGAATGTTAATGAAATGAAATTATCAAAAAATTAACATGGTATCAGAGCTGACCTAAGAAGAAGACACTGTGCAGCTGCGGAAGCTAGGGCTTCTTAATTTTTGGGTTTCTATCCACAGATCATCAAAGGCAAGAGGCTAGATTGAATATCCTAGCAAGAACGCATCTTTCTGTTGAGACAGAATTCAATTCTGAGCATCTTCAATTTTTGGCCTGCCACTATTGCGGAAAATTAGGGTTTCAAAGAAAGTTGAAGTTTTTGGAATCTGAATCCATGGCTGGATGATCCTCAAGAAAATAAAAATTTATAGCACAAGATCAAACTTTTTGGTTGGGTAGAAGGTCGAGCTTGATAAAACCCTAGTTTGAGATTTTGATCAGAGAGATGGAAAATTAGGGTTTCTGCAAAAGTTGGAATTTCTGAAATATGAGACCATGGCTGGAAGCTCCTCTAAAAAATTGAAGTTTAGAGCTTTGGATCAAAATTTTTGGTTGGGTGAAGCTCTGGGAAAATCAAACCCTAGTTTGGGGTTTTGCCTAGTGGATCCGGATGTTTCAAAGGAAATTTTGAGGCATCAAATTTTGCAGTTTTCAAAGTTGGAGTATACCAACTTGACCAACTCAATAAGGCGCATCTTTTTATCCTTTCAAATGTTTGAAATTCAAATTTTGAATTTTTAGGGTTTCTCTAAAAAACCCTAATCCAGCTCCAGCTCCAGTTCTCAGCAAATCAAGTGGTAAGTCCTAAATCTTTTATTTCCATTTGAGTTTCTCATTAAAATATCTCACCACACCAAGCTTGAGGATAAGCTTGAAGGGGTTGATTACTTCCGAGCATGGAAGTATAGGATTGGGTTAATCCTAGAAGAGAATGAGTTAGACACTTACATAAGTGAAGTGGTTCCAGTTCCAGAGGGAGAAGAGGCTAAGGCCTCACACAAGAAGAACTTGGTCAAATCCAAGAGAATCGTTGCTAATTCCATCACGTGTCTTCCCTAAAGACACCTAACGATATGTTTGACTCATTGACCTAGTTGTTTGAAGGAAAGAACATAAATCAGAAGATGACTCTGCAGAACCAATTGAAAGGGGTAAAGAACAAGAATGGAGAGACCATCCAATCCTACTTTTCTATGGTCTCTCAATTCAAGGAACAACTTGAAGCTGTGGATGAAGTAGTGGAGGATGGAGAAATTGTAATGACCACTTTGAATGGCCTACCTAGGTCATGGGTCTCCTTCATCCAAGGAATCTGTTGAAGAAAGAAATTGATCTCTTTCAATAGACTGTGGGAGGTATATTCACAAGAAGAAGCTAGGCTTGTGGCCCAAGAATAAAAGATGGGGAATGAAGATCAAGCTCTCACAACACATACCAAGAAGAGTAAGTTCAAGAGGGAGCCATATCATAACAAGAGATATCCACACCACCATCATCATAGAGATAAGAAAGATCTGAGATGCTTTACATGTAATGAGAAGTGACACTTTTCTTTAGATTGTCCTAAGAACAAAAAGAACAACAACAACAACAATCTGACAGGTATGAATTACAGGTATGTTTTGAAATCTATTAAGTTTATGATATGTTTGTCTTCATGTTATTGGGTTTAGTAACAATCAAGATTAATTTTAGGCTTGTCTTATCACCCTAGTAAAAGTATGAATGCATGATAAAAGACATTCATTGATTAGGGTTATGACACTTATGATTGTACTAATGCATTGTGGTGTTGTATGAGGATAATGTTGTCCGCTAACATGAAAGGTACAAATCAAGTTCTAGATCAAGACCATGGTGACATGAAGACAAAGACTCATCCATAGTCATGGATCACATAGAAGCTATACTTACGAGGTATGTATATTTTGGTTCTACAATGGTTAACTTATGAGTTATGCAGGTCATTGAAGAGAACAAGAAGACATTGCTAGACATAACTAGCAAATATGATAACCAGGTATGTTTTCCTACATCAAGTTAGAATCCTACCTTGTGTTAGGATCTTATACTTTTGTATGATTGATAATGATTATTCATGAAGTTAGAAATTTAAGTAATCAAGGGTTCATACATATTATGTCTCTTACCTTGATTGATGATATGACTAACTAGAAGAGTCCTATGGTCAAATAAGAATATGCATGAGTAAAATAAGTCTTCCCTGAAACCTTGAATACTAATGCTTATCATCTGTGTTTGAAATGATCATGACTATACATGTTTAAGATTATTTTGTTTTTATAGTATTGAGATTATACTAATGAATGTATGATTATGTAAGAGATCTTGAGGATGGCACAACCATGACACTAGTGCACACTTAAGCATGCATAGTGGTCCAGGATGAATATACGTTCAAGGACAGGTAATCCAGGAAGCAAAGTTCAAGAGGGAGCACACTCCAGTAGTTCCTGCAAGGTGTTGATGTATATGTAACTTCGGAATGTATTTCATCAGTGTATTATATATATATTTATTTTACCCTTATAAGAGATGTGTTATTCCTCTATAAGGAAGTGTCGTCATGTGGATTGACAAGTGTCGCAAGTGTGTGTACTTGCCGATGGGTTATTAGACCACCTTATGGGGTCGGCCCTATTTAATATATAATATAATGTGGATGTACTCAAGTAGACAAGTCGGCCCCAGTAGGTCACTGGGCAAAAAGGTGAGTATAAATAGAGATAGGAGATCTCCATTTTACTCACTCGGAAAAGTAACTATCTCTCTCTCTGAAAAGTGGCGCACTAGTGAGGAGGAGGAGGATCATCTGCTAGGAGACTATCTCTGTATTATTTGGTTGTATTTTGGTTGAGCCATTGCTCTCTCTATCTCTGAGGAAGTTGTGGGGTTTTTCACCTTAGGGTTTTCCCCACAGAAACTCTGTGTCTCTTGTCTCTATGCTTTTGATTCTTGTGATGCTTGTGATGCTTGTCATATTATGATTGTCATGCATTGATATACTGTAGATGTTATTCTCTCAGCAAAGATCCTATAGTATTGTGATTTAATACTGAAAATTTAACATGGTATCAGAGCTTAACTGAGAAGAAGACATTTTGCAGTGACGGAAGCTTGTATTCCTTGTTTATTGGGTTTCTCTCCACAGATTTTTGAAATTCAGTATAGTAGATTGGATCTACTCATCAAGGCGCATCTTTCTGTCCAATCAGATTTCAGTTCCAAGCATTTTCAGTTTTGGCCCTAAAAATTAGGGTTTCCACAAAAATAGGAATTTCTGGAAACTGAAGGTACAGCTGGAAGCTCCTTGCAAAAATCGAAGGTTTGAGCTTTGGATCGAGATTTTTGGTTGGGTAGATCTCCGGGAAACTCAAACCCTAATTCAGGGCTCTCCCGAGTGAACCCGGGAGGACAAAAAGGCAATTCTGAAAGGCAAGACTTTGCTGATCTCAAAATCTGAATGTACTAGGATGATCAGCTCTCCAAGGCGCATCTTTCTATCCTTTCGGAATTTTGAAATTCACATTTTGAATTTTTAGGGTTTCTCTAACAAACCCTAATCCGGGACCAGATCCAGTTTTCAGCACTTCAAGTGGTAAGTTCTAAATCTTTTCTATTTCCATTTGAAGTACTCTTAAAGATGTCTCTTCACACCAATCTTGAGGATAAGCTTGAAGGGGCTGATAACTTCCGAGCCTGGAAGTATAGGATTGGGCTAATCCTGGAAGAGAATGAGTTGGACTCATATGTGAAAGAAGACATCCCTATCCCAGAGGATGAAGAGGCCAAGGTATTGCACAAGAAGAACTTGGTCAAGGCAAAGAGAATCATTGCTGATTCTATCAAAGATCATCTCATTCCCCATGTGTCTTCTCTCAAGACACCCAAAGAGATGTTTGAATCTTTGACCAAGCTATTTGAAGGAAAGAACATAAATCGGAAGATGACCCTGCGGAACCAATTGAAAGCAGTGAAGTTTCAGAATGGAGAAACCATTCAATCTTACTTTTCAAGGGTCTCTCAGATCAAGGAACAATTAGAAGCAGTAGATGAAATGGTGGAGAATGGTGAGGTGGTGATGACTACTCTAAATGGCCTACCTAGGTCATGGGATTCCTTTATTCAAGGAATTTGTGCAAGGAAGAAGTTGATCTCTTTCAGTAGGCTTCGGGAAGAATGTTCTCAAGAAGAAGCTAGAATTATAGCTCGTGAGGAAAAGATGGGAGGTGAAGATCAAGCTCTTGCAGCTCACACCAAAAGAAGTAAATCCAAGAAGGAATCATCTCATAATAGAAGATTCTCTCACCATCATCATTATCATAAAGATAAGAAAGATCTCAGATGCTTCACTTGCAATGAGAAGGGACATTTTGCTTCAGATTGTCCCAAGAAGAAGAAAGACAACAACAACAACTTCAGTAAGAAGAAGAAGGGCAGCAAAAGAAGATTTCATGCTCATGCTGCCAAAGATGATGAACCCCCAAAGAAGAAGGCTAAGGCAGAAAGTAGTAGTGATGATGACTCATCAAGTGAAGAAGAGTATGTTTTAATCTCTGCACTCACTGGTACCATCTCCCATGGTTGTAATGATTGGTTGATTGATAGTGGGGCTTCCAAACACATGACTGGGTTCAAGGAATCTTTTATGAACCTTTCTGAACATGAATCACCCCATAAGGTGAAACTTGGGGATGATTATCAATATCCAATCAAAGGAAGTGGTGAAGCTTCTTACAACCTAGATTCTGGAAAATCTCTGAAGATGAAGGAAGTCCTCTATGTACCTGGACTCAAGAAGAACTTACTCTCCATCTCTACTTTAGATGCAAAAGGTATGAGGGTTGCATTTGTTGATGGCCAAGTACTAATGTGGCCAAAGGGAAAGACCATGGATGATGCAGTAGTGATTGGAGAGCAAGAGGGAGGCTTGTATAAACTAAAGGGTCAACCTGAACATGCCATGATACATGAATCCATGGAGCCAAGTGAACTTTGGCATAGGAGACTTGCTCACATGCACTATAGAGCACTTCCAATTGCAAGCAAGGCTGTAGAAGGTCTTCCTGAAATCAAGACCAAACATGAAGGTGTTTGCAAAGGATGTGCAAAAGGTAAGAACATTAAGAAGGCTTTCCCAAGCAGTGAAAGCAAGGAAAAAGACATCCTAGAAATCATCCACTCAGATGTATGTGGCCCCATGTCATCCAGTTCCCTAAGTGGGTATGTTTACTATGTATCATTTATTGATGACTTCTCCAGGAAGACTTGGGTATACTTCTTGAAGGGCAAAGAGGAGGTGCTTGATAAATTCAAGGAATTCAAAACCTTGATGGAGAATCAAACTGACAAGAAAATCAAGACATTCAGATCTGACAATGGTGGAGAATTCACCTCAAATGACTTCAAGAAGCTTTGCAGTGATTCAGGGATTAAGAGGGAGTTGACTGCTCCTTATAATCCTCAACAGAATGGAGTTGCAGAAAGGAAGAACAGAACTATCATGGAAGCAGCAAGGGCAATGTTGCATGACCAGGATCTTCCTATGCATCTATGGGCAGAAGCAGCTAGAACAGTTGTATATGTGCAGAACAGAACACCCCACAAGATATTGGACAACAAGACACCAGAAGAAGTCTTTTCTGGTAAGAAACCTGAAGTCAGCCATCTCAGAATATTTGGTTGTCCAGTATACACTCATGTCCCAAAGGAGAAGAGGACTAAACTAGATCCTTCAGGAAAGAAGGGTATCTTTGTGGGTTATAGTGAAAGCTCGAAGGCTTACAGAATATATTTTCCAGGGTTCAAGAAGATTGATGTCAGCAGGGATGTAACATTTGATGAGAATTCAGCATTCATCAAATCAAGAAAGGCACCTACCGAAGTTTATGAAGAACCTAAGGAAACAAGATTTCAGGACACTACCATGACTGAAGCAGTTCCAGAAACTGCTCGTGAGTTTGAAGATCCACAAGAACCTGTAGATCCACCGTGAGGATAACTCTCACAAGAGGAAACCTGCATGGGCTAGAGAGCTCATTCATGATGCAGAAAGATTTGGCATTCCAGAAGAAGAACACCGAGCAAAGAAGAGAACCAGATCACACACCAGTTATGTTGCTTTACTCTGTGACATCATGAACAAAGAGCCTTCCAGTTATGAAGAGGCAGCAGAAAAGAAAGAATGGAAGGATGCTATGGTTGAGGAATACCAATCAATTATGAAGAATGATGTTTGGGATGTTGTCCCAAGACCTAAAGGGAAGTCTGTTGTGACTTCCAAGTGGATCTACAAAATCAAGCATGCTGCAGATGGCAATGTGGAAAAATATAAAGCAAGATTCGTAGCTCGTGGTTTCTCTCAGAAGGAAGGAATAGACTATGAAGAAACCTTTGCACCTGTAGCCAGATATACTTCCATCAGAACAGTACTTGCCCTGGCTGCAACAATGAAATGGAAGATGCACTAGATGGATGTCAAGATAGCTTTCCTGAACGGTGTAGTAGAAGAGGAAGTATATGTGGAACAACCACTCGGCTTTGAAATACATGACAGGGAATCTTATGTATGCAGATTGAAGAAAGCCTTGTATGGCTTGAAGCAAGCTCCCAGAACCTGGTATGGTAGGATGGACAGTTTCCTATCTAGTTTGGGCTTTACCAAGAGTAAAGCGGATTCCAACCTTTACTACAAGGTTGAGGAAGGGAATCCTGTGATTCTACTACTATATGTGGATGACCTATTTGTGACAAGAGATGACAGAATGATTGCAGATACCAAGAGGAAGCTTGCAGCTGAATTCGATATGAAAGATTTGGGAATGATGCACTATTTCCTAGGTATGGAGGTGTGGCAGAATGCAGGTGGGATCTTCCTTGGTCAAGGGAAGTACACAGTAGATATCCTGAAGAGATTTGGGATGATGGATTGCAAAGCCATGGCCACACCTATGGCATCGAATCTGAAGCTTCTTTGTGATGCTTCATCTGAGCCAGTTGATGTTTCTATGTATCGTCAGATTATTGGGTCCTTGATGTACCTGACGAACATGAGACCAGATATTTGCTTTGCTGTGAACACATTGAGCCAGTTCCTGACGGATCCGAGGAGTGTTCACCTGGTTGTTGTAAAGCATGTTCTGAGGTACCTGAAGGGTACAGTGGATTATGGGCTCAGATATGAGGCGAATCAAAAGTTTAACCTGCTGGGTTATGTTGATTCAGATTGGGCTGGCAGTGCTGCAGATAGGAAGAGCACATCTGGGTGTTGCTTCAGTATGGGATCAGGTGTGATCTCTTGGTTTAGCAGGAAGCAGTCCTGCGTAACACTGAGTACAGCTGAGGTAGAGTATGTTGCAGCCTGTTCAGCTAGTTGTGAGGCAGTATGGCTACGGAAGCTACTGTCTGAGTTATTTGATCTCCCGTTGGAGGATACTGGTATCTTCTGTGATAACCAGAGTTGTGTGAAGCTGTCCGAGAACCCAGTGTTTCATGACAGGTCGAAACACATAGAGATCAAATATCACTACATCAGGGATATGGTGCAGAGAGGAGCTGTGAAGCTCCTGTATGTTGCAACGGACGAGCAGATTGCAGATGTGTTGACGAAGCCACTAACCAGGGTGAAGTTCGAGTACTTCAGAGAGAGGCTTGCGTTCTTCAGATCGAGGACACTTCGAGGAAGAAGTGATGGACACATTTGCTGAAGCCATTCCAAGCATGTTGGAAGGAGGATCCTTCACATGGCTGTGGATGTAAGCGCTGGATGATGAACATCAGGATGATGTTCTGGTTTCTGCTGGATATGATCAGTTGGATCATTTTTGTATGTATGTACGCATCATGTTGGATGCTGGATATGATCAGGTGGATCATTTTTGTATGTATGTACGCATCATGTTGGATGCTGGATATGATCAGTTGGATCATTTTTGTATGTATGTACGCATCATGTTGGATGCTGGATATGATCAGCTGGATCATTTTTGTATGTATGTATGCATCATGTAGATGCTGGATATGATCAGTTGTATCATGCGTATGTATTTTGTATATGCATCATGTTGGATGCTTGGACCATGTATCTGTATATGTATCAGGTGGGTACATTGTATGATCAGGTGGATCATGTATGGTGATATGTATCATGTATTTGTATTTGTATCAGGCGGATACATTGATGATCAGGAGGATCATGTATGATATGTATCAGGTAGATACTTGGTATGCATCAGGTAGATGCATTGATGATCAGGAGGATCATGTATGATGATATGTATCAGGTAGATACTTCGTATGCATCAAGTAGATGCATTGATGATCAGGATGATCATAGATGACGAGCTTCAGGATGTTGCTCCAGATGACATGCAGCAGGATGTTGTAGTGATGATGATCAGGATGATCATGGATACATCAGGATGATGTATGGTGAGTATCAGTTTGATACTCTGTGGCCGTGGATCAGGTTGTGCAGATAAGCATGTAATTTGTGCCCTGGGAGATTTGCAGATGGTATTTCGAGGTTTTGCCTATGGCATGTAATTTGTGCCCTGGGACATCTGGCAAATGCTCTTTCGAGGTTTTGCTTGGGAGGACATATAATTTGTGCCCTGGGAGATCTGCAGATAGTCTTTCGAGGTTTTGCCTATGGCATGTAATTTGTGCCCTGGGATATCTGGCAGATGCTCTTTCGAGGTTTTGTCCTATGGCATGTAATTTCTACCCTGGGATATCCGATAGGTTGAGCTGTGTGCTCGTAATCAGTCCTGGGATGCTCTTGCGAGGTTTTGCCATGACCACATGTAATTTGTGCCCTGGGAGATCCGATAGGTTGAGCTATGTGCTCGTAATCAGTCCTGGGATGCTCTTGCGAGGTTTTGTGGTGACCACATGTAATTTGTGCCCTGGGAGATCCGATAGGTTGAGCCGTGTGCTCGTAATCAGTCCTGGGATTCTCTTTCGAGGTTTTGTGGTGAGGTCACATATAATTTGTGCCCTGGGAGATTTGCAGATGGTCTTTCGAGGTTTTGCCTATGGCATGTAATCTGTGCCCTGGGACATCTGGCAAATGCTCTTTCGAGGTTTTGTGACGCACGTAAAAGTCCTGAGGATTCCACAGTATGGCCAGTGATGACGAAGACCTGCAGGTGGTGGGCCTACATCCAGTATGAAAAAGGACTGGCTCTATAGAACTTCCTATGACGAGTAGAGACAGAGATTGGATGAGATAGCAGCAGCAGTGACGATGATGATGACGATGCATCGATGACGATGATCCAGAGAAGAAGACTTGTCTAGCAGATCTGTGTCGAGAAATACCTTCCTAGTTAAGAGGGAGTGTTGATGTATATGTAACTTCGGAATGTATTTCATCAGTGTATTATATATATATTTATTGTACCCTTATAAGAGATGTGTTATTCCTCTATAAGGAAGTGTCGTCATGTGGATTGACAAGTGTCGCAAGTGTGTGTACTTGCCGATGGGTTATTAGACCACCTTATGGGGTCGGCCCTATTTAATATATAATATAATGTGGATGTACTCAAGTAGACAAGTCGGCCCCAGTAGGTCACTGGGCAAAAAGGTGAGTATAAATAGAGATAGGAGATCTCCATTTTACTCACTCGGAAAAGTAACTATCTCTCTCTCTGAAAAGTGGCGCACTAGTGAGGAGGAGGAGGATCATCTGCTAGGAGACTATCTCTGTATTATTTGGTTGTATTTTGGTTGAGCCATTGCTCTCTCTATCTCTGAGGAAGTTGTGGGGTTTTTGACCTTAGGGTTTTCCCCACGGAAACTCTGTGTCTCTTGTCTCTATGCTTTTGATTCTTGTGATGCTTGTGATGCTTGTCATATTATGATTGTCATGCATTGATATACTGTAGATTTTATTCTCTCAGCAAAGATCCTATAGTATTGTGATTTAATACTGAAAATTTAACACAAGAAAGCAAAGATTGAGAGGGAGTCCACCCAACAAACAAACAAAGATAAGTATTTGAATTATCATTTCTTGTATATCTAATTGCTTAAATAATATTGTTCAATGATGTATTTACTTATTTTCCTAGACTTAGGTTGTGTATTATGCATATTAGAATAATTGCATTAATCAACAGTATACTACTAATATGCATGTAATGGGTAAGTGGCCTATGGCATTGTACAACATGCCATTGCTACTTATCTAGAATGAAACCTCTTTGCTGACATGTTGGCAGTAGTGCAAACTCTTAACAATGTTCTGGTAGAGATGGAAGGCATCTAGAAAGTTAAGGGATATGGATAAATGTTGTATTGAAGCATTGGCTAAGATAATTGCATGACTGTATGACATATATTTTTATGTGTAATATTTTGTTCTGAAAAACTATGAGAAGTTTCTAATCATGCAATTGAATTTGACTTGCAGGAAAGATCGTGTACAATCACCTACAAAAGAAGGACTAAAACATTTGTTCTAGCAACAAAGTTCAAAGAAAACTATCTATTGAAGATATTGAAGAATTTGAAGTTCCCGGGATTCGGGATGCAGTAATGGAAGAATGCCATGATCGAGGAATACCAGTCGATCATGAAAAATGATGTTTGGGATGTGGTCCCAAGACCAAAAGGGAAGTCTGTTGTGACTTCCAAGTGGATCTATAAGATCAAGCATGATGTAGATGGTAGCACAAAGAAATACAAGGCGAGTTTTGTAGCTCGTGGCTTCTCCTAGAAAGAGGGGATAGACTATGAAGAGACTTTTGCTCTTGTATCTAGATACACTTCCATCAGAGTAGTACTTGTTCTGGCTGCAGTGATGATGTGGAAGATACACTAGATGGATGTCGAGACAACTTTATTGAATGGTGTAGTCAAAGAGGAAGTGTATGTGGAGTAGCCACTTGGTTTTGAGACACATGACAGGGAGTCATATATATGTAGGTTGAAGAAAGCCTTGTATGGCTTGAAGCAAGCTCCTAGGACTTGGTATGGTAGGATAGACAACTTTCTATCCAGTTTGGGCTTTACCAAGAGTAAAGCGGATTCCAACCTTTACTACAAGGTTGAGGAAGGAAATCCAGTGATACTACCATTGTATGTGGATGACGTGTTTGTTATAAGTGAGGATAGATTGATTGTCGATACGAAGAGGAATCTTGCTGCCGAGTTCGAGATGAAGGACTTGGGAATGATGCATTACTTTCTAGGCATGGAGGTATGGCAGAGTGAAGATGGAATCTTCCTTGGACAAGAGAAGTATGCAGTGGAGATCCTGAAGTGGTTCGGGATGATGGAATGCAAGGCCATAGCCACACCTATGGAATCAAACCTAAAGCTTCTGTGTGATGCTTCATCTGATCCAGTTGATGTCACGTTGTATTGTCAGATGATTGGGTCTTTGATGTACCTGACGAACACACGACCAGATATTTGCTTTGCGGTGAACACATTGAGCCAGTTCCTAACGGATCCTAGAGGTATTCAGCTAGTTGGTGTAAAGCATATTCTGAGGTACCTGAAGGGTACAATTGATTATGGGCTCAAGTATGATACGAATCAAAAGTTTAACCTGGAGGGTTATGTTGATTCAGATTGGGCAGGCATTGCTATAGATAGGAAGAGCACTTCGGGGTGTTGCTTCAGTATGGGATCAGGTGTGATCTCTTGGTTTAGCAGGAAGCAATTCTGCATAGCACTGAGTACAATTGAAGCAGAGTATGTTGCGGCTTGTTCGACCAGTTGTGAGGCAGTATGGCTTAGGAAGCTACTGTCTGAGTTATTTGATCTCCCGTTGGATGCTACTGGTATCTTTTGTGGTAACCAGAGTTGTATAAAGTTGTATGAGAACCCGGTGTTCCATGACAAGTTGAAGCACATTGAGATCAAATCTCACTATATCAGGGATATGGTGCAGAGAGGAGCAGTGAATCTCCTGTATGTTGCGACAGATGAGTAGGTTGCAGATGTGTTGACGAAAACACTAGCCAAAGTGAAGTTTGAGTAATTTAGAGAGAGGCTTGGTGTTCTTCAGATTGAAGATACTTCGAGGAAGAAGTGATGGGACACATTTGCATTATCCATTCCAAGCGCGGTGAGAGGAGGATCCTTCCCATGGTTGTGTATGTAAACGTTGTATGATGTTCCAATTACTACTTTGGATATGCATCAGTTGGATGCTTTGTATGATCAATTGGATCATGTATATATATATGCATCAGGTGAATGCTTTGTATGATCAGTTGGATCATGTATGATGACATGCATCAGGATGATGTAGTGATAATGATCAGGATGATCATGTGTGATGAGTATCAGGATGATCCTCTAGATGACATGCATCAGGACAATGCAGTGATGATGATCAAGATGATCATGTGTGATGAGTATCAGGATGATGCTTTGGATGACATGCATCGGGACGATGCGGTGATGATGATCAAGATGATCATGTGTGATGAGTATGAGGACGATGCTCTTGATAACATGCATTAGGATGATGCAGTGACGATGATTAGGATGATCATGTGTGATGAGTATTAGGATGATGCTCTGGATGATATGCATCAGGACAATGCTATGATGATGATCAAGATGATCATGTACATGAGGATGATGTATGGTGAGTATCAGGTTGATACTCCGTGGTCGTGGACAGGTTGTGCATGTAGCATAGAAAAGATCCTGGGAGATCATATAGTCTGAGCTAGGATACTCTTTTGAGGTTTTACTATGAGAGGCATGTAATCATCCCTGGAGATCCAATAGGTTGAGCAGTAAGCTCGTAATGAGTCTTGGGATGCTCTGTAGATTTCTTGTAGGTTGCAAGACACTCTTTAAAGGTTTTTCCTAACCACATGTAATCATCCCTGGAGATCCGATAGGTTGAGCAGTAAGCTCGTAATTAGTCATGGGATGCTCTTTAGAGTTCGTGCAGGATGCAGGACACTCTTTTGACATTTTGTGGTGGGAGTCACATGTAATCGGCCCTGGAGATCCGATAGGTTGAGTAGTAAGCTCGTAATCATTCCTGGGATGATCTTTAGAGTTCTTGTAGGTTGCAAGACACTCTTTTAAGGTTTTGTGACCAATATTTTTTGATGACCTGTGTCTAGAGAATACCTTCCTAGTTAAGAGAGAGTGTTTATGTATTTGTAACTTCAGAAGATATTCACTTGTATATTACATTTGTACTTTATTGTATATCCAACAGAGATGTATTATTCCTCTGATTGGAAGTGTCATCATTTGTATTTGCAAGTGTCGCAAGTTACATTGTAAGTGTCATCATTTGTATTGATGGGTTATTAGACCACCGGTGTGGGGTTGGCCCTAGTTAGGTCATGTGGTTGGGTTATTAGACTTGATTAGAAAGTCGGCCTTGTTGGTTTAGTGGCACGTCAATTCAATGTATAAATAGAGGGTGTGCCTCTCTCATTCTATTCATTCACTCACTTCTCAAGCTCGCATAGATAAGAGAGAAAGTAGCGCACATGTGGAGGACGAGGAGTATCTGCTAGAGACATCTCTTTGGGTTTGATCCTTGTGATCTTGTATTGGGACTTATTCAATGTCTAAGGAAGTTGTGGGGTTTTTCACCTTCTTGGTTTTCCCCGGTGAAACGATGTGTCTCTTGTGTGCTTACATTATTGTGTCTATGATTGATATGATGTAGATATGTTGTACATGTTATTCTCTTAGAGATTTTGAATGATAATGGAATGAAATTATCGAAAAATTAACAGACACAACTTCGACAAGTTCCGAATTCGACATGATTTCCACAACTCCGCGACTTCGACAAGTTTTGCGACCTCACAATTTCATGACATTGACATGCAGCGTCAATATGCGACTTGCGACTGTTGAACTTCGACAAAACACCTCTCTGTCTTCCAATCGACTGTAACAGTTAAAATTCCGAACCATTCTAACTTCTTTTGTAACTGAACGTAATAGGAAATCACCCAAATGTCTTAGCACTCTCTATATAAGCATGTAAACTATTGTAATATGGACCATAGAATCAATCGATGAACTTATATCCAGTAATAGAAATCAATTCGCATTCCTGCATATTGTCTGTGTACATTTTTGTTATGTCTTTGTAGTGTATTCCTGCTTTCCACATTTTGTTTCTTAAGCTTTTGCCATAATAGAGCCAACTCATCCAGTCGAATTGTTGTCCCCTCATGCTTCCTTGCCATGTGTGGATCATTGGTATCAGAGCACTCAACTTTGTTCATGCTTAAGTTTGCGTATACACTTCCAGGGAAGTTATCGACTTATGCTTGTTCAAACACATTCACAATCTCAGCAATCCAAGAAGACACTACGTCCATAAATGGCAGAAGAAACAGATGATAGACATGTGGCATACGAGACAACAAAACTTATTGAGCAAGCGTTGAATTGAAAACGAACTGAAATGTAACATCTTGAATTTTCACAAAATTTTAAAAAAATCAACATAGCATTAAATGTTGTACTTGTTGTGCGGAAATATATTAAATGCTTGTTTGTTCATTTAATCAACATGCTGTAATAAAATTTTGTGATGATGATGCATATGTATTGATTTACGATGTATGTTAAATGTAAATATGTGCAACCTAGATTACTTATTAATTGATGTCAATGCTCTATACTTTTACTTGCCATGGTTTAAATGTGCTAATTGTGTGTTCTTCTTTTGATGATGAAGGTGTCCTATGGGCACCCTGAGGCTTACTTAGTTATTAGCTAAAGAATTTGAATGTTCTTGATGCAGATTACACGTAAGAGAGTAATAATGTTTTGAAAGTGAAAACTATGGCGATCCTCAATCTCATCAAATAGCATTCAAGTTTTTAAAAAAGAATTAGAATAACTTGTGAAGCTTCTCAGGGTGAGATCTGCTTTGATCATTGCTTCAACTATATAACTATATCAAATTAGTTTATATAACTTTATCGTATCATACTCTACTCTCAGCATCTATGTTATTTTAATAAACCAATGTTGCGCATCAAAACGATATTACAACCTACTTAAAGGAATTACAATAAGTATTAAGTGTCGAGGATCATATCCTAAGTTTTGAATATCCTTTATATAGTTCTAGGTAAGCCATTTGATCCTATGCATTTTATATTTAAACCTTGGTTTGAATATATTCTAAGCATTCTACTAAACTATGCAATGGCTAATATATTAATAGTATCTTTCATTAATACTATTTCTATTTTCACTTCTTCTAGGTTGATAATATAAATAATATCACCACTTAGCACATTGTATCAATAGTTTATCATATGATTGCGCTATGTTTTTTTTTATGGTCTTATTACAATACATGAGGGTTTTGATAATAATCTACTAAATGCAACGTTGGAAACTTTACTATGAAATAAAATGTATTAATGATAATATGTAACCAAGATACTATGGTTGCAGGTCTCTAGGCAATGGTTGAAACTTTAGACTTGGTCATCGTGTAAAGGTATCATGCTTGGACAAAATAGTATGATGGTTTTGATAATTGGTAACCCCAAACTATAATGTAAGCCAAAGAATTACCCGAATGATATCTCGGTTGCATGGTTCGTTGGCATGTCAACGTACTAGTGGTATATATGCACATTAAAGTGTATTGAAAGGGTTGTTGGTGGAATGCTCATTGGCATCCATCGTGGATGTCTTCACATGGTAGTTCTAGAAAGCAGTGTAACCCTAACGATTCTTGGCTTACCTCGACGAAGTTGTGAACTTGTCTTTCATTTTGCAAGGAGTGGGGTGTAGTGTGGTCGACAGGCCTACAATTCCTTAGGGTTTCAAAGCTGGGTTTTCAGGACTCCTTCCTCAGGTTTGATACTACGATCTGTAAGGGAAGTTTGTTACTTTCAGGGTTTAAGAGCTGATCCAATACTGTGGGAGGTATTGCTTCATTCATCAATGTGATTTGAGTGACTCTGGATTCAACGTCGGTTGCAGAAATGTTGATTTCAAGTCTCGGTTAAAAAGGTAATGCCCTTAGTGAAACTTCGTATTGTTGTAGTTGTCAGTAATGTTTAAGCTTCAAAACTATTTTTTTAACCACCCTCTTTGTTAATGGCAGGTGATTCTTATCTACGGTTTCTATGTTCAAAGTTATTTGGTAACGGTTGCTTGAAAAATGGTAAGTCTCGGTGGTTCCTCCTGTAGGTTTCTCCTGGCAATTGTTGGCCGTGTTTGGTTTTAGCCGGAGCTTTCAATTTTACTATTTGGCTGAAGCTTTGGTTGCCGTTGTAATGATTATAAGCTGTGAAGCATGCGTAGGGAGGATTGGATCCTCGACCTACCTTTATTATGTACTTTACAGTGTTTACTGTGTGTCAAATGTAACACTTGTTCGTAAGGGTTTAACCCTCGACTGTTTGGATAAATGAGAAGGTTTTTGGTCTATGTGTTTTTATATTGTGTGTGTGAATTTGTGCCCGAGAGCGATGCTCTAGGAATCTATATTATTTTAATTCAGTTCTTGTTGTAATTTGTTAATGGTTGAGAGCCAAAAGATAAATGCCTTGTTTGGTAACCTCAAACCCTAATGTCTAACTTTGTTTTGATGTATGGATTGTTCAACTGTTTACCACCTTGAGCCCTTGGTTCTGTTCGTGACTATGATGTTGAAATGTTCAAGTGTTGAGAGACGAATGGCTTGGTTCTTCGAACTAAAGTTTCAAAATCAATTTTGTTTATATAAATGAATAATATTGATGAGTAGTTGATTTTTCTATTGTGACATGTCTATTTTTGTTTTGTTTAGAGCTGGGTTTATTATCCTAGGCTTGTTCTACAAACGAACGGTTGTTTTAAAGTTTAAAGGTTAAAAGTCCCTTTGTCGATAAAATTTCTCGTGTTATGATTATGAATGTACCGGATGTGACTGCATATATATATATATATATATAGATAGATAGATAGATAGATAAATATAAGGCATAGTGCCTTAGTCAAAACTCTGTTTAGTGAAGTCTATGTTTTCAAAGGTTTTCAGTTACTAGTGTTTGTATTTATAGAGATGTTGAGGGTTTCAAACCCATGAAGTTATTTGCATACTATAAAAGAGGGGTCTTCGTGCATTCAGACTTCGTTTGGAAGATTTACTTGGTTAATATAATGTTTGACCTAATAATGTATACTATTTGGGACAGTCGTCCAAAATTAGAGTTATTTTGTTTAAAATAAAGGAAGTATCGTAACAAGGTTTAGTTAAATGAAATGAAGGATTGAAGGTGTGTCAGTACTATACAGTAGTTCTGTTGTTTTTATATGATAAGGTGTTGGTGATAATATCAGTGCTTAGCATCTCTGTAATAATAATTGTGTTTGGTTTTACAGTTGTTATATTTCATAAATGTTGAGGAAGGACTAAAGTGAAGTTTGAATACTATAATGTATGAAAATATAACTACCAACTTTAGGTATGAAAGATAGACATACAAATGTTTTGCAAGTACAACAAGTAAGCAAAGATATTTAAGGTTAGAAAGATGAGTACCTTATTAAGAAGGTTGATCCCAGCTTTTCTCTTACTTGCTCTTCAATGCTATTCAGTGTCGCAATGCCCACACCTACAAAACAACTTCATACCTTTCTCAAATACATTTGACTACATATATAAGATTGATATTCATAACAAAAGAAGACATCAAACTATAAGCAAATTGCAATCAAATCTGAGACACACATAAATAGGTCATATTTGGAAAGGAAAGGATGTCTAATATTTATTAATGAATGAATCAAGAACATAAAATTATACCTTCCTTCAATCTTGGCACTTCACGAAACCTAGATTCAAGGTCTCCTGCTTCTGTTCTCCAATGTTCCCAACCTCTAATCAGCTATGCTAGGGTTTATCAGAAACTGAGGCACAAGAGAGGGGGATAAGGGTGTCCATTCCTCCAGCATAACATTGTTATGGGCTTGGTTCTTTCTAATGGCCCTTCTAACTTCCTTATATAGTCAATGAAGGAGAGGAAAAGTAGTTATAACCGACCAAGAAGTTCCAAAACTAACTCAATTTGACCAAAAATTGAGATTTTAGCTACTTCAAGAAAAAACTCTACTTTTCTGCTGCAAACCAGCATTTGAACTCTACTTGTATGAAGCAGAGTAGAGTTTTTCAAGGGAAAAATGCTACTCTTTTCATAGAATACCAACTTTTTTGTGGAAAAATGGCCAAAAACAGGGTTTTCTGATGATTTTCAGAAAGTGGTTTGGTCTGGAAAGTGTTACTAAGGGTTATAACAATCAAATGAGCCAAGAGTGAGGTAATTTCAACCATATTAAGTGTCCCTAATGACCCTTAAATCCACAAGTGTCCTGTTGGGTGACTAAACTTGATCTCAAGAAGTGTCATCACGCGACCAAGCGATGCAAGTGTCGTCACAGATGGAGAAGTGTCATTTTAAGCTATAACAGATGCCCCCTAATGTATGAGGTCAGAGGGAGTGAGGGGAACGATGGCCGAAATACATTATAAATAATAAATATTTGAATCATGGAAGCGGAGGAACTGGAGAAACCAAGAATCATAGGCTCAAATGAACTACCTCGAAGGAAAGGCAATGTCAAACAAACTTATCCTTAGGGTAATTGTCCATGTTCAAATAGTGGAACATGACCTCCAAGAGGATACAATAACGATCCAAATACATATGCATATATCATGGCCACTAGAATACAAGCGTGGATCCATGAGGAACATAAGTGTAAACATAGCCACATAAATACAAGGTGGATCTATGTCAAAACTGGAGAACATAGCCATAGAGAACAAGATGGATCTTTGTCTCATCAGGAGCCAAAAAAAAGTGTGGCTCTATCTTTCGCAACTTGGGTGATAACATGAATAAGGTGATGTTATCGAGGATCCCAAGGTCTTCATCCAAAAACAACCCAAGGTACAAACCTATTCATGCGAATAAATGAGTTGATGTCGAACATGGGAGGAATCGTTTGATTACCGGTCCTTGATGTATACTGTTAACAAACGTGAGGGTGTCCACCAATAATGAAAATGGAACCCAAGGTACCTAGTACATTCAAGCAGGTGCGAATAAATGGTCTTTCTATCAAACACTTGAAGAATCTATCGGATAGGATACATTGATGTATTCCCATCTATCCAATAGGAAGGGAAACTACCACTAATGACTACAATCCCCAAGGTACTAACCGAAACTCTAAACTTCATTCCCAAAGCACAATGAGCTCAAGTCGATGGGAAGAAGTCCATTGGAAGGGAGGCCTTAAGGCATCCTCCATCATCCAACATGAGGGACACTCAACAGGTATGAGCTGATTTGGAGTAGGACTGAACACATGATGAAACATACTGACACCAAGGAATGGCCGACGCATGAGGTCAAGGCAACTGTAGAATGGCCAACACAAGTTATATCCTTGAATAGTGAGCACAACACAAGAGTGACTTAGGCAGCTTTTAACACAAAGAGACCACGATGCAAATCTGCAATGTAGGAGACATTAACAGATTCTCCATATGATTGGAAAACTAACCAAATGGAGGAGTAAGAACTCTAAGATCAGGTTTATCCTAAGGCCAACACTAGAACCCAACTTGTTTGATAGACTCAAAACAGGTTCTTTGTTCAAGGAGACAGTGGACTTGCTGCCATCATATTGAAAGATATTTTAACATTCTTCCCTTCCCTTACCTTTTTCATTTTTTAACGAGCTTGACAAAGAACTAAAGCATGCTCGACGGTATTTTCATATTTAAGGAGTCTGCAAAACCTAGAAGAAAACTCCATACACCTATCCGTGGATTTTATATTGAGCCGGGATTGGTCTGTGCTCGACGGTGTTTTCTTGCTTATAGAGTTGAAAAACTTAAATAGTCCTCTATCAACCATCTTGTGGATTTCACATCGAGCCCGAGTAGGTGAATGCTCGCTTGGTGTTTTCACATTTTGAGAGTCTGAAAAACCCTAAAGACGACTTTAAAGGTCCTTTTTCATAAAGTTAGTCTCCTTCCACGAAAAAAGTGTAAAATAATGGAAGAAGAACTCTTCTACCGCATACCGGAGTATACCTAGAGTACACCTTTTTCGTAAATTATCCACCAAGGCTTGGAAAAGGGATAATTCTATACCTACATGGATTTCAGTTCAGTTACTTTAACGAGCCCGAAAAGACAACTATGCTCGGCGAACTTTTCCTATTTAAGGAGTCTAAAAAGGGCTTAAAAGAACTCCACAGGGATCTTTTCCGTAAAGGTTTAATGGGCCCGAAAAAGTAAACTCGTGACCTCCTTACTATTTTTAACAAGCTCAAAGGAGATAAGAAAATGCTCATAACTTCCTTACTGGTTTTAGTGAGCTCGAAGTGAATATGGAAGAAATGCTCCTAACCTACTTACTGTTTTTAACGAGCTCGAAGTAAAGGTGGAAGAATGCTTGTAGCCTCCTTACTGTTTTTAATGAGCTCGAAGTGAGGGTGGAAGAAATGTCGTAACCTCCTTACTATTTTTAACGAACTCAAAGTGAGGGTGGAAGAAATGCTCGTAGCCTCCTTATTGTTTTTAATGAGCTCAAAGTGAGGGTGGAAGAAATGCTCGTAATGGGAGGAGACGAGTGTCAGGGACATGCGGAACTAGTTCCAAGCACATGGAACAAATCTATTCCTAATGCAAGGAACACAAGCAAGATAAGGATGCTCAGGGTGTGTCTCCTCCAGGTAAAAGGTGTCAAATTACGAAGGCAAAATGATACAGGGATTCGCGTAAATGAGATCGGAGATGGAGGCTTATACAATGAGCTAAAAGCGTGGAAGCTAGCATCAGGCTCATTAGCACAAGCGGGATCATAACAGATGCATATGCAACTTGAACACAAAGATGGGATCCTTATCAGGGATGGCCAGAAATATATGAGGAAGAAAGATATGAGGCTTCTTCTCAAAGTCATGGTAAATCTAAAAAGGCTCCCGAGCCTATGAGGAAAACTCAGCATGGTCACCAAAATGGCATAAGGGTGTTGACTAGGGTGACCCATGTTAGGTAGGCTCTGCTTTCGGACTGGTGAACAATGCATAAAGAGATGGCTCAGACACCAATATCCAATAGGTTCGACCCTATGGCGAATTCAGATGGCAAAAGGTTGAAATGCAACATAACAGCGAGGAAGCCTAAACCTATATGCAAGGTTCCGAATACACCTGACATGATCACACAAGGTGTTGGAAAGGACCAGTAAGCAAGTATAAATCCAGCTAAGAATCCTGTCTCCAAGAAACATTAGTACCAAGATCATATCTAAAACATATGTAAAGAAAGACCCGATACAGGTCACTGTGGTAGAAATACTTTCAACCTCACTATCATCAATAGAAGGCATAAACAAGGCAGAGTTTTCAGATGAAAATTCTATACTACCCAAACCCGAGGACTTACAATCAACAATATCGACTTCAGGATGAAGATCAAAGTTGAAGGACATGATGGAATCTGCAGAAACAAATTCATCATCACGGGAGTTGAAAATTCTAGAAGCATAATCAAACTCAGCAGGAAAACCGATTTGCGGATATATAGGAGAGTCCAACGACTCAATAGTAGGAAGATCAGACTTTAAAGTCAAACTGGGGCTGGACATAACTGCGACTGGATCAACATCCAAATGAATGGCAGACTGTACTATGGACTCTAGGAAAACTTCATCGAAATGAAGTATATCATCCCAGATAGAACACATATCTAAACATTTAGATGGAGGTGTCACTTGGTCAAAATTTGGGACTAAGTCCTGAGAAGGTAAGCATGAACTCAGAGACTCCTTCTCCATAGCAGTGGAACTCAAGGAACAATATGCCACATTTCCATGTGACATAGTAGTGCCTACTCATGAGGGATCTGACTAGTCTACAGTTGGGTAATAAGGAGGATAACCGAATGCAACCTGGTCGATAGTTACGATGCTTTTGTTATGAGGAAAATACATCACACGAAAGAGCGTAGACACCACAACATGCATAGCATAAACGTAATCACGTCCGAGGATCGTATAAAAGTCCATAGGGTCCTTTAAAACCATAAAATCAACTAAGACTGTTTTTCCACCCAAAGTAACAGGTACTTGACGGAGGAATCCGATCGGTTCACTAGGTCTTCTATTGAAGGTCAATGACCAATTAACAACTGGAATAACATTAGGGAACCCAAATCTCTCCAATCATAAGCGGATAAGATACTAACAGAAGCTCCTTCATCTACAATGCATCGATCAACCGTGTGGCTCCCAATATCAACCTTTATATGAAAAGGTGTCAAAGAATGTAGACGAGGTTTGGTTAGACTATTCCAATCAAAGGAAATGATCCTAGGGCTTGGTAGGGGTTCACATGACATAGATGAAGTGCCCCCTTGTTCAGGAACATCCAAACTGGTAATGCAGAAGACTTCAGGGACAGGTGCATCAGTCTCCAAAGGACTGATGGGACCGGTCGAAGATTGCATCGATTCGATCACTTCACTCTCCGAAGGAAGAGTGGGGTCGACCAAAGATTGCATTGGTTAACCACTTTATCAACCAAAGGTTGATTTGACTATTGGGAATCTATAGACAACTCTGGAACAGAGATTCCTTCAGACATGGACCACACTCTCTGTGCCTTTGGAATGGAAGGGCATCGGTAAGTAAGGTGATCTCCCTTACAAAGTTTACAAGGGAACTTTGGTTTCTGTCCTATAGGTCGAGACACCTTTACAATATCAGTACTCTTAGCATGAGTAGCATTGGCTGATAGTTTTTCCCCAGCATGACTTGCAGTGGTTGGTTGCTCAGAAGCAGAATACTTTTGAACTAAAGACCACACTTTTTGCACTTCCGGAAGTACAGGGCACAAGTAAGTAAGATGGTCTCCCTCACAAAACTTGCAAGGGAACTTATAATTTTGTTTATTGGGTTTTTCGACAATGTCAACTCCCTCAGCATGACTTGCAGTGGCTGATTTGGTGTCTCTAGTATGACTCACAGGAATTGTTGACTTGTCATTAATATGACTAGCAGTGATCAATGACGTGTCCCCAACATGACTGACAGTGGTTTAAGACAAACTTTCAGTGTGATTTTCAGTGACTAAAATTTTTGTCCTAGCATGACCTCTAGAGGCTGGGTAGGTGCCCCCTGCATGATTTTCAAAGGCACGGTGCTTGCCCCCAGCATGACTTACAGTGGCTGGGTTGCTGTCCCCTTGTTTTGGCATCCTCTTCCTATTATTCCTCCGTCTATTCCTTTTAGACTGCTGGTTACTAGTATTGCTACTTTCGCCAAATGAGGTAGAAGGAGGAGGAGAAGATGTTACTGGCAAAGAAGGCCCAAGTTTCTGATGCTCTTGATTTGAGGTGCTTACAAAAGAAGCATCAGGAGCATGAAAGGCATTTGGAGTGGAAAACAACCAAACCGACATCCCAATAGTGAATCCAGGAAGATTCAGAGTAACCATTAAGGGAGTAACAATGTTTCCAATGAATGGAACAACACAAGGATCCCGTGGAACAGCGGTACCTTGATTGGTGCTCACTGGAATGCTAGACATAGTTTCCTTCTCAAATGAGTAAGAAGTTCTCTAAGGCAAACTAAGACAAGTAGCACAAAGAGCACACCACTAAAAAAGGTCCTAAGTAAATCAAACCAGGCAAACAAATGCCTTCCGAAGAAGAGTCTAGGATGATGAGGGACAAGAACATATCAACAAAGGAAGAAAGACAGTTACCCGGGGTCCACAATATAATGAGTAAGGGTGAAAGCACTGGAATCACCCATCCGCCCTCCCAAAGACCTGCAAGGGATTTCCTCCCATGTTTGTCCTAGGTAGAACAGATATAACCCTACGTCGTCACCTGTGTATGATCCTATGGTCAGATACTAAGGATACCACCACACCGAAAACTCCTGGGGGAACAGTCTCTAGTCGAATCAGAAGGCATGGGAAGGGTAACTGAGCCCGAAATTCAAAAGAGTCCCCAAACGCGATCCGATCCTAGTATATGATCGAAACAGAAAGTAGGAGGTTTATTCCCAACAATGTGATCTCACAAAACCTACTGCATAGATCCCAAACAAGTTTTGAATGAGGTGGGTTTACCTATGATAGTCGAACTACGATTTTTGCATAATGTGTGATCTTGGGTGGTTTAAGGTGTTTTAAACCCAAGATCCTAACCAAAACTAGTTGGTGAATAGTGTTACCTAGAAAAGAAAATATTACTAGTACATTTTATTAGGGTTTATTTTAAAGGTTACTTGCTTACTCAAAAAGGTAGTGGGTGTCTGAGAGTGGTTATAACCGAGATAGAATACTAAAATGAAATGCTTACCACTAAACAAATCTTTTCTTTTCAATGCAAGTCTTAAAGATATAATCTAGAATACATATGAAAATGCAATTTTTAGTCTTTTCGAATGCAAAAAGGTAAAAATAAAGTCTAAATGTACAAAATTAAACTCAAAACCTAAGAATGCAGCTACTCAAACAAATAAGTATGCAAAAGAAAATTTCTCCATTTGATGCAAAGCACTCTTAAATCCTTTAAGCCACTTGCAAGGTACTCTACTCAAAAAATAAATCAAATTTTTTTTTTATGCTTTTCAAAGGTAAGAAAAACTGAAATTGAAAGTAACCTACTATCAAAGCAAAAGCAAAGAAACTTTCAGGTTTCCTTATTGAAACAGTAAAAGCTACTAATACGACTTTCAGATTCTTACTGATGTAAGCATGCCAACCATTGGGAAAAGCGTACGAAACTTACTTTTAGACCCAAACAAAGCAAATGACCTACAAAGAAGTATGGTTTGGTAAAGTCAGGTCTGCACATAAACAGTTCAGTCAAGGTCCTGAATAACAGCAAAGACACTCGAGCTTTCACTACAAAAGGAAAACTAAAAGCATAAGGGAGGATAAGAAACAAATCTAAAGAGAAATTTCACTCAAATAGATACAAACAGGGTCAAGTAGACTAAGTAGATTTCAAATCCAGTGGAAATGGAGCAAGCACATTTAGTAAGACTCAAATCAGGGAACAAAACACCAAACTGGTCCACAACCCCACAACCTGGGTCATCAAGCCCCAAAACTTTCCAAGCAAGCCCAAATTGATCAACGAAGGTACAAAACATGAACATAGGATCAGTAACAGGATAGGAGACCACTTACAGTAGTTTAACTCATAACTAGGGTCATCGGGGATCCCAAAAAATGCAGCCACAGCCCCCCAAAACATATCAAAACTCAAAAACTTAGTTTCAGGAGAAAAATGCTACTGTGCAGAGATAAACCGACGTTTTTATGGAGAAAATGCTACTGTGCATAGATAAACTAGCATTTTTCTGGAGAAAACAGCTACCGTGTTAAGCAAAAGCAGCGTTTTTTGGGGAAAAGTTGAAAAAATGGGGCTAAAACCCCACACACCTGAGCCAGTAAGGGTTTGTAAAGGCTAGGAAGGGTCTGTAAGAGCCAAGGAGGGTCCAACAGAGCCTAATAACTGATTCTTATCAAAAAAATGAACAAAGACCTTCAAACAATAACTAAAGAAATTACCTTGGATACCTCTAAGTAGATAGGCTTTCCCCAACAGAGTCGCCATTCTGTTGTGAGGGAAATAAACCTATTGTTCAGGGGAGAAACTACCAACTTCAGGTATGAAAGATAGACATACAAATGTTCTGCAAGTACAACAAGTAAGCAAAGATATTTAAGGTTAGAAATATGAGTACCTTATTAAGAAGGTTGATCCCATCTTTTCTCTTCCTTGCTCTTCAATGCTATTTAGTGTCGCAATGCCCACACCTGCAAAACAACTTCATACCTTTCTCAAATAAATTTGACTACATATATAAGATTGATATTCATAACAGAAGAAGACATCAAACTATAAGCAAACTGTAATCAAATCTGAGACACACATAAATAGGTCATATTTGGAAAGGAAAGAACGTCTGATCTTTATTAATGAATGAAGTAAGTACATAAAATTATACCTTCCTTCAAGCTTGGGACTTCACGAAACCTAGATTCAAGGTCTCATGCTTCTGTTCTCCAATGATCCCAACCTCTAATCAGCTGTGCTAGGGTTTATCAGAAACTGAGGCACGAGAGAGGGGGATAAAGGTCTCCATTCCTCCAGCATAACATTGTTATTGGCTTGGTCCTTTCTCATGGCCCTTCTACCTTCCTTATATAGTCAATTAAGGAGAGGAAAAGTAGTTATAACCGATCAGGAAGTTCCAAAACAAACTCAATTTGACCAAAAATCAATATTTTAGCTGCTTTAGGAAAAAACTCTACTTTTCTACTGCAAACCCGTGTTTAAACTCTACTTTTATGAAGCAGAGTAGAGTTTTCCAAGGGAAAAATGCTACTCTTTGCATAGAATACCAACGTTTTTGTGGAAAAATGGTGAAAAACAGGGTTTTCTGATGATTTTCAGGAGGTGGTTTGGTCTAAAAAAGTGTTCTTAAGGGTTATAACCATCAAATGGGCCAAGAGTGAGGTAATTTCAACCATATTAAGTGTCCCTAATGACCCTTCAATCCACAAGTGTCTTGTTGTGTGACTAAACTTGATCTCAAGAAGTGTCATCATGCAACCAAGCGATGCAAGTGTCGTCACAGATGGAGAAGTGTCATTTTAAGCTATAACACTAGACATAACACGTTTTAAATTGCAGAATATAAGAATCAGGGGAATTTCGGGAAAAAACATAATAGAATCAGTCTATTCAATTACTGCATATTCATCTATCTATTTTAATTTTCCCTTCCCTGTACTAGAGTACGGTACACAAACAGTACATGGAAAAATACAGGGAGACATTTATCCATTCATTCCATATACTTATTCATAAGTCTATAGAATCATAAACAGATAAACAATCAAACAAACACATATGCATGATGATATCTATCAATTTTTAACTAATGAATACTAAATCAACAGTTACAGAAAATAATTTAGCTACTTAGGAACTGAAATAACAAGTAGAACCTACAATTGTAGATAGGATGGAAAAACACCCATAGAGTCCTGTTCCTCCCAACCTTGTCTAGTAGAAGCAGCCAATGTCACTTGCTCCTTAGGACCCCTGAGCCTGTTTACTGAACCAATAGGTAGAAGAATCTGTGTAGAAGCAAGGCACTCAGGTTGTATTTCCAGCAATCAATGGAGACTTTACATACACCTCAAACCTCTTCCCTAAGCAGGAAATAAATCTCTGCACTCAACAGTGACTCTGCATTCAGCAGAAGTGAAACAGACTTACACTACAACTCAAAACACAGCTTCCCCTCATCGTATCTCTTGTGTGCATGCAGCAAAAGCACAAGGTAAATTTTCTCATCAGAAAAAAGTGTGAGCCTCTGCTTAATTCAATGGCTTTATAAAGATGCCTAGGTCTTTAGTGGCCAGTTTCCAAAATAAATGAGCCTCAAGCTCCAGCCCCATCTTTCAGGGCACTATGACCACAATTCAAGGGAGTTGTCCCATAACAACAACTAGTTACTAAGTCCATGGTGTTGCCACTTGTCCATTGCCTTTTACCCCAAATTCTATTCCACCTAGTGGGTCAATAAACACTCTTTCAATAGTATCTTTGGGTGAGTGTCTCCTATTTTATTTTATTAAATAATAATATTGTGCAATTACAGTCATCCTTGGCCACTTGTCCAAATATAAAACTTTACAATAAAAGTTGATCTAATGTTTTCTTCAAACATTAAATGTTTCAGCAAAAATGGGTATGTTACAAACACCCCCACTTAAGCTCAACATCGTCCTCGATGCTGCTTATTCTTCATCAGAGCCTCTCTGGAACACAACTAGATATGTTGCCCTCATGTTACTTTCCAGTTCCCAGGTAGCTTCATCAGGGCTAAGGTGCTTCCATTGCACCTTTACTTTCCCTATGGTACGATTTTGGAGCATAGTTTCCCTCCTGTCGGGAATACACTCCGGTTCCACCTGAAAATCTTCTTCGGGTTCCACCTATATGTCATTCCAATTCAGCACATTAGTAGCATGGTGCACATACTTCTTTAAAACATAAATGTGAAAAACATTATGGATTCTTAAATTAGATGGTAGAGCCAACTGATATGCAACAGGTCCAATCCTTGATAGGACTTCAAATGGTCCACAGTGCCTTGGTGCTAGTTTAGCACAAATCCCAAGCTTAAAAGAAATTTTCTTGGGTTTTACCTTTACAAAGACATGATCTCCAACCTGAAATTCTGTTTCAGTGCGTTTCAGGTCTGCATAATTGTTTTTGTCTATCTTGTGCAACTTTTAAGTTTCCTTGTACCTGTTTCACGGTTAGCTCCATCTCTTTTCACAAATTTGGTCCTAACATTAATCTGTCAACAGGTTTATCCCAAGAAATAGGAGTACATCATTTCCTTCCATACAAAATATCAAATGGACTAAGTCTAGCAGATGCTTGATAATGATTATTGTACGCAAATTCAGCTAAATGAAAATAGTCTTCCCACTTGGTTGATCTTTAACATACATTCTTAACATGTCTTCTAAAAACTGATTAACCCTTTCAGTCTATCCGTCATATTTTGGATGGAAAGAAGTACTGAAATTTAATTTAGTATTTAAACCCTTAAACAATGATGTCTAGAAATTTCCAGTAAACTTGGAGTCTCGGTCAGAAATAATTACCTTTGGAATCCCATGTAAGCGAAAGATTTGCTTCATAAACACATCTGCAATGTTAGTAGCTTTGAAATTAGTCTTAATAGGAATAAAATGAGTAGATTTACTAAGTTTATCCACAACCACCATTATTGAGTCATTATGTTTCTGATTCTTAGGTAAACCTGTAATAAAATCAATAGTTATAATTTCCCATTTCCATTCTGGAATTGGCAATGGTTGCAATAGGCCAGCTAGGTGTTGATGTTCAGCCTTAATTGTTTGACATTCAAAACATCTAACTATGTATTCAGCCACTTCATGTTTCATGTTGGGCAAAAAATAATCCTTTCTTAACATAGTTATCATTTTCTGATAACCAGGGTGTCCCAAATAAGGACTTTTATGAACTTCATCCAAAATCAGCAGTTTAACTTTTGACATATTAGGTACATAAATTCTGTTTTTATAATTCATTAGGCCTTTTTCATTAATGTTTTAATCTGTTATTAAATTTTCAGATAAATTTGCAGCAACTTTATCATGCAATTTTTTATAATTTTCATCTTGCTTAATTCCTTCTTCGATCTGATTTTCCAAATCTGTCTTAAATGTGTTGATTGCTGCCACAAAACTTAATTTTGCATTTCTGCTCAAGGCATCAACAACTTTGTTTTCTTTACCCTTAATGTGTTGAATTTTGAAATGATACTCGCTAAGGAAAGCTAGCCACCTAGCTTGCCTTGCGTTAATATTTGTTTGATCCAACAAGTATTTTAAACTTGTAATATTTGTCATTAGTGTAAAATTTCTTACAATCAAGTGATGGTGCCACACTTTTAGTGCATGTATCATGGCTTCCAGCTCTAGATCATAAGTTGTGTAGTTCTTTTCATGGATTTTTAACTTTCTAGACTCAAAAGCAATAACATGACCTTCTTGAGTTAAGACCCCTCCAAGTCCATCGTTATATGCATTGGTGCATACAACGAAGTCCTTATTTGGATCAACAATTTTTAATATAGGTGTTGTTGTTAATAACTGTTTTAACTTCTTAAAACTTTCTTCGCAATTTTTTATCCCAGACAAATTTCTACCCTTTCTTCTGCAAAGATGTTATGGGATTTGCAATTCTAGAGAATCCTTCAATAAACTTTATGTAGTAACCTGTTATTCCCATAAATGACCGTACGTCAGTTACGTCTTTAGGGACGGGCCACTCGTTAATTGATCTTATTTTATCTGGGTTGACGGAAATTCTGTATTTAGATATTATGTGACCTAAGTACTGTATTTTATCTTTATAAAAGTCACATTTACTGAACTTACCATAAAGTTGATGTTCTCTTAAAACTTGCAGAATTATTCTTAAGTGTTCTTCATGCTCTTCTTTAGATTTTGAATAAATTAGAATATCATCAATGAACACAATTACAAACTTATCTAGGTACTTATGCATAACGCTATTCATTAAACACATGAATATTGCCGGTACGTTAGTTAGCCCAAAAGGCATGACTACGAACTCGTAATGTCCATAAAGAGTTCTGAAAGCAATTTTGAAAATGTCTTCATCCCTTATTCTAACTTGATGATATCCAGACCTTAAATCAATTTTAGTGAATATCTCTGCTCCGCATACCTGATCAAATAGATCGTCAATGCGGGGCAAGGGATATCGATTTTTAATTGTCATTTTATTAAGTTGACGGTAATCTATGCACAATCGCATGGTACCATCCTATCTTTTTAACAAAGATAACTGGTGCTCCCCAAGGAGACACACTTGGCCTTATGTAGTTCTTATCTATTAATTCTTTTAGCTGAGATTTTAACTCATTTAACTCCAAAATATTCATTCTGTAGGGAGCCTCTGAGTTTGGTACCGCACCCGATACTAACTCAATGGTGAAATCAAGTTCCCTTTTCAGTGGTAGTCCTGGAATTTCTTCCGGGAATACATAAGAAAAGTCCCTAAGGATGGGTATATCTTCCAGTTTTATCTTATCTTCTTTCGATGAACATTCGTCATTAATCACATTCACAACAAACAATTTACAGTCCTTTCTTACAGCTCTCTTTACTTGTAAAGAAGAAATTTGTCTTATAGATGTTTTCCTAGGAATTCCTTTTACTGTTTCAGTATTACCTTCACTATTCAAACAAGTAAAATATTTTTCATAACAGTTGATTACTACTCTATGCCGTTCAAGCCAATCCATGCCAATTAACACATCATATGACCCTAATGGCAAAACATTCAAATTAACTTGCGTTTTCAGCTGACTCATAAGTACATCACAACCTTTGACAAATTCTGTAACCTTTCTTTTAGTGCCTATTGCTAGCTGAACTAACCATGAATTATCAAATTTTTTTACCTTTAACTTGCAACTCTTCACTAAATAAGGTGAAATGTAACTCAAACTTGTACCTAGATCTATTAAAATTGAAATGATTTTTTTTGTATCGTACCTTCGATTTCGACCATAGAATTTTTATGGTTTGGTTGTCGATTTTCCAGCACTGCATTAATCCTGGGCAATTCTCTTGCTACATCACCAATTGTCGGTTCTACTTGTATGGTGTGAATGTTGCTGACTGTCTTTTTGTTGCGTGGACATTGAGCTCTAGTATGGGGTCCACCGCAGTCATAACACTTCAAAGGTGGCCTTTGTTCAACATTTCTAGTGTTGTTATTATTATTGATGTTATTATTATTATGCACATTCCTTGCAACAGTAAAATTTTGTGGTGCATTACCTCTGTAATTATTATTATTCCGAAAATTTCTGTTGTTGAAATTTTTATTATTTCCAGAATTCTTAAAATTAAAAGTTTTCTTTTTATGCTCATAATTACTTGATTTATTATTTCTCCAACTCGATACGCCTTCTCTTTTCTTATTCTGTTCAAAACAAAAATTAGCCTTCCTCATGGCTTCTTCAAGAGTTGAAGGGTTATCGTACTCAATTCTATCCTTTATGTGGAAGGGTAAACAACTTAGAAACCTTTGTATCTCAGGTTTTTCTTTAGCTAGGTAAGGTACATACCTCAACAAGCTGAGAAATTTGCTGCATAACTCCTTCATGGTCATTGAACCCATATTTAAATCAGAAAATTCTTTTGACTTATCTTCGTAGTACTGTTCGGATAAAAAAAAATTCTTAAACATGTTCTTAAATGTACTCCATTTTATGTTCTTGTCCTTAAGATTTTTAACTCTTTTTACATCTTGCCACCAAATGTCTGCCCTTCCGGTCAGATTTTATATGGCCATCTTAGCTTTTAATTGAGTTGAGTAGTTATAAATCTGAAAATACTTCTTCATTCTGGACAGCCATGATTCAACTGCCTCTCCCTTTTCATTTTCTCCATTAAAAGTTGGAGGTTTTATCTTTTTAAACTCTCCTGAAATTTGTTCATAATTTTTACATCTTTTCTTAGGACCACAGCCACTGTCACTACTGTCCTATTCAGAATTATATTTTCTGCGATATGTTTTATCATTAGATTCAGAAGAAGAAGAGTTACTTCCAGTTTTATAGTATTTTGCTTTCTTATCTCTGTGTTTGTAGGACATTGTTCCATATTCAGTTCTTACTTCTGTTCTCTTATATTTTTCATCTTGATGGTGCTTATCCAATACAATACTATTTAATTCCTCATGTGCTCTTAAAATCCTTTCGTTTTCTTCCTTAACACTTCTTATTTCAGTCTTTAAATCCTTAACAGTACGTAATAATTTAGATGATTGATCATTAAGTTCTACGTAGATTTCTTCATTAATATTTTCCTGTTCATTATTATTATGTTCCTTATGAGGAGATCTGTCCTCTGTTGATTCCTCTGGCATGTCCATACCTGCAAATTAAACGTCAAGTTGTTCTGTACAAAAACAAATTTAAATAAAAGTTAGTAACTAAATTTTTTGTTTTCTTTTTTTGTTTTGTGCGCGTGAGCCTATTTTAGGCCTAGAGTTTGAACTCGTGCTCTGATACCACATGTTACATCTTGAAAATTCACAAAATTTAAAAAAATTTCAACATAGCATTAAATGTTGTACTTGCTGTGCGGAAACATATTAAATGCTTGTTTGTTCATTTAATCGACATGCTGCAATAAAATGTTGTGACGATCATGCATATGTATTGATTTACGATGTATGTTAAATGTAAATATGTGCAACCTAGATTACTTATGAATTGATGTCAATGCTCTATACTTTTACTTGCCATGGTTTAAATGTGCTTACTGTGTGTTATTCTTTTGATGATGAAGGGGTCATATGGGCACCCCGAGGCTTACTTAGCTATTAGCTAAAGCATTTGAACGTTCTTGATGCAGATTATAGGTAAGAGAGTAATAATGTTTTGAAACTGAAAACTACGGAGATCCTCAATCTCGTCAAATAGATTTCAAGTTTTTAAAAAAGAATTAGAATAACTTGTGAAGCTTTTCAGGGTGAGATCTGCTTTGATCATTGCTTCAACTATATAACTATATCATATTAGTCTATATAACTTTATCGTATCATAATCTACTCTCAGCATCTATGTTATTTTAATAAACCAATGTTGCACATCAAAATGATATTACAACCTACTTAAATGAATTATAATAAGTATTAAGTATCGAGGATCATATCCTACATTTCGAATATCCTTGATATAGTTCTAGGTAATTCATTTGATCCTATGCATTTTATACTTAAACCTTGGTTTGAATATATTCTAAGCATTTTACTAAACTATGCAATGGCTAATCTAGTAATAGTATCTTTCATTAATACTATTGCTATTTGCACTTCTTCTAGGTTGATATTATAAATAATATCACCACTTAGCACATTGTATCATAGTTTATGATAAGATTGCGCTATGTGTTTTTTTATGGTCTTATTACAATACACGAGGGTTTCGATAATAATCTACTAAATGCAAGGTTGGCAACTTTACTATGAAATAAAATGTATTAATGATAATATGTAACCAAGATACTATTGTTGCAGATCTCTAGGAAATGGTCGAAACTTTAGACTTGGTCATCGTGTAATGGTGTCATGCTTGGACAAAATGGTATGATAGTTTTGATAATTGGTAACCCCAAACTATAATTTAAGCCAAAGAGTTACTTGAATGATATCCCGGTTAGATGGTTCATTGGCATGTCAACGTACTGGTGGTAGATATGCACATTAAAGTGTATTAAAAGTGTTATCGGTGCAATGCTCGCTGGAGTCTATTGTGGCTGTCTTCACGTGGTAGTTCTCGAAAGTAGTGTAACCCTAATGATTCTTGGCTTACCTCGACGAGGTTGTGAACTTGGATTTCATTTTGCAAGGAGTGGGGTGTAGTGTGGCCGACGGGCCTGCGGTTCTTTAGGGTTTTGAAGCCGGGTTTTGAGGACTCCTTCCTCAGGTTGGATATTGCGACCTGTATGGGAATTTTGTTACTTTCAGGGTTTAAGAGGCGAGCCAATACTATGGGAGGTATTGTTGCATTCATCAAAGTGATTTGAGTGACTTTGGATTCAACGCCGGTTACAGAAATGTCGAATTCAAGTCTCGGTTAAAAAGGTAATGTCCTTAGTGAAACTTCGTATTGTTGCAGTTGTCAATAATGTTTAAGCTTCGAAAATGTTCTTTTTTAACCACGCTCTTTGTTAATGGCAGGTGATTCTTATCTATGGTTTCTACGTTCAAAGCTATATGGGAAATGTTGCTTGAAAAACGATAAGTCTCGGTGGTTCCTCCTGTAGGTTTCTCCTGGCAATTGTTGGCCATGTTTGGTTTTAACCATAGCCTTCAATTTTACTGTTTGGCTGAAGGTGTGGTCGCCGTTGTAATGCTTATAAGCTGTGAAGCATACGTAGGGAGGATTGAATCCTCGACCTACCTTTACGATGTACTCTACAGTGTTTACTGTGTGTCAAATGTAAGACTTGTTCATAAGGGTTTAAACCTCAACTGTTTGGATAAATGAGAAGGTTTTCGGTCTATGTGTTTTTATACTATGTATGTGAATTTGTGCCTGAGAGCGATGCTCTAGGAATTTGTATTATTTTAATTCAGTGCTTGTTGTAAATTGTTAATAGCTAAGAGCCAAAGGCTAAATGCCTCGTTTTGTAACTTCAAAACCTAATGTCTAACTTTGTTTCGATGTATGGATTGTTCAACTGTTTACGGCCTTGAGACCTTGTTCTTGTGCGTGACTATGATGTTGAAATTTTCAAGTGTTGAGAGACAAATGGATTGGTTCTTCGAACTAAAGTTTCAAAATCAGTTTTGTTTATATAAATGAATAATATCGATGAGTAGTTGATTTTTCTATTGTGACATGTATATTTTTGTTTTGTTTAGAACTGGGTTTATTATCCCAGGCTTGTTCTGCAAAAGAACGGCTATTTTAAAGTTTAAAGGTTAAAAGTCCCTTCATCGATAAAATTTCCTATGTTATGATTATGAATGTATCGGATGTGACTGCATATATATATATATAAGGCATAGTGCCTTAGTCAAAACTCTGTTTAGTGAAGTCTATGTTTTTAAAGGTTTTTAGTTGCTAGTGTTTGTATTTATAGAGATGCTGAGGGTTTCGAACCCATGAAGTTATTTGCATACTGTAAAAGAAGGGTCTTTGTGCATTCGAACTTCGTTTGGAAGATTTACTTGGTTGATATAATGTTTGACCTAATATTGTATACTGTTTGGGACAGTCGTCCAAAATTAGAGTTATTTTGTTTAAAATAAAGGAAGTATTGTAGCAAGGTTTAGTTAAATAAAATGAAGACTGAAGGTGTGTCAGTACTGTACAGTAGTTCTGTTGTTTTTACACGATAAGGTGTTGGTGATAATATCGGTACTTAGCATCTCTATAATAATAATTGTGTTTGGTTTTACAACTGTTATATTTCATAAATGTTGGGGAATGACTAAAGTGAAGTTTGAATACTATAATGTATGAAAAGAAAAGATAGGAGGATGAATAGTATTTATCTACTGTAATGAAACAGTTAACCAACAATGTAACCCTGGGTTTTGTGTAGAATAAGAGATGTTTGTTATATTTATATAGAAATATTAAAATGTCTTTAAAATATGAATGTTTGTTATATTTTTCTGATACTAGACATAACACAATTTAAATTGCAGAATATAACAATAAGGGAAATTTAAAGAAAAACATAACAGAATCAACTATTCAATTACTGCATATTCATCTATCTATTTTAATTTTCCTTCCTTGTACTAGAGTATGGTACACAAACAGTACGTGGAAAAATATAGGGGAGACATTTATCCAATCATTTCATATACTTATTCATAAGTCTACAGAATCATAAATATATCAACAATCAAACAAACACTTCTGCATGATGATATCTATCAATTTTTAACTAATGAATACTAAATCAACAGTTACAAAAAATAATTTAATTACTTAGGAACTCAAATAACAAGTAGAACTTGCAACTGTAGATAGGGTGGAAAAACACCCAAAAAGGAATGTTCCTCCCAACCTTCTCCAATAGAAGCAACCAATGTGACTTGCTCCTTAGGACCCCCGAGCCTGTTTACTGAACCACTAGGTAGAAGACTTTGTGTAGAAGCAAGGCACTCAGGTTGTCTTTCTAGCAATCACTGGAGACTTGCCATACACCTCAAAACTATGCCCTAAGTAGGAAATAACTCTCTGCACTCAGCAGTAACTCTGCATTTAGCAGAAGTGCAACTGACTTACACTACAACTCAAAACATAGATTCCCCTCATCGAATCTCTTGTGTGCATACAATAGAACCACAAGGTAAATTTTATCATCAGAAAAAGTGTGAGACTCTGCTCAATTTGATGGCTTTATAAAGATGCCTAGGTATTTAGTGGTCAGTTTCCAAAATAAATAAGCCTCAAGCTCCAGTCCCATCTTTCAGTGCACTATGACCACAATTCAAGGGAGTTGTCCCATAACAATAGCTAGTTATGGAGTTCATGATGCTGCCACTTGTCCATTTCCTTCTACTCCACATTCCACTCCACCTAGTGGGTCAGTAAACACTCTTTCAACAATCTCTTTGGGTGAGTGTCTCCTATTTTATTTTATTAAATAATAGTATTGTGCAATTATAGTCATCCTTGGCCACTTGTCCAAATATAAAACTATACAATAAAAGTTAAGATAATGTTTTCTTCAAACATAAAATGTTTCTGCAAAAAGGTGTATGTTACATGAAATGTTCGCCCAATTCAATGAAATTCTCACACGATTTGCTTCAACATCCAGAGGATTTTTGATGAGAACTCACTCCGATAAAATCGACCCCTTCAAAGTGCAAATGAATTTGGACATACCAAATCTTGAAGGAAAGATTGACGTGGAATCCATCGACAATTGGGTGCAACAATTGGAATCCTATTACTCTGTGAATCAACTCTCAGAAGTTGACAAGATCACCATTGCATCCTTAAATATGTCAACATCTTTGCACTAGTGGTGGGAGAACCTCTCGACTCATGGCTATACTTGGTGTCCAAGAAGAAGAGAAATTTCCTGTTCTGAAGTACATCGGCGGATTGTCCCAGTATATTCAACAAGAGATGGAAATTCTGACTATCAATACACTTGCGGATGCATTCCACTATGCCAATGAAATTGAAACCAAGAAGAAAGGGAAAGCGCGCTTTGCGACAAAGCCGACATCAGGATGACCACACAACAAGAAGACATCAGCCGACCTCGACAAGTTTAAATCTTCTCAGTCGAGTCCACCAAAGCCAAATCATGACAAAAATCCTTTTTAGAAAAGGGAACATAGCAAACAACCACCCAATAGGAAATGGTGCAATTACCACCTCTCACCTTGGCATGATATGTCTAAATGCAAAGCTCGAAAGACATTTTTTATGAAAGTGTTGAGACCTGACGCATTCGACAAGACGGTGGAACAATCTAATCTAGATGCAATGACCCTTTTGAAATTGACATTGACCACTCCAGTAGCTTCGACTATCATCGACGAGGAGGTGTTGGCACGGGATTAGAATGCACTTTAGGCAGAAAGTGCGGAAGCCAACAACAGCGAAGAAGGACCTTCCACAGAAGAAAGGGCCATTCATGGAGAACAGGGAGCCGACGAAAGCGCAAGTTTGGTTTAGTTAGTTAGAAAGGGTCATTTGGACCATTCTGTAACTTCCATAGTTGGCTATAAATAGGAGTATCATTGTAAGCCTAAGGAAATCTTAGCACGATAACATCAGTTGAACGATAGCCAAGCGGATGCTTTGTTAATGTTTTGCTCTTCCTTCATCAAGTTTTGTATGGATCCACGATAAGTGTTGGAATTGTCCCTGCAAAGGTTGAATCGAAGGTTTTTGATGATTTAATGCATGAACATGTTACACTATGTCTCTTTTGTATTTATGTTTGTGTTGAATGATAAATACTGTGATATTCTTAAGTACTGTTATTTCTGTTGATGCGATCGCCAGTTTTATCCTGTTGATGCGAATGTTGAATACACGTTGAACCTACGAATGATGAATGTATGTTTAATTTGGTATGAATGATGTGAAGCTGAATATTTGGTGTTTGTAGCGGTAGAGTAAGAATAGATGCATGTTCTACCCCCACTATGGAAACCTGGTTCCTGCAGCCCCCTTAATCATCTTGGGTGAGACTTCACTCGCTTCGCGGTTGTTGCTGGAAAGGGTAAAACATTTCTGGGTCGGTGCTTAAAGGGTGTTTGGTTGGTATTTGTTGACGATGGTGCAAAGTGAACCCTTGTTGACAGAACTGTGTCAACAAATGGTTCCATTGTTGGGACCTTGAGGAAGAAAGAAGAGGACATGATGTGGCACCCGGCGAAACCGAAGATTCAGGATTGGTTTGACAAGGGATAGAAGAATTTGCGGAAGGAGGAAATTGGAACACTGGGAAGACAACAAGTAGTTGTTTGGAAAATCATATCTATTCTGATATCCATGAGGTGTTTTTCTGCGAATTCCGAGTATTGCTACTCAAGTTGTTAGCGCAACTAGCATTTCATAAGAACAATTGCCAAGGAGGTGAACCTTACCACTAGACTCTAGAATTGATCCGACAGTTAAAATAGATCAACAATAGGGTTTCAAGGGCCGTCGACTTCTAGGTAGATAGTATCCTAGAGGGATACATCACCATTTTTTCCGCTGATACAATCAAATCATGTAGTGATGATGAATTTTTTTAAAGAACCTAGAGGGATATTCTTGCTATCACTGAAGTTGTGGATTAAGATGATCATCTGCAAAAAGGGTATACTGAGGATGAATTCTGATAAGTAGAAGATCAAGGTGCGGAAGTTGTGGGTACCGCGTGAATGCGGGTCCGATAGAAATATGCGGGGTATATGGACATGAGCAACGACGAATTTCTAATTGAGGATGAAGAATATTGTGGTACCTTGAGGAGTGGAGCGATATTCTGGAGACTAGAGAAGAAGAGGAGGACTGAGAGAGAGTCTCCTGGGGGGACCAGAATGGAAGACTACAAAACAGGACCACAAGGGACGAAGCGACCTTATTACAATGAAGAATAAAGTGAACAGGATACCCTAGAATCCGAAGAAGGAAGGACCCTAAGCTACAACATACCTTCAACTCCATGCACTACTCAGGAATTGATAGGAATAAATACAAGTTATTCGCAGAGCTATCCTATGTGTTAGAACAATGGTAAGAGTAGCGAATTAGTAAATAATAACAGTAGAAGTGCAAGAATGACAGGTGACGATGTAAAGATACCAACTTTCCAAGGTAACGAGACCGCGGATCCTGAACAATATTGGTTTTTTGGTGAGGAGGTATGGACTGTGAAGCAAGTCTAGGATGAAAATATCAAAAAGCGACAGCTAGCGACAACCCTCAGGGGCCATGTGCTAGACTGGTTTATGAAATTTACTAAGATACTGACAGGAACGCCAAGTAAAACACTTCCATAGATAAAGGCGGGGATGATTAGTGAATTTAGAAAACTGAAATATGAGTTGCAGTACATCACAGAGCTCAAGGAAATCAAGCAGTTTCAAAACAAACAAGTATGGGAATTCGACCAACGGTATAAAACGTTAATGGAAAAAGTAAGTTTCGGGATGAGCGACGTGAAACATAAAGAGTGGTTTATCGTAGGGCTGCTGCGACACATTCATGGGCCGTTGATGTAAGAGAAGGTAGCAAATTAGGCAGAAGCGTTGGAAATGGCAATGAAGCTGGAGGCTTCACCAATCTGCGAAACAGGAATAGGCATGGAGCGAATACAAGTGCAATTGGAAAACTTGACGATCCAGATTCAAGATATGAAGAAGGGAAAAGAGTTCTGCGAAGACATATGGTACAATAGATGAAAGACAGAAGGACATCACAAGGATCAGTGCCCATAATTTCAAGAATATTTACATTCAAGTGCACCGAATCCCCTCAGTTATGGAGGGATGACTTGGTGTCGTGTCTGTCAGACGAGAGGACATCAACCAGAAGAATGCGTGTACCTAGAGAAGATGGTGTCAAAACCAGTGAATTTGTATTGCAAATTCTATCGATCGGTTGGCCATGATGAAAAATATTGCAGGGATTATGACCTACTCCAAGAAAGGACTGCAGATACATTTTTCATGAAGGGAGAAGAGCAACCATCGGTACAGCAGCAGCAACAGCACAGTCAACAATAACCTCACTATCAATCAAAACCGTAGTATGATCAATCCTTGTATGTTAAATGGCAATATGGTCGTGAATATGGTCAACCACAATATCCTCAACCACAATATCCACAACCATAGTACGGTCAACCGCAATATCCACAACCGCAATACCTTCCATACGGGTCACTGCAAGGAGGTTTCAGATGGGGGTTCCATGGAGGCGAGGTTTTTGTGTCAGCCGAGGAGTAGCTACTAGATGAGGTCGAGGACCAATCATATGTTACAATTGTGGTCAGCAGGGGCATTACCAAAGGGATTTCCCAAATCCAACCCCATAGTGAACTAATTGCAGCACTGTGGATCATGGTGTCAAAGACTGTCGGCAACTCATTGCGAAGTGGAAAACTAAGAATGTACCCCCACCTCCAACAAATCAGAATCATAACCAGAATCCACCACCAGTGGTACATAATATATCAGTAGGGATCAGAAGTCAAAATGCAATTGTCGGAATAGTGACCCATGAAGGAGCTATGAGAGGGGCTAACAGGTCACAAGCTAGCATCCGATCAACAACAAGAAAACAAGTCACATTCGATGCAGAAGTAGAAACAGATATTTTCTTGAAAGCACAGGAGGAAATAAGACAGATGAGGAAGCCACCTCTTCAACAAAAAAAAGTTACTTATGACATGCCGCTAACATTCGACACAACGATTCACAGAAAAATGATAGCGCCTTAAGAGCTTTCCTAGAGAGTTTCCTGGAGCTATAAAAATATCAGGATGCATTGGCATAAATATATATCTTATTGCATCGACAAGAGGGTGCACGAAAGGATTGAACGATCAATCGAATACATAAGAGAAAGATAGGAAGAGAAATGCGGATGTCTGCGCAAGTCAAAGCATTCGATGTCGATTCCATTATCTTAGACTTGGGATCAGATGTAAACATCCTGACAAAATAGACCTGGGAAACAATGGGGAAACCACAGTTGGCTTCTTCCCCGTAAAACTGTGTCTAGCAAACCAAAGTAAGGTCACCCCGATCGGTTGACTATGCTAGCTCCCAATTGATATAGAGGGACTCAAAACATACGCACATTTTGATGTGATCGAGATTGTCGACAACACAAGACCCTTATCCAGTGCTACTAGGGATATACTAGGCGATGGAGAATTAGGTTATTATCAACTTCAAGAAAAGAAATATGTCGTTTGAGAATCATGAGATAAGGGTAGTTGCACCTCTTGATCCTGCAGAAGGGAAAAGATATGTTGAGCTGACAAGGGATGAATTCACTAAGGGATGGGACATTCTCTATAACATATCAGAAGACTATATCAACGCTGCTACAGATGGAGAGTTAAGGTGGTGCAGTAGTAGTTCGACATCTCCAGATTCAGACAAAGCACTTGAAAATTGGTAGAATCAACTGCATGAAGTATCGTTTAAGAGGTGTGCACTGATCATTCGGTGGATGCGATGGGTAGCTACAGAAGAGTGCGATCTACCAATGTATGAGGGATTTCCCAACTTGGATGCATTTATCACTGAATTTGAAGAAAAGGTGGCAAAACCACACCGACTATTGGCATTGGAGGAAGCCTTGAAGGCTACACCAACACGATGGTGGGCGGTGCACAAGTCAACTATAACTAACTAGCAACTATTTCGACACCTAATGACGGTTAGGTTTGACGACACTGAAGGATACTATGGAAGGAAGTACGACGGTAGAGGAGATCCGAAGGAGCATTTGAATGAATGTGAAATCAAATGGGGACCACAAGCGAAACATGAATGGGTCCATGCAGTTATTCATACATTGGATGAAGTACCACAAAGTTGGTATAAAGTAGAAGAACTACGACATAGAACAACCTCATGGAAACAGCTAACAATTGGATTTAGTCAAATGTTCAGTTTCTCCAATGAAAACCCCTTCATCCACAGTGCGTTATAGGAGGTCCGGTAGAAAGTACTTGACGCAGTTTCGACAGAGAAACCTATGGGACTTTAGTGGACTACGACACCCCAAATGCTGATGGAATGCTACAACATAATAGGAGAACCAAACGATGAGGATGATCAGAGGGCTACGTATATACCAGAGTTAGAAGGAAGTCGCAGTGTTGAAGCACCAGATATGCCTTCCAGCAAGTTTTAGCAGCCATTGCGAATCAAGAAAGTGAACATTGGGTTGGAAGAGAATCCCAAGTTCACAAGAATTTGAGATTATTGGGATGACTCGACCGTTGCAAATATCACTGACCTACTGCACGAGTTTCGAGACTTGTTTCCGACAAAATTCTCAGAGATGAAAGGGATTTCTGGAGACCTAAGCGAGATGAAAATCCCACTGAAACCTTATGCGAAGCTAGTAAAGAACCGGCCTTATAGGTTGAATCCGAGTTATAAGGAGCAGGTGAAGGCTGAAATTTAGAGAATGATGGAAGCAGGAAATATAGAACCAATGGACGAATCAGAGTGGATCAGCCTGATGGTGGTCCAATATAAGAAAAATGGTGAAGCCAAAACCTGTGTCGATTTAAGAATGCATCAACCCTATTAGTTCAACCTAAGGTCCCAGGAGAGCAAAAGACATGAATGAGAGCAACTCTAGCGAAGGAATGGTGTCGCGGAATTAATTACGGAACTGTGAAAAAAAATTGCAAAAACAAGAAAGATCAACATCTGTCGACAAGATAATCCTAGACTACAAAACAAAGAGGCAAGATACGACATGTCGGAAGCCTCCAAGGTGCAAAAGGGTCAAATACGATCATAAATGAAGCAGTTAAACCATGATGGATGACGGAAAAAATGAAAAAAAGGCACAAATAATGCATGACGCATGCGACAAATTTGGGAAATCAATGCTGGATTTTGTAATTATTGTCCAAAATAGATGTGATGCGGCAACTCAAAACTATAAATGAAGGGCAAGGGCAGAGTCGAACGCACTATGTGTTTAGAAAGAACCTTCCAAGAAGCACATGGAACTTTACATTTTGAGCACAAGCACCGAGCGGCCACAGCCAACGGAAGTCATGTAGGAGCAGCCACAAATAATGTCTGGCATATCATTCAGAAAGAAGTGGAGCGCCACTCGACCTGCAAACACCAGCCGAGAGTCGAGGAAAGGGACCCAGAACTCAGCTCGAGTGGAAGAAGGAGAAGCCGGAAAGGAAACAACATCGCAACAAGGCCCAACAATATTAGGGTATGTATCGTTGGGAAGAAAGGGACACCATCGGTTTGAATCAACAAGAACGAATGGTATGACATTAAAATGTCTTCGATACCAAAAGGAGTTCCTCAACCCGCAAACATTGTGGCAAATTTGCAGAATCTACAATATAGCGACCATGACCTAGCGAAATTCCAAGAATGCATAGAAGCATACATCAATGTCATCCATGGAGAAGGAGGACCAACCAAAAATCAACCCACGGAGTGGGCATTGGGATTGAAGCAATCAAGGCTGCTAGGCCTCACACAGATACCACACTTTCAGAGATTGGCATAGGTTAACGCATGCGTCCATGCATCCAGAAGTTGTTGGCTTTTTTTCATGGCAGATACCTATGGATGCATGAAAAGATTCCATTAACAGTTGACCTAATCGCAAGAATCACTGAGATACCCAAGGACAGAGATGATCCTTCCCAAATTTTCCAGGGGAAAGACAATGACAAGAAGCTCATAGTAAGCCTGAAGACAGTACAGAGTGGAGAAAAAATCCATAGGTTACCTAATTAGAACAATTAAGAACTAGGATTTCAAGGTCAGAGAAAATATATTAGCAGTTAAGGTGGCGTGGAATGACAAGAAAAAATAATGCACTTCGGGCATCATCATCTGGGGAACTATGTGCCACAGGAGTGCGGATGAACTAGTCGAAATTTCTGCTACACCAATTGGTCGAAGACGCATTTGATGCATAGGAGAAAGAGAAGGTGTACACATATTCATTGCTCCTAATGTTGGTCCCATTAGCAAGATGGAGGAATCCAGAGCACTACCAAGGCATGGAAACAATAGAAGCTAGAGTACACGAAGGGGTGCGGTACAAACATTTATGGGAAACAATTGATAAATAACGACAAGCATCCAACATTGTACAATTCTACTTGTTCTTATATATGATGTAGATAGATGTGCAATAAATAACATAGATAAATGACCAAGCACAAAGGAAGTATCAACTGATCGCAAGGATATTGGTCGAATCCCAGACAATTTACATCCAAGCCCAAGCGGATAAGCAACGGCAGTGGCTGCCAACATAGTACAAGCTCACCAAGGAGGAGCTAGATGCCATCATCGAAAGATGGCCAGTAGAATGGAAAGTTCCATCCGCCGAGGAGGACCTATCAAACTTAGAAAATTGATAGGAAATAACTCAACCAAAGTCGGTTGTGGAAGAAAAGGAATCAACCTATCGGAAGGAGGGCACACGAGAATACAACCCTACGAAAGACTAGTCGTAGATGTCCAGTCGTGATAAAGCCTCATCAGCCACCACGACGGATTGCGAGCTAGAGAAACAACGCAAAGAAACAAGGACAAAGCATAGGATGGACCATGGAGAAGGAATCACAAGTGGCGATCTTCATGAGGAGCAAGTTGATAGGCTCTTGGAGAAATTAATAGAGCTCATAGAAGGAAACCGTGCAAAATTCACACAGCACTCAATAGAATACTTCCACCAGGTAACGCAACTGTTATCCACACTAGCCAATGCGTTTGTAGAGTCAAGTCTACCACACAGGGATGTCCCACCAAGTTTGTCGACAAGCAGGTCGAAGTAGAAGTTGGAACATAGCCAAGCATTGTGTAGATTTGACTGAATGCAATGGAAACAGGTGACGAGGACCTGGACATAGAACTAAGGAAGTATGAATCCATCATGGTAAATTTCAATCTACTACTGATGTTTTCACTACAGAGGATTCAAACCACAACAAGTGCAGAAATCCGTGAATGTGAGGCCATAATCCATAACAAGATGGTGAGGTATAAGCAATAGGCATGCCTCAGAGATATGGAGGAACAACGTCTCCAAGAAGAGAAATCCCAGACATTAGTTGAAAAAGAGAAGGCTATAGTATATAGAATCCGGTTGGAGGAGGCGATATAAAAGGCATGCGAGGAAGCCTCTAAGGTAGATCAGGAAATACTACCAGAAGCGAAAGCTATCTTGATATGCATTGTTATGCTGACCTACGGAAATAAAATATAGATCTCTAGGCAAGGTTGATACCTAGCACACCAGCGAAACAAATTCAGGGAAGGAAGAATGCGATCAAGGAAGTCGTGATGGAGATCACGGAGATGGAAAATACATCCCAGATAGTCGCAAAGGGTGTGACATATTTTTAGGGAAGCCTTGTCCAAGACGAATAGAAAACTGAGATGAAGGTGCAACTCAGCGAAGCAGAAACACAGCTGGAATCATTGAAGGGATCGATTAAAGCAGTGCCCTCTGTTAACACCCAAAACGTGCTCACTAGCTCATTTTCATTTGAACATGACCCATTTGTCCACTTTTCCACCATTTGAGCCTCTAAAGCCATCAAAAGGTCACCAAAAGACCATAATACACCCCCTTTTCCCCTCAAAATGAATATTTTTCCTCAAAAAGCATAAAAAACCCTAAAAAAGGGTCCAGAATTCCCAAAAATATTAAAAGGGAATAAAAATATTCAAAATATTCAAAAAGGAAAAAGGAGGGAAAAAGGTAGCTAAACCATGTTGGTCAATACCATTGGTTTCCTCAAAACCATAATGGTATTCCCCACCACCAAAAACTATAATAAGGTGGTAGGGGTTCCTCATTTTCCATCCATTCATCATCCTATCCCCACGCTGTCAAAATCTCTCATGACACTTTTGGCCATTTTCAACGTCTTGGAGAAGAGACCATTGGAGCTTGGAGCTACTCACCCTTGGAGTTGCTCAACACAAATCCTCACCATTTGAGGTATCTTAATACAAAAAATCCATTCTTTTATTTCTTGTTATTTCCATGAATCGTTTTTAAATTTATTTGTTATATGCACATGTTAGTTTAGATTTATATTTAATTCTTAATCATTTTTTATTTCTATATTGAAACTGCTATCACATTGTTGATAGGTTCCCATTGCACAAAGCTTGGTTGAAAAACCAAGCCAACATTTTTTGGCGACTCCGCTGGTTTCGAATTCTTAGATCTTGGTTTTTTTATTTAGATCTTACTTTTTGTTAGTGTTAATCATTTTAATTCATAGATCTTCCATCCTAGACAGCAGATCCATTTATGTTCTAGATGTTGGCCCTTTCTATTGCCATTAAAAGCCTAAAATTTCCATTTTCAAGTTCATTTTTCGGCTTTCACCTCGCGGCTTTTCGACTGACAGTCGCGCGGCTCATCGCGACCTCGCGGCTTTTTTCCGCACAGCACGCCACGGCTTCGCGGCCATTTTGCACGCTACACATCGTGGCTTTGCAGCCGAAACCCGCACTACACATCGCGACTGTGCGACCGAAACCCGCACTGCACATCGCGGTTGTTTCCCCCAAAACCTGCGATGTAGCTCTTTTGAATTCGGCCAATTTTTTGAAAAAAAAAATTTGCTGTATTTTTTGCCCATTTAGCATATTTTATAGCATTAGTTTTTCTGCATTTTTACAGCCATACTAAATCTTTTTCTATTTATATATGCTCCATTAAAAGTCTTTTTAAAAAATTTCAGTAATTGAAAGAAAGTTTTTTCTACATTCTATTTAGATCAAAGGTTTTACTGTTTTATGTTCAATAATTTGCCCAAGTAATTTTCTAAGAGATCCATTTATTTCTTCAAATATTTATGTTATTTGCTTCCCTTTAAATTATTTCAAAGATCCATTATTTTTGAATAGTTTTTTCAAGCATTTACATTTCAAAAACGCCTTTAGTTTTTGCAAAACTGGAAGCGTCTTTTCTTTCCTTTGTAATCAATCGCCGAAGCGAGAAAATCAATTTAAGTTTAAATACCACACTTGCACCCACTCTGCCACATAATTTAAACTGAGCCTTAAAATTTACCTTAAACTCAACAAACTTTTAACCCCAGTTGGGGAGCACTTAAAAGAATCATGTAGTTAGGTAGAATTGAGGAGATAGGTGTTCCAATAACACCCCTCAATTATTACATTTGAGACATAGTGGTTGTCCTCTACGGTACCAAAATCCCTTATAATTTTGACACAGTTATCAACCAATTTATCGGGAAGGCCTCTCCCTTAGGAGGGTTGAAGTAGCTAGACTGGTTTCGAAAGTCTGAGTGGAATACCGCAATCCATTCAGTAACCAAAGGATACCTTTCGAAGTTCTCGGTGTACACCCAAGAGGGGGTACAACGGTGATAGAACCAAATTGCATATTCACCCAACTGAACGTGTCATGAATGGGGTATCCTAGTTGCCACTCTTTAGGATTGTCTACCCGGTGTCCCTCCTGGTAGGGGGATATCTAGCCGTTGATGCAACACTCTATATTGTCTGACTTGGATTTCATCACCTTGTAGAGAATATCATTTGTTGACTCACAATACTTCTAGTTAAGTGTTTGCATGATACAATACCCACCTTTGGTCTAGTGAGCACCACTTTTTTCTAGGAACTGTTTGACTTTTGGTATTCTGACCACTTTTTTGGATCCCTCCACTTATTATAGCACAACTGTTATAATAAGTGCTTTTGAGGTTGGTTGTTGGCCTGAGAGCCATTACTTTTTCACTCCCCTCTTGCACACATTGTTGCACTAGGGTTTCGAGTCCTTTACATCACCACCATCCACTGGAATTTTTATACATTTCTCACCATTGAGAATTTAAGACGGTCCCGCCGTTTTTAGGGTGAACCCCCTCAGTTCGGTGCCCTTGACTTGACACATCATCAGCATAGAACAGCGTCATCCGATTCTGACGCACCTCACTTCACATCTGATTCTGAGGCTGAATCCGAACACCCCACTGAAACATCACCAACCAACACCATGGCTGGATTACAATACGATCCCCTTTTCACTAGTACTATTGGAGATACATCGACAAACCCTACTACTATCGTGCCACCCACGGTAACAAAAACCCCATTAGGCATGCCTAATATAGGGGCCATTCCCCCTTTAGGTATGCCCAACACAAGGCCACCACCTGTTATGGGTATGCCCAACATAGGGGTCACACCCCCTCTCATTACCACAACCCAGATCAAAGGAATTCCTAGCACTATTCCTAACCCCTCTGCAACCCATGTTTCACTTGGAAGAACTGGCCTTTCCCACACCACATCAGTTGGAGCACACATACCTTCCATACCTAGCATACCCTTAGGGGCCACTGGACCACTACATAATGCTACCATTAACAGTTATGTCCCAGCCACTACATCACACCCCTTGGCCAGTCTACCATTTCTGGCAAGTTTGAATTTGCCAGACTTGGAAAGACTAACTAATGATCCTATTAGACATGACCCCATTTGGCCCCCCATGCCCACAAAGCTTCCCTCAGACATCCAAAAGTTTGAAGGAAAACCTGGGGAAGATCCCCCAAACCACATAATGTCATTTCACCTATGGTGTTCATCTAACTCCATAGTGGATGACTCCATTAGACTAAGACTGTTGCAACGAACGTTCACTGGCTCTGCAGCCAAGTGGTACATTGAACAACCACATGGGACCCACCATACATTTGTGTCCCTCGCCTCCACTTTCCTTCAGTTTTTTCAGCTACCTGTACGCTATGATGCAGGAGCAGAAATACTGTTGTCTTGTAGACAAAACACAGCTACCCACATCACCGACCATATCCATGAGTGGTGCAAGCATCGTAGCCTCTGCAAGATAAAACTGGACGACCATATAATTTTGGATTGGTTTCTCAAATCACTCCTACCCCTCAGAGCCAAGGATGTAGCTTCTGAACGACCCCAGTCGGAAGAAGAAGCCATTCTAAAAGCCCAGCAGTTTGATCTGATCTACGCCCAGTGTGGCTACCTGTATACCATTTTACCTGATTCTCCCCGCGGTGATTCCTCCTGGACTGACGCGCCAAGGGAATCCCATGCCGCTAACGACATCATTGGACAAGTTCCATCCCACAACCAACCATTTTCCATTATGCGCAATAATAACAACCTCGATCTTTCGCGAGCCACATCTCACTCCGGAGATACAACTTCGTATGCTCCCATGGCCCACCCCCACCACACTCATAGACCCCCATGTCCACCACAGTGTTATGGTCACACACCTTCAGCCCATCCACCTCTGGTTGCACCCCCTACATATTACCATCAGCAGGCCACACATGCTCCTGTTCACTCACATGCCCCAACGGCTTATTTCCCACCACAAGTAGTCCTTGCTGCACCACAACCTCCAATCGCTCAAACTTATCCTCCAAACAACAACAACGCTACCCCCCGCCAACCAAAACCCTGATCGACCATCGAAACAAGGTAAGAACCCCAATTTACGAACAAACCACCCATGTTCCATATGCGGGGTATACAACCATTATACACACACTTGCCCCCATTTGGGGCGAGCACGCCAACTGTGGTTTGATGACGCCCAACGCCAAGGGAACGTGGCACAACCAGGGCCACCTCCTCAACCACAACCCATGGTGCTGCAGAATCCTTTTCCCACATAAGGAGTGGCAAACACTCATCCGTTGGATCCTCCTCAAGGAACCACAGCACCACAACATCAAATCACATATGCTGCACATACAAACCAACCGATGGATTCAAGTAGTCATCATCTCCTTATGATGTCATCATCCGACATGAATCTCCAAACACGTCGAAACCAATACACCCCCACTGCACCTAAAAATGTTCTCACTATGATTGAACAACTAGTTCAGAATGCACCTACATCGTTCGTCTCCACAGTTAGACCCAGATTATACTCGGAATCACCTATGACTTCCACATTCCAATCCATCCCACCCCCTTTGAATATAACTAAGATATTTGATTTGTGCACCCTCTCGTAGAACACACAGGTACCAAACCAATAGCCCCCTTTACTCCCGCAACCACCCTTAGTGCCAACTCACGTAGGAGCCACACCAATTCATACTATCCCATTTTTATTTCCCCTTTTAGGCACCATCAGCACACCAGTCATGGCTACACTTAATCTCCCAGTATTAAAATTAGGACTACCTGTTTGGTACCTACATGCCCCAACCTCTCCTCCGACACCGAATGTCATTTTACAACTAGTGCAACCCATCAATACTTCTAACCGTCCACCCCCTGGTGTAGTAAACATCCAGAATCGACCACCTCCAACAAAAGCCACCGCATCAACATCCAATTATACTCCCCCACCACTTCGAAACACTAGGGGCATAGGTCCACAAACCTACACCATTGGACCCACAACTCACACCCCCCCAGCGACCCCCAAGTTGGCGAAGAATCCCCCAACAATCCGCATACCCCCCAAGTGCTCTTTGTGCGACGACATAGGCCATGCCACCCATCAATGTCCACAGTTACCAGCACTTCAAGAACACATGAATATGTTGGATGACGAAACCAATGTTCCAGTAGTCAAACTAGAACTCCCCCCTCAACCTCGTGATAAATCATTGTGCACAAACCATCCTTGTGCAATATGCGGAATCTACGGCCATTAATCACATCACTGCCCCAATCTCCCAGATTACAGAGCAGCACTGTACGAGTTGAATAACGTCGACCTAGAGATATCCCCTCTTCTCATTAAGGAAATTCATCCCCCACCATCTTCCTCCTCGGAAGAAATTAACACCATTTACATGATTTCCACTGGATACCCCTCTGTTCGGTCGGCCCCTTCCATTGATCCCTTTGACACACATATTCAACCCTTTCAAATCGACGAGGAAACCACATGTCCACAACATGGGGGCAGGCCCAAAACATTTCCTACTCATAATCATCATGATTCTCATCGGAGATACTGGGGACATCCACCGCACAAGAGGAACCCTCCATCATCATATCATCACTTCAGTATGCCACCACATCCCATAGCCTCATGGTATACCCCCCCTCTAGTAGTTGCTCAATGCCCTATTGATCCCTCTCTAAGACAACATCTGCACCACATTGACACCTTTGAGTTAAGGGGTATAATAGATTAACTTGACCCTGGGATAGGGGGCATCATCAATAATTTTGAACCTTCCCCATCACATCTATTTCAGTATTCCAAAGATCCCATTGTTCAAACCAACACATATGTGATCCACAATCACAAACCCCATGCACATAGCATGGTGGTAGGTCATTAACCCTGATGACTTTTTCACATGCGTGATCTCAACCATTTTTGAGGTAACATATCACTTGTATATTTGATTTGATTTGATACACCTAGTATTCTTCCCCCGTGGGTCATCATTTCCCCCACCACATCATCCTTGGCTTGGTGGGCTCACCTTTATTTGTAGCCATTTTTTAACCTAGTTATTTCCTTTGACCATTCCGAAGTCCTTATGACCTCCATTTTTCACACCATTTGCACCGCCGGATTCATATTTCCATGCCCGTGATGATGCTTGAGATCATTTCTCGCTCTCACCAAAAAAAATTGGGCATTTTTCCCATGCCCCTCGTAGCCTTGATTTGTGTGCCACATCGGCCGTAGTTCATTTTTTACGAGTCTTATATTTCCGTATTTAGTTTTCCGTGCTCATGATGATGCTTGAGATCATTTCTCGCTCTCACCCCCATAATTTTTGGGCATTTCTCCAAAATGCCCCCCATCGCCTCGGTTTGTGTGCCACATCGGTCGTTGCCCTCTTTTTTGAAAAGTCTTATATTGCCGGATTCAGTTTTCCGCACTCGTGATGATGCTTGAGATCATTTCTTGCTCTCACACCCAGATTTTTTGGGCATGTTTTATATGCCCCCTTGTCGCCTCATTTTGTGTGCCACATCGGTCGTCATCCATTTTTGACGAGTCTTATATCGCCGGATTCAGTTTTTCGTGCTCGTGATGATGCTTGAGATCATTTCTCGCTCTCACCTCCAGATTTTTTGGGAATTTTTTCCCATGCCCCTTGTCGCCTCGGTTTGCATGCCACATTGGCCATTACCCAATTTTTACAATCTTTATGTCACCGGATTCAGTTTTCCACACTCATGATGATGCGTGAGACCATTTCTCGCTATCATCAAAACCTTTTTGTTTGGTATAATTTTATCCCTTTTTTGGGCCAAGCAATTCTTTTATGAAAAAGGCACTTAGGGAGTTTTTGTTAAGCTCTTTTATGACTCCTAAAACAATGAAAAGATTGTCGAGCAACCTTTCTTCCTTTCATGCTCACTAAATGTATCTGAAAGGGCATCTACCTGGTATAAGTTTACCCCTTTTCCGGACCTTGTAGACTAATTACGAGAAAAGAATACTCTAGTCACATCGGCTAGACGAGTTCTCCATTTGCATCATTTTATGCTTTTCGGGCCTTGGAGACTAACTTACGAAAAAGAACACCAATGGAGTCCACTTACCACTTTCAGACTCTCTAAACATGAAAGCGACCACGAGCAATCACCATCCTGAGCTCGTATAAATACACAGGACGGTACTCCACCAGTACTACAGAGTCTTCTGATCGTTTTTAGACTCCTTAAAAACAAAATCACCCATGAGCACGAATAGTCCTAGGCTCACAAAATCCATAGGATAGTATCATTTCAGACCACACTTTTATCCCTTCTTGGAGCTCATTAAAACTATGAAGAAGGACCCAATGGTGCTTCTCGGCACCACAACAGATCACGTCTACTCATATGGCAGCTTCCCCATTTTGGTCGCCTTTGTTCAGAGTATTCTGCAGTATGTCACCCTAAGAATCCCTCAACAGCACCCATCAGCTTGACCCCCCAGAGTCAATACATACCCTTCAGTCCTTAAAAGCTATGATCCCCACACCTACAAGTCAGTTCCCTACGCTGCCAGGTCAACCATGTCATCATGCTCTGAACAAAGGAAGTTTGAGTCCACCCACTCTATGACCCCAGTTACTTCCCATCCTCACAAGTATGTCAGTCCTACCATCAGTACTACCACACTTCAGTTCTACACCTCGTGCTCCTATCAAGGAAACATCATTGCCTTGTTAGTTGCTGGTCTCCCTCTGTCGACGACAACCAAATTTATTCCAGAGGATAGACCTAGAGGTCCCTGTGTCTTGGAATCATCACCATTTATGATGAGTGCCTACGAATCATTTCAAGAAGAGTCCTCAGTGCCTCTCCAAATGGTTGTTTCTCACATGCTTAACTTCAACACCTTGATCGCATCGTTGAGACTTGCACTGGGTATTGGTCCTTTCAGTTGTTTATTGAAGACCCCGAATACCGCCTGACTCTTCCACATTCGAGAGTATACTCATGGAAACAACCAGTTACATTTTTCCTATAAATATCTGGGTTGCACATGGTGACAGTATTCAGATGTACCCCAGTTTTATACTCCCTCGAGTATACAGTTACATATACTCCTCAGAGTTGACTCAGAGTCATTGAGTCTCTACAGATGTTGGAAACTTTCAGATTCAGCAGTTCATCAACCCTTCTGAGACCTTGTTCAGAACGGTTGTCGCTTTATTCTAGTGTATCAGTTATTGAGATCAGTCATGTTATGATCATGAGTACATCCCAAAATAGTGTCCCCTTTGGACCATTATGATGTACCAGCAGATTTTTTTATGTATTATTCAAGTCCCCCTTCTTGGGACTAATTGTTATGTATATGTCTTGATACGAGCATGGGTATGCCTGCCTCATCCATTATCAGAGATTATTCCTCATTCATATTGAGGCCATGTAATATTTTTTTTTTTTGCAGCTTCCAAGGGTCATGGATCCAGTCTCCAACCGGTCTCTTCTCTTCCCCAAACCCCAGGAAAAATACAAAAGAACTATGATTTCTATCGGCCATACGTTGAGCTCTTGCCCTCACACATCAGGGGGCAATCTATTAAGACCCAAAAAGTGTTCACTAGCTCATTTCCATTTTCACATGACCCATTTGTCCACTTTTCCACCATTTGAGCCTCTAAAGCCATCAAAATGTCACCAAAAGACCATAATACACCCCTTTTTCCCCTCAAAATGAATATTTTTCCTCAAAAAGCATAAAAAACCCTCAAAAAGGGTCCAGAATTCCCAAAAATATTAAAAGGGAATAAAAATATTCAAAATATTCAAAAAAGGAAAAATGAGGGAAAAAGGTACCTAAACCATGTTGGTCAATACCATTGGTTTCCTCAAAACCATAATGGTATTCCCCACCACCAAAAACTATAAAAAGGTGGTAGGGGCTCCTCATTTTGCATCCATCCATCATTCTATCCTCACGCTGTCAAAATCTCTCATGAGACTTTTGGCCATTTTCAGCATCTTGGAGAAGAGACCATTGGAGCTTGGAGCTACTCACCCTTGGAGTTGCTCAACACAAATCCTCACCATTTGAGGTATCTTAATACAAAACATCCATTCTTTTATTTCTTGTTATTTCCATGAATCGTTTTTAAATTTATTTGTTATGTGCACATGTTAGTTTAGATTTAGATTTAATTCTTAATCATTTTTGCTTTCTATATTGAAACTGCTATCACATTGTTGATAGGTGCCCATTGCACAAAGCTTGGTTGCAAAACCAAGCCAACACCCTCACTGATATAGATGACAAAGCCTGTGGAACTAAAAGGAATGAAGCAACACATAATTAAGGCACGTGAATGGAAGCAAAGAAGGGAAACACACCTGGAGGATTTCCAAACAAAAGCATAAGTCCTTGCAGTACAAATAATGGAAGCAATGAAACAGTTCAAGCATCATCTGGAGGAAGCGCAACAAAAATGTTGCAAACATCCAACAGACCAGTAGGTGGAAGAATGTACACAGCTCAAAGCATCAACGAAGGAAGTGGTCGACCAGATAAAAAATGCATAAGACGATTTTACACAACAGGTGAATTCACCAGAGGTGTCCAGTTGAGGTGGCTCGAGGGCGAGCCACAAGTTTATGTTGGGGGCCTATTGGCACAGGGTTAGACCACACTCTAGGCAGAAAGTGCGGAAGCCGATAACAGGGAAGGAGAACTATCCATGGAAGAAAGGGCCATTCGCGGAGAACAAGGAGCCGACCTAAGTGCAAGCTTGGTTTTGTTAGTTAGAAAGGGTCATTTGGACCATTTTGTAACCGCCATAGTTGGCTATAAATATGAGTATGATTGTAAGCCTAAGGGCATCTTAGCATGATAACATCAATTGAATGATGGCCAAGCGGATTCTTTGTGTAATGTTTTTCTCTTCCTTCAACAAGTTTTGTATGGATCCGCGATAAGTGTTTGAATTGTCGCAAGGAAGGTTGAACCACAGGTTTTTGATGAGCTAATGCATGAAGATGTTTGAGTATGTCTCTTTTGTATTTCTATTTGTGTTGAATGATAAGTACTGTGATATGCTTAAGTACTATTATTTTCGTTGATGCGATCGCCATTTTTATCCTATTGATGTGAATGTCGAATACACATTGAATATGCGAATGATGAATGTATGTTTAATTTGGTATGAATGATGCGAAGCTGAATCTCTAGTGTCTGTAGCGATAGAGTAAGATAGATGCATGTCCTTCCCCCACTATGGAAACCTCCTTCCTACATTCCCCTTAATCATCTCGGGTAAGACTTCACTCACTTCGTGGGTGTTGCTGGAAAGGGTAAAACCTTTCCGGGCTAGTGCTTAAGGGTGTTTGGTTGGTATTTTTTGACGGCACTATGAAGTGAACCCCTATCGATAGAACTATGTCAATAGGAGGAACGAGAGCACATGTTCCATACACGGATATGGGTCTAGCACAACCCATTACATCTGATTGTGGACAACGGTATCCAGAATAACTACATTTCTGAAGATCTTGTGAAGAAACTAGGTCTTGTCACCACTCTGTATCCTCAGCCTTATGACATCGGTTGGATGAAGGATGGACAGGAAGTATAGATCACCCGACAATGCAAACTCTCCTACTTCATAAAGCATTTTTAACATGAAGTACTTAGTGACGTAGAACCACTCTCTATATCCGATGCCTTGTTTGGTAAACCTTACCTATGGGATCTCCATGGAAGCTATTAGTCACAATGGTATAAGGTGATTATCAAAATCCAGAATCGATGGTACAGCATTCCGGAGCGACGACCTATACCAACGGTTTCAATGATATCTGCTAAACAGACAAAGAAGCTCATCAATCATGCTCAAAAGTTCACATTAATCATGATCAAACTAGAACATTCTAGGAAGATTGCAACGATGAGTCGACTCGCCGACCAAAGCAGCTCCCGATAGAAGCAGTTGATCGAGAATGTTTTCGATGAGTATTGGAGTTTATTACAAGAGTTGGATGGAGTACCTCGACATTTCCAGGTAAAACACTCCATTAAACTTGCTCATGGTTCTTCTTTTCCTAACGCATTTGTTTACAGAAGATCCATTCTTGAAAATGAAGAGATTCGCAGAAAAATCCAAGATTTGATCGACAAAGGTCATATCTGACCTAGCTCCTCTCATTGTGGAAGTCCAGTCCTCCTCATTTCAAAGAAAGATGAGACTTGGCAGATGTGCATCGACTACACGACACTCAACAAAATTTCAGTAAAGAATCCCTACCCTCTGCCACAGATAGACGATCTCATCCACTATCTGAAAGGTGCTAAATTATTTTCTAAGCTCGAACTCAAGTTGGGATATCATCAGATTCCAATCGAGCCCTTAGATGTCTGTAAAACAACTTCCAAGACCAAGGAAGGATTATTTCAATGGTTAGTCATGCCTTTCTGGTTAACCAATGCACCTCCTACCTTCATGTGATACATGGACAACATTATTTGACCCTCCATCGGAAAATGGGTCATTGTCTACCTTGATGACATATTGATTTTCATTCGATCATGGGAAGAACATGTCGAACAAATTCGACAAGTCCTCGACACTCTCCAGCAACATCGATTTTACTTGGACATGGACAAGTGTACCTTTGCGATGAAAAACATCAAATATTTGGGGTATGTAATTGACTCTGTAAACATTCACGTCGATCCATAAAAGTACAGATCCTCAAATATTGGTCCATTCCTCAAATCATTCAAGAACTCAGAAGTTTTCTTGGTTTGGCCCTTGAATCAGTTGATGAAGGGAATTGGAAAAACTGTCTTCAAATGGACATCGACATAACAAGAAGCTTTTGAACAGCTCAAACATAATATTTGCACTGCACCAGTACTTGTGTTACCTGATTTGCATTATCCATTTGAGATTGAGACGAACGCATCGGACTATGCCTTGGGCGTAGTGATCAGTTAGTCTGGTTACCTAGTCACTTTTCATTCTGAAACTTTTAATGGCACAATTAGAATATATTCGACATATGAAAAAGAACTGTACGCCATTGTGCAAGCTCTCAAGCAATAGAGGCATTACATCCTTGGCAAGGAAACGGTCATCGTCATTGAACTTAAGTCTCTATAGTTTGCTCTGACATAGTCAAAACTACAAACAAATCGACAGGTTAAGTGGATTAATTACCTACAAAAATTCCAGATGGTTATTAAGTATCGGAAAGGTAAAGATAATGCCGCCACCAATTGTCTAAGCAAACCGCCCATTACTCTCCTTTTTGCAGTGATGAGTATGCATGGATATGCCACCACTACTTGAACTCATTTGTATCAGGAAGACATCGAATTTTCACTAGTATACTAATAGCTTCAGACTGACAAGTCGTTGACCGTCGACTATTTCCTGAAATACACCTTGCTATACAAGCTTGGACAGCTTTGTGTACCAACCGGTGAGCGTTGACAGCAGCTCATTTGGGACGTGCACTACACCAAGACTACATGACACTTGCTCTTTCGCAGAAGTATTTATTTTTTCCTACACATAAAACTGACATCAACAAGTACATTCGATCATGCGTGGTTTGTGCCATTGCTAAACCGCCTAATCGACGATAGGGATTGTACACACCTCCGCTAGTTTCTAATCGACCATGGGAATCTATTTCTATGGACTACTTGATGGGATATCCTACTACCAAACATTAGCATGATGCGATCTTAGTAGTAGTCCAAGATGGCCAATCTCATACCATGCAAGAAGACCATGACAGCATAGCAGACTTCTCAGCTCGTCTTCACACATGTTTGGAAACACGTTGGTTTACACACAACCATTAATTCCGAACGAGATGCCAAATTCATCAACATATTTTGGAAGACTCTTTGGCAACAGTTGGACACACGACTCTCATTGTCGACAACTTTCCATCCTCTGACTGATGGACAGAAGGAAGTTCTGAATCGCTTGGTAGTACAACTGCTTCACATGTACAACTACAAGCATTGACACACATGGGATGAAAGTATTCCTTACATACAACACAGTTACAATTGTGCTCAACACAGCTTTGTAGGAAAGAGTCTATTTGAGATCTGTTATGGATTTCAACCCTCAGTTCCTATCAACTTGATCAGCTCCTTGACACAGCGAAACTCCGACACCGACTATAGCTAGCGGAAGTTTATAAAGCCTTGAAGTTTCAAGATCAAATCTGTGACATCTAGAAGAAAGCACATGAAATTTTGCAACGAGAAAACAAGAAATCCAATGCTCGACACGACAAGCATAGTATTCCTCATTCATTCCAAATTGGGGATAAGGTCTAGCTACATATCAAGAAGGAGCACTTCACTGGTTCATTCAAGAAGATTAAACCTTTGTGATATGGTCCATACAGTTTTCTCTGACAGATTGGAAAAAATGCTTTCCAACTTGACATTCCTACATGCCTAGGTCTGCATCCAGTATTCAATGTGGATCTACTTCGACCATACCTTGCACCACTATTGGAACAGAATGACTTACCGATAGAAAAACCCGAGACATAAATCAAGATGTTCATGAGCCTCTTCCTCGCGACACCATTGTAGGATGACGAGTACGCCATACAAGTATGAACGCAATTCCTTTGTTTCAGGTTTCTAAATATGGATAGATCCCAACACAAGGAAAGTGGTACTCTGCTACTGAACTGACCAACAAGTTTCCTCACATTCACGAGAAAATAATGGGGACCATTGTTTCTTAAGGAAGGAGGTATGATCCACATCGCAATTGGAATTATTGTTGGATGCTAACTTTGACACATCTTCGACAAGTCATCGACACCGACACAACTTTTACAAGTTTCGACTTCGACATGACTTCGAAAAATCTACAACTTTGACAAGTTTCGCTACCTCACAGTTTCGCGACATTGAAATGTAGCGTCGATCTACGACTTGTGACTGTCGAACTTCGACAGACTGTCTCTCTGTCTTCCAGTCGACTGTAATGGTTGAACTGTCAAACCATTCTAACTTATTTTGTAATTGAACGTAACATGCAAGAACCCAAGCGTCTCAGCACTCTCTATATAAGCATGTAAACTATTGTAATATAGAGCATAGAATCAATCGATGAACTTATATCCAGTAATAGAAATAAGTTCTCATTCTTCCATATTGTATGTGTACATTTGTGATATATCTATGTAGTGTATTCCTTCTTTGCACATTTTGTTTCTTAAGCTTCCGCCATAACAGATCTGACTTATTCAGTCTAACTATTGTCCCCCTCATGCTTCCTTGCCACGTGCGGATCACAACTACTGACATAAGTATTCCGGAGTGTAAGTTGTATTTCATCGTTCCATACTTTTCCACCATCTTCCATTGATCTGTAGTGGGTATTTCATAAATCATCATATCTTTAACCAAAACCTTCATTTCTACGTGATCGGTAATGGATATTGGGGGTATACTTTCACCGATCATGGCCAAATTATTTAAAATTTGAAAGTCATCTGAATGTTTTTCCAATAAGATTTTCCTTGTTAAAACATGAGTTAAATCTTCAACTTTTTCATGATTCATTCTGACCTTAAATAATAATTCTTTGTAATTACTCTCAAGAATCAACTCATTATTTTCTTCCCAAAATGAAGGTAATCCTTTCTCAATTGACTTTATAAATTTCTTCTTGAAGTCTGCAATCTGTTTTTTCATGTGTTCAGCTCTAGCTTGAACATTTTCAATATGTGCATGTTTCCCAAGCACTCTCCTTGCCCAAGTTATGACTGATACTCTGTTTTTTATTTTCATAGCTTTCAAATCATCTTCTGTTAGAGTATTTATAAAATATATAGCTTTTTGGGATGCATCTTTTGGTTTTCTGTTCAATATTTCCTTCATGGATGTACAACTTTGCAAGATTTCATCTGCTACCTTTTCTTTTTGCTTCATGACATTAAAATAGGGTCTAAATTTTGTAGCTTCTTCTAGGTTTGAATCCCATATCAAATGTTTTGCACCGTACATTTGGAGTTGCGCTGTCACCTAGGTTATGAATCTTTGATTTCTGTCAATTAGATCTTTATTCTTATCTTCTAATTCTTTTATTTCCTTGTCCTTTTTTATGATTTTCTTCTTCTAGTCTATGTTTCTCTTCTTTTAATTCCTTTATCTCCACCTCTTTCAAGCTAACCTAGGACATAGCTTGGATGAGATCATTTGTACTTGCTTCTCTGCCTGTCTAATTAGTTCCTTGTTGTTCTTCTGCTATGGCTGCCAATTTTCCTTTAAGATCTTCAACTTGGTTTTTGAGACTTATCCTATATTTTTCCCATTCAACTTCTTTTTCTATAAAATTCTGCAACTTTGCTTTGTTTTCATCCAAGTCATGAGATAAGCTTTCTCTTTCTTGTTCCAACACAGTCAATTTTGAAGCTTGAATTAACTGTGTTGTTGGGATCTTGAATTTCTTCTTGAGAAGATGAATAGAATTTTCTTTTTCCATCAATAAATTTTCCTTTCTTCATGTTTTTTGGCTCCATCATTATCTTCCATCAGATCTATCTGCAACATTTTAATTTGATGTTGATGATTTTTATTCTCAATTTTTTCCTGCCTCAACTAGGCTTCCAACCTGTTAACTGTTTTTTGCAACTTTGAAACTTTCAAAGTAGCCTTCATTAAATATGTATAAATAACTTCCCCAGTCTTCCTGTGCAGATGAATCTTGTATGGGACTGTTATTTTTGTCAAATTCAATTTCATTTCTGTAACTTTTTCATCAGATGACACAGCTAATTTCTGTTCCTGTCCATATTTAATAGACATTTCTGCTCTTGACTGAAATCTACTAGTGTCACCAGTTTCCTTAGCTTCCTAAAATTTGTAATCAAGCACTTGAAATTCTTGGAGCTTGATATTTCTCTGTGTTCTTCTCTTTTCATCTGCAAATACAACCTAACCACTTTGGGGATTTGCTTTAAGTCTCTTTTCTCTTTCCTTCTCTTCAATTTATGCATCAATAATTTTTTCAAAACTCCTTTTACTAACCATCTCAACCTTACCTAGAGTAGGTATTACTTCTACTAAACATATTTCTGGAACAGTAGGATTTGATTGAACATGTTGGGGCTTCTTCATCAAATTCATATTGTAGGCGATTGGCTATTTTTGATAATCCCTTAACTTGCGGATGGTCAAAATCCTTACTTTTATTATGTTATCTCCTTTCAGAAATAATGTGGCATTGATCATAATTGACAGCAATTTCCTTTTTAAAATCTAGCTCTTCTAACTGTTTTTCTACAAATGAAAGGGCATACTTATTCTCTACAAAGAAAGGGCCTACTTTTAAGGGAAATTTTATATCAATGGCCTTTTTAATAGCCAAAAAGTGATCATTCTCAGCATTTAATTTTTTACTTATAAATTCCATAGCAAATATCCTTGAGGTCAAAAATGCTGGCAACATGTAAGGTTTTTCATGAATCCATACAATATTGTAATTGTGTGTTGTTTCAACAAAACCCAATCTCCTAATGCCATGTCCTATTTGAGCTGCATCAAATTCTTCATTTTTGGCAATACTCTTGGCAATTCTTCTTAATAAATAAATCTATACACCTCTGATAGAATATGGTTCATGTAATTAAACATATTATCCTCCAATGTGTTTGAAAAAACTAGCTGTGAAAAATGTAATCTTTTTACTTGAAAATAGTAACATCTTCATTAGATAAGACTAGAACCTGAAATGTTTGGTGCTTTGGAAATTCACCAATTGAGAATGAACATTTTCAGCCAAGAATTCATCACATTTAAGGCATGGTATCTGGTTGTACTCTACTCCGGGTATACCAAAACTTATTCTAAAAAGAAGACATAACTGGACTTTTGTTACCACTTTATCACTATCTAGCCCTAAAAACTGAGCAATTAAAGATAGGACAAACTGAGTACCAGCATTGAAAAAAATCATATCCAATGGGTGAGGGTTATCTTCGATTTCGAGGTCGGTATTTAGGCAACTAGTTAGAAAAACTTGCTTGGTTTCTGGGGAAGAATGACGATAATGACTGACTACGGACTCTTCAGGAAAACTTTCTTGTTCATGGGATTGTGACAGTGGTACTTCAAGGGAACTCCTAACAGTGGTATACTCAATAGGAGAAATAATTTTGGAGTTTGAGGAATTCATGATTACTTTCTCAGTCTCCGAGTAATTCATTACGCACTAGGAAACAAACTCGGGAAACCCTGTAATTTGTTCTGGGAAGAAATATATGAAAGAAGATTGAAAAACTCTGTGTATATTTGTTCCTTCTGTATACAACCTATCCAATCTGTCCTTTATGTCTGTAACTGACAATTTAACCACAGGTAAAAAATATCTTTATCCCTGTCTTCTAGGGCATCATTTATCTTGGAATGTTCGACATTTGAGGTTTCTTCCATCCCTTCCAATATATAAATGATCTATCTAATTGATTGGACAGGTTCCAAAACCTACATGACACTAACAAGTATGCAATAGGGTGTGCTCTCTCGCTTTCCTGGTCCGCACACGTTTCAAAATTTTTGCAGCTCCATAAGACAAATGTCAAATGTCAACCCTCACGTGGCTTTCACCCCTTTTTATAACCTTCGAAAGTGGTTTCGCACAACGTATGGGCAGTTTTCCTTGCCAGTCTTTCAATTTCCGAAATTCCCATTTATTGACACATGGATAGAGGTTTCAAATTTTGCAACCACTCTCCTTCTCATTTTGTCATGCATCTCCATGGCGCGAAATGCTTTAGAACCATCGATCTGTCCATTGCTGCTCAATCGACAGTGATACTTGCTCACTTTTTAACCCTTTCCACTTTTAACACAGTCGACAGAGTCTCGACAATCTTCCCTTCTCCTTCCCCAGTGGAAACTCATTTTAGCCGTCGATTTCCCTTAGCACGATATGGACTGTCAGATCATCCATCGCTTTACCATCACTTCCTTTGATATTCTGGAAGACAACCTCCGCTTTCAGATATTATCTTGTTGTGATCTTACTGTTGACGTTACACCTTGGGAAACGCTGAGGACATGAAATGTGGTGGTCGGTTTATCTTTTCGCAACTACTTATTCCTTCTTTTCTTCACGCAACTTAGCGCTACGAAATGATTGTAAACCATCGATCTCTTGATAACCATTCAATCAACCGCAAGACTTGTTCCCTTTTTAACTCTTTACTTTATTTTTCCGGTGAGATCTCATCCCAGTATCCTCCGTGCTCTTTCCTCAACGAAACTTTATTTCCCCCGTTGATCTGGACCATCAGATTATCTCCTCCTTTTAGCTTTACTCCTATGGACACTTTTGGAAATCTATCTCTATTGTCACATCATATTCCACCTTGATCCTAACCGTTAATCTCGTCTTTCCTTTAACACCTCTTCCACGGTCACTTTGGGAACCAATTGTAGCGCTATACATCTTGTTTCTTGTCTATCAAAACTCTAGCACCACTGTTGATTTTTTCTTATGTGATCCTCACCATTGATCTCTTTATATGATTCTCAAAACCGCTCTATTATTCTTTAACCCCTTTCGGACTCTAGCCAACGGTCATGTGGATCATTTATTTAGGAATTGGCCCCTTTCTCACCAAACTTGGGAAAAATCAAAACAATTTTTTATTATCTTTTTCTCATTTAAATATTGAGAAACACTCTTCCAACAAGGAGTTTAGATAGAGAGAAATTAGGGGTTGGTGGTTTTAAAGAGATAGAGATAAAATGGGAGGGATAGGAAGAGAGATATTGGGGTTTGGGAGTTTAGAGAAAGAGAAAGAGATTGGTGGTTAGTGGTTTAGAGAGAGAGATTGGGGGTTACGGGTTTAAAGAGAGAGATTGGAGGTTAGAGGTTTAGAGAGACAAAGCATTGGGGTTAGGGGTTTTGAGAGAGAGATAGAATGAGGATTAGGGGTTTAAAGAGAGAGAGGGAAAGGGAGAGGGATGTTATATTTTCGATAATTTTATTCAAATATTATCTAGGATCCTACTAAAAGAATAACATGCACAGCATAACAACCATAAACACATGAGACATAGAGTTTCCTCAGGGAAAACCAAGAAGGTGAAAAACCCCGCAACTTCCTCAGAGATAGAATGAACACCAATACAAAGATCACAAAGATCAAACCCCAAAAGATAGATGTCTTCAGCAGCTACTCCTCCTCCACTTGTGCACACTCCTCTCTCTCAACTATGCGAGTTGGATGAGTGAGTGAATGAATAGAATGAGAGAGTCACACTCTCTATTTATACAATGACTTGACCTGCCTTTAACCCTAACTGGGACAACTTCCTATGGAATCCTAATAGCCCATCCAGATGACTCATACAGGGCCGACCCCACCAAGGTGGTCTTATAACCCATCAAATATAAGTTATGACACTTACAATGTAACTTGCGACACTTGCAAATACAAATGACGACACTTCCAATCGGAGGAATAATACATCTTCGTTTGGGATACAATAAAGTACAAATGTAATATACAAGTGACTATCTTCCGAAGTTACAAATACATCAAAACCCCCTCTTAATTAGGAAGGTATTCTCTTGACACAGGTCATCAATACATATAGACTCAAGTCTTCAATACTGGAGTTGGATCATCGTCACTGGATCACTGGAGTATCATTGTCACTACTGTTGTACTCTTCATCTCGATCACTGGTGCTATCTCTCAATTCTTCTTGTCATAGGAAGTTCTACAGAGCCAGCCCTTTTTCATATTGGATGTAGGCCCAACCTCCAGTAGGTATTCATCATCTCTGCGAGCGGGCTATCTTGTGGAATTCTCAAGGCTGATATGTGCATCAACAAAACCTCGAAAGAGAATCCCAGGACCGATTACGAGCTTACTTCCCAACCTATAGGATCTCCCAGGAAGCTATTACATGTGACCTCGCAAAACCTCGAAGAGAATCCTAGGGCTAATTACGAGCTTACTGCTCAACCTATAGGATCTCCCAGGGCTGATTACATGCAACTGACCAAAACCTCGAAGAGCATCCTAGGGTTGATTACGAGCTTACTCCTCAACCTATAGGATCTCCCAGGGCTGATTACATGCTATTGCACAACCTATCCATGGCCACGGAGTATCATACTAATACTCATGATCACACTGATCATCTTCGCAAGGAGCATCATCCTGATGCTCATGATCATATTGATCATCATCATACAGTGCATCATCCTGATGCACATTATCATCACCTGATCATGATCATACGTGTTGAAATATTGTAACTTCAAAGAATATTATATTTGTACTTTATTATTCCGGAGGTGTTTCATTCCTCCGTGAAGATCTTATTGTATATCCGAAGATGTTTATTCCTCTGTCGAAATGTGGTAACTTGGGTTATTAGACTTCCCTTATGGGGGTTGGCCCTGTATGTGTTATGTGGATCAAAGGGTTATTAGACCACCCTAGTGGGGTCATCCCAGTCAGTTGTAGTGGGGTGCTTAACCCAGTGGTAAAGTTGGGGCCGACCTAGTTAATATAAAGTACAAGTCGGAGATGCATATAAATAGAGGAGGTGTGTTCCTCATTATACACACACTACACTAACTCAAAATGTAGCGCACTTGTGAGAGAAAGGTCTGCTATGGAGGAGGAGGAGATCATGTCTTTGGTTTGCATCTTTGTATATTGCTGGTCATCTATATTGAGGAAGCTTTGATGGGTTTTCTACCCCATGAGGGTTTCCCAGGATAAATCTGTGTCTCTTGTATTTATGCTGTGCTTGTTGTTTCTTCAGTGATCCTGTATATGCTATTATTGTGAAATGGAATGTAATTATGATATTTTCTGTCTTAGCATAATAAATCTTAACATGGTATCAGAGATAACCTGAAGGAAGGCAATGTATGGCACTTACGACACTTGCTTCACTTGCGACAATTTCAAAGTTTGGGTTTTGTATAGCAAAAACCTGTCATCGTGGAACTTTCACTATGCATCCATTTTGGAGAAGGTTCAGGGTCTGAAACCTTTACAGGTCGTAGATAACATCCCCGGGTACCTTGTGTCCAAAGGACACCCTCATATTTGTTGTACTTTGTAGGTTATGATCAGTACAATTTAGGGTTTCTGCCTCTTCCAAATCTCAGTCAAAATCAGGTGACCTTGGAAAAAAGGTCATAACTTGGGCTAGGAAGCTCCAAATGAAATTTTGTAAAAAGTAACAGGTAGTACGCAGACTGTACTATCTTGGAAAACGTTTTCAGAGGCCGAAGTTGAACCAGTGACACGTGGCACGCCGTACAAGTTCACTCTCCTGTTTTATCCCATAAACAGGTCATGTTGCGACACTTGGCATAACTCTCTCTTAGAAAATCCAACTGAGGTCAGACCTATCGAGTTGGAAAGACGACAGGTCAGGCTACCATAGAAAACGTTTTCAAACCCATTGGATCAAAAAGTTAGGAGTTATAGCAGAAACAATCAGGTACATATTTCTGTCAAAACAGAATTATTTTTTAGCAGATTCATTCATGGCTTCTGGAATTTAGGGTTTCGGAGAAAGTTGTAATTTTTGTAATCGGAGACTATGGCTGGATGCTACTCATCAAAATAGAAATTTAGAGACCAAGATAAGAATTTTTGGTTGGTCAGAAGAGTGGGCTTGATCAAACCCTAGTTCGGGATTTTGATCAGAAAGGTGAAAAATAGGGCTTCTACAAAAGTTGGAATTTATGAAGTCTGTGACCACGGCTGAAAGCTCCTCAAAAAAGTAAGAGATTAGAGATTTGGATCAAACCTTTTCATTGAGAAGAAGGGTGGGCTCCATTAAATCCTAGTTCAGGATCCTGTCCAGAAGATCCATAAGTTTCAAAGGCAATTTTTGAGGGGTCAAATTTTGGAGATTTCAAAATTGAAGTATGCAAGTTTGATCAGCTTAACGAGACACATCTATCCATCCATTCAGAAGTGTGAAAGTCAAAGATTGAATCATTAGGGTTTCTCTAACAAACCCTAATCGAGCTCCAGATCTAGTTTCAGGGGGAGTTGAGGCTAAGGCCTTACATAAGAAGACTACAAGAAATCTCGACAGGTATGACTTAAGGAGATACAGGTTCCAACACAGAATCTCTAAATCATTGAAGAGAACAAAGAAGATATTGATTAGGTATGTTAGACATAACTAAGTAGGTATACTAATCTAGGTATGTTTTCCTATATCAAGTTAGAATCTTACCTTGTGTTAGGACCCCTTATATAATTATACTCGGTATGATTGGTTATGAAGTTAGAAATGTAAGTAATCAAGGGATTATGCATATTATGTCTTTTATCTTGATTGATGATATGCATGAGTAAAAGAAGACTTCCCTGAAATCTTGAATACTAATGTTTATTATCTATGATCATGACTATACATATTCAAGATTATTTAAAATTACAATGTTTTGATAATATTTATAATATACTAATGAATGTATGTTTGTGTATGAGATCATGAGGATGACACTTGAGCATGCACAGTGGTATAGAATGAATAGAAGTTCAAAAGACATATAGAAGATCAAGCGGGAGGCAACCACTCAAACATAAAAGATAAGTTTTTAAGTTGGTATTTGAAATAGTAAATGATATCGCTTGTAATAGTTGTATACATATTTGTATTCCTAGAATATATCATGCTAAGTGTAAACATTCATATAGCATTGAACAATATACTACTAATATGCATATGATTGGTAAATTGGACAAACATTCCATTATTGCTTGTCTAGAATGAAACCTCTTTGCTGACATGTTGAGAGCTGTGCACACTCTTGATAGTATGTTCTGGTAGAGATGGAACGCATCTAGATAGCCATTGTATGCATATAGGATATGGAAAAGTGTTGTACCAAAGTATTGCTCAAGATAGTTGCATAACTATGTAAATGATATCTGTATGCATAATAGGTTATCATGTCAACATGATTTCATGATTATCAAGTATTACTAATCATGTACTTAATTTTGATTTGGAGGAAAGATCATGAAGAATGATGAACACCAAAAAAGTGATGGATGTTCAACAAGAAGATTTGCTAATCAAACAAAATATAGAAGGCTCGTGGCTAGAAGATTCTCTTAGAAAGAGAAAGAGAATCATGACGAGATGTTTTCTCCAAGTGACTAGATAAGACCATTCTCTTAATGGTGTAATTAAAGAAGTGTGAATCAGGTTCTGTATGGGTACCCAGGATCGATAGTCAATTGATGAGCTTAATGATCACCATGGGTGATGTGGATCTCAACCTTTGCTACAAGGTTGAATATGGTTTCTATACACAGATGACATGGATGCAAGAAGGAACTCACCACAGAGTTCGAATGATATTGAGGCTCATATCAGTAGACCCATCTGACGAGAGATGGCACAGATAGATGGCTGCAGAAATGAAAATGAAAGATCTCAGATTGATGCATTACTTCCTAGTTATGGAAGTATGGAAAGGCTCAGAAGGAATCTTTCTCAACCAGGGAAAGTATGTCGAGAAATATTAAAAGGACTTGATATGTTGGAATGACCACTCTCATGGATTCCAACTTGAAGCTGTTAGCTGAAGACTCCTCAGAATTAGTTGATGTGACTCTGTACATATATATTATTAGGTCATTGATGTATCTGACGAATACCAGGCCAGATATATGCCTTGTTGTGAACACCTTGCAATGTCAGTATCTAGTGGAAACTAGATGTGTTCACCTGATAGTTGCAAATCATGTGAAGAGGTACCTAAAAGGTACAATAGACTTTGATCTATGTTATCTTGGAGATCATGACTTCATATGGCTACACAGATGTTGATTGGGTAGGAAGTTTATCAGTCAGGAAGAACACATCGAGAGGATTTTATTGTTTGGGATCAGCCATGATCTCATGGTTTAGTTGGAAGCAGTCTAGTGTGGCTCTCAGCACAAGCGGAATATATGGCTGGTTGCTCTGCTAGTTGTGAAGCAGTATGGCTTCTGAATTGTTTGACTTAGAGATAGACCCAACTATGATCCTATGTGACAAACAGAGTTGTATCAAGATGGCAGAGAATCCAGTGTTCCATAACAAGTCAAAGCACATAGAGATCTGACATTTCTATATACAAGATATGGTGCAGAAAGGAACTATAAAGTTTGAATTTGTAACAGGTTACTGATGTACTAACCAAACCTCTACCTCAAGAAAAGTTTGAGTATTTCCAAGACAATCTTGGAAGGACCCTCCTCGAAAGGGAGAGTGATGTGGTCACTTATGATGAGATTGCCTGCATCGGAAGTGAGGTCAATGATGTGGTTACCTATATTGGTGGTGCCGACAGAAAGGTTGGTGGATGGTCCTCAGACAGGATCTAAGTTGACAAGAGGATTGCATCATCCTTGAACACATGTTCTAAAAGGATCTGTAGGCATATGTCTCCGAGAAAGAAGAGGGATTGCATCATCCTTGAACACATGTTCTAAATTGATCCATAGACATATGTCTTCGAGAATGAAGTCCTTAGTGGACAACTGGGGATTGTATCATCCCCGGACTTCGATCCCTTGAATTGATCCGTAGACGTATGGTCTCCGAGAATGAAGTCCTTAGTGGATAGGTGGGGATTGTATCGTCCCCGGACTTTGGTCCCTTGAATTGATCCATAGACATATGGTCTCCGAGAATGAAGTCCTTAGTGGACAGGTGGGGATTGTATCGTCCCCGGACTTTGGTCCCTTGAATTGATCCGTAGACGTATGGTCTCTGAGAATGAAGTCCTTAGTGAATAGGTGGGGATTGTATCGTCCTCGGACTTCGGTCCCTTGAGTTGATCCGTAGACGTATGGTCTCCGAGAATGAAGTCCTTAGTAGACATGTGGGACTAATCATCCTTAGACTGTAAATCCCATAATTCTGAAAGGAAGGATTGTCTTAAAAGAGATTGAGTGGGACTAATCATCCTTAAACCATAAATCCTGTAATTCCGAAAGGAAGGATTATCTTAAAAGAGATTGAGTGGGACTAATCATCCTTAGACCATAAATCCCGTAATTCCGAAAGGAAGGATTGTATTAAAAGAGATTGAGTGGGACTAATCATCCTTAGACCGTAAATCCCGTAATTCCGAAAGGAAGGATTGTCTTAAAAGAGATTGAGTGGGACTAATCATCCTTCGACTGTAAATCCCGTAATTCCGAAAGGAAGGATTGTCTTAAAAGAGATTGAGTGGGACTAATCATCCTTGGACCGTAAATCCCGTAATTCCAAAAGGAAGGATTGTCTTAAAAGAGATTGAGTGGGACTAATCATCCTTAGACCGTAAATCTCGTAATTCCGAAAGGAAGGATTGTCTTAAAAGAGATTGAGTGGGACTAATCACCCTTAGACCGTAAATCCTGTAATTTCGAAAGGAAGGATTGTCTTAAAAGAGATTGAGTGGGACTAATCATCCTTAGACAGTAAATCCCATAATTCCGAAAGGAAGGATTTTCTTAAAAGAGAATGAGTGGGATTAATCATCCTTAGAACGTAAATCCCGTAATTTCGAAAGGAAGGATAGTCTTAAACATGATTGTGATGGATCTCATAATTTCAAAAGGAAGGATCACTAGAGTTGATAGGATTGTATCGTCCCTGGACCTCGGTTCAAAAGATACGTGATCTGGATTGTACCATCCATGGACCTATGTCCTAAACAGAGCGGGATTGATCATCCTGTAATATGATTGTGTGTGTTGCAGAGTATGCTGCTATTGTGTATACTTGACTGATGAGGATACTTGTATTGATGTATTGATTCTTGTATTGATGATATGTATACTTGTATTGATGAGGATACTTGTATTGATGTATGGATACTTGTATTGATGATATTTATTGATAAGGATACTTGTATTGATGATATGTATACTTGTATTGATGATGTGTATACTTGTATTGGTGTGGATGTTAATACTGATGGTCTCGATGACAATGTTGATGATCGTGTGATGATGATGTTGCTGATCGTGATGGTCTAGATGACGATGCCGATGATCGTGTGATGATGATGTTGATGATCGTGTGATGACGATGCTGCTGATCGTGATGGTCTAGATGATGATGTTGCTGATCGTGATGATCTAGATGACGATGCTGTTGATCGTGATGGTCTAGATGATGATGCTGCTGATCATGATGGTCTAGATGACGATACTGATGATCGTGTGATGACGTTGCTGATGATCGTGAAGATCCAAATGTTGATGTTGCTGTAGTTGTTCAAGTGCTGCAAAAGATAAAGACTCAGTACGAAAGATGTTGATGTTCCAGTATTGAAGATGTTTCAGTAACTGCTTGAGTTATTGATGATGTTGAGAAAGCTTCCAATGATTTATAGATGTATCATGAATGATGTTGATGACTCCTTGCTCGTGCAGATGCTATTATAATATCCTTCTCGTTAAGGGGGAGTGTTGAAATATTGTAACTTCAAAGAATATTATATTTGGACTTTGTTATTCCGGAGATGTTTCATTCCTCCGTGAAGATCTTATTGTATATCCGGAGATGTTTATTCCTCCGTCGGAATGTGGTAACTTGGGTTATTAGACTTCCCTTGTGGGGGTTGGCCCTGTATGTGTTATGTGGGTCAAAGGGTTGTTAGACCACCCTAGTGGGGTGTTTAACCCAGTGGTAAAGTTGGGGCCGACCTAGTTAATATAAAGTACAAGTCGGAGATGTGTATAAATAGAGGAGGTGTGTTCCTCATTATACACACACTACACTCACTCAGAATGTAGGGCACTTGTGAGAGAGAGGTCTGCTATGGAGGAGGAGGAGATCATGTCTTTGGTTTGCATCTTTGTATATTGCTAGTCATCTATATTGACGAAGCTTTGTTGGGTTTTCTACCCCATGAGGGTTTCCCAGGATAAATCTGTGTCTCTTGTATTTATGTTGTGCTTGTTGTTTCTTCAGTGATCCTGTATATGCTATTATTGTGAAATGGAATGTAATGCTGATATTTTCTGTCTTACCATAATAAATCTTAACAATACGTAGCATCATCCTGATGCATATCATCACATGATCATCATGATCATCATCATACATAGAATCACCCTGATGCATATCATCACATGATCATCATCATATATAGCATCACCCTTATGCATATCATCACATGATCATCCTAATCATCATCATGTAGAACATCATCTGAAGCATCATCCTGATGCTCATCACACACCACTTGCATCCACAGCCATGGGAAGGATCCTCCTACCACCATGCTTGGAATGGCTCCTACAAATGTGTGCCATCACTTCCTCCTCGAAGTATCTTCTATCTGAAGAACACCAAGGCTCTCTCTGAAGTACTCGAACTTCACTCTAGCTAGTGGTTTGGTTAACACATATGCTATTTGCTCATCTATCGCAACATATAGAAGCTTCACTTCTCCTCTCTGCACCATATCCTTGATATAGTGATATTTGATCTCGATATGCTTCGACTTGTCATGGATCAATGGGTTCTCTGACAACTTCACACAACTCTGGTTGTCACAGAAGATACAAGTAGCATCCAACTAGAGATCAAATAAATATGACAGTAGATTCCTTAGCCATAGTGCCTCACAATTGGCCAAACAAGCTACGACATACTCTGCTTCGGCTGTACTCAGTGCTACGCAAGATTGCTTCCAACTAAACCAAGAGATCACACCTAATCCTATACTGAAGCAGCACCCCGAAGTGCTCTTCCTATCTGCAGCACTCCCTTCCCAATCTGAATCAACATAACCCTCTAGGTTAACCTTTTGATTCACATCATACTTGAGCCCATAATCAATCGTACCCTTCAGGTACGCCAGAATATTCTTTACAGTAATCAGGCGAACATGTCTAGGATTCGTCAGGAACTGGCTCAAGGTGTTCACAACAAAGAAAATATCTAGTCTCGTGTTCATCAGGTACATCAAGGACCCAATCATCTGACGATACATCGTGGCATCAACCGTCTCTGATGAAGCATCACTTAGGAGCTTCAGGTTCGATGCCATAGGTGTGGCCATGGCCTTGCAGTCCATCATCTCGAACCACTTCAAAATCTCTACTGCATACTTCCCTTGTCCTAGGAAGATTCCATATGCACTCTACCACACCTCCATACCTAGGAAATAATGCATCAAACCCAAGTCCTTAATCTCGAACTCAGCAGCAAGCTTCCTCTTCATGTCGGCAATCAACCTATCCTCACCTATCACAAACAGGTCATATACAGTAGGAGTATCACTGGATTTCCTTGCTCAACCTTGTAGTAAAGTTTGGAATTTTCGTTACTCTTGGTAAAGCCCAAACTAGACAGGAAGCTGTCAATCCTGCAATACCAAGTCCTGGGTTCTTGTTTCAAACCATACAAGGCTTTCTTCAATCTACACACATATGACTCTCTCTCATGTGTCTCAAAACCAAGTGGCTGCTCCACATACACTTCCTCTTCGACTACACCATTCAAGAAAGATGTCTTGACATCCATCTAGTGTATCTTATACTTCATCACTGCTGCGAGAGCAAGTATTGTTCTGATGGAAGTGTATTTGGCTATAGGTGAAAATGTTTCTTCATAATCTATCCCTTCTTTCTAGGAGAATCCACGAGCCACAAACCTTGCCTTGTATTTCTCTATGCTACCATCTGCAGCATGCTTGATCTTGTAGATCCACTTGGAAGTCCCAACAGACTTCCCTTCTGGTCTTGGGACCACATCCCAAACATCATTCTTTAGGATTGACTGGTATTCCTCGACCATGGTATGTTTCCATTCTTTCTTTTATGTCGCTTCTTCATAACTGGAAGGTTCTTTGTTTATTATGTCACATAGTAAGGATACATAGCTGGTGTGTGACCTTGTCCTTTTTATTTCTCTGTGTTCCTCCTCTGGAACAACATACCTCTCTGCATCTTGGATGATATCTCTTGCCCATGCTGGTTTCTTCTTGTGATAGTTCTTCTCACAAGGTGGATCTACAGGTTCTCGTGGATCTTCTATTTCACAATCCTCTCTTGGAACTGCTTTGTTCATGGTGGTGTCTTGTATTCTGGGTACTCTTGGTTCTTCATTGTCTTCAATAGCTGGCTTCTTCGATTTCATTTATGTTGAGTCTTCATCAAAATTCACATCCCTGCTGATGTCAATCTTCTTGAACCCAGGAAAGTAGATTCTGTATGCTTTTGATTTTTCACTGTACCCCACAAATATACCCTTATTTCCTGAAGGATCTAACTTTGTCCTCTTTTCTTTTGGAAGATGTGTATATACTAGACAACCAAATATCCTAAGATGGCTAACTTCTGGTTTCTCACCAGAGAAAACTTCTTCTGGTATCTTGTTGTCAAGTATCTTGTGTGGTGTACTGTTTTGTACATAAATAGTTTCCCTTGCTGCTTCTTCCCATAGGTGCATGGGTAGATCTGGGTCATGATGCATTGCCCGTGCTACTTCCATGATTGTTTTATTCTTCCTTTCTGCAACCCCATTCTGTTGTGGATTGTAAGGAGTGGTAAAATCCCTGTTAAACCCTGAATCACTGCATAATTTCTTGAAGTCCTCTGAAGTGAATTCTCCGCCATTGTCGGATCTAAAGGTCTTGATATTATTATCAGTTTTGTTTTCTTCAAGGCTTTGAATTCCTTGAACTTATCGAACACTTGATCTTTGTTTTTCAAGAAATAAACCCAAGTCTTTCTAGAGAAATCATCAATGAAAGATACATAATATGCATATTCACTCAGAGAAATGGATGACATCGAACCACATACATCGGAGTGTATAATCTCCAAGATTCCTTTTTCCTTTCTTTCACTACTTGGAAATGCCTTCTTTGTGTTCTTTCCTTTTGCACATCCTTAGCAAACACCTTCATGCTTTGACTGGATTTCAGGAAGACCTTCTACTGCTTTTCTTGCAATTGGTAGTGCTCTATAGTGCACATGTGCAAGCCTTCTGTGCCAAAGCTCACTTGGCTCCATGGATTCATGTACCATGGCATGTTCAGGTTGTCCCTTCAATTTGTATAATCCTCCCTCTTGTTCTCCGATCACTACTGCACCATCTATGGTATTACCTTTTGGCCACATAAGTACTGGGCCATCCACAAATGCAACTCTCATCCCCTTTGCATCCAAAGAGGATATAGAGAGAAGATTCTTCTTGAGACCAGGTATGTATAGAACATCTTTCATCTTTAAAGACTTCCCTGAGTCTAACTTGTAGGAGGCTTCACCACTTCCTTTTATAGGGTATTGATAGTCATCCCCAAGTTTCACCTTATGACGTGGCTCATGTTCAGATAGGTCCATAAGAGATTCTTTAAATCCCATCATATGTCTGGAATCCTCACTATCAATAAGCCAATCATTACACTCATGTGTAACAGTACCTGTGAGAGCAGAGATTAGAACATATTCTTCGTCACTTGAAGAGTCTTCACTTTCTGCCTTAGTCTTCTTCCTGGGAGGTTCATCATCCTCAGCAGCATGAGCATGATATCTCTTCTTGTTGTTGATGTTGGAACCTTTTATGTCCCTGGGACAATCTAAGGCATAGTGTCCCTTCTCATCACATGTGTAGCATCTAATGTGAGAGATATCTTTCTTCTTTTGATGATGGTGAGAAGATTTATTGTGATGAGGTTACTCCCCCTTGAACTTACCTTTGTTGGTGTGTGCTGTGAGATCTTGGTCTTCACTTCCCATCTTTTCTTCTCGAGCCACAATTTTAGCTTCTTCTTGTGAACATTCCTCCCACAGTCTACTAAAAGAGATCAATTTCTTTCTTGCACAGATACCTTGGATGAAGGAGTCCCATGACCTAGGTAGGCCACTCAATGTGGTCATCACAATTTATCCATTCTCCACTACTTCATCCACAACTTCAATTTTTTCTTTGATTTGAGAGACCTTAGTAAAGTAGGATTGAATGGTCTTTCCATTTTGTATCTTTACACCTTTCAATTGGTTCCGCAGTGTCATCTTCCGATTTATATTCTTTCCTTCAAACAACTTGTTCAAGGAGTCAAACATCTCCTGAGGTGTCCTTAAAGAAGACACATGGGGTATGAGATGGTCTTTGATGGAATTTGCAATGATTCTTTTGGCCTTGACCAATTTCTTCTTATGTAAGGCCTTAACCTCATCTCCCTCTTGAACTGGAACCTCTTCACTTATGTAGGTGTCCAATTCATTCTCTTCTAGGATTAACCCAATCCTATACTTCCATGCTTGGAAGTTATCATCCCCTTCAGGCTTATCCTCAAGCTTGGTGTGGCGAGACATCTTAATGAGAAACTCAAATGGAAATAAAATATTTCGGTCTTACCACTTGATTTGTTGGATCTAGAGTTCGATTAGGGTTTGTTAGAGAAACCCTAAAAATTCAAACTTTGAATTTCAAACTTACAATTGGATGAAAAGATGTGGCTTGCTAAGCTGATCAAACTGGTATACTTCAATTTTGAAATCTCCAAAATTCGACCACTCAAAATTGACTTTGAAACTTTTGGATCTGTAGTTTCTGTCAAAATCTGGTTTTTTGGTCAAAATCCCGAACTAGGGTTTGATAGAGCTCGAGGTTCTATCCAACCAAAAAGTTTGGTCTTGGTATCTAAACTTTGATTTTTCTAAGGAGCATCCAGCCGTGGTCTCAGATTCCAAAAATTCCAACTTTCTTAGAAACCCTAATTTCCTGCAGCAGTGACAGGCCAAAAACTGAAAAATTCTCAGAATTGAATTATGTCTCGACAGAAAGATGCGCCTTTGCTAGGAGAGTCAGTATAGCCTCCTGCCTTTGATGAACTATGGAGAGAAACCCAATTAAGAATCCCTAGCTTCTGCAGCGGCACAATGTCTTCTTCTTAGTACCGCTCTGATACCATGTTAGATTTTCAATCATTTCATTCAAATATTATCTAGGATCCTACTAAGAGAATAACATGCACAGCATAACAATCATAAACACAAGAGACACAGAGTTTCCTCAGGGAAAACCAAGAAGGTGAAAAACCCCACAACTTCCTCAAAGATAGAATGAGCGCCAATACAAGGATCACAAAGATCAAACCCCAAAATATAGATGTCTTCAACAGCTACTCCTCCTCAAATTTTGTGCACTCCTCTCTCTCAACTATGCAAGTTGGATGAGTGAGTGAATGAATAGAATGAGAGAGTCACACTCTCTATTTATACAATGACTTGACCTGCCTTTAACCCTAATTGGGCTGACTTCCTAAGGAAGACTAATAACCCATCCACATGACTCATATAGGGATGACCCCACCAAGGTGGTCTAATAACCCATCAAATATAAGTTACGACACTTACAATGTAACTTGCGACACTTGCAAATACAAATGACAACACTTCCAATCAGAGGAATAATACATCTCTGTTGGGGATACAATAAAGTACAAATGTAATATACAAGTGAATATCTTCTAAAGTTACAAATACATCAACAAGGGATAGGAAGAGAGATTGGGTGTTAGGGGTTTAGAGAGAGAGATATAAAGAGAGATGGGAAGTTAGGGGTTTAGAGAGAGAGATCAATTCAGTGTTAGTGGTTTAGAGAGAGACGGAGAGTGATTGGGGGTTAGGGGTTTAGATATATAAGGGGAGAGAGAGAGAGAGAGAGACAGAGATACTGGGTGTTAGGGGTTTAGAGAGAGATACAGGTGGTTAGAGTTTTAGGTAGAGGGATTGGAAGTTATGGGTTTACAAAGAAAGATATTGGGGATTAGGGATTTACTGAGAGAAAGATACAAATATTAGTGGTTAGGGTCTATGCAAAGAGAGATTGAGAGAGAATGGAGGTCATGGTTTGAGAGAGAGAGAGAGAGAGAGATTGGGAGTTAGGGTTTTGGAGATAAATAGGGAGAGAAAGAAATATATTGGGGGTAGGTTTTTAGATAGAGAGAGAGAGAGAGAGATTGGGAGTTAGGGTTTTGGAGATAAATAGGGAGAGAAAGAAATATATTGGGGGTAGGTTTTTAGAGAGAGAGAGAGAGAGATCAATATTGGAGGTAAGGTGTTTAGAGAGAGAGATAGAAAGAGAGAGGTTGGAGGTTAGGGATTTAGAGAGAGAGATATAAATTGGGTGTTATGGGTTTAGATTGAGAGAGACAAAGAGAGAGATTGGGATTTAGGGGTTTAGAGAGAGAGAGAGATCAGGTGTTAGGGGTTTAAAGAGAGGGATTGGAGGTTAGTTGTATAGAGAGAGAGAGATTGGGGGTTAGGGTTTTAGAGAAAGACTGATAAAAAGAGAGATATTGGTGGTTCAGGGTTTAGAGAAAGAGAGATAGAGAGAGATTGGAGGTAAGGGGTTTAGAGAGAGATAGAAAGAGAGAGATTAGGGGCTAAGTGTTTAGAGAGAGATATATTTGGGGTTAGTGGTTTAGAGAGAGATAATTGAGGTGAGGGGTTTAGAGAGAGAGGGAATTGATTTTATGGATTTAGAGAGAGAGAGATGTTGGGTGTTAGGTGTTTAGAGAGAGAGAGAGTTAGAAAGAAAGAGACTAAGAGTTAGCGATCTAGAGAGAGAGATATAGATTGGGGGTTTAGAGTTAGGAGTTAGGTGTTTAGAAAGATAGATAGAGAGATATTGGGGGTTAGGGGTTAGGGTTTAGAGAGAGAGAGATTAGGGGTTAGGGGTTAGGGGTTAGGGTTTAGAGAGAGAGAGAGAGATTAGGGGTTAAGGGTTTAGAGGGAGAGAGATATCAGGGGTTAGAGGTTTAGAGAGAGAGAGAGAGTGAAATAGAAATAGAGATTGGGAGTTAAGTGTTGCGGCTTTAGATAGAGAGAGAGAGAGAGAGAGAGAGAATTCAAGGTTTAAAGAGGAAGATATATTGGTGGTTGAGATTTAGGATTTAGGGGGTGAGATAGATAGAGGGAGAGAGAGGGAGAGATTGGGGTTTAGGGGCTTAGGTAGATAGAGAGAGAGGGAGAGAGAGAAATTGTGGGTTACAGTTTTAGAGACAGATAGATAGATAGAGAGATTGAGGGTTATGGTTTTACAGAGAGAGAGAGAGATTGTGTGCTTTTGATTTAGAGAGACAGATTTAGGGTTAGGGGTTTAAAGAGAGAGAGAAACTGGTGGTTGAGGGTTTAGAGAGAGAGAGAGAGATTTGTGGTTAGGGGCTTATAGAGAGATATTGGAGGTTATGGGTTTACAAAGAGAGATATTGGGTGTTAGGGGTTTAAAGAAAGATGTAGAATGAGAGAGATTGTTGGTTAGGGGTTTAGAGGAAGATATGTAGAGAGGGAATGGAGGTTAGGGTTTTAGTGAGAGAGAGATATTAAGGGTTTAAAGAGAGACTAGAAAAGAGAGAGGGTTAAGAGGGGAGATATTTGGGGCTAGGGGCTTAGAGAGAGAGGGAGAGGGAGAGATTGGAAGTTATGGGTTCAAAAGAGAGAGATCAATTGGGGGTTAGGTGCTTAGAAAGGGAGTGTGTTTGAGAGAGAGATATTGGAGGGTTAGAGGTTTAAAGAGAGATAAAGAGAATTGGGGTTAGGGGTTAAGTGACATAGAGAGATTACGGGTTTAAAGAGAGAGAGAGGGAAGAAAATATGGATTGAAAGAGAGAGATTAGGGGTTAGGGGTTTAGAGAGAGAGTGAGTGGGGGATTGGATGTTAGGGGTAGAGAGAGAGAGAGATTAGGGATTAGGAGCTTAGAGAGACAAAGAGATTCAAAGTTAGTCTTTTAGAGCGAGAGGAGGATTGGAGGGAAGGGGTTTAAAAGAGAGATAGGATGAGAGAGGTTGGAGGTTAGAGATGTAGAGAGAGATATATAGTGTGGTTTACAAGTTTATAGAGAGGGATTGGATGTTAGTGGTTTAGAGAGAGACAGATATTGGGGGTTACAGCTTCAGAGGAAGACAGATAGAAAGAGAGATATTCATGTTTTAAAAAGAGAGAGAGAAATAGAGAGATAAGAAGAGAGATATTGTGGGTTAGGGGTTCAAAGAGAGAGAGAGAGAGAGAGACACACAGAGAGAGAGAGAGAGAGAGACTGGTGGCTAGGCGTTTAGAGAGAGAGATTGGAGGTTAGGGGTTTAGAGAGAGATATATTAGGGGTTAGGGGTTTAGAGAGAGATATATTAGGGGTTAGTGGTTTAGAGAGAGATATAAAATTAGAGAGATTGGTGGTTAGGACTGTAGAGAGAGATAGACAAAAAGAGAATGGAAGTTAGGGGTTTAGAGAGAGAGAGAGAGATTGGATTTTAGGGGTTTAAATAGAGAGAGGTATAAGAAGAGAGAGATCGAGAGTTAGGGGTTCAGAAGGAGAGAGGAATTTAGGGGTTTAGAGAGAGAGAGATCAATTGGGTGTTAGTGGTTAAGATAGAGAGAGAGAAAGATATATATTAGGGGTTAGGGGATTAGAGTGAGAGAGTCTGTAAGGGAGAGAGATATTAGAGGTTACATGTTTAGAGAGAGAGGGAGAATTGGGGTTAGGGATTTAGAGAGAGAGAGTGGAGATTAGGGGTTTAAAGAGAGAGGGGGAAAGAGAAAGGGATATGAAGAGAGAAATTGGGATTTAGGGGTTTAGAGAGACAGAAAGATTGGAAGTTAGGGGTTTCGAGAGAGAGATGATTGGTTGTTAGTACTAGAGAGAGCGATATTGGGGGTTAGGGGTTTAGAGAGAGAGTTACTAGGGGTTATGGGTTTAGAGAGAGATAGTGGTGGTTAGGGGTTTATGGAGAGGGATTGGAGGTTAGGGGTTTACAAAGAGAGAGATTGGGAGTTAGAGGTTTATCGAAAGAAAGATAGAAAGAGATATATTGGTGGTTAGGGGTTTAGAGAGAGATAGATTGAGAGAGAATGGAGTGATGGTTTACGAGAGAGAGAGAGAAAGAGATTATGTGTTAATGTTTTGGGGGAGAGAGAGAGAGAGAGAGAGAGACAGGTTGGGGTTTAGAGAGAGAGACATACAAACAAAGAGGTTGTAGGTTGGGGTTTTAGAGAGATATATATTGGGGGTTAGGGGATTAGATTGAGAGAGGGAGGGAGAGGTATTGGGGGTTAGGGGTTTAGAGAGAGAGAGAGAGAGAGAGAGATTCGGGGTTAGGGGTTTACAGAGAGGGATTGGATTTTAGGTGTTTAGAGAGAGAGAGATTGGGGGTTAGGGTTTTAGAGAGAGAAATATAGAAAGAGAGATATTGGTGTTTAGGGTTTTAGAGAGAGATATATAGAGAGAGAATGGGGGTTAGGGTTTGAGAGAGAGACATATATTGGGAGTATAGTTTTTGAGAGAAATAGAAATTGGGGGTTACTCTTTTGTATATATAGAGAGAGAGACAAAGAGATTGGGAGTGAGGAGTCTAGAAATAGGGTGAGACAAAGAGAGAGATTGGATTTTAGGGGTTTAGAGAGAGATAGAGAGAGAGAGATTAGGGTAAGGGGTTTAAAGAGACAGAGTGCTAAGAAGAGAGAAATTGTGGGTTAGGGATTGAGAGAGAGAGGTGGTTGGGGGTTTAGAGAGAGAGACTGAATGGGTGCTAGGGGTTGAGAGAGAGAGAGAGAGAGAGAGAGAGAGAGAGATTAGGGGTTAGGGTATTAAAGTGAGAGAGAGTGTGTGTGAAAGGAAGATATTGGATGTTAGAGTTTTAGAGAGAGAGACAAGGGGGATTAAGGGTTTAAAAAGAGAGGGAGAAAGGGATAGGAAGAGAGATTGGGTGTTAGGAGTTTAGAGAGAAAGATATCAAGAGAGATGGGAAGTTAGGGGTTTAGAGAGAAAGATCAATTCAGTGTTAGTGGTTTAGAGAGAGAGAGAGTGATTGGGGGTTAGGGGTTTAGATAGAGAGAAAGAGAGAGAGAGAGAGAGAGAGGGGTTCAAAGAGAGATATTGGTGGTTAGGTTTTTAGGGAGAGTGATTGGAGGTTATGGGTTTACAAAGAAAGATATTTGGGGTGATGGATTTATCGAGAGAAAAATACAAAGAGATATATTAGTGGTTAGGGGTTTAGGGAAAGAGAGATTGAGAGAGAATGGAGGTGATGGTTTGAGAGAGAGAGAGAGAGATTGGGGGTTATGGTTTTTGATATAGATAGGGAGAGAAAGAAATATATTGGGTGTTAGGGTTTTAGAGAGTGAGAGATAGATGGCAATTGGAGATAAGGGGTTTAAAGTGAGAGATATAAAGATAGAGGTCAGAGGTTAGGGGTTTAGAGAGAGAGAGAAATAGATTGAGGTTTATGGGTTCATATTGAGAGAGATTGGGGGTTAGGGGTTTAGAGAGAGAGAGAGAGAGAGATTGGGTGTTGGGGGTTTAGAGAGAGAGATTGGAGGTTGGTTGTATAGAGCGATAGAGAGATATTATGGGTTAGGGTTCTAGAAAGAGCCTGATAAAAAGAGAGATATTGGTGGTTAGGGGTTTAGAGAAAGAGAGATAGAGAGATAATGGAGGTTAGGGTTTGAGAGAGAGAGATATTTTGGGGGTTAGTTGTTTTGAGAGGGAGAGGGATAGAGGTTGGGGGTTACTATTTTGTATATATAGAGAGAGAGATTGTTAGTTAGGGGTTTAGATATAGAGAGAGATTGGGGGTTAGGTGTTTAGAGAGAGAAAAAGATTGTAGGTAAGGGGTTTAGAGAGATATTAGGGGCTAAGAGTTTAGAGAGAGAGATATTTGGGGTTAGTGGTGTAGAGAGAGATCTAGATAGAAAGAGAGGGAATTGGGGTTTTGGATTTAGAGAGAGGAAGATGTTGGGTGTTAGGCGTTTAGAGAGAGAGAGTTAGAGAAAGAGCTATTAAGAGTTAGGGGTTTAGAGAGAGAGAGAGAGAGAGATTGGAGGTTAAGAGTTAGAAGTTAGGTATTTAGATGGATAGAGAGATAGAGAGATATTGGGGGTTAGAGGTTAGGGTTTAGAGTGAGAGAGAGAGAGAGATTTGGGGTTAGGGTTGAGAGAGAGAGAGAAAGTGAAATATAAATAGATATTGGGAGTTAAGGGTTATGACTTTAGAGAGAGAGAGAGAGAGAGAGAGATTGAGGATTAGAGGTTTAGAGAGAGATATATATTGGTGGTTGAGGGTTAGGAGTTAAGGGATGAGATAGATAGAGGGAGAGAGAGATATTGGGGGTAAAGTGTTTTAGAGATAGAGAGAGAGATGGAGAGAGAGAGAGAGAGGGAGAGAGAGGGATAGATTGGGGATTACAGGTTTAGATAGAGAGAAAGAGAGATTGGGGGTTACCATTTTAGAGAGAGAGAGAGAGAGAGATCGGGGGTTAGTGTTTTAGAGAGAGAGAGAGATATTGTGTGTTTCTGGTTTAGAGAGAGAGAGAGATTTAGGGTAAGGGGTTTAAAGAGAGAGATACTGGTGGTTGAGGGTTTAGAGAGAAAGATATTGGTGGTTAGGGGTTTATAGAGAGATATTACAGGTTATGGGTTTACAAAGAGAGATATTGGGGGTTAGGGGTTTAAAGAGAGATGTAGAAGGAGAGGGATTGGTGGTTAGGAGTTTATAGAGATATACATAGAGAGGGAATGGAGGTTAGGGGTTTAGAGAGAGAGAGAGAGAGATTACGAGTTTAAAGAAATACAGTGAAAGAGAGAGGGATAAGAGGAGAGAGACTCGGGGTTCAGGGTTTAGAGACATAGATATTAGGGGTTTAAAGAGTGAGAGGGAAACACAGATGGATTAAAAGAGAGAGATTATAGGTTATGGGTGTTGGACACAATGGCCACACTGAGAGGAGGGGTGAATCAGTGTGTGAGCAATTTAAACCTTTTTAACCTTCTTTTAGTCAACCATAGTTACATATCAATCAATATGTCATCAATTACATAATAAAATGCATCAATTAAATCAACCAAGAGTCATAAGCACATTCATCACATCAAAGAGACACAAGAATATATGTAATTTTATTTTTATTTATGGAACATGGAAGACAACAATGTTCTCGATTACAATCAGCGCCAACTGATAGAAAGAGCACCAACTCTGTAACAGGACCCAGCCTGGTTTTCTTAGCTCCAACTAAGAAAGGGTTGGGGAATCCAATCCCCAAGGAGGCAAGACAGAACTTGCAAGTGATCAAAAGCACCTCTGTTTGATGTCCCAATTCAATCAATTACTGCTCATCATCATATGCTCTGCTGCCCACTAATCATGCTAAGTCGCCTGCCTATCATCAAGAGATATGCCAACTATCAGGCCAATGCCAACTCATCAAAGGTCTGGTCAAGTCAAAGGTGTTCTCATGATAAGTCTCGGAGTCTACTACTTCCAATTTTTCTCATCAAAGAAGTGTGTTCACATGCCCATGTCATCTAAAGTTCTTCCCATGTCAAAAGGGTAAGGATGGAACTGCTGCATACATCAAATGTCTGCTCATGTACCTATACTCATCTTGTTGTCATGAGTGTCACAGTCAAGTCTACTCATGCAAGTCTTCAAGAGGTCTGATGTAGTCACATTTGTCCTATCATACTGTCACATGCTGCTTGTCAAGCAAGATTGTGAAGTCACAAATTATTTATACGAGACTATCTCTTGTTCAAATAATCATGCCAGAATATGTACCCAGTCAGGTCTGCTCACAAGTCTGAAACCTCCAGCCCTTATATATTCGATAGCACTGAGACACAGGATGTCTGCAAAAAGGTATACTTATTTGAATCAGGATTTCTTGGACATACCTTCATATATCTTGTTGTAGCTTCATAAAACTTTACTTGCTCTCTTTTGGACAATGCTTTCTGTAGTGTCCTCCTTTGACTGTCTTTAACCTCCAAGCTTCAATAGGTCTGTCACTATCCAGTCAAGGCTTTCTCTATCAATAAAAAAATAACACTGTCAAATCAATCTCTAGGTCATTCAAAAAGGATGTCTCAGTAAAGTTGTTACTGTAACGTCATAGTCAATTCACTTAAAGAAAAGCTTGTCCAAACAATTGTATTGTTGCTATCAAGTTCAGTTGTCAAAGTAAAATCAACTGTCAAATCAAATTTAATGTCACTGTCTTCAAATGCTCTTCCTCTGATCTTCAACATACTTAAGACCTCTCTATCAAGCTATTTTATCCCAGTCATATAGACAGGTTCTCAAGCCCATAAACATTCTCAGTCATCTGTAATCTCCAGTATCTGTCATTTATTCATGAGTATTGTCCATACATCTATTCAAGATTGTTGTGAATATGCACAAATGCTTTGTAAGAGAGTATGTCCCAGTGATGTCACTCCTTTTGGAGTGAATAGGCCAAAACTTTGTCCTCGGATAAGTACATAAAGAGTTCACAAAAATACCTAGAGTATACATAAGTTTTAGTCTAATTAACAGTCAACATAAGGCTTGATACATACCTAAAATCAATCCATAGAGAAGTCTAATATGTACAACTGTCTGTGTATAAATACTCAAATAAAATTGTTGTCTTGTGTCTAATTTCAGACCTTTAGCTTCACTGTAATTTCTGCTGCCTTCATGACACCCTCCACTGCGGCTGCCTTAGTGATATATTATCCCAAAATTCAAAGATAAGATGTTCAACACTTGCAGCAAAAATTTCTCATGTGGCTGCCTCAAAAATCAGTCTTAACACCCACGAAAATATGACCGAGTAATTGACCAAATTTTAGAGCTGAAACTTCACTGCTATAGCTGCACAAATTCTTACTGTACAAAACCTTGGATGATGCCTTATCTTTGAATTTCAGAGCTACAAAAATTGGATGGCTGACTATTTGACTGCTGCAAATTTTAGGAGCCTCAACAAAGCCCTAGATCACCATTGTGTGTTTCTATAGCAGCCTGAGAGCCTTCAACACTTGCACTGGTATACTCTTGTGAAAAGATAAGAAAATATCTCCCCAAAAAATAAGAAAAGGTCTCCCCAAAATTTCTTGAGCACTAAGTATGTTCCACGAGTTTCTTTCCTCATCCTCCTTGAGAATTCGGGACTGTTCTCTGCTACTGCCACCGAACTTTCCACAGTAACTTTGTTTGTTGTTGCTGCTGCAGGCCCAAAAAATCTCAGAGCATTACCGAATTTTTTCATGCTTAAATGAGGGCATGTTGTGTCCTATTTATACACATTTTTTACTAATTTTATGGAGCCGACCTGTCATTAAAATAATTTTTATTTTTAATTTAAAATTTAATTTAATTTTGTTTGGTTGGATGACCCAAAAGATGAGGTATTTTAACTTTAAAAATTAATAACTCTTCAACCATAAAGAACCAGGTGACGTGCCACCTACCATTGGAAATGGCATGATGAGGGCTACTACCTTGTGAGGGTCTTACTTGCATTGGCAAGGTTCTTCACCCTTAATTTCTTTAATTTGTGTAGGACATCAGATTTGGCTTGAACTTGTTTTGAAAGCTTCTTCAACAAATTTTTGGGCTTTAAGGGAAAGCACAAGGGTTTCATTACCATATGACTTCATCATTATTGAGCAAGAGGGCTTCTTTGAAGGCTATGTGGGTTCTATGATCCAATATCCAAGGACAAGGGATTCAAAGCCATCTTCAAAGTATATGTGTGGGTCCAAGATTTTCTTCAATGTTACAAGGTCATCATATGGGCTTAAAGACCACCAAATGAGGGCTTCAAGGGCATACATGAATTCCTTCAAGTGATAGGTGTACAAGGACATTATGATCATGACAAGAGGGATTCATGGACTTCTTCAAGACTTCTTCATCAAGCAAGGGGCTTCATATGCTTCTTTAACCACCTCAACCACACCAGGAGACCCCCAAGGGTCAATATCCATCATGATATTACCTGTGGGGTAGCTTGGTCTTCTACTGGGATGCCATGACACCATCGGAGCATGAATGAACATAGAATGGGTCATTAATGCTTCTCCAACCCATCTAGGGGTTCTCCATCGTCCACCAGGGCGTTAGGACCATCTACAAGGTCTTCAACACCATCAGCAGGGTCTTCAGCATCTTCAACAAGGTGGTGGCTCCAAGATCCAGCCTTGTAGGTACAGGGACATGTTGATGCCTCAGATGTGCAAGGTAAGTGCAAGGTGCTGCAATGGGTTCTGAGGCACACAACAGGGGATAAAAACCAAGCCAAAGGCTTCGAAAGACCCTACGCAAGGGCAATTCTATCCTCGAGCTGTTTGGTGTAGTAATCACCCACAGATATTAGGCCTCCATTGGCACTCTAAGAGTAAAAATGGTTTTGATCTACAAGATCAGTTTCCCAATTTGGGGAAACAAAAGTGTGAAAAACAGTTAGTAATTCTAACTATCCCTATTCAAAAAAGATCCTAATCTTAAGTCTAATCTATTGTAAAAGTGAAAGCTGAGTATTAATGCAGATCAACCTTGAGGCGTAAGAGAACAAACAGTCTATCATCCTTTATAGAAATTCCTTTAGATGAAATATTTGATGACTTAGATTATGATCTATTTAATGAAAATTAAACAAAACAATCTACGCTTGAAGACCATCAAGATATAACCTGTTATCCTTTTGTTGATTGAAAAATCAACAATGATAGAATATATATATATGTGTGATCAATTGCATAAATTGATAAAGAAAGTATTTAATCAAAGTTAATCAAATATTTTCATACACACATTAGTTATATAGAGAAACCAATACAACAGTTCGATGTATTCATTATAAATCCCACAAGAGATCATATGCATAATGGATGACAATCTGGAACATAAAATCAGGAATCCTTAAAGAAATTTAAGTGATAAGTAGAAGATGGATCCGAAAATAACATTACTATATTATGATGCCTTGTACCAAAATTACAATATCTCTGACCACAGAGTATCTTCAGTCTTATCTCCTGCCGATTCCAGTTCCAAAATCCCAACACCTCTTTCTCCTAAGAGAAACTTTCCTCCTTTTATACTAAATTTACATCAAAGTTCCAAAAGAGATATTGTACAAAATAGGGATTACAAAATTAGATCTAATCAAAGATCCAGGAAATCCTGCCATTTTTCATAAATATCTAACAGTTCATCTACATTTGGGAAAATAACAGATTCCAAATATAATTGAGCATTGCATGTGTTTTTTTCCATATCATGCTTCACTAGGTTATGCCAAATACGCAGGTACATGAGAATCCTCCCTTCCATGATGATCGGTTCTTTAACCAAACGATCTACATCTTGTATGCTGCCTTGTTCCAAATCCCGAATCTTCTGTGCAAATTCTTCACATCTGTTGTCGAGTTCTTCAAGTCTGCATTTTGGTGGGAGAGCTTCCAGAATAGGATTCATGAGTGGCAAACCTAAGTCATTCATGATATTATCAACTGCATACCATCATCTAGTGCAGGTGTCCTGTGACTTATTAATGATTTCCTTAGCCGATTCATTCAAATCAAGCCACGAGTTCAGAGATGCCTTGACTTTCTTCATCTGGAAAGTATTAAGGATTGGGATATTCTCTGGAACATTCTTGATATACAATTGCCATTGACCAGTTTCCTCTTCAGCTTTACAAGCTTGGAGCCTTTTTTCCTTCTTTTCTTCAAGAGTAGAAGACATCTTAGAAAAATTGATAAAACTTTCCCTGATCGCATCTAAGGCAATATATAACTTCTTCAGTAATTCATCCTGACTTTGATTCACTTCAAGGGCTAAATTTTTGAGGTCACAGGGCATGAACTTGAGAATATTGGAGGAAGTTGCACTTGTAGTTGCATCTTCCACCTGCATTTCTAAAGAGGCCATCTTTACGATATCAACAGAATGTTGAGATTGCAAAAGGTTAAATTCAGTAAGAAGAGTAGCATTCTTCTGTTCCAGGTCCTGTACTTTGTCTGCCCAAGTTTTCCTGAGGTCAGCCACATCAACAGAATGTTGTTCCCTTATTTTAGCTAGTTCTTCTTTTAGGTTTCTAATTTCTTCCTCCCAAAGGTCAACTTCCTTGTCCAAGACCTAGACTGAATCCCAGTTAGCAAAGGCAAAATCCCCTAAGGCTGTTGCTGTTTCAACCGTTTCAATTCTTGGGTTAGTAGTTATGGGGGCCCATATCACCTGATCTGGTTCATGTGCTTCCAAAACACCTTGTCCTTGACCCCTCTTCATGCCTCTTTTAACTCTCGCCTTGTCATCTTGACGATAGAAGATATCTCCAAGAGGAACCACATCTGTGTCCATATACTCAGTAATGGACTGTGGAGGAACAAAAGTGACACTAATTGTGGAAACCAAAGAAGGTGTCTGAGTGACAGCAGAGGTCGAGATAGGTAAAGTAACTTGAGCAGTAACTAAAGGTGTAATGATGACTTCAAGAGTTGACACACCTTTGTCTGGGAAGGGAAGCGAGACCAATGCCTCAGAAAGTGGAACCTGAGCAAGACTACTAACTTTGGGGAGAGGAAGGGGACTCTGCACTTTATCAGGTGAGTGTGTAGGGGAAACCTTCAAAGATGCATTGATAGAGGTTATTACTGGATCAGCTGTAGATGATTACGGAGGGATAACCAAAGACTGGGGTTCTGTAGTGGCAAATGGTGAAATGGAAAAAGAGACTGACTGATCAGGTAATGAAGTAGTGGAGTTGTTGAGGGTATTAAACAAGTGGGATAATGTAAATGGAAGTGTTCCTCCCAGGGGCATAGTAGAATTTGGCTGAACAGATGGGAACGCGATTGCTGATGATGTGATACCAGGGGCAGCATTAAATTCCAACACTGATTGTTTGGGGAAAGACTGATCCATGTCAATGTTATCCAACAAGTCAATATCAGACTTAGTATCTCCAGTAACTTCTTCAACTACTGGTACTGGGGAAGGTGGAATTATTTCTTCATCACAGTCAATTACATCCATAGTGGAAATTTGTGATGAGGAAGGCATGACCTTCTGTCTTTTAGGTGGGTTAGCCTTGGTTATGACCAATTCATCATCTTCTGGAGTGTTTGGAGTTGAGAGATGGTCATCTAGTGTACCTAGTGGCTGAATTTTGTCCACAAGCTTTGGGGGTTCTAACAACTAAGTCTGCAACATTGATGACAATTACGCCATTTGCTATTTGGATTCATGAGCTGTCTGCAGCATGAGTTTAGCTTCTTCATTAGCTTTCTTTTTAGATAGTTCCCCTTGAATACCTTTACCTTTATCTCCATCATGACTGGTAGGAAGAGGAGGATTGTTAGACTTCTGAGCTTCTTTCTCTTCCCTGTCCTTTCTTATTTGTTCAACAAGATTCAACTGCATGGCCTTGTAACTTAGGATTCTGTCCTTTAATTCTTTCTGATACTTTAGAATGTCATGTTTTTTCTTGAGAGTCCTTTGCTTTGGATAGGACTTGAGAAAATATGTCCACCCCGTGATATATGGAATCATCGGGAATAGACTCATGTGTATAGTCTATTTTCATGTGAACTTGCTTTAGGTGTGCATCCAGGAACTTCTTGGGATGATGTTTCCTTTTCGGGGAAACACCTAATCTCAGAGAAGCTATCTGATCACCCAGAACTGCAGCCCGGGTTGAAGTCAAGATGACCAATTGACCCAGATTCAAAGGAAACTTAGGCTAGTTTTTCTTCTTGGATCCTATGAGTCTCTTGTACATGCCATCAGTGGCAGTTTGAAAAGAAACTTCCTATATTACAAACTTCCTGTATTACCATCCTGTCTGGAACTATTCTAGGAAACAAATGAACTGTTTCACTTCCCCAAATTCTTATGTATGAAAAATACTCACTTACATACAAATCACCCATTGTGTTGATAAAAGATTTGGCATCCTATGAGAACGCAGGTGGCTACTGCTGGAAGATCTTGAAATATATGGTACCCACAAAACAGTCAGAGATGTCATATATCATAGGAAAAAAATTTCCTTCCCATAGTGCTGAATGGTAGATGTGTATAGGTGGATCCGAAGGGGTCCAATGCCAACCCAAATTAGGGTACTAGAACTCTGAGTAGAAAACATCTAGAACATACGCAGATAGGAAGAAAGGCGTCTTCTTATGAACTGGTGCCTTCTGATATTCATGGATGGCGTTTTTTAATTCTACTGACAAAATAGAGGCCCACGGAAAGGACTCACTTGTGAGTAACAAATGATGTGCCATGGGTGCCCACTCTACTTTAAAATGAGAAGAGTTGGGTTGACCAAAAAGCCAACAGAGCATGGCTGTGAGTAGGGAAAAAGGTTCCTTATACCAGCTAATAGGATAAAGGTTATCCAACTTAGGTACAAAGGCATTAGGCTTGTTCATCCAGGACTTAATCATTTGGTCGAAATTATACCGGGTTTTGGACGATTGTATGAACTCAACAGAGAGGATCTGTGCATGGGGTTTCAGAGCAAAAGCTCGAACAAACACCTCTGGGTGAAAACTTGCCAATCGACAACCAGAACTATCATTAAAAGATTGGTCTTTCACATCAGCATTTTCAATTATCCACTTAACTGCATCTATGTAGGGTAAGACAGCAGGGCATGCAGCGATGGCGTGAATTTGGGAAGCCCTAATTTTTTCGTAGACTGGTCTATCATTCTCGATATGGGATAGGTCGTCATTATCAAAATGGCGTATATCTTAGACCAATCCATCTGGTACGTTTCAGTAACTCGTTCACTGGTGTCAAAGAGAAAACCAAAATTTGGGTCTTTGATCAGGGGGTCTTTGTACGATGATTTAGACCGTGTATTTCTCGACATGGTGGAAGAACTTTGCAATATCTAATTAATACAGAAAATCAAATAAAATTCAAACCAGAAATGGAAAAATTGCAGGTTAACATTGTAAGGATAATAGTGGACTTACCTAAAATAACCAATAAACTGAAAAATGGCACCTGACACGCAATCCACAATAAAACGATAATGCGACAACGTAGTTTCTTCAACAGTCAAAAATGTAAAAATAAGAGGTTAAAAACCCTATTAAATACATTTACCAGAATAAAACCAACCGTGCGATCATAACAGATGGACGACTGAGATTCACCACAGCGGACGCGGAATCGAGTTCAAGTATGTTGACAAAACTCTTATTCAAAGGTTCCGCAAGCCGAAACCCGAAAGTACGGATTTGCGGGTTGTAGGTTCACATCAGTGGAAGTGGGAGAAAATATTTCCGAAAGACGAAAACCGACCATGCGGGTGGCAGGTTTCGGGAACGTGAAACTGTGAGGAGAGGTAACCATTCCGAAAGTCGAAAACCGACCAAGCCGATGGCAGACTTCAGAAATATTAACTGTAAAATGATCATCCCGATAGCCGCATCCCGAAATTACGGGTTGCGGGTTTCGGGAAGACACACCAAATGAATAGAGAAAAACCGTAATCCCAAAAGCTGAATGCCGTCATTGAGGGGTTCGGGTTTCGGGGTGATTATTTTCTAATCTTATTAATGAATGACCCCGCAATCCAAACATGTCGGGTTGTGGGTTTTGGAATTAGAAAAACCAAAAATAAAAAAAACAGCAGCCCCGCAATCTGCACCTGTCAAGTTGCGGGTTTTGGGTTCTCTAAAATTTCGGGTTTCGGAATGATAATGGCAACAAAATACTCATAATTTTGGTTTTCTTCAGACTGAAACACTTTAGAAGACATAATCAAACCCTTACAAACAAACAAACCAAACACATGGGTGGAGAATTTTAGAGGTAAAATAAAAAATCAAATTATTTACAAGATAACTCACCCAAATTCCTTTGCGTTTATTAAAAAATGGGGGTTCCCATGCTTAGCTAAGTATGCGATCTGTTGTGGCCACAATAGGACCTTGTCAACTAGGTATAAGGTGCTTCAAGGCACAAACCCACTCTTTAAGGGGTCCAAGGCACTACAAGTGGGACTTGGTGGCATCAATGACAACCTGTGGGGCCACTGCAAGGCCATGTTGGCATCAATGACAATTTCATCAACAATCTCCCCCTTTGTCATTGATGACAACAACTCATGCTCCCCTTGTGAGCATACTCCCCTTTTGTCTTCATCTTTCCCCCTTTAGCATCAATGGCAAAGGGTGTCTGCATATCTTGTATCTGAAATCACTGATCACTGCTCCCCCTATCAATATGCACAATCCTAGGACCTGTCTGTATACCTGGAGTAACCATCTTTTCTCCTTTGAGTTCATCCTCCAGCCTCATGAACTCAAGGTGTGCTAAGGTCTTTGAGAGACCTTACACTTGGATTTCCATATGGAAACGATCCTCCTTACTTTGATAAACCTCTCCTATCTACAATTGCTCGGTCTTCTTCATCCATACTTGCTTCTTGGCATCTGTCCTTTCAGTATTTCTTCCTTCATCTGTACTGGCTTTCCTTGATGAGTTGTATAGGAAACTTCTCAAGGGTTGTTTCCGTGTACTCCAACAATATTGAGCTTTGTTCCCAAGGCTGCTACAACTATAACACCTCATCGTACGACAATATGCAACAATGTCACCAACATGGTTACATGTCCAGCACCTGATTGAGCTGTTGGAACTTCCAACACTTCTTTGATCAACTTCATGTCTCCATGCCTAAAACTGTCCCTGAATGTAGGCCTTTGTCTTTTGATCTTCAAATCTTCTTGCATTGGTTTTCTTCCAAGGTTCATTGGTTCTTCTTTTTGATGTGTAGGAAGGACTCTTCCTTGGTTGACTTCTTTGACTTGCACATTCTTGGGCTTTGTGACCAAACCCACTGCATGTGTAGCATCTCAATGTGTGACATGTGGCAGCAACATGTCCAACTTGATTACATGTCCAGCATTTGACTGAGTCATTAGGCCTTCCACCACTTCTTCTTTCGTAGAGTCTACAATCCATAGCCTTATGACCAAAGTTAGAACAAATATAGCAATAACCATAGAAACCACTTTCATACTTGGGATTTTGGTTCCATCCTGAAGTTGTTTCTTTTATGGGTTTGCTTTGAGGAATAGACTTAACTCCTTGTTGCATTCTTGAACTTCCAAAGTCTTTGTTGTAATGTGTAGGTGCATGGGGAGAAGCTTTGGACGTTGATGGAGCTGCTTCTAGAGTCTTGGGGGACCAAGTGCCATCTTCAGATTTTTCTCCTTCCTTCTTGTAACCAAGGCTAGACTTGTCAAATGGAGATCTTTGGCAATCCAAGATCTTATCTAGGACAACTGAACTTCCCTTGAATTTGACAAAAGCATTCTCCTTTTCACCTTTCTTCCTAAGACCAACTACCTCCATTTCCAGTTTTTGGATTGTCTGCTCCTTTTCTTCCAACTGATTCTTCAAGATGTCTTCTTTCCTCTTTTCTTCCTCCAGCCAAGTCTTCAAATCAAGATTAGCCTTTCTACTTTCTTCAACCTCTTTTGAGTCTTCACCAGGCTCTCCTTGGTCTTCCTTTTGATTGATCAATTCAGTCTTTAGTTGTTCAACTTCAACATTCCTGTCTTTCAACTGATCCCGCAACTCTTTATCCTTTTGTTTGAGCTTCACAAGCAATACTCTCATTGTCATGGTGTTCTACTGATATTCATTCAAATATTCCAAGATTCTCCTTTTGAACCTTGTGAATTCACTATGGTTCAGATTTACAGTGCTCAAGACCCAATTTGCTCTGAGATCAATATTTATCAAAATGAGATGTATCTCCTGTGCAACCTTTGATAGATATTCATCATCTTCTGCAAGAACCTTTTCGATTTCATCACACATGCTATCATTGCAATGAAAAGAATCCATACCTTTACTGGATTCCACTTCTTGCTTTTCTTCTTCTTGATTGACCTCTTCCGGAGGCTTGTCATCTGATTCCTTATTTGTCTTTTCAGTGTCTGGTCTTCCCTTTTGATACTCGCTTTCCAATTTGAACCAAAGGTCTTTAGCTCAAGTGTACTCTCCTACACTTTCTTTCACTGAGTTGGGAATTCCATCCATGAGGAACTTCAAGGCTGTAGTATTGTCCTTATTTGCTTCTTTCTATGCAGTTGCCTTGCCCTTCTTATTGGATGAAGTGGGTGGATTGATCACAATCTCCCAAACACTAAACTTCTTCAAATATGCTTTCATTTTTCTCCTCCACCCGAAGTAATCTGTCACATCAAGTATGTGCACATCATTGCTTGATGACTCTCCTTTTGACTCCATTGTGTCTAAGGATCTCTGTCAAGCTTGCTGGGCTTGTGACGAAGGCCTGCTCTGATACCAATTGTTGGACACAATGGTGACACTGAGAGGGGGGGTGAATCAGTGTGTGAGCAATTTAAACCTTTTTAACCTTCTTTTAGTCAACCATAGTATATCAATCAATATGTCATCAATTACATAATCAAATGCATCAGTTAAATCAACCAAGAGTCATAAGCACATTCATCACATCAAAGAGACATAAGAATATAAGTAATTTTATCTTTATTTATGGTACATGGAAGACAATAATCTTCTCGATTACAATTAGCAACAACTGATAGAAAGAGCACCAACTCTGTAACAGGACCCAGCCTGGTTTTCTTAGCTCCAACTAAGAAAGGGTTGATGAATCCAATCCCCAAGGATGCAAGACACAACTTGCAAGTGATCTAAAGCACCTTTTTCTATTATCCCAATTCAATCAATTACTGCTCATCATCATATGATCTGTTTTCCATTTATCATGCCAAGTCACCTACCTATCATCAAGAGATATGCCAACTATCAGGCCAATGCCAACTCATCAAAGGTATGGTCAAGTCAAAGGTCTTCTCATGACAAGTCTCAGAGTCTGCTACTTCCAAGTTTGCTCATCAAAGAAGTGTGTTCACATGTCCATGTCATCTAAAGTTCTGCCCATGTCAAAAGGGTAAGGATAGAACTACTACACACATCAAATGTATGCTCATGTACCTCTGCTCATCTTGTTGTCATGAGTGTCACAGTCAAGTCTACTCATGCAACTCTTCAAGAGGTATGATGTAGTCACATTTGTCCTATCATACTATCACATGCTGCTTGTCAAGCAAGATTGTGAAGTCACAAATTATTTCTACAAGACTATCTCTTGTTCAAATAATCATGCCAGAATATGTACCCAGTCAGGTTTGCTCACAAGTCCAAAACCTCCAACCCTTATATATTCAATAGCACTGAGACAAAGCATGTCTGCAAAAAGGTATACTTGTTTGAATCGGGATTTATTGGACATACCTTCATATATCTTGTTGTAGCTTCATAAAACTTTACTTGCTCTCTTTTGGACAATGCTTTATGTAGTGTCCTCCTTTGATTGTATTTGACCTCCAAGATTCAATAGGTCTGTCACTATCTAGTAAAGGATTTCTCTATCAATAAAAAACTAACACTGTCAAATCAATATCTAGTTCATTCAACAAGGATGTCTTAGTAAAGCTATTACTGTAACATCACAGTTAATTCACTTAAAGAAAAGCTTGTCCAAACAACTGTATTTTCACTATCAAGTTCAATTGTCAAAGTAAAATCAACTGTCAAATCAAAGTTAATGTCACTGTCTTCAAATGCTCTTCCTCTGATCTTCAACATACTTAAGACCTCTCTGTCAAGCTATTTTATCCCAGTCATATAGACAGGTTCTCAAGCCCATAAGAATTCTCAGTCATCTGTAATCTCCAGTATTCGTCATTTATTCATGAGTATTGTCTATACATCTATTCAAGATTGTTGTGAATATGCACAAATGCTTTGTAAGAGAGTATGTCCCAGTGATGTCACTCCTTTTGAAGTGAATAGGCGAAAACTTTGTCCTCGAATTAGTACATAAAGAGTTCACAAAAAGACCTAGAGTATACATAAGTTTTAGTCCAATTAACAGTCAACATAAGGATTGATACATACCTAAAATCAGTCCATAGAGAAGTCTGATATGTACAACTGTCTGTGTATAAATACTCAAATAAAATTGTTGTCCTGTGTCTAATTTCAGACCTTCAGCTTCACTGTAATTTCTGTTGCGTTCATGACACCCTCCACAGTGGCTACCTTAGTGATATATTAACCTGAAATTCAGAGCTAAGATGTTCATCACTTGCAGTAAAAATTTCTCATGTGGCTGCCTCAAAAATTAGTATTAACACCCATGAAAATCTGCCTCAGTAATTGACCAAATTTTAGAGCTGAAACTTCACTGCTACAGCTGCACAAAGTTTGACTGTACAAAACCTTGACTGCTGCCTTATCTTTGAATTTCAAAGCTACAAAACTTGGATGGATGACTGTTTGACTACTGCAAATTTCGGGAGCCTTAGAAAAGCCCTAGATCACCATTGTGTGTTGCTGTAGCAGCCTCAGAGCCTTCAACACTTGCACCAGTATACTCTTGTGAAAAGATAAGAAAAGATCTCCCCAAAAAATAAGAAAAGGTCTCCCCAAAATTGCCTGAGCACTAGGTTTGTTCCACAAGTTTCTTTCCTCAGTCTCCTTCAGAATTCGAGACTATTATTTAACCTCTGCTACTGCCACCAAACTTTCCACAGTAACTTTGTTTGTTGTTGCTGGTGCAGGCCCGAAAAATCTCAGAACATTCCCGAATTTTTTCATGCTTAAATGAGGACGTGTTGTGTCCTATTTATACATATTTTTTACTAATTTTATGGAGCCAACCTGTCATTAAAATAATTTTTATTTTTAATTTAAAATTTAATTAAATTTTGTTTGGTCGGCTGACCCAAAAGATGAGGTATTTTAACTTTAAAAATTAATAACTCTTCAACCATAAGGAACCACGTGACGTGCCACCTACCATTTGAAATGGCATGACGAGGGCTACTACCTTGTGAGGGTCTTGCTTGCATTGGCAAGGTTCTTCATCCTTACTTTCTTTAATTTGTGGGCTTTAAGGGAAAGCACAAGGGTTTCATTGCCATATGACTTCATCATTATTAAGCAAGAGGGCTTCTTTGAAGGCTATGTGGGTTCTATGATCCAATATCCAAGGACAACGGCTTCAAATCCATCTTCAAAGTATATGTGTGGATCCAAGATTTTCTTCAATGTTACCAGGTCATCATATGGGCTTAAAGACCACCAAATGAGGGCTTCAAGGGCATACATGAATTCCTTCAAGTGATAGGGGTACAAGGACATCGTGATCATGACAAGAGGGCTTCATGGACTTCTTCAAGACTTATTCATCAAGCAAGGGGCTTCATAGGCTTCTTTAACCACCTCAGCCACACCAGGAGACCCCCATGGTCAAGATCCATCATGATATCACCTGTGGGGTAGCTTGGTCTTCTCCTGGGGTACCATGACTCCATCAGAGCATGAATGACCACAGAATGGGTCATTAATGCTTCTCCAACCCATCTAGGGGTTCTCCATCATCCACCAAGGCTTTAGGACCATCTACAAGGTCTTCAACACCATCAGCAGGGTCTTCAACATCTTCAACAAGGTGGTGGCTACAAGATCCAGCCTTGTGGGTACCGAGACCTTGTCAACTAGGTATAAGGTGCTTCAAGGCACAAACCCACTCTGTAAGGGGTCCAAGGCACTGCAACTGGGACTTGGTTGCATCAATGACAACTTGTGGGGCCACTACAAGGCCATTTTGGCATCAATGACAATTTCATCATTTAAAGAGAGAGAGGGAAACAAAGATGGATTAAAAGAGAGATATTATATGTTACGGGTTTAGAGAGAGAGTGAATGAGGGATTGTATGTCAGGGGTAGAGAGAGAGAGAGAGATTAATGCCTAGCAGTTTAGAGATATAGAGAGATTGGGGGTTAGTGTTTGCGAGAAAGCAAGAGAGGGATTGGAGGGAAGGGCTGTAAAAGAGATATATGATTAGATAGGTTGGAGATTAGGGATGTAGAGGCAGAGAGAGAGAGAGAGAGAGACAGACAGACAGATAGACAAAGAGAGGGATAGGGGTTTAGAGAGAGAGAGAGAGAGTTAGATTGGGGGTTGGGGTTGAGAGAGAGAGAGAGAGAGAGATTGGGGGTTAGGGGATTATAGAGAGGGATTGGATGTTAGGGGTTTAGAGAGAGAGATATTTTTGGTTTAAAGAGAGAGAGAGAAAGAGAGAGGGATAAGAAGAGAGATATTGGGGATTAGGGGTTCAGAGAGAGAGAGAGAGAGAGATTGGTGGTTAGGGGTTAGGGGTTTAGAGAGAGATATGGAATGAGAGATAGATTGGTGGTTAGGGGTTAGGGGTTTAGAGAGAGATATGGAATGAGAGAGAGATTGGTGGTTAGGAGTTTACAAAGAGATAGATAGAGAGAGAATGGAGGTTAGGGGTTTGGAGAGAGAGATAGATTAGTGGTTAGGGATTTAAAGAGAGATAGGTATAAGAAGAGAGAGATTGACGGTTAGGGGTTGAGAGAGAGAGAGAGAGGAAGTTAGGGGTTTAGAGAGAGAAAGATCAATTGGGTGTTAGGGGTTAAGATAAAGAGAGATAATGAGATATATTAGGGGCTAGGGGATTAGAGCGAGAGAGTGTGTAAGGGAGAGAGATATTGGAGGTTAGATATTTAGAAAGAGAGGGAGAATTGGGGTTAGGGGTTTAGAGAGATAGAGTGGGGATTAGTGGTTTAAAGAGAGAGGGGGAAAGACAAAGGGATAGGAGGAGATAAATTGGGATTTAGGGGATTAGAGAGAGAGAGATTGAAAGTTAGGGCTTTAGAGAGAGAGATCGATTCATTGTTACTAGTACAGAGAGAGAGATTTGGGGTTAGGGGTTTAGAGAGAGAGATTGGTGGTTAGGGAATTAGAGAGAGAGATACTAGGAGTTAGGGGTTTAGAGAGAGATATTGGTGGTTAAGGGTTTCGGGAGAGAGATTGGGAGTTAGATGTTTATTGAGAGAAATATATAAAGATATATATTGGTGGTTAGGGGTTTAGAGAGAGAGAGAGAGAGATATTGTATGTTAATTTTTTTGGGAGGGAGAGAGAGAGAGATAGATTGGGGTTTAGCGGTTTAGAGATAGAAAGAGAGATAGACATTGGGGGTTAGTGGATTAGAGTGTGAGAGAAAGAGATTTGAGGTAAGGGGTCTAGAAAGAGTGACATAGAAACAAAGAGGTTGGAGGTTAGTGGTTGAGAGAGAGAGAGAGAGAGAGAGAGTTTGGGGGTTAGGGGTTGTTGATGTATATGTAACTTCGTAATGTATTTCACCTATGTATTTCATTTATGTATATTGTACTCCTATAGAGATGTGTTATTCCTCTATAAGGAAGTGTCGTCATTTGTATTGACAAGTGTTGTAACTTGCCGATGGGTTATTAGACCACCATGTGTGGGGTCGGTCCTGATTAAGTTAGCCATGGGTCATTATGCTAAGCTAGACAAGTCGGCCCCATAAGTTTATTGGGCAGTCAGGACAAGTATAAATAGAGATCAGGAGATCTCTATTTTGATCGTCTCATTATCTCACTCTACATCACTTGGAAAGTGGCGCACATGTGAGGAGGAGGATCAGCTGCTAGGAGGAGACTATCTCTGTGTACATGGGTTGTACTTTGGTTGTATTATTGCTCTATCTATCTCTGAGGAAGTTGTGGGGTTTTTCACCTTAGGGTTTTCCCCACAGAAACTATGTGTGTCTATTGTCTCTTGTGTTTTCATCTTGTGATGATTGATATGCTTGCTATGATAGATATGCATTGATATACTATACATGTTATTCTCTCACTAAAGCTCCTATAGTATATTGAATTAATGCTCAAAAATTAACATGGTATCAGAGCTAACCTGAGAAGAAGACACTGTGCAGTTGCAGAAGCTAGGGCTTCTTGTTTTTGGGTTTCTCTCCACAGATTTTGGAAACGCAATATGATAGATTGACTCTCCTCAGTAAGGTGAATATTTTTGTCTAATCAGAATTCAATTTTGAGCACTTATAGTTTTGGCCGTAAAAATTAGGGTTTCCACAAAAATAGGAATTTCTGAAATCTGAAGACATAGCTTGAAGCTCCTTGGAAAAATTGAAGTTTAGAACTTTGGATCGAGATTTTTGGCTGGGTAAATATTCGGGAAACTAAAACCCTAATTCAAGGTCCTCCGTGAGAATCCAGGAGATTGAAAAGCATTTCTAAAGGGTGAATCTTTGCAGTTTTCAAATTCTAAATATACCAGGATGATCAGCTCATCAAGGTGCATCTTTCTATCCTTTCAGAAAGTTGAAATTCACATTTTGAATTTTTTAGGGTTTCTCTAACAAACCCTAATCCGGGACCAGATCCAGTTTTCAGCAAATCAAGTGGTAAGACCTAAATCTGTTCTATTTCCATTTGAAGTACTCTTTAAAATGTCTCACCACACCAAGCTTGAGGAGAAGCTTGAAGGGGCTGAAACCTTTCGAGCATGGAAGTATAGGATTTGGTTAATCCTGGAAGAAAATGAATTGGACACCTACATAAGTGAAGAGGTTCCAGTTCCAGAGGGAGAATAGGCTAAGGGCTTACACAAGAGGAACTTGGTCAAGGCAAAGAGGATCATTGCTGATTCTATTAAAGACCATCTCATACCACATGTGTCATCTCTAAAGACACCCAAGGAGATGTTTGTCTCCCTGACCAAGCTATTTGAAGGGAAGAACATAAATCGGAAGATGACTCTGCGGAATTAATTGAAAGGGGTCAAGTTGTTGAATGGAGAGACCATTCAATCTTATTTCTCCAAGGTTTCTCAGATCAAGGAACAACTCGAAGCTGTGGATGAATTAGTGGACAATGGTGAAGTTGTTATGACCACTCTCAATGGCCTACCTAGGTCATGGGATTCCTTTATTCAAGGAATCCATGCAAGAAAGAAATTGATCTCCTTCAGTAGACTGTGGGAGGAGTGTTCACAAGAAGAGGCTAGGCTTGTAGCCCGAGAAGAAAAGATGGGAAGTGAAGACCAAGCTCTCGCAACTCACACCAAAAGAAGCAAGCCAAAGAGAGAGCCATCTCATAACAAGAGATCTTCACACCACTGTCGAGCACCCTATATGCAGATAAATTATTCCAACATACAAAGCAGACAAGATTTATTGTCAACCCGAGAAAGTCTTTTATTTCAAAGGATAGATGCACAGTCTATGCTTAAACACCAAATCACTATAATTGAATATGTTACCCTCTAACAACTATGTTCATCCCAAAGAGCTGTGTAATCCCAGTTGCTGTCTAAATACTATAATTTCAATTCCTTTCTACCATGCATCAGCAAGAAATAAAATAAGATTCAAAGACAATTCTAGATAAAAAGAAATCCTATTCACATCCTAGAACAAGTAACTCACTTCTTCAATCTGATCACTCTTGAAAACCATAAGCAGAAACTGAATATTAATCTAGAAATTCAATTGCAAAGGATTGAGTTCAGCTGCTCTAAGAGATTGAATTACAGGGATGAAAATCAACAGTCATCACAGGAAAGATAAATTGCAGAGGCTCATGGGATCACAACTTAACTGTGAGATGAACAAGGCTGTGTACAATTGTCACACGAATTGCATAAAGTTTCTACTCAGTCGACTGTCACTCTCTATTACTTGCCAATTTCAAAGAAACATAATCTTAATTATACTGGAAATCCACACCAAAATTACTACTGTTGCGTACAAAAGAAATATCATAAACAGAACATCACACAACAATAAAAAGTTCTATTTTAACTCAGCAATCTCTATGGAAGACGGGCCCAGCCTTCACATAGAGACACTGGCTGAACAACGCAAGTTCCTTTAACTCAGAGGTAACTCCTTATATTAATAGAAGAATGATTACACAGTTTTCTTTTGCTGCTAATACAATGAATTAATTATCTGTTGTTCAACCCCCTAGGTCGAGGCAGCTCCCCATATTTATACATACAAATCATAACATCCAATCCTAATAACAGGAAGCCATGAAGATCTCTGATCTTCAGGCACCCTAAATAACTAGCTGTTACAATATGTGGCAAAGTAGAGACATAAAAATACGAGAAAGCTGTTGATTGGCCCAGGAGTGGCGATCTTTCCATATCACAACTATACTCGAGCAGTGACATACTAAAGATAGCACATTCTGTTACAGCTGCCCTGTCACAGCTCCACCTAGGATGTTATATTGGAACCATGTGCCTTAATTGATGATCCGAGCCCCGAGGATCCTTTTTAAGCAACGAACATCCCTTCTTTCAAGACTTGTTCAGCCCCACCTTCCTGTAGTCCACTTATCTCAAACTACCTTCATAAATCATAACATGTTAGCACAATTGAGAGAGACACAACTTTAATTATCACAATCATAAGCATTAATAAGATAAAGCAATGATCAGTCATACCTTGGTAGTTTGGGGGAATAAAGTGAGGATAACATGTCTGATTAGCATGATAAATGGTGTAGGACAGGGGAAGGAAAGGTGATCAAGGATGATTAGAAGGGGCCAATTCTGGGCTCAACATCTCCCCCCAACTACCCTATTGCATGTCCTCATGCAACAACCTGCATCATTTGGAATCTGAGTCCTGTACTGAGCTCTCCATGGAGAGAGGAAAAATTATAGGGAAACTCAGGCACCCCATCTGTCCTTCCAATGCTACCTGCTGGTGTCTGAAAATGTAATTGATACAAGTGGAAATCACTTCTTCCTGCAGTCTCATTGTATGCTGTGCCTGGGGAGGACTTGAAAAGAAATCTTTAATCTGAATCCAAATCAATGACATTTCTAGGAGGTAGAAGCACTGGTTCTTGTGGGGCGGTGTCTTCCAGCACATCTAAGTCTAATAAGAGAGTTGTTGGTTCTTGTGTAACAGTGTCTTCTTTGTCCTTATGCTACTGAGATTGGATATCCTTCTCATTGTGCAGCTTCTCCTCCAAGATTTCGGTGTCACCTGAGCATGGTGTCTGTACCTGTTCATCTTCACTCCACTGTGTATCGAGAATGATATCCATTCCAGGGTTATCTTTCAAATGAAATTCAGGAGTTCCTGCTGCAGCCTCCAAGGATGTTGGTTCTTGTGTAGCAGAATCCTAGCTTGCCTCTTCATCCTCCTGTTGTTGCAACTCTTCTCCTATGAGCTCTGTGTCATGGGAACCCTCTGGGGTTACAACCCAGAGTTCATCATTAAATTCCAGAGTGTCCTCTATTCCAGGTTATTCTCCCATCTGCTTGGCCGGTTGGACAGGTACACTCAGGTTTGCTGGTTCTTGTGTTACAGCACCCTGTTCAATTTTATCAATGTCCTACCCTTGTGGCTCATCTTCTAAAATTTCTGTGTCATGGGAACATTCTGGGGTTACAGTATAGAATTCCTCATTAGGCTCTAGAGTGTCCCCCATCCCCGGTTCTTCTTCCATCTTCTCTATAATCTCTGTGTCGTGGGAGCATTCTGGGGTTACAGTCAATTCTTTATCCCCATCATCATACATGATTTCATCTCTTAGCTCCTCTGTCACAAGATTGGTGGCAGCTTCAGCAAGGATGTGTAAAGATGTTGGTTCTTGTGTGGCAACATCTTCTTTTTCTGCAGCTTCCTCTATTGTGGCTGCAGGCTATTGTGCTGAGCAGGTATGAAGTATAATCTTGTGGCCTGCCTCCTTGAATATTTCTCCACAGGTGGGACAGAGTACTCGTTCATCCTCCTTGCCAGGCTCAGCAGAATCTAATCCCTCCAGTTGGTCTACAGCCTCTACCAATGTATACATTTTTCTTTCTCCTTGTTTTCTGCAGGCTTCCTTCCACGTTTCCAACTCCCTTCGAAGTACTTGGAGGTCTTCTTTTAATAGTGCATTCTCAGCCAGAAGTCCTTCAATTCTGGGTTCTCCCTCCACTGGCCTTTTTGGAGCATCCATTGGTCTTGGTACAAGGACCGGGGGCTCAACCTGTGCCTCTAGGGTTGCCCATCTTTTTCTGGCTGCCTCTGCTGCTGTAGCTGATCGAGTTCTTTTCTTTCTGATTGGTGCAGTTATGCTAAATTCATTGATTAATCCCTTTCTTTTCCTTTGTGGTGTTTTCTTTTGTGGAGCTGGTATATAGGGATTCACAGCTGAGGTTGAAGGAATTTTTTCTTGCCTCTCATGCTGCTCTTCTTCAATTAGAGCTCCTCCTTCCCACTCAGGTGAGTATTCAATAGTTACCAGCTCAATGTTTTCTTCTATTGCCTTTGCTCTGTCACCTTAAGGTTCAATTGTCACAGCATTTAATGCTGCTCCAATTTCACCTTCTGCTGTCGGAGATGCCCTGTTATCGGGGTTTTCCACAAGATTTTTATCTACACCCTCCCCCGATGGCTCTGCTTGTAATGGAGTTTCATCCCACAATTGTTCTTCTTCTAATGGAGTTTCATCCCCCCCAAATGGTCCTGCTTGTGCCCCTAGTTGTTGTTCTTCTACTATAGTTTCATACTCCCCAGATGGTCCTGCTTGTGCCCCCGGTTGTTGTTGTTCTACTATAGTTTCATCCCCCCCAGATGGCTCTGCTTGTGCCACCGGTTGTTGTTCTTCTTCAATTTCATCCCCCCCCACAACTTCAGTGGAGGGACTCCGGTCCTCCTGTTGTGGTGGGACTCGTATCTGCTGTAATGGGACAACCCGCAAGGGGACGGGTTGCTGAGCTTGAGCTGTGAATTGTTCCCAGGTTATATGATGCTAGGCAAGGGTTCTTACAATTATTAATTTGATAAGGCCATGGTGGGTGAGGGAGGAATGTGGGTGCTTAGCAGACTGGACAAATGCCGCCATATGACGCAAGTCATGCAGTAGATAATATGGAATGTTTAATAAAATGCCATGGCGGAGATGAGAAAGTAAAGGGAGTTCAGAATTATACACAGTTTGATATCTACCTTCACAAGTGATGTACTTATTGAGGAATACATAAACCTGGTCCCATGGCCGCGGCAATGAGTGCAGTGCAATCCCTCTTCTTGATGCTTCTACTTGCTCCCCCTCCATTAAAAATGCTTCCCGTGCAGTCGTTGCGGGGACTCGTCGGTTAAACCATGGCTTTCCCACCAGGGGGTTGGCCGTAACCTCGGAATTAATGGCCTCAGAGACCTCTATGCACAACCCCCACACCGTAGAGTGATTTTTGGTGAGGTTTAGAGCAAACTGCAAGGCTGCTTCCCAATTGAATCCATCTAGTCGCTCAAAAAACTCGAGCCAGTCGGCAGCTTGAAAAATGGCAAGAACTTGAAGATTTTTTCTGAGTTCCTGTGTATTGACAGGTTCATGACGAACTGGAATCCCCATGGTATTGGCTGTAGGCTGAAATTGCTATCCCACAGATGGCAGAATCCAAGAATGGAAGTTGCAGCACAGAGGATGCACAAATCGCTAAGCGAAGACGTTGAGAGAATATGCAAATTTGGAAAGTTGAGCACAGAAAAATGTTCGAAATTTCCATGCCGAATTGGGGAAGGTGGCAGTTATTAGTGTTTACGTCATATGAGGGAAAGGTTTAATCAGGTATAATGGTAATATGAGTAAAGGTACGACTGATATTGTTTAAATGATATCAACACTTAATCACGTGATAAATGAAAGCCATACCTCATGAGATTGTGCGTCGGATAACCTGCAGAGAATGGTGGAGCGTGTAGTTGGTGACGTTGCGGAACCAGACTCATGCACAGTCATAAATAATGCAATAATTCCTTTCGCCAGTGAAAGACAAACCATCGCATCCTCGGGGTCGGAATGATGAGTTCACCGCCATGAATGGGATGAATCAGAGCCATAGTTTAGCAGGTTTGGAGCAATTCTTCCGTTAATCACAGGAGTTACCACTGCAAGTTGCCGGAAATGATATCACAACCGACGAAAAAGATGTTGTAGCCGCCAGGAAAGATTCACAGCCACCGGGAAAAGGATTTACGGGATCAGGAGAAATTACGACTGTTAGGGAAAAGTTTTACGGTGGCGGGAAATATGTCGTAGTCGCTAGGAAATATGTTGCAGTCGCCGGGAAAGATGTTGCAGCCACCGGAAAATGGTTCACGGCAGCCGAGAAAGAGGTTTTATGGTCATCGGGAAAATAATTTTAGGGTTGATGGGAAACGATAATGTAGCCGCTGGGAAATGATGTTGCAGCTGCTGGGACATGATGTTGCAGCTGCTGGAAGAGATGTTGTAGCTGCCGGGAATGGTTCACAGCTGTCGGGAAAAAGGGTTTACGACCGTCGAGAAAACAATTTTATGGTTGACGGGAAACAATAATGCAGCAGCTGGGAAATGATGTTGTAGCTGTTGGGACATGATGTTGCAGCCACTGGGAATGGTTCACAGCTGCCGGGAAAAAGGGTTTACGGCTGCCGGGAAAATGATTTTAGGGTTGACGGGAAACGAAAATGTAGCCGCTGGGAAATGATGTTGCAGCCACTGGGACATGATGTTGCAGCTGCTGGAAGAGATGTTGCAGCTGCTGGGAATGGTTCACAGCTGCCGGGAAAAAGGGTTTACGGCTGCCGGGAAAATGATTTTAGGGTTGACGGGAAACGATAATGCAGCCGCTGGGAAATGATGTTGCAGCCGCTGGGACATGATGTTGCAGCTGCTCGAAGAGATGTTGTAGCTGCCCGGAAAATGATTTTAGGGTTGATGGGAAACGATAATGCAGCCACTGGGAAATGGTGTTGCAGCCGCTGGAACATGATGTTGCAGCTGTTGGGAATGGTTCACGACTACCGGGAAAAGTTGTTGCAGCTGCCAGAAAAGTTGTTCACGGCTACTGGGAAAAAGGATTTTTACGTCTACCGGGAAATATGTCGCGGTTGCCAGAAAAGATATTGCAACTGCCGGAAAATATGTCGCAGGTACCGAAAAATATGTTGCAGCTGCCGAAAAATATGTCGCAGCTGTCGATTTTTTTTTTTTTTAATTTTTTAAGGAAAAAGGGAAATACAGCACAGGATGGCACAGGGTGACTCTCGTTTGACTGGCCCAATTTGGTCATTCTCCTGGCACTTCCCTAGAAATTTTTTCTTTTGAAAAATAACAGCAAACGAAAAGATCAAATGCAAAGAGAAGAAAAAAACAATTATACGCTACAACAGAAAGTTATTTATGTATAGTAATTTAAAATGCGATTTTCAGTTTAAGGATTGGCAAGGGCAGAGAGAAATTCCTGCTCTGATGCCAGCTGATAATCTGGATCGGCAGCAATTTGCGAAGTGAATGCATCTTTCGAAATAGGCTTATGATACAGTCGCAGTCTGTGGCCATTAGCTAGTAATGGTATACGGTTTTCATTGATGGTCACCAGATGGACAGTGCCGTTGTCAAATACCCTGTCGACCAAATATGGACCCAGCCATCTTGTGCGTAATTTACCTTTAAAATCCCTCTTGAACCTGGAGTCACATGGTAGCGCCCAGTCTCCCTCACAGAAGATTTTTTTTTTTAATAAATTGGTCATGCCAGTTGGATCTCTGTTGCTGAAACAACACAGTCTGGTCTACTGCAGCTAACCGTTTTTCATCCAATTCATTTAGTTGATTCAATCTTCTCTTTTGGGCTTCTGTTACATCCAGATTCATTTCGGTGGCTGTTTTCAGGGTTTTGATCTCAAACTCAATTGGAAAGATGGCACTCTTCCCATACACTAGATCATAGGGAGAGAACCCTGTGGTGTTGCGCCAAGTTGTGTGTTATGCCCATAGCGCTTCCAAAAGCCTGTCAACCCAATCCTTTCGATGGCTCTTAACTGTTTTAGTAAGGATTGCTTCAATAACTTTATTAGTACTTTCCACCTGACCATTGGCCTGAGGGTGGTAAGGTGAAGCCACCCTATGCTGCACATGATACTTCCGGAGCAAGGATTCAAATTGGTGTGAGATGAATTGCGGTCCCCCATCGGTAACTGCTTCCTTCGGTACCCCAAAGCGGGTAAAGATTTCACTGTATAGAAAATCAATCACCGCCTGGTCATTAGCCTTAGCCAAAGCTACAGCCTCTACCCACTTGGTCATGTAATCAGTACAAACCAGAATGTAAACTTTCTATCTAAAAGGAGGGTTGATAGGGCCAACAAAATCCAATGCCCATCTATCAAATGGTTCAAATACTACTTGGGGCTATAGAGGCATCTGATCTATTTTATTAGGCTGGCCCATCCTTTGGCAACTGTCATAGCACTGAACATACCTTTTAGCATCTCTGAATAGAGTCGGCCAATAGTAGCCCATCCACAGGGATTTATGCCCTGTTCTTTTATCTGCAAAGTGTCCCCCACAAGGTCCATCATGGCAGGCTTTCAGTATGTGAAAGATCTCATCTTCCCTTACACATCTCCTAATCTCAAGATCGGGCCCTGTGTAGAAGAGATGACCATTGAGCCAACAATACCTGGCACTTTGCTGGATAATTTTTCTCTTCTCTCGTTTAGACATATGTGGTGGGAGCTTTCCTGCAACCAAATAGTTAGCAACGTCTGCATACCAGGGGGAATGAGCTAAAAGTGAGAATAGATGTTCATCTAGAAAAGAATCCTCAACAGGCGCACTGTCATCACTGTTAGTAAAACGTGATAAAAAATCAGCAACAACATTTTCTTTTCCTGGTTTATCTATAATGGTAATATCAAATTCCTGTAATAACAAGAGCCACCTGGTCACTCTAGCATTGGTGACAGGTTTGTTCATTAAATACTTAATGGCAAAGTGGTCAGTGTGCACAAATGTAGGATACCCAGTAATGTAATGCCGAAATTTATTAATAGAGTAAACAATAACAAGGAATTCTTTCTCGATAACAGTATAATTAAGTTCAGTAGGGGCTAAGTTTTTACTAACATAATAGATGGTGTAAGGTACTTGACCATCCTACTGTCCTAGTACTGCTCCAATGGTGGTATCAGAAGCATCTGAAGAAATGTGGAAGGGTATGGTCCAATTAGGTCCCCTTAGGATAGGAGCTGTGGACAGCTTCTCTTTAAGCTTATCAAACGCTGTCTGGCATGCTTCACTCCACAGAAACTGTGCATCCTTCATTAACAAAGAAAACAAAGGAGAAGCAAGTTTGGAGAAGTTTCCTATAAATCTCCGATAATATCCAGCATGTCCCAGAAAACTTCGCACCTCTTTCTGAGTTGAAGGAGTCGGTATATTTTTTATCACCTTAATTTTTGAAGGATCCACCTGAATGCCATCGGTAGAGATGAAATGTCCTAATACCACCCCCTCACTCATCATCATATGGCATTTTTCAGTGCTTAATGAGAGGCGAGCCTGTTCGCAGCGAATTAAAACCTTCTTTAAATTTTCCAGTGCTTCCTCAAAGTCCTTGCCATAGGGAGTAAAATCGTCCATAAAGACTTCCATACTATCATTAACTAATTCAAAGAATATGCCAATTACAGCTCTTTGGAATGTTGCTGGTGCATTACATAAACCAAAGGGAAGCACTCTGTAGGCAAACGTTCCCCAGGGGCAAGTGAAGGTGGTCTTATCCTGGTCCTCAGGAGCAATCTGAGTTTGGTTGTACCCGCTGAATCCATCTAAGAAGGAAAAAAACTTCTTCCCTGATAGGGTATCAAGTACTTGGTCAATAAAGGGCAGAGGGAAATGATCCTTTTGCGTAGCTTTGTTCAGCTCCCTATAATCAACACAGACTCTCCATTTACCATTTTTCTTGGGCACAATTACGAGTGGGGAAACCCACTCACTATTTGAAATAGGGTATATAAATCCTGCTTCCAAAAGTTTCTAGATTTCCTCCTTCACTATATCCCTCAGATTGGGGTTCATGCATCGTTGAGGTTGACACACAGGCCAGGAGTCATTTTTAATGTAAATATGGTGGGTGCACAGATTAGAGGGAATACCCCTCATGTCTGTATACTCCCAGGCGAATGCCCCTTTATGTTCCTTCAAGAGACTGATTAGGCGCTTCTGTTCCTCTAAGGAGAGACCAGGGTTGATATTCAAAGTTCTTCCAGGCTCTACCTCAATAGGAATACTTTTTGAACTTTTCAAAACTGGGATTATGTTTGTGTCACCAACTAGTGCTTCTTCCATAAGATTTTCTTGTTCTTCCTTACCAAGGGTAATGTTCAGGATTTGATAGACCTCTTTATCCACTGAAGCGGGTTCACTAATAAAATTGCTAATAGCATCATCTTTTGTTTCGTTTTTAAAATTCAAGGCCTTCCTATAGTTAATAGTGGTTGAACATTCTCCTCCTCCTCCTGCTCTATCCAAAGGGAAGTCTCAGCTTCTAGACTCGGCCGAGTTGGAGGATACAGGGTGAGGTTTTTATTCTCAGTACCATTAGATATAGTCATGGACCCCGATCGACAGCTGATGTAGGCATCAGCTGTGGCCAACCAAGGCCTCCCCAGGATCAATGGGTGTCCCCCTAGCTGTGATTTTGGTTGTAATATCAAAAAGTTAGCAGGGTACTCCCATGAATCTACTGAGATGACAAGGTTGTCCAGAATCCCTTCGGGTCTAATGGTGGATCTGTCTACCAATTCTAAGATGGTAGGGGTCGGTCTAAAATTAGTGAGCCCAAGCTTATTGGCAGTCTCGATTGTTATGACATCGATCGCTGCTCCTAAATCAACTAGCACGTTGGGTATCTGCGTCTGTCCTACATGTACAGTGACAGTAGGATTGCCAGGGTTGTCATATTTGGTCACAGGGTTTTTTCCTGTTATCAAAGCGGATAAATTCCCTATGACGTGAACAGTGGGAGGATCTCTAGGTTTCCTCCCTGGTTTCTTAGTGCACAAGTCCCGAACGGTTTTAGCATAAATAGGCACATCTTGAAGAGTTTGCAAAAGGGGGATTTTGACGTAAAGATTCTTTAACTCTCCTAGGAGGTTAAACTGAGGTTGCCCCCCTATTTTTGGTAGCATTAGTCTCTCGGGGTATGGTGGTTGCCTTATCAGCTGGGTAGGCTACGTATTGTCCAATTTATTGTTTGATGTTTCAGCCGTCCCATCCAAGGGATGCTCAACACCTTCAGTAATAGGAACTGTATCGGATGGATGCTGTGAACTCTCCCCTTCTTCATGCACAGAAGGTGGAGCATCTTCTGTAATTATGGGTTCTATTATCTTCCCAGATCGTAGACGAATATCATTGCAAGGTACAGGGGAAAGAGAATAGGTCGGCATATTGATAGTTTCCAATGGATGGACTGTTTTATTATTCGGGTTAGGATTAGGTTGGGCAGGCAGCTGAGGCTGTATTGGTATATTAGGGGCAGGATTATTCTGCAGCTGTAGCTACGACTGCTGAGGTGGATATGGAGGGTATTGAGGAAATTGAGGGTATGGAGGAGAATATGGTAACTGCTGAGGTGGAGGTGGTTGAGGAAACTGGTTCCCAAGTGGGAAGTTCCTCCATCCAGGAGACCACGACATAGGTTGATGTGGTGGCTGTGTCCAAGGACCCCATGAATTAAAATTTTGCATTGCAGGTTGGGAAGGATTCCACTGAGCATAATTTGAAGGGAATTGTGTATTCACATTTTGCATGTTATTATTCCAATTGCTCATATTATTCAAAAATGGAAACGAGTCCAGAGGCATACCTTGATTTCGAGGTTGCCAAGGTTTCTTCTGTGCAATGAAATAGGTTGATTCCACTTCTGGAGTTGATGCCTGCAGAACAGCCTTCACTTGGGGGAGTGAGGGGCATTCTTTCATGTCATGGTTCAGCTCACACAGCTGACATACTTCTACCTTGTCAAGTGGGCATTCTTTTAGCGGATGATTCTTTCTACATCGGGGACAGAACAAACCTAGTGTGAGATCCTCCACTACCTGTTTTTGTTTTTCCTTCAGGACATCAATCTCCAAAGAGATGGAGCTCATCATTTCTGTTTTAAAATTTTCAAGGAGATTGCCTATCTCTACACAGGTAGCTCCTCCGTTGGATGACTTCTTAGTTCTATCGAAGACATCACGTTCCAACTTATCCCGTTTGTCCCGCTTATTGTTCCTGGAAGATCCCCTGGAGTATCTCTTACATAATTCCACAATCGTCTCAAAAGGTTCTTTGGAGATATCTCCCGTTCCTAACAGATTTAACATGTCTAAACAATCATCGCTAATCCCTCGAAGCAAGATTATCTTGAGCATGTCCAGCCCCATGTTCGTCTGCCCAGCTCTTTGCACATTGTACAGCAGCCTTTCTAAAAAATCCTCCAGACTTTCATCCTCCTTCTGCACCATCTTGAATAATTCCTCTCTTTTGTCCTTGGTGTTGCAATATTCTTGATATTTATCCAGGAATACTTGTTTCATATTATTCCAATTAGAAACAGTTCCTCCCCCAAGGCTCATGAACCATCGTAATGCATTGTCCTTTAGGGTGGCGGGAAAAAGTTTCAGCTTTTGGGCATCGATGACATAATCATAGCTGCAACAGAGGATATCAAATTCAAAAAAGAATTCATCTGGATCTTCTGCCGCCTTGCCATGGAAGCGAGGCAACACCGATGGTGAGATGTTCTTCATAGGAGCTGTCCCTTCTGGCTACTGAATTGGAAATTGTAATGTAGCCGTCGTTCCTTCTGGCAGGGAGTAATTTTCATGATGATAGTTTTCCACCATTGCCTCTTCCTCGTCAGTCTCGTGTCTGTTATACATCTTCTCTTCTGTTTCCTCTTCTTCGTTCGTTCCTACGTTCTTTTCCTTGTTTGTAACAGCTACGTCTTCCTCAGTTGTAATAGTTGCGTTTTCCTCATTCGTAGCAGCAGGTCCAGTTGTGACAGTTGTGTCCTCCTCGGCAGGGATATACAAGGGAGTCACGGCTGCTCATGTATTCTCCACCATGGACGCTGGGGCCCCAGGTTCAACAGGGTTTCTTCTGATAGGAGTTTCTTGATGACGAGCCCTGGTGGATGAATCAGTTTTGTCAACAAGATTGTCGATGAATGTCCTTCTGCCCAATGGTGGTCCTCGACCACGACCCGAACCACCTGCGCTGTTAGTATTTTGTGGGGTTTTGGGAGTTGGGAGGTGATCACGTTTTATCCTCCTCGTATTCATGCGAACCAAATCATTTCAGCAAAGAAAAGACTGACTAGAAACAATTACCAGATGCAACTAATGATTAGTGTTTAATTTTTATCCTTCCCCGGCAACGACACCAAAATGTCGAGCACCCTATATGCAGATAAATTATTCCAACATACAGAGCAGACGAGATTTATTGTCAACCCGAGAAAGTCTTTTATTTCAAAGGATAGATGCACAGTCTATGCTTAAACACCAAATCACTATAATTGAATAATGTTACCCTCTAACAACTATGTTCATCCCAAAGAGCTGTGTAATCCCTATTGCTGTCTAAATACTATAATTTCAATTCCTTTCTACCATGCATCAGCAAGAAATAAAATAAGATTCAAAGATAATTGGAGATAAAAAGAAATCCTATTCACATCCTAGAACAAGTAACTCACTTCTTCAATCTGATCACTCTTGAAAACCATAAGTAGAAACTGAATATTAATCTAGAAATTCAATTGCAAAGGATTGAGTTCAGCTGCTCTAAGAGATTGAATTACAGGGATGAAAATCAACAGTCATAACAGGAAAGATAAATTGCAGAGGCTCATGGGATCACAACTTAACTGCGAGATGAACAAGGCTGTGTACAATTGTCACACGAATTGCATAAAGTTTCTACTCAGTCGACTGTCACTCTATATTACTTGCCAATTTCAAAGAAACATAATCTTAATTATACTGGAAATCCACACCAAAATTACTACTGCTGCGTACAAAAGAAATATCATAAATAGAACATCACACAACAATAAAAAGTTCTATTTTAACTCAGCAATCTCTGTGGAAGACGGGCCCAGCCTTCACACAGAGACGCTGGCTGAACAACGCAAGTTCCTTTAACTCAGAGGTAACTCCTTATATTAACAGAAGAATGATTACACAGTTTTCTTTTGCTACTAATACAATGAATTAATTATCTGTTGTTCATCCCCCTGGGTCGAGGCAGCTCCCCATATTTATACATACAAATCATAACATCCAATCCTAATAACGGGCAGCCATGAAGATCTCTGATCTTCAGGCGCCCTAAATAACTAGCTGTTACAATACGTGGCAAAGTAGAGACATAAAAATACGAGAAAGCTGTTGATTGGCCCAGGAGTGGCGATCTTTCCAAATCACAACTATACTCGAGCAGCGACATACTAAAGATAGCGGATTCTGTTACAGCTGCCCTGTCACAGCTCCACCTAGGATGTTATATTGGAACCATGTGCCTTAATTGATGATCCGAGCCCCGAGGATCCTTTTTAAGCAACGAACATCCCTTCTTTCAAGACTTGTTTAGCCCCACCTTCCTGTAGTCCACTTATCTCAAACTACCTTCATAAATCATAACATGTTAGCACAATTGAGAGATACACAGCTTTAATTATCACAATCATAAGCATTAATAAGATAAAGCAATGATTAGTCATAGCTTGGCAGTTTGGGGGAATAAAGTGAGGATAACAGGTCTGATTAGCATGATAAATGGTGTAGGACAGGGGAAGGAAAGGTGATCAAGGATGATTAGAAGGGGCCAACTCTGGGCTCAACAACCACCATTACCATAAAGATAAGAAAGATCTCAGGTGCTTCACATGCAACGAGAAGGGACACTTTGCTGCAGATTGTTCCAAGAAGAAGAAAGACAACAACTTCAACAAGAATAAGAACAACAACAAAAGAAGATATCATGCTCATGTTGTTAAGGATGATGAACCTCCCAAGAAGAAGGCTAGAGCAGAAAGTGATGAGGATGACTCATCAAGTGAAGATGAATATGTTATATTCTCTGCTCTCATAGGTGCTAACTCCCATGGATGTAATGATTGGCTTATTGATAGTGGGGCTTCAAAGCACATGACTGGGTTCAAAGAATCCTTTGCTAATCTATCTGAACATGAGTTACCCCATAAGGTGAATCTTGGGGATGACTACCAATAGCCTATCAAAGGAAGTGGTGAAGCCTCCTTCAACCTGGACTCTGGAAAATTCTTGAAGATGAAAGATGCATTATTTGTACCTAGGCTCAAGAAGAACCTACTCTCCATATCTGCATTGGATGCAAAAGGCATGAGGGTTGCATTTGTAGATGGCCAAGTTCTAATGTGGCCAAAGGGTAAACTATTGATGATGCAGTAGTGATTGGAGAGCAAGAGGGAGGATTGTACAAATTGAAGGGACAACCTAAACATGCCATGGTACATGAATCCATGGAGCCAAGTGAACTTTGGCATAGAAGGCTTTCACCTGTGCACTACAAAGCACTACCAATTGCAAGCAAAGTTGTACAAGGTCTTCCTGAAATCAAGTCAAAGCATGAAGGTGTTTGCACAGGATTTGCAAAAGGAAAGAACACAAAGAAGGCAATCATAAGCAAGTAAGGAAAAAGGAATTATCCACTCTGATGTATGCAATCTGATGTCATCTAGTTCTCTGAGTGGGTATGTATACTATGGTTCTTTCATTGATGATTTCTCTAGGAAGACTTGGGATTTATTTCTTGAAGAACAAAGATGAAGTATTCAGTAATTTCAAGGAATTCAAGGCCTTGATAGAAAACCACACTGAAAAGAAGTTCAAGACCTTTAGATCTGACAATGGTGGAGAATTCACTTCAGCAGACTTCAAGTGCTATGCAGTGATTCAGGGATTAAGAGGGAGTTCACCACTCCTTACAATTCACAACAGAAAGGAGTAGAAGAAGTCACTTCAGAATAGGACTCCAGTAGCTCCTGCAAGGAAGAAAAGATTCAGAGGGAGTCCACCCAACAAACAAGATAAGTATTTGAATTGTCACTTCTTGTATATTCTGTTTGTTTAAATAATGTTATTCAGTGATGTATATGCTTATGTTCCTAGAGTTAGGTTGTGTATTAAGCATATTAAAATAATTGCATTGATGAACAAGATACTACTAATATGCAAGTAATGGGTAAGTGGCTTATGGTACTGTACAACATTCCATTGCTACTTATCTAGAATGAAACCTCTTTGCTGACATGTGGGAGTTGTGCATACTCTTAACAATGTTCTGGTAGAGATTGGAAGGCATCTAGAAAGTTAAGGGATATGGATAAATGTTGTATTGAAGCATTGTCTAAAATAATTGCATGACTGTATGACATATATTCTTATGTGTAAGATTTTGTTATGAAACTATGAGAAGTTTCTAATCATGCAATTGAATTTGACTTGTAGGAAAGATCGTGTACAATCACCTACAAAAGAAGGACTACAACATTTGTTCCAGCAATAAAGAAATCTATCTATTGAAGATATTGAAGAATCTGAAGTTCCCAGGATATAGGATGCTGTAATGGAAGGATGCCATGGTCAAGGAATACCAGTCGATCATGAAGTATGATGTTTTGGATGTAGTCCCAAGACCTGAAGAGAAGTCCGTGGTGACTTCCAAGTGGATCTACAAGATCAAACATGCTGCAGATGGCAGCATAGAGAAATATAAAGCGAGATTTGTAGCTCGTTGCTTCTCACAGAAATAAGGAATCGACTATGAAGAAACTTTTGCGCCTGTAGACAGATACACTTCCATTAGATCAGTACTTGCTCTAGCTACAGTGATGAAATGGAAGATACACTAGATGGATATCAAGACTGCTTTCTTGAAGGGTGTAATCGAGGAGGAAGTGTATGTGAAGCAGCCACTTGGTTTTGAGACACATGACAGGAATTCATATGTGTGCAAGTTGAAGAAAGCCTTGTATGGCTTGAAGCAAGCTCCTAGGACTTGGTATGGTAGGATGGACAGTTTCCTATCTACTTTGGGCTTCACCAAGAGTAAAGCAAATTCCAACCTTTACTAAAAGGTTGAGGAAGGAAATCCTGTGATATTACTTATGTATGTGGATGACCTGTTTGTTACAAGTGAGGATGGTTTGATTGCCGATACCAAGAGGAAGCTTGCAAGCGAGTTCGTGGTGAAGGACTTGGGGATGATGCACTATTTTCTAGGCATGGAGGTGTGGCAGAGTGCAAATGGGATCTTCCTTCGACAAGGGAAGTATGCAGTAGAGATCCTGAAAAGGTTCAGGATGATGGACTGCAAGACCATAGCCACACCTATGGCATCGAACCTAAAGCTTTTGTGTGATGCTTCATCTGATCCATTTGATGTCAATGTGTATCGTCATATGATTGGGTCCTTGATGTACCTGACGAACACGAGACCAGATATCTGCTTTGTAGTGAACACATTCAGCCAATTCCTAACAGATCCCAGAGGTGTTCACCTGGTTGCCGTAAAGCATATTCTGAGGTACCTAAAGGGTATGGTTGACTATGGGCTCAAGTATGATGCGAATCAAAAGTTTAACCTGCATGGTTATGTTGATTCAGATTGGGCAGGCAGTGATGCAGATAGGAAGAGCACTTCTGGGTGCTGCTTCAGTATGGGATCAGGTGTGATCTCTTGGTTTAGCAGGAAGCAGTCCTGCGTAGCACTGAGTACAGCCGAAGCACAGTATATTGCAGCTTGTTCGGCTAGTTGTGAGGCAGTATGGCTCCAGAAGCTACTGTCTGAGCTATTTGATAGCCCACTGGAGGCTACTGGTATCTTTTGTGACAACTAGAGTTGTGTGAAGCTGTCTGAGAACCTGGTGTTCCACGACAGGTCGAAACACATTGAGATCAAATATCACTATATTAGGGATATGGTGCAGAGTGGAGCAGTGTAGCTCCTGTATGTTGCATCGGATGAGAAGATTTCAGATGGACAGACGAAACAACTAGCCAGAGTGAAGTTTGAGTACTTCAGAGAGAGGCTTGGTGTTCTTCAGATTGACGACACTTCGAGGAAGAAGTGATGGACACATTTGCTAAATCCATTCCAAGCATGGTGAGAGGATGATCCTTCCATGGCTATGGATGTAAGCGCTGGATGATGAGCATCAGGACGATGCTCGAGTTACTGCTCTGTATATGCATCATGTTGGATGCTGTATATGATCAGTTGGATCATTTGTATGTATGTATGCACCATGTTGGATGCTGGATATGATCAGTTGGATCATTTATATGTATCTACGCATCATGTTGGATGCTAGATATGATCAGTTGGATCACTTATATGTATGTATGCTCATGTTGGATGTTGGATATGATCAGTTGGATCATGTCTATGTATTTGTATATGTATCAGGTGGATACATTGTATGATCAGGTAGATCATGTAAATTGATATGTATCAAGTATGATCAGGTGGATCATGTATTTGTATATTTATCAGGTGGATACATTGTATGATCAGGTAAATCATGTATGATGATATGTATCAGGCAGATACTGTGTATGCATCAGGTGGATGCATTGTATGATCATGGATGATGAGCTTCAGGATGTTGCTCCAGATGACATGCGTCAGGATGATGCAGTGATGATGATAAGGATGATCATGTGTACATCAAGATGATGTATGGTGAGTAATATGAGGTTATTGTGCTCATCTAGACAAGTCGGCTCCATAAGTTTATTGGGCAGTCAAGACAAGTATAAATAGAGATCTCCCGATCTCTATTTGGATCACTTCAGAACTCACTCTTCCTTCACTCGGAAAGTGGCGCACATGTGAGGAAGAGGATCAGATACTAAGAGGAGTCTATCTCTATGTACTTTGGTTGTACTTTGGTTGTGCTATTGCACTATCTATCTCTGAGGAAGTTGTGGGTTTTTTCACCTTATGGTTTTCCCCACAGAAACTCTGTGTGTCTATTGTCTCTCATGCTTTTGTTTCTTGTGATGATTGACATGCTTGCTATGATTGATATGCATTGATATATTGTACATGTTATTCTCTCAGTAAAGATCCTAGAGTATCTTGAGTTAATGCTCAAAATTTAACATGGTATCAGAGCTAGCCTGAGAAGAAAACATTGTGCAGTAGCAAAAACTAAGGTTTCTTGTTTATTGGGTTTCTCTCCAAAGATTTTGGAAAAGCAGTATAGTAGATTGACTCTACTCATCAAGGAGAATCTATATGTTCAATTAGAATTCAGTTCTGAGCACTTTCAGTTTTGGCCCTAAAAATTAGGGTTTCCACAAAAATAGGAATTTCTTAAATCTGAAGACATAGCTGGAAGCTTCTTGGAAAAATCAAAGTTTAGAGCTTTGGATCGAGACTTTTGGCTGGATAAATCTCCGGGAAACTCAAACACTACTTCAGGGTCCTCCTTAGTGAATCCGGAAAGACTCAAAGGCATTTCTGAAGGGTGAAACTTTGCAGAACTCAAATTCTGAGTATACCAGGCTGATCAGCTCATCAAGGTGCGTCTTTCTATCCTTTCAGAAAGTTGAAATTCAGATTTTGAATTTTTGGGTTTTCTCTGACAAACCCTAATCCGGGACTAGATCCAGTTTTCAGCAAAACAAGTGGTATGACCTAAATCTTTTCTATTTCCATTTGAAGTAATTTTTAAAGATGTCTCACCACACTAAGCTTGAAGACAAGCTTGAAGGGGCTAATAACTTTCGAGCTTGGAAGTATAGGATTGGGTTAATCCTGGAAGAGAATGAGTTGGACTCATACATAAAAGAAGAGGTCCCTAGCCCAGAGGATGAAGAGGCTAAGATATTGCATAAGAAGAACTTGGTCAAGGCAAAGAGAATCATTGTTGATTCTATTAAGGACCATCTTATTCCACATGTGTCATCCCTAAAGACACCCAAAGCTATGTTTGATTCCCTGACCAAGCTATTTGAAGGGAAGAACATAAATCGAAAGATGACTCTACGGAATCAATTGAAAGGGGTCAAGATGTCGAATTGAGAGACCATTCAATCTTATTTCTCCAAAGTCTCTCAAATCAAGGAACAACTTGAAGTTGTAGATGAAATGGTGGAGAATGGAGAAATTGTGATGACCACTCTAAATGGCCTACCTAGGTCATGGGATTCCTTTATTCAAGGGATCTGTGCAAGAAAGAAATTGATCTCCTTTAGCAGACTATGGGAGGAATGTTCACAAGAAGAAGCAAGGCTTGTGGCCCAAGAAGAAAAGATGGGGAATGAAGATCAAGCTCTCACAGCACTCACCAAGAAAGGAAAATCTAAAAGAGAGCCATCCCACTCCACGGGATCTTCACATCACCATTATCATAAGGATAAGAAAAATATTAGATGCTTCACATGCAATGAGAAGGGACACTTTGCTTCAGAATGTCCCAAGAACAAAAGGGACAACAACAAAAACAACAACTTCGACAAGAAGAAGAGGGCAACAAAAGAAGGTATCATGTTCATGCTGCTGAAGTTGGTGAACCTCCAAAGAAGAAGGCTAGAGCAGAAAGGGATGATGATGATTTATCAAGCAAAGAAGAGTATGTTCTAATCTATGCTCTCACAGGTACTATTTCTCATGGTTGTAATGATTGACTTATTGACAGTGGTGCTTCCAAACACATGACTGGGTTTAAAGAATATTTTGTAAATCTATCTGAACATGAATCACCCCATAAACTAAAACTCGGGGATGACTATCAATACCCCATCAGAGGAAGTGGTGAAGCATCCTACAACTTAGATTCTAGAAAATCTTTGAAGATGAAAGAAGTACTCTATGTGCCTGGGATCAAGAAAAACCTTCTCTCCATATCTGCATTGGATGCAAAAGGTATGAGGGTTGCATTTGTGGATGGCCAAGTCCTAATGTGGCCAAAGGGAAAGACCATAGATGATGCAGTGGTGATTGGAGAGCAAGAGGGAGGTTTGTATAAATTGAAAGGACAACCTGAACATGCCATGGTGCATGATTCCATGGAGCCAAGTGAACTTTGGCATAGAAGACTTGCACATATGCACTACAGAGCATTACCAATTGCAGGTAAAGTTGTAGAAGGTCTTCCTGAAATCAAGACCAAGCATGAAGGTGTTTGCAAAGGATGTGCAAAAGGAAAGAACATAAAGAAAGCATTTCCAAGCAGTGAAAGCAAGGCTAAAGGAATCTTGGAAATCATCCACTCTGATGTATGCGGTCCGATGTCATCCAGTTCTCTGAGTGGGTATATTTACAATGTCTCTTTCATTGATGACTTCTCCAGGAAGACTTGTGTTTACTTCTTGAAGAACAAAGATGAAGTATTTGATAAGTTCAAGGAATTCAAAACCTTGATGGAGAACCAAACTGATAAGAAGATCAAAATATTCAGATCTGACAATGGTGGAGAATTCACCTCAGGTGACTTCAAGAAGCTATGCAATGATTCAGGGATTAAGAGGGAATTGTCTGCTCTTTACAATCCACAACAGAATGGAGTTGCAGAAAGAAAGAACAGAACAATCATGGAAGCAGCAAGGGCAATGCTGCATGACCAGGATCTACCTATGCATCTACGGGAAGAAGCCGCTAGGACAGTTGTATATGTGTAGAACAGAACACCCCACAAGATATTGGACAACAAGACACCATAAGAGGTCTTCCCTGGTAAGAAACCTAAAGTCAACCATCTCAGAATATTTGGTTGTCCAGTATATACTCATGTGCCAAAGGAAAAGAGGACTAGGCTAGATCCTTAAGGAAAGAAGGGTATCTTTGTGGGTTACAGTGAAAGCTTGAAGGCTTACAGAATATACTTTTCAGGGTTCAAGCAAATTGATGTTAGCAGGGATATAACATTTGATGAAAATTCAGCATTCATCAAATCAAGGAAGACACCTATTGAAGTTTATGAAGAACCTAAGGAAATTAGATTTCAAGACACTACCATGACTGAAGCAATTCTAGATGTTGATCGTGAAATTGAAGATCCGCAACAACCTGTAGATCCACCCCATGAGAATAACTCTCACAAGATAAAACGTTCATGGGCTAGAGAGCTCATTCAAGATGCAGAAAGATATGGCATTCTAGAAGAAGAACACGGAGCAAAGAAGAGAACTAGATCACATACCAGCTATGTTGCTTTACTCTATGATATCATGAACAAAGAACTTTCCAGTTATGAAGAAGCAGCGGAAAAGAAAGAATGGAAGGATGCCATGGTCGAAGAATACCAATCAATAATGAAGAATGATGTTTGGGATGTTGTTCCAATACCTGAAGGAAAGTCTGTTGTGACTTCCAAGTGGATCTACAAGATCAAGCATGCTGCAGATGGCAGCATAGATAAATACAAGGAAAGATTCGTAGCTCGTGGCTTCTCTCAGAAAGAGGGAATAGATTATGAAGAAACTTTTGCTCCTGTAGCTAGGTACACTTCCATGAGATCAGTACTTGCCCTGGCTGCAGCGATGAAATGGAAGATACACCAGATGGATGTCAAGACTTCTTTCTTGAATGGTGTAGTTGAAGAGGAAGTGTATATGGAGCAGACACTCGGTTTTGAAACACATGACAGGGAGTCATATGTGTGCAGATTGAAGAAAGCCTTGTATGGCTTGAAGCAAGATCCCAAAACTTGGTATGGTAGGATGGACAGTTTCCTATATAGTTTGGGCTTTACCAAGAGTAAAGCAGATTCCAACCTTTACTACAAGGTTGAGGAAGGAAATCCTGTGATACTACTCCTATATGTGGATGACCTATTTGTAACAGGATATGATAGGCTAATTACTGATAGAAAGAGGAAGCTTGCTACTGAGTTCGATATGAAGGACTTGGGGATGATGCACTATTTTCTAGGTATATAGGTGTGGCAAAGTGTAGATGGGATCTTCCTTGGACAAGGGAAGTATGCAGTAGATATCCTGAAGAGGTTCGGGATGATGGACTGTAAGGCCATGGCCACACCTATGGCATCGAACCTGAAGCTTCTGTGTGATGCTTCATCTGAGTCAGTTGATGTCTCTATGTATCGTCAGATGATTGGGTCCTTGATGTACCCGACGAACATGACACCAGATATTTTCTTTCCGGTGAACACATTGAGCCAGTTCCTGACGGATCCGAGGAGTGTTCACCTGGTTGCTGTAAAGCATATTCTGAGGTACCTGAAGGGTACAGGTTATTATGGGCTCAAGTATGATGCGAATCAAAAGTTTAACCTACAGGGTTATGTTGATTCAGATTGGGCAGGTAGTGCTGCAGATAGGAAGAGCACTTTTGGGTGCTGCTTCAGTATGGGATCAGGTGTGATCTCTTGGTTTAGTAGGAAGCAGTCCTACATAGCACTGAGTACAACCGAGGCAGAGTATGTTGCAGCCTGTGCTATAGTTGTGAGGTAGTATAGATGCGGAAGCTACTGTCAGAGTTATTTGATCTCCCGCTGGAGGCTACTAGTATCTTTTGTGACAACCAGAGTTGTGTGAAGCTGTCTGAGAACCCAGTGTTCCACGATAGGTCGAAACACATAGAGATCAAATACCACTATATCAGGGATATGGTACAGAGAGGAGTAGTGAAGCTCCTGTATGTTGTGACGGATGAGTAGATTGTAGATGTACTAATGAAGCCACTAGCCAGAGTGAAGTTTGAGTACTTCAAAGAGAGGATTGGAGTTCTTCAGATTGACGACACTTCGAGGAAGAAGTGATGGACACATTTACTGAAGCCATTCCAAGCATGGTGGAAGGAGGATCCTTCACATGGTTGTGGATGTAAGCACTGGATGATGAGCATCAAGACGATGCTCCAGTTACTGCTCTGTATATGCATCAGGATGATGCTGGATATGATCAGTTAGATCATTTATATGTATTTATATATGCATCATGTTGGATGCTTGGACCATGTATCTGTATATGTATCAGGTGGATACTGTGTATGATCAGGTAGATTATGTATGTTGATATATATCAAGTGGATACATTGTGTGGATCATGTATCTATGTATGTATCAGGTGGATACATTGTATGATCAGGTGGATACATTGTATGATCAGGTGGATCATGTATGCTGATAAGTATCAGGTAGATACTTGGTATGCATCAGGTAGATGCATTGTATAATTAGGATGATCATGAATGACGAGCTTCAGGATGTTTCTCCAGATGACTTGCATTAGGACGATGCAATGATGATGATCAGGATGATCATGTGTACATCAAGATGATGTATGGTGAGTATCAGGTTGATACTCTGTGTCCGTGGACAGGTTGTGCAAAGGAAATCCTAGATTTTTTCTAGATCACATCCAGTATGAAAAAGGACTGGCATTGTGTATCACATGTAAGACCTGGGAGATCCGATAGGTTGGGCTGTGTGCCCGCAATAAGTCCTAGGATGCTCTTTCGAGGGTTTGTGATAGTGGGCCACATGTAAGACCTGGGAGATCTGATAGGTTGGGATGTGTGCCTGTAATAAGTCCTGGGATGCTCTTTCGAGGGTTTGTGGTGGGCTGCTACATGTAAGACCTGGGTGATCCGATAGGTTGGGCTATGTGCCCGTAATAAGTCCTTAGATGCTCTTTCGAGGGTTTGTAGCAAAGGTCACATGTAATCAGTCCTGGAGATCTTGCTGGTCGTGCTTAGGCACATAAATGTTCCTACGATGCTCTTTAGATTTCTTGCCGGTCGTGCTATGCACATAAACATTCCCCGGACACTCTTTTAAGGTTTTGTGACAGTCACATGTAATAAGTCCTGGAGATCTGGACAGGATGAAAAAGGCCTCAGATGCTCTTTAGGGTTCTTGCTAGTCAAGAGACTCTTTTAAGGTTTTGTGATGCACGTAATAAGTCCTGAGGATTCCACAGTATGGCCAGTGATGATGAAGACCTGCAGGTGGTGGGCCTACATCCACTATGAAAAAGGATTGGCTCTGTAGAAATTCCTATGACGAGTAGATTCAAAGATTGTTTGAGATAGTAATAGCAGTGACAATGACAATGATCTAGAGAAGAAGACTTGTGCTAGCAGATCTGTGTCGAGAAATACCTTCCTAGTTAAGAGGGAGTGTTGATGTATATGTAACTTCGGAATGTTAAGAGGGAGTGTTTTGTCGCTGGCATATAATAGCTCCCTGGGAGATCTGCCAAATGCTCGTTCGAGGTTTTGCTTTGGGAGGACATATAATAGCACCCTAGGAGGTTTGCAGATACTCTTTCAAGTTTCTGCCTATGGCATATAATAGCGCCCTGGGATATCTGGTAAATGCTCTTTCAAGGTTTTGTCCTATGGCATATAATAGCTCCCTGGGAGATCCGATAGGTTGGGATGTGTTCCTGTAATAAGTCCTGGGATGCTCTTTCAAGGTTTTGCCATGACCACATGTAATATCGCCCTGGGAGATCCGATAGGTTGGGATGTGTTCCCATGGTAAGTCCTGGGATGCTCTTTCGAGGTTTTCTGGTGACCACATATAATAGCGCCCCGAGAGATCCGATAGGTTGAGCTATGTGCTCGTAATCAGTCCTGGGATTCTCTTTCGAGGTTTTGTGGTGGGGTCACATGTAATAGCTCCCTGGGAGATCCGATAGGTTGGGTTGTGTGCCCGTAATAAGTCCTGGGATGCTCTTGTGAGGTTTTTTGATGCACGTAATAAGTCCTAAGGATTCCACAGTATGGCCAGTGATGATGAAGACCTGCAGGTGGTGGGCCTACATCCAGTATGAAAAAGGACTGGCTCTGTAGAACTTCCTATGACGAGTAGATTCAGAGATTGATTGAGATAGTAGCAGAAGTGATGATGACGATGATTTAAGGATGATGATTCGCTGATGATGATCCAGAGAAGAAGACTTGTGCTAGCAGATCTGTGTCGAGAAATACCTTCCTAGTTAAGAGGGAGTGTTGATGTATATGTAACTTTGGAATGTATTTCACCTATATATTTCATTTATGTATATTGTACTCCTATTGAGATGTGTTATTCCTCTACAAGGAAGTGTCATCATCTGTATTGACAAGTGTCGCAAGTGTCGTAACTTGTCGATGGGTTATTAGACCACCATGTGTGGGGTCGGCCCTGATTAAGTTAACCATGGGTCATTATGCTAAGCTAGACAAGTTGGCCCCATAAGTTTATTGGGAAGTCAGGACAAGTATAAATAAAGATCGAGAGATCTCTATTTTGATCATCTCATTATCTCACTCTACATCAGTCGGAAAGTGGCACACATGTGAGGAGGAGGATCATCTGCTAGGAGGAGACTATCTCTGTTTACTTGGGTTGTACTTTGGTTGTATTATTGCTCTATCTATCTCTGAGGAAGTTGTGGGGTTTTTCACCTTAGGGTTTTCCCCATGGAAACTCTGTGTGTCTATTGTCTCTCGTGTTTGCATCTTGTGATGATTGATATGCTTGCTATGATTGATATGCATTGATATACTGTACATGTTATTCTCTCAGTAAAGATCCTAGAGTATATTGAATTAATGCTAAAAATTTAACAGGGGTTTAGAGAGAGAGAGAGAGATTGGGGTTTATGGATTTACGAAGAGGGATTGGAGCTTAGGTGTTTAGAGAGAGAGAATGGTGGTTAGGGGTTTAGAGAGAGAAAGATAGAAAGAGAGATATTGGTGTTTAGGGGTTTAGATAGAGATATAGAGAGAGAGAATGTGGGTTAGGGTTTGAAAGAGAGAAAGAGAGATTGGGGTTAGGGGTTTTGAGGGAAAGGGACATTGGGGTTACTTTTTGTATATACATAGAGAGAGACAAATAGATTGGGAGTTAAGAGTTTAGAGATAGGGAGAGACAAAGAGAGAGAATGGAGATTATGGGTTTAGAGAGAGAGATTGGAGGTTAGGGGTTTACAAAAAGAGTTATTGGGGGTTAGGGATTTAGAGAGAGAGATATGGAAGGGCAGAGATTGGTGGTTAGGGGTTTAGAGTGATAATGTAGGTTAGGGGTTTAGAGAGAGAGATAGAGAGATTAAGGTTGGGGCTTTAAAGAGAGAGAGGGCTAAGAAGAGAGAAACTGGGGGTTAGGGGTTAAGAGAGAGAGAGGTGGTTAGGGGTTTAGAGAGAGAGAATGAAGGGTTGTTAGGGGTTAAGAGAGAGAGAGAGAGAGATTAGGGGTTAGGGGATTAGAGAGAGAGAGAGAGAGAGAGAGAGAGAGTTATTGGATGTTAGAGGTTTAAACAGGCCGAGAATTGTTGTTAGGGGTTTAGAGAGAGAGATAGAATGGGGATTAGAGGTCTAAAGAGAGACAGGGAAAGGGAGAGGGATAGGAAGAGAGATTGGGTGTTAGGGGTTTAGAGAGAGAGATATAAAGAGAGATGGGAAGTTAGGGGTTTAGAGAGAGAGAGATCAATTTGGTGTTAGTTGTTTAAAGAGAGAGAGAGAGTGATTGGGGGTTACGTTTAGATAAGGAAAGAGAGAGAGAGAGAGATACTGGGGCTTAGGGTTTTAAAGAGAGATACTGGTGGTTACGGTTTTAGGTAGAGGGATTGGAAGTTATTTGTTTACAAAGAAATATATTGGGGGTTAGGGATCTACCGACAGAAAGATACAAAGATATATATTAGTGGTTAGGGGTTTAGGCAAAGAGATATTCAAAGATAATGGAGGTTGTGGTTTGAGAGAGAGAGAGACCGGGGTTTAGGGTTTTGGAGATAAATAGGGAGAGAAAGAAATATATTGGGGGTAGGCTTTTAGAGAGAGAGAGAGAGAGAGAGAGAGAGGAAGATTGGAGATAAGGTGTTTAGAGAGAGAGATAGAAAGAGATAGGTTGAAGGTTAAGGTTTTAGAGAGAGAGATATAGATTGGGGGTTATGGGTTCAGATTGAGAAAGGCAAAGAGAGAGATTGGGGTTAGAGGTTTAGAGAGAGAGAGAGAGAGAGAGAGAGATATGGTGTTAAGGGTTTAGACAGAGGGATTGGAGGTTAGTTGTATAAAGAGAGAGAGATATTGGGGGTTAGGGTTTTAAAGAGAGACTGATAAAGAGAGATATATTGGTTGTTAGGGATTGAGAGAAAGAGAGGTAGAGAGAGATTCGAGGTAAGGGGTTTAGAGAGATATAGAAAGAGAGAGATTAGGGGCTAAGTGTTTAGAGAGAGAGATATTTGGGGTTAGTGGTTTAGAGACAGAGATTTGAGGTTAGGGGTTTAGAGAGAGAGAGAGAGAGAGAAAGAGAGAGAATTGAGGTTATGGATTTAGAGAGAGATAGATGTTGGGTGTTAAGCATTTAGAGAGAGAGAGTTAGAAAGAGATTAAGAGTTATGGGTTTAGAGAGAGAGAGATAGATTGGGGGGTTTAGAGTTAGGAGTTAGGTGTTTAGATAGATAGATAGAGAGATATTGGGGGTTAGGTGTTAGGGTTTAGAGAGAGAGAGAGAGAGATTTGGGTTAGGGGTTTATAGGGAGAGAGATAGAAAGAGAGAGAGATCAGGGGTTAGAGGTTTAGAGATAGAGAGAGAGTGAAATAGAAATAGAGATTGGGAGTTAAGGGTTGCGGCTTTAGATAGATAGAGAGAGAGAGATTGGGGATTAAAGGTTTAAAGAGGAATATATATTGGTGATTGAGGGTTAGGAGTCAGGGGGTGAGATAGATATAGGGAGAGAGAGAGATTGGGAGAGAGAGGGAGAGATTGGGGGTTACGGTTTAGATAGATAGAGAGAGAGAGGGAGAGAGAGTGATTGGGGGTTACGGTTTTAGAGAGAGAGAGAGAGAGAGAGAGATTGAGGCTTACAGTTTTAGAGAGAGAGAGAGAGATTGTGTGCTTGCGGGTTAGAGAGAGATATTTAGGGTTAGGGGTTTAAAGAGAGAGAGACTGGTGGTTGAGGGTTTAGAGAGAGAGAGAGAGATTTGTGGTTAGGTGTTTAAAGAGAGATATTGGAGGTTACAGGTTTACAAAGAGAGATATTGGGGGTTAGGGGTTTATTGAAATATGTAGAAAGAGAGAGATTGTTGGTTAGGGGTTTAGAGGGAGATATGTAGAGAGGGATTGGAGGTTAGAGGTTTAGAGAGATAGAGAAACATTAGGGGTTTAAAGAGAGTCTAGGAAAGAGAGAGGGATAATAGGAGAGAGATTGGGGGTTAGGGGCTTAGAGAGAGAGAGAGAGAGAGATTGGAAGTTAGGGGTTTAAAGAGAGAGATAAATTGGGGGTTAGGTGCTTAGAAAGGGAGTGTCTATGAGAGAGAGATATTGGAGGTTAGAGGTTTAAAGATAGATAGAGAGAATTCGGGTAAGGGGTTTAGAGATAGAGAGAGATTAGGGGTTTAAAGAGAGAGAGGGAAGCAAATATGAATTGAAAGAGATATATTGGGGGTTAGGGGTTTAGAGAGAGAGTGAGTGGGGGATTGAATGTTAGGGGTAAAGAGAGAGAGAGAGATTAGGGATTAGGGACTTAGAGATACATAGAGATTGGGGGTTAATTTTTTAGAGAGAGAAGAGGATTGGAGGGAAGGGGTTTAAAAGAGAGATAGGATCAGAGAGGTTGGAGGTCAGAGATGTAGAGAGAGAGAGAGAAAGACAGAGATTGTGGGTTAGGGGTTTATAGAGAGGGATTGGATGTTAGGTGTTTAGAGAGATAGAAAGAGATTGGGGGTTACACCTTTAGAGGGAGAAAGATAGAAAGAGAAATATTGGTGGTTTAGACAAAGAGAGAGCAAGATAAGGATAAGAAGAGAGAGATTGCGGGTTAGAGGTTCAGAGAGAGAGAGAGAGAGAGAGATTGGTGGTTAGGGGTTTAGAGAGAGATATTGGAGGTTAGGGGTTTAGAAAGATATATATTGGGGTTTAGAGGTTTAGAGAGAGATATAGAATTAGAGAGATTGGTGGTTAGGATTTTAGAGAGAGATAGATAGAAAGAGAATGGAGGTTAGGGGTTTATAGAGAGAGAGAGAGAGATTGGGGTTTAGGGGTTTAAAGAGAGAGAGGTATAAGAAAGAGAGATTGAGAGTCGGGGGTTTAGAGAGAGAGAGAGATCAATTGGGTGTTAGTGGTTAAGATACAAAGAGATAAAGATAGATATTAGGGGTTAGGGGATAATAGAGAGTGTGTAAGAGAGAGAGATATGGGAGGTTAGATGTTTAGAGAGAGAGGGATAATTGGGGTTAGGGGTTTAGAGAGAGAGAGTGGAGATTACGGTTTTAAAGAGAGAGGGGGAAAGAGAAAGGGACATGAAGAGAGAAATTGAGAGTTAGGGGTTTAGAGAGAGACGGAGATTGGAAGTTAGGGGTTTGGAGAGAGAGATCAATTGGTTGTTAGTACTAGAGAGAGAGATTAGGGGTTAGATTAGGTTTAGAGAGAGAGATACTAGGGGTTTACAAAGAGAGATATTGCGAGTTAGAGGTTTATCGAGAGAAAAGTAGAAAGATATATATTGGTGGTTAGGGGTTTAGAGAGAGAGTGATTGAGAGGGAATGGAGGTGATGGTTTGTGAGAGAGAGGGGGATTGAAGAGAGAGAGATAGATTGTGTGTTAATGAGGGGGATTGAAGAGAGAGAGAGAGAGAGAGAGAGAGAGAGATTGGGGGTTAGGATATTAGAGTGAGAGAGAGCTATTTGAGGTAAGGGGTTTAAAGAGAGAGACATAGAAACAAAGAGGTTGGAGGTTATGGTTTTAGAGAGACAGAGTGAGAGAGAGAGCGATATTGGTGGTTAGGGGATTAGATTGAGAGAGAGAAAGGGAGATAGGGGGTTAGGGGCTTATAGAGAGAGAGAAAGATTCGGGGTTATGGGTTTACAGAGAGGGATTAGATTTTAGGTGTTTAGAGAGAGAGATTGGGGGTTAAGGTTTTAGAGAGAGAAATATAGAAAGAGAGATATTGGTGTTTAGGGGTTTAGAGAGAGATATATAGAGAGAAAATGGGGGTTAGGGTTTGAGAGAGAGACATATATTGGGGTTAGGGTTTTTGAGAGAAAGAGACATTGGGGGTTACTCTTTTGTATAGAGAGAGAGAGGGAAAGAGATTGGGAGTTAGGAGTTTAGAGATAGGCAGAGACAAAGAGATAGATTGGAGTTTAGGGGTTTAGAGAGAGAGATTAGAGGTTAGGGGTTTAGAGAGATAATGCAGGTTAGCAGTTTAGAGAGAGAGAGATTGAATGGGTGTTAGGGGTTGCGAGGGAGAGAGAGAGATTAGGGGTTAGGGTATTAAAGCAACAAAGAGTGTGTGCGATAGAAAGATATTGGAGGTTATAGGTTTAGAGAGATAGATAATTGGGGTTAGTGCTTTAGAGAGAGAAAGAATGGGGATTAGGGGTTTAAAGAGATAGAGCGAAAGGGATAGGAAGAGAGATAGGGTGTAAGGGGTTTAGAGAGAAAGATATAAAGAGAGATAGGAATTTAGGGGTTTAGAGAGAGAGATAAATTCGGTGTTAGTGGTTTAGAGAGAGAGAGAGAGAGAGAGAGATACTGGGGGTTAGGGGTTTAGAGAGAGATACTGGCGGTTAGGGTTTTAGGGAGAGGGATTGGAGGTTATGGGTTTACAAAGAAATATATTGGGGGTTAGGGATTTATCAAGAGAAAGATAGAAACAGATATATTATTGGTTAGGGGTTTAGGGAAAGAGAGATTGAGAGAGAATGGAGGCGATGGTTTGAGAGAGAGAGAGATATTGGGGGTTATGGTTTTGAAGATAGATATGGAGAGAAAAAAATATATTGGGGGTTAGGGTTTTAGAGAGTGAGAGAGAGATGGCGATTGGAGATAAGGTGATTAGAGTGAGAGATAGAAATAGAGAGGTCATAGGTTAGGTGTTTAGATCGAGAGAGAAATAGATTGGAGGTTATGGGTTCAGATTGAGAGAGACACAGAGAGAGATTGGGGGTTAGGGGTTTAGAGAGAGAGAGAGAGAGAGAGATTGGGTGTTGGGGGTTTAGAGAGAGGGATTAGAGGTTAGTTCTATAGAGAGATAGGGAGATATTGTGGGTTAGGGTTCTAGAGAGAGATTGATAAAAGGAGAGACATTGGTGTTAGGTGTTTAAAGAAAGAGAGATAGAGAGATAATGGAGGTTAGGGTTTGAGAGAGAGATATTTTGGGGGTTCTAGTTTTGAGAGAGAGTGAGAGAGAGATTGGGGGTTAGGGGTTAAGGGTTATGGTTTAGAGAGAGAGAGAGAGAGATATTCGGGGTTAGGGTTTTAGAGGAAGAGAGATAGAAAGAGAGACAGTAGGGGTTAGAGGTTTAAAGAGAGAGAGAGAGAGAGAGAGAGTGAGAGAGTGAAATAGAAATAGAGATTGGGAGTTAAGGGTTACGACTTTAGATAGATATAGAGAGAGAGAGAGAGAGATTGGGGGTAGAGGTTTACAGAGAGAGCGAGATTTGATTTAAAGAGATATAGGGAAAGAGAGAGGGATAAGAGGAGAGAAAGAGATTGAACGCTGGGGTTTATAGGGAGAGATCAATTGCGGGTTAGGTGTTTAGAAATGGATTGTGTGTGAGAGAGCGAGATATTTGAGGTTAGAGGTTTAGAGAGCGATAGAGAGAATTGGGGTTAGGGGTTTAGAGACATAGAGAGATTAGGGGTTTAAAAAGAGAGAGGGAAACAAATATGGATTGAAAGAGAGAGATTAGAGGTTATGGGTTTAGAGAGAGAGTGGGTGAGGGATTTGATGTTAGTGGTAGATAGAGAGAGAGAGAGAGATTAAGGGTTAGTAGTTTAGAGATAGAGAGAGATTGGGGGTTAGTGTTTGAGATAGAGAGAGGGATTGGAGGGAAGGGGTGTAAAAGAGAGATAGGATGAGAGAGTTTGGAGGTTAGGGATGTAGAGAGAGATAGATGGGTTTAGAGAGAGAGAGATAGATTGGGGGTTAGGGGATAGAGAGAGATATATCTATTGGTGGTTAGGGATTTATAGAAAGGGATTGGACGTTAGGGGTGTAGAGAGAGAGAACTTGGGGGTTACATCTTTAGAGGGAGAAAGATAGAAAGAGAGATATTGGTGGTTTAAAGAGAGAGAGTGAAAGAGAGAGAGATTGTGGATTAGGGGTTCATAGAGAGGGAGAGAGATTGGTGGTTAGGGGTTTAGAGAGAGATATTGGAGGTTAGGGGTTTCCAAAGAGAGATATTGGGGATTAGGGGTTTAGAGAGAGATATAGAATGAGAGAGATTGGTGGTTAGGAGTTTAGAAAGAGATAGAGAGAGAGAGAATGGAGCTTAGGGGTTTAGAGAGAGAGAGAGATTGGGGGTTAGGAATTTAAAGAGAGAGAGGTATAAGAAGATAGAGATTGAGGGTTATTGGTTGAGAGAGAGAGAGAGAGGAAGTTAGGGGTTTAGAGAGAGAGAGGTTAATTGGGTGTTATGGGTTAAGATAAAGAGAGAGATAGAGAGATATTAGGGGTTAGGGGATTAGAGCAAGAGAGTGTGTAAGGGAGAGATATATTGGAGGTTAGATATTTAGAAAGAGAGGGAGAATTTGGGTTAGGAGTTTAGAGAGATAGAGTGGGGATTAGGGGTTTAAAGAAAGAGGGGGAAAGAGAAAGGGATAGGAAGAGAGAAATTGGGAGTTAGGGGTTTAGAGAAATTGAGAGAGATTGGAAGCTAGGGTTTAGAGAGAGAGATCGATTCGTTGTTAGTGGTAGAGAGAGAGAGAGAGATTGGGGATTTAGAGAGAGAGATTGGAGGTTAGGGGTTTAGAGAGAGAGATATTGGGAGTTAGGGGTTTAGAGAGAGATATTGGTGGTTGGGGTTTTAGGGAGAGGGATTGGAGGTTAGGGGTTTACAAAGAGAGAGATTGGGAGTTAGAGGTTTATCGAAAGAAATATAGAAAGATATATATTGGTGGTTAAGGGTTTAGAGAGATATTGAGAGAGAATGGTGGATGGTTTGAGAGAGAGAGAGAGAGAGAGAGAGAGAGAGAGAGAGATTGTGTGTTAATATTTTGGAGAGAGAGAGAGAGAGAGAGAGAGAGAGATTGGGGTTTAGTGGTTCAAAGATAGAAAGAGAGATAGCGCTTGGGGGTGAGGGGATTAGAGTGTGAGAGAAAGAAATTTGAGGTAAAGGGTTTAGAGAGAGAGACATAGAAAAAAACATGTTGGAGGTTAGGGGTAGAGAGAGAGAGAGAGAGAGAGAGAGAGAGAGAGAGAGAGATTGGGGGTTATGGGTTTATAGAGAGAGAGAGAGAGACTGGGGTTTATGGGTTCACAAAGAGGGATTGGAGCTTAGGTGTTTAGAGAGAGAGAGATTGGGGGTTAAGGTTTTAGAGAGAGAAAGATAGAAAGATAGATATTGGTGTTCAATGGTTTAGATAGAGATATATAGAGAGAGAATGGGGGTTAGGGTTAGAGAGAGAGAGAGATATTGGGGTTAGGTTTTTTGAGAGAAAGAGACATTGGGGGTTATTTTTTTGTGTATATATAGAGAGATAAATATATTGGGAGTTAGGAGTTTAGAGATAGGGAGAGACAAAGAGACAGATTAGAGGTTATGGGTATAGAGAGAGAGATTGGAGGATAGGGGTTTCCAAAAAGAGATATTGGGGCTTAGGGATTTAGAGAGAGAGAGATATGGAAGGAGAGAGATTGATGGTTAGGGGTTTAGAGAGATAATGTAGGTTAGGGGTTTAGAGAGAGAGTTAGATTGTGGTTGGGGGTTTAAAGAGAGAGATGGATAAGAAGAGAGGAATTGCGGGTTAGGGGTTGAGAGCGAGCAAGAGAGAGAGAGAGAGAGAGAGATTAGGGGTTAGGGGATTAAAGCGAGAGCGAGTGTGTCTGATAGAGAGATATTGGATGTTAGAGGTTTAGAGAGACAGAGAATTGGGGTTAGTAGTTTAGAGAGAGAGAGAATGGGGATTAGGGGTTTAAAAAGAGAGAGGGATAGGAAGAGAGATTGAGTGTTAGGGGTTTAGAGGGAGATATATAAAGAAAGATGGAAAGTTAGGGGTTTAGAGAGAGAGATCAATTTGGTGTTAGTGGCTTAGAGAGAGAGTGAGAGTTATTGGGGGTTAGGGGTTGAGAGAGAGAGAGAGAGACTAGGGGTTAGCGGTTTAGAGAGAGATACTAGTGGTTAGGGTTTTAGGTAGAGGGATTGGAGGTTATGCGTTTACAAACAAAGATATTGGGGATGATGGATTTACTAAGAGAAAGATACAAAGAGATATATTAGTGGTTAGCGTTTTAGGGAAAGAGAGATTGATAGAGAATGGAGGTGATGGTTTGAGAGAGATAGAGAGAGATTGGGGGTTAGGGTTTTGGAGATAGATAGTGAGAAAACGAAATATATTGGGGATTAGGATTTTAGAGAGTGGGAGAGAGATTGAGATTGGAGATAAGGTGTTTAGAGTGAGAGATAGAAAGAAAGAGGTCAGAGGTTAGGGGTTTAGAGAGAGAGATCGATTTTGGGTTACGGGTTCAGATTGAGAGAGACAGAGAGAGAGAGATTGGGGTTAGTGGTTTAGAGAGAGAGAGAGAGAAAGAGATTGGGTGTTGGGGGTTTATGGCTTTTAGAGAAAGAGGGATAGAGAGAGAGATTTTGGGGGTTAGGGGTTTTTGAGAGAGAGAGATTGGGGGTTACGATTTTGTATAGAGAGAGAGAGAGATTGTTAGTTAGGGGTTTATCGATAGAGAGGGATTTGGGGTTAGGGTTTTAGAGAGAGACAAATATTGGAGGTAAGGGGCTTATAGACAGAGAGAAAGAGAGAGATTAACGGCTAAATGTTTAGATAGAGATATTTGGGGTTAGTTGTTTAGAGAGAGATATTTGAGATTAGGTGTTTAGAGAGAGAGAGAGAGAGAGGGAAATGGGGTTAGGGATTTAGAGAGAGGGAGAGAGAGAGAGATTAAGAGTTAGGGGTTTAGAGAGAGAGATAGATTGGGGGTTAAGAATTACGAGTTAGGTGTTTGGATAGATATATAGAGACATATTTGGCTTTAGGGGTTTAGAGGGAGAGAGATAGAAAGAGAGAGATCAAGGGTTAGAGTTTTAGAGAGAGAGAGAGAGTGAAATAGAAATAGAGATTGGGAGTTACAGGTTACGGATTTAGATAGATAGAGAGAGAAGGAGAGGAGAGAGAGAAAGAGAGATTGGGAGCTATAGGTTTAGAGAGAGAGATATATTGGTGGTTTACGGTTAGGAGTTAGGTGGTTAGATAGATAGAGGGAGAGGGAGAGATTGGGGGTTTAATGTTTTAGAGAGAGAGAGTGGGAGAGAAAGGGAGAGATTGAGGGTTAGGGGTTTAGATAGAGAGAGAGAGATTGGGGGTTACGAGTTTAGAGAGAGAGAGGGTTATTTTTCTTTTTTTTTGAGAGAGAGAGAGATAGGGTTACAGGTTTAGAGAGAGAGTGAGAGATTGGGGTTTACGGTTTTAGAGAGAGAGAGAGAGAGAGATTATGTACTTGTGGTTTAAAGAGAGAGAGAGACTGGTGGTTGAGGGATTAGAGAGAGAGACTGGTGGTTGAAGGTTTAGAGAGAGAGAGATTGGTGGTTAGGGGTTTAGAGAGAGATATTGGAGGTTAGGGATTTACAAAGAGAGGTATTGGGGGTTAGGGGTTTAAGGAGAGAGATTGGTGGTTAGGGGCTTCGAGAGAAATACGTAGATAGGGAATGGAGGTTAGGGGCTAAGAGAGAGTGATAGATTAGGGGTTTAAACAGAGACAAGGAAAGAATGAGGTATAAGAGGAGAGATATTGGGGGTTAGGGATTTAAAGAGCAAGAGAGAGATTGGAAGTTAGGGGTTTAGAGAGAGAGGTAAACTAGGGTTTTAAAGAGAGAGAGGGGGAAGAAGAGAGAAATTGTGGGTTAACGGTTGAGAGAGAGAGAGAGGTGGTTAGGGGTTTAGTGAGAGAGATTGAGTGGGTGTTAGGGTTTAAGAGAGAGAGAGAGAGAGAGAGAGAGAGAGAGTAGGGGTCATGCGATTAAAGCGAGAGTGTGTGTGTGATAGAGAGATATTGGAGGTTAGAGGTTTAGAGAGACAGATTATTGGGGTTAGTGGTTTAGAGAGAGAGAATGGGGATTACGGGTTTTAAGAGAGAGAGAGAGAGAGAGAGAGAGAAAGGGTGAGGGATAGGAAGAGAGATTTCATGTTAAGGGTTTAGAGAGAGAGATATAAAGATAGATGATAAGTTAGGGGTTTAGAGAGAGAGATCAATTCGGTGCTAGTGGTTTAGAGAGAGAGAAAGAGTGATTGGGGGTTAGGTTTTTAGATAGATAAGGAGAGAGAGAGAGAGATATATATACTGGTGGTTAGGTTTTTAGGGAGAGGGATTGGAGATTAAATGGGTTTACAAAGAAAGTTATTGGGGGTTAGGGATTTACCAAGAGAAAGATACAAAGAGATATATTAGTGGTTAGGGGTTTAGGGAAAGAGAGATTGAGAGACAATGGAGGTGATGGTTTGAGAGAGAGAGAGAGAGAGAGAGAGATTGGGGGTTAGGGGTTTGGAGTTAGATAGGGGCAGAGAGAAATATATTGGGGGTTATGGTTTTAGAGAGTGAGAGAGAGATTGAGATTGGAGATAAGGCATTTAGAGTGAGAGAAAGAAAGACGAATGTCATAGGCTAGGAGTTTAGAGAGAGAGAAATAGATAGGGGGTTATGGCTTCAGATTGAGAGAGACATAGAGAGAGATTGGGGATTAGGGGTTTAGAGAGAGAGAGAGAGAGAGAGAGAGATTGGGTGTTGGTGGCTTAGAGCGAGGAATTGGAGGTTAGTTGTATATATAGAGAGAGACATATTGGGGGTTAGGGTTCTAGAGAAAGATTGATAAAAAGAGATATATTGGTGGTTAGGGGTTTAGATAAAGAGAGATAGAGAGAGAATGGTGGTTAGGGTTTGAGAGAGAGAGATATTTTGGGGGTTATGGGTTTTGAGAGAGAGAGATAGAGAAAGATTGGGGGTTACAATTTTGTATATATAGAGAGAGATTGTTAGCTAGGGGTTTAGAGATACAGAGAGATTGGGGGTTAGGGGTTTAGAGAGAAACAAATATTTTAGGTAAGGGGTTTACAGAGAGATAGAAAGAGAGAGAGATATTTGGGGCTAGTGGTTTAGAGAGAGAGAGAGAGAGAGAGATAGAAAGAGAGGGAATTGGGGTTATGGATTTAGAGAGAGAGAGATGTTGGGTGTTAGGAATTTAGAGAGAGAGTTAGAAAGATAGAGATTAAGTGTTAGGGGTTTAGAGAGAGAGATAGATAGATTGGGGGTTAATATTTAGGAGTTAGGTGTTTAGATAGATAGATAGAGATATAGTGGGGGTTAGGGGTTAGGGTTTAGAGAGAGAGAGAGAGTCAGGGTTAGGGGTTTAGAGGGAGAGAGATCATGGGTTAGAGGTTTAAAGAGAGTGAGAGAGAGATAGAGAGAGACAGAGAGAAATAGAAATAGAGATTGGGAGTTAAGAGTTATGGATTTAGATAGAGAGAGAGAGAGAGAGAGAGAGAGAGAGATTGGTGGTTGAGGGTTAGGAGTTAGGGGCTGAGATAGATAGAGGGAGGGAGATGAATTGGGGGTTTAGTGTTTTTGAGAGAGAGAGTGGGAGAGAGAGGGAGATATTGGGAGTTAGCGTTTAGATAGAGAGAGAGAGAAGGAGAGGGAGAGAGAGATTGGGGGTTACGGTTTTAGAGAGAGAAAGAGAGAGAGAGAGAGAGAGAGAGAGAGATCGGGGGTTACAGTTTTAGAGAGAGAGAGAGATTGGCGTTTACAGTTTTAGAGAGAAAGAGAGAGATTGTTTGTTTTTGGTTTAGAGAGAGAGAGAGATATTGGTGGTTAGGGGTTTAGAGAGAGATATTGGAGGTTATGGGTTTACAAAGAGAGATGTTGGGGTTATGGGTTTAAAGAGAGATATAGAAGGAGGGATACTGGTGGTAAGGGGTTTAGAGAGGGATACATAGAGAGGGACTGGAGGTTAGGGGTTTAGATAGAGAGGGAGATATTAGGCATTTAAAGAGAGACAGGGAAAGAGAGAAGGGCAAGAGGAGAGAGGTTGGGGGTTAGGGGTTTAGAGAGAGAGAGAGAGATTGGAAGTTAGGGGTTTATAGAGATATCAATTGGGGGCTAGGTGTTTAGAAAGGGAGTGTGTATGTGTGTGTGTGTGAGAGAGAGAGAGAGAATACAACAAAATATCCCTTTAGGGGTGGTTTTGGCTTGCAAGGGTCTTGGTAAAACCCCCCCTAAAAAAATTTCAGACCTTTGTAGGCGGTCTTTTAAAACCGCCTGTAAAAGTCATGGAAATTGGACTTTTGGGGGCGGTTTTTTTAAATCCGCCCCCAAAATTCTTGAAATTTGACTTTTGGGGGCGGATTTTGGAAACCCCCCCCCCTAAAATCCCAATTATCATAACTTTTGGGGGTGGTTTGTCAAAACCCCCCCTAAATGTCATGAGAATTGAACTTTTAGAGGTGGTTTTTTTGGAACCTCCCTTAAAAGTCATGAGAATTGAACTTTTGGAGGTGGTTGTTTGAAACCCCCCCTTAAAAGCCCAATTCTCATAACTTTTGGGGGTGGTTTGTCAAAACCCCCCCTAAATGTCATAAGAGTTGAACTTTTGGAGGCAGTTTTTTTGGAATCCCCCTTAAAAGTCATGAGAATTTAACTTTTGGAGGCGGTTGTTTGAAAACCCCCCCTAAAATCCCAATTCTCATAACTTTTGGGGGTGGTTTGTCAAACCCCCCCCTAAAAGTCATGAGAATTGAACTTTGGGAGGCAGTTTGTTTGGAACCCCCCTTAAAAGTCATGAGAAATGAACTTTTGGAGGCGGTTGTTTGAAAAGCCCCCCTAAAAGCCTAATTCTCAAGACTTTTGGGGGCGGTTCTAAAAAGACCCCCCCTAAAGGATTTTTTGGAGGTTTAGGGTTTTGGGGGTGGTTCTAAAAAGACCCCCCTAAAATTTTCCTTCCAATTTCAACATGCTGGTTATTTTCATTCCATCACCCTTTCTTCTCATTGTTTTCCCCTTTATGTGAAGGGTGACTCAAGTGACTTCCAATGGACAACAATGGCAACAATAAATCATAACATAGCACAATGCCAATATCTAAGGCCTAGAATATATTGCAAACTAATGAGTTGGATGAATTCAAGATGCAATTACAAGAATTATTAGATAGAGGGTTCATATGACCAAGTGCATCACCTTAGGTAGCACACATATTGCTAGTCAATAAGAAGGATGGAACCTTTTGGATGTGCATTGATTATAGAGTGTTGAATAAAGTGACAATTAAGAACAAGTACCTCCTACCCAAATTGATGATCATCTTTATTAACTCAAATGGGAAAAAAAAAATTCAAAGTTCGACTCAAGTTTTGGGTATCATCATATGAGAGTGGAATAAATTAGCATACCAAAGACTTATTTTAGAACTATATATGGGCATTATGTGTTCCTAGTTTCCCCCTTTGCATTGACAAATGCTACATACTTTTCATTTAATTAACAAATGATGTGTTCCAAAAGTATTTAGATAAGTATTGTGTTTTGGTATTCATTGATGACATCCTAATATATTCTCAAAATGAGGAGGAACGTAACACTTATCACATTTCTTCCTATTGTTGTAGAAGCTACGGAATCCCATCTATATGCTAAGTAAAGAAAATGAAAATTCTTTAAGAAGGAGATTAAATATATCAGGCTTGTCATATCTAAAGAAGGATTAAAGATACACCCTAATAAGATCGAATCTATGTCTATTTGTACAACCCCAAAGAATGCGACCAAAGTAAGAAGCTTCTTGGATTAGTTGGATATTATTAGAGAGTTGTCAAAGGATTCTAAAAAATTATAAGATCCTTGCCGAAGTTACAAGATAAAGGTGTCAAATTTATGTGGAAAACCATACATGAAGAAAGATACCGAGAACCTAAATAGAATTCTCATGACAACACATATAATGATACTTCCTTGCTTTGATAAGGATTTCCTAGTATGGATAAATGCGAGTGGTGAGAGCATTTAGGGAGTGATCATGGAGGAAAGAAAAGTGGTGGAATATGAGTCTAGGCAGTTAAACATTCACAAGCAAAAGTAAGCAGATCATGACAACTTGGATCTCTTAGTAACAATACATTCCCATGTCTTAAATGCATGGAAATATTATTTGATTGATAGAAAGTTTGAATTATGAATAGAACATGAGGCCTTGAGATACTTGTAGACTCACCCACCATTATTGTTTCTCTTCCTTCATAATTTGGCCTTTCACTAGACTACACTTTCCTAAAATACATGCTTGATTGATTACATATATGTTCACCATATTTACATGCTTTGTCAACAAGAAATAAACAAACATTTTCCTTCCAATCACACAAAAATCATAAACATTGTATGTAACAACCATTTTTCGACAAGGAAAAGGGCAGATAACCTACAAATAAAAGAGCATTTTTCAAAAAGTTTGAGGTGGGGATTTATGCCATTTTTACATACATGTTTCAAGAATGCACATCCATTCTAAAATTCATGCATGTTAATAATGCACATGCACTCTAAAACACGTGCATGTTCCTACTACACTGGTACTAAACCTATATAACCTACCATACTTCCTACCTCAATACTCTCAACCTTAATCCATAGCCTCTAACACCTAAACAATATCACCATAAATAGACTCTATGGGAAATTTCAATCCTCTTATTACAAATATGGGAAGCATTCATAGTATTTTCATAGTAGGGTTTGGTATCAAGGTGAGGTATGGTGATTAAGACATTGTGTTTACTACTAGATGCCTAGAATTTCATTTATGCGATACAAAAATTTAGGCTATGTTGACTGCCATTTAGGTCATTTTTGTAACCTAAAGTTACTAATTTGAAACCCTCGAGAGGTTGGGTGGCATCATGTTTGGCCTTGGTTGCTCATAAGATTTATTTATATGATAAGGCTTGGATTTCCTTCCTTTACCATATCAATGTCTTGAGACTAATATGTAATTCTTAAAATGTTGACATGAAAAAACTAGTTGCATGATTTATCAGAGGCTGAGGATACCCTTAGTAAGTCATATGTGGTGATTCGAGGAACTATTCATGGCTTTGGATTTCTAAATTTTTTGTTTATGGATTAAGGCATGGCCTTATTCCCTATGTATTTTTCAAGGCCATAAGACACATACATAGTGTTTGAAACCACCAAATGGCACCGACATCCCCAATCATAGGCCAAAGATACCCTCAATGTGAGGCCATGTATAGTTGTTCAATGAAAATTATTTGGAATTAGATGTATAGAATATTACTTTAGGGCTTGAGTTTTATCCTTACCTAACCATGTCCAAGGCCCTAAGACTCATAACCATGATGAGAAGTTAGCCTTAGTTGTCATTTTTACGGTTTAGAATCTCTGTCATTACATCCGTAAGATAAAAACCAAATTTGTTGCGAATATGAACTCCATCTTTGATCTCTTGATCCGAAACCTTATTCAGCAAGGTCTCTAAGTGGATTGTTATCCTTCAATAATATGACCCTGACCTCATGACCCCAAAGAGTAAAAAGGCTTCAGATCTGGCAAACTTCATTTTGGATTTACCTTCCGATCTTAACCATCCTTGTATCAATGATGATCTTTCAAATGAACATTTTTTCATCATTTCTTTGGATGGACCTTGGTATGGGGACATCCTCATTTACCTCCACACTCATAAGTTCATTCCTCGTCTCTCTTGTGACTATTGTTGTCAAATTCGTCACAAATCCCCTTAATACCTTCTTATTAGCAATGTTTTATATCGATGAGGAGTCAATACTATCTTACAACAAAGCCTCACTTTTGATGAGGTTGAATAGATCTTGAATGACTACCATAGTAGTAGTTGTGGTGGCCACCTCTCCGGAATGGATACTGCCCAAAGGATAATCTGTGTCAATTATTTATTGCCTACCTTATTTTTTGTCTGCATAGAGGCAGTGAAGCATTTCTAGAACTTCTAGCTCTTCACTCCCAAGGAAAGAGTGAGTTTTGTGGGTGAGTTTTATCTCTATCATCTTTTTCATTTCTTCATCACTCCAATTCATCAATATTCCTCGCACCAACGTTAATGTGATGGGTGTACTTGTGACAAGTGTCATGTTATGGGTGGGCATAATTGTCATTTTGGACCATACTTTGTGCTAGGCTATGCATGCAAGGGTTAATATATGGTTAGGGTACAAGTTTGTCTTCTTTGTGTTGTGGACGATTCCACATACATAATCTAGTGTCTTTGCTATCTTTGCTCACTAGTTTCATGCCCTAAATCTACGCATTAAGAAAGAAGTTTATCTTACGTGGATGAGAGAGACTTGATCTAAGTGATTTGAAGATATTAGGGAAATGTCAGTATCTTTCCATGTACTCATTCCACCTATGATGACTTCCCACTCATATTTTATAACTTTGATGATCAAATCCTTGATAGGGATTATCAGTAAAAAAGATGAAAATATAATCAAACCCACCATCTACTATATTGTTATTTTGTACTATAGTCATTTCGATGGTCACACCATCTCCCAAAATATCATTTGTGTGGGCTACTATTGATCGACCTTGATGCATGCATGATTATTTCTCTTCATTTGTATACTCCCTTGATGCCAAATGCATGAACTTGAGATCCAGATTGTCCCCATTATCTCTTGGCACCTTGTATCTCCAATTTCCTCATTTGTGACATAGGGTCTCAATCTTGTTGGAAAGATTAACCTTGAATCACTGAAACAACCATTAATTTTTTTATTTTTTAATGCACTAATAATTATTATGTAGAAATTGCCAATTAAACAGACATTGTAAATGAATAATATAATGATATATTTAATAATAGTGATATACTTTCCCCTTTTTCAATGGTATTTTCCTTCTTTATCCACATTTAGATTGAATCACATCTTAAATGATTATTTAAAGAAGATTTTCCACATGGAAATCACATCTTCAGTTGTTAGTCAAGCAAACAATGCCTTTGTATTCATCTTCTATCTAGTATCATCATCTCCTCTAACAATGTTTCGAGGGCATATTCACTTGGATCAAGCATATACTTAGAAATCAAAATAAATACAAATAACATGGCTATTAGGAAGCGATATTCTCAATATGGCTTGGGATATCCACACTGCATCTTGGTGAGAGTTGTTAAAGGCTCATTACTAATTCTCTCTTTGGTGACACTTCTAGTGACGATCTTTTATTGCCCCTCACCAATACTTTTTTTGGTTACTTTTGGTGACTGTAGAAAAATGTTTGTCACCATTGATCATTCTAATGATTTTTTGATGACGCTAGGTGATCGTCTCTATAGTTTTTGACAAAATATAGTGATTTAAGACCATTGCTATGGAGTCTTTGTCATCATGTGTCCGAGGTCATAGTGGTTAGAGTCAATCAATTTCTTAATAAGTTAGTGTGTCAATGGTATTAGGGGCAATATCAATTTTTTGGGGGGGTTAAGTGTGATAGTTATGAGTATCACTTATGTCCATGTGTTAAGTGTGACATTTATGAATATCACTTATTGGTTTCACTACTTTTACATTCATTATTTTTCTGCAATTGAGCTGCCATGTTTGCACCATCCAATCTATTCTCATGAGAGAAAATGCCATAACTTTTGAATTGTTTATTAGGAGTTCTTGACAATCTGAATCTTATAAGTTCATCTCCTACTTATTTTACTTGTCACTGGACAATTGGCTCAAAATTAATCTCACATACTTTGTCAAAAATGATGTCAAGGTTGGGGTTTTGACAACTTCACTACACGTGACACTATCCATTCTTTGTTCATTAGACACTATACTTTTATTGGTTTATTTCTCACTTATGTTAAGAAGTAAATGCCTTCCATTTTGATAAACATAATAATTTCCATCAAAATGATGTTTACTTATTGTGTCTTCAATTATTTGCTTTGTTTCTTCAATTTTATTAGTGGCATCAGGGGGTATCATTTCCCTCAAGTAATGAGAATTAATTAGTTGGCCTTTGAGTCAACACATGACGCAAGCCTCTTAGGTTTATCACTAGGAATTTCTCTTTAGATAAGTTCCACTAGTATGTGTAGGAACCATATTATTATGTAGGAACCATATTATTTAAGACATAATCAAGTCGGTTAATTCCAACAATGAACGAGACCAATGTGTTAAGCAAACTTAGACTCCCTGTGGGATTTTCCCTTGGAACTTAGATGCTAGTCCTAGCACTAGATGGTTAATATGGATTCAAAATTGAATTTATGCTCGGTTTGACTTGTGACGTGGACAAATATTTAAATTTTCGAAAAATCGATCGATTTTTTATTTGCTAAACTTGGCTAAATTTTTAAATTTTTAAAAAATCGATTTTTTATTTGCTAAACTTTTAAAAAGAGGGAAAATCGATTTTTATTTACTAAACTTTAAAAAAAATGGATAAAATGGAAAATTGATTTTTATTTGCTAAACTTTAAAAAAATGGATATAAAGCAAAGACAATTTTCAAAATACCGATATTTTATTTGCTAAACTTAAAAAAAAGGGAAAATCGATTTTTATTTGCTAAACTTTTAAAAAAAATGGATATAAAGCAAAGAAAATATATATGTTTCTACAACATACACACAAATTCCATATTTGTTGAGCATACTAGATATAAATCTCTCCCTTAATTGTGGCAATTTACCACATCATCGAGAATGGCACTCTAAGTCATGCAGTCAATTGGACCACTCTAAAGGTCACCCGTGCCAACTTCCATGTCCACATGGAATGGGCCATTGTTTCTTACACATGTGATACTCGGCTAGGGTAACCATAGGCTCTTGATAATATCATGATGGGGTTTCCATTACCATCCATAGCACACTCCATCCCAACCTTGGAAAATGATGTGGGAGATTCACATATCTGACATAGACACATATCACATCAATTCCACATTATGAATCATCTCATTTTCATCTTCTCTTTGTCATTATCCTTCTCATCATGTGCCTTTCATTTCCAAGCAAAATGCACTATAGTGATCAAGAGATATTCATATACACAACGATTCACTACAACGATTTACACCTTTAGGGGCGGTGTTGTCTTGAGGTGGTCTTGGAAAAACCATCCCCAAAAGCTTTTTGGGGGATTTAGGGGCGTGACGTTCTTAAAAAAATGCCTCCAAAAGTCTTGAGAATTTGACCTTTGGAGGCATTTTTTTAAGATCCACTCCAAAAGTACATTCCTCATGACTTTTGAGGGCGGTTTTTTTTAAGAACTTCCCCCAAAAGTCCATTCCTCATTATGTTTGGGGGCGATTTTAAAAAAACCGCTCCCAAAATTCATGAGGAATGGACTTTTGGGGGTGGTTCTTAAAAAATTACCTCCAAAGGTCAACTTCTCAAGACTTTTGGGGGCGGATTTAAAAAAAAACACCCCTAAAAGTCACGAGGAATGGACTTTTGTGGTGTTTCTTAAAAACCACCCCCAAAAGTCATGAGCATTGAACTTTTTTTTTTTTGGGGGGGGGGGTGGGGGGGGGTTTAAGAATCGACCCCAAAATTCACGAGGATTGGACCTTTGGAGGATGGTCACATTATGTCATATATTGCATGCATTGCACAATATACATAGTGACTATTGTCACATTATGGTAACTATGGTCACCATAGGGGCATTAGGGTTTAGGGGATTTAGGGGTTAGGGCATAATTGGTTAAGGGGTTAGGGGATTTAGGCTTAGGGGTTTTAGAAGGAGTTAGGGTTATGGTTTAAACGGGGTTATAGATTAAGGGGTTATGGTCAGTATGGTCATTATGGTCAGATTAGGTGGTTTGGGAGTTAGGGGGTGGTTTTTAAAAAACCACTTCCAAAAGTAATCAAGATTGGAATTTTCTTTACCTATCTTAACAGTTTCGGATAAAAGGTTCTACAAATTCAATACTTAGCTATTAGGGGTTTGAGTGGTTAGGGTCCATTATGGTCATGTTATGATGCATGTGTTGTGCAATATACAGAGTCACTATGGTCATTATGGTCACATTAATTAGTAGTTTGGGGCTTTAGGGGTTAGGGGTTAGGGATTAATTGGTTAATGGGTTAGGGTATTTGGGCCGAGGGGGTTATAAGGAGTTAGGTTAGGGTTCAATAGGGTTATGGTCACTATGGTCATTATAGTCACATTAGGGGGTTTGGGGGTTTAGGAGCTAGGTGTATAAGGAGGTTTAGGTTTAAGGGGTCAAGGGCTTAGTTGTTAGGGGTGTTAGTGATTAGGGGCCTTAATGTCATGGTATGGCATATGAATGTGTTGTGCAATATACATAATCACTATTGTCACTGTGGTCACATTTAGTGGTTAGGGGCTTTAGGGGTTTGTAGACTTAAGGGTTAGGGTTTAGTGGGTTAAGGGGTTAGAGGGTTTATACCGAGTTAGGTTTAGGTTTTAACTGGGTTATGGTCACTATGGTCACATTTAACTATTAAGGGCCTTAGGGGTTAGGTTTTAAGGGGTTAAGTGGTTAGGGGATTTTGGGTTATGGGGTTTATAAGGAGTTAGGGTTTATCATTGTCATAGCCATGGCCATCATCATCATTTTCTTCATCATCATCATCATCATTATCATTTTTGTCATCATCATCATTGTTTTCATCATCGTCGTCATAGTTAGCATATCAACTTCATTGTTATCACCATCATCACCATCATCATCACCATCATCATCAGCAGCAGCATCACCAACATCATCATCATTGTCGTCATCATAATCAACATAATTTTCATCATCATCCTCATCTTTGTCATAATTATCATTCATGTGATTTTCATTGTCATCATCATCATCATTGTCATTATCAACATCCTCACCCTCATCATCAAATAATCACACCATCCTCTTGTTGTCATCATGATCATCATTATCATCATCATTGTCATTGCTAATTTTTCCATGGTTTTATAAATCAATAAACCAACAATGACTTGATATGTATAGGTTATGTAAACCAATAATGGTTCTCATAACCTAAATAATGGTTTATGGTTAACTTTGTTGTATCACTCATGGTCCATGTGTAGGGCCCCAAACATAATTACTTTACCTTACAAGCATGATATGGTGGCCATTACAATATTTGTAACATTGAGGATGGTTCTCATGGCCTAGTCCATGGCTCGTGAACTAAATTTAGGGTCTAACGCCATATTAATTTGCTACCACACAATACCTATGTAGATAATCTTTAGCTTACATGTGATATATGCCCACCATTTTGAGGAAGGGCACAATAGGGATGGTTTGCGAGACCCATGGCATCCTAAAGGTAGAATCCAAGGTTTTAGTTCATATTTAAAGGTTTTGAACACCACGTATGGTTCTCACCATTACGATGCCCTAGACCATCACAGAGCATATAGTGTGGAGAATCCTTGAAAGAAGGCACTTTGTGGCCATCATCATCATTGTCATAATAAATATACAATCACATCTTCAATGTCATTGGAACTGCCATCGTGATCATTGTCATTATCATTAATCGATCTCATTGTCATTTTCATCATCATTGTCATCATCATTTTCAATGTCATTGTCATCATTATCATCCTCCTCCTCCTCATCATCATCATCATTGTCGTCGTCATCATCGTCATCATATAAACATTGTTTTTGTTCGTCAATAGTTAAATCTTTATCATTACATAAATGTTTTAGGTTGGAGTTAATAAGGTCAAAGACTTTAAATATGATATGCTAATTTTGAGGTAGGACCATATTTTCGACCAAAAAATTGATAAGAATTAGGTAGAAATTTTAGACATGATCAAAAGTTTCATCCTGATCCACTTTTGTACATAGTGGAACAATTCCCTTAAGAGTTTTACTCAATTCCAAATTGCCCCGAACCATTAAAAACTCAACCAGAGTTATGGATCCATTAAAACTTTGATTTCATCGATCGCCAAATTGCAACAATTGAATAAAAGTTTGCAAGGAAATTAAATGATTCCATCAATATAAACTGTATAAGAATATATTTTAATTTATTTGAATTGATAGTTATACCATGATACAATCATAAATATGCGAAGTAATATATATATATATAGATATATATAGATAGATATGAAAAAATGTTTGCTATTAATGTTGAATAAGGTCTATGATAAGGCAAGTGGCTGCTACTTGAAAATGTGGCATGAATACATAAGACCTAAACAATAATTTCACATCTCATATTTATATTCATAAATGTTTCATTTTGGGATTATTGAGGGGTCAATTTCATTGCATGTTTTGCATTAACCAATTCCATTGATTTCATGTCGGTTATGGAGAATCATAGAGAATGTGTTGTCAAGTGTCGAAATAACTTATTCTTGTGTAATGAGATTTGGGTTGCAATCTAGGAAATTATGTTGAGCCTTTATTTTCATGCCAAGTTGATAGTATTACACTCGCAAGGGAGTAACAACAATATCCCAAGTTATCAATGTAGTTCATTGGCAATCCCTTACCCTAGAGAGTAGGATAGAATGGATTTGAGACTTTTAGTCAAGTGAAAAGGAAGGTAAAGATAAATTATTTTTGTAAGTAGGATAACAAGGTTACATAACTAATTGTAGCCCTTTTATTGAGGTATAGAGTTGTTATAGCTTTCACAATGTAAGAAAGAAAGTTAATAAGGGTTGTGTGCAAAATTCTTGGAAATGATTGTGAGACAAAGAGACTTCATAAAATTTTATAAGTATTTCTCATATTCTATCCCCATCTTGGGGTGGGATTCCGACAAGGATACATATGGTTTTGGGGTGAATGCTTCCATGGGTAGCATATCCCAATATTTGGATCCACCTGAGATAGGTTGCACATGTGTTAACTATTATAAGATGTGTTCTAGTCAACGTTTATTTAATACAATGCTTCTCTTCATTGTCAATATAAATAAGATATGTTTTATATAAAAACTTTGGGATCAACATTGCCACATCAGGCTCAACAATTCCACATCCATAAGCACTAACTAAGCTCAAAGCTTTCACCACTGATATACTTATGCCATTATTCATACTCGCTGAAAATTACAAATATACCTTATACCCCTCCCTTGCTTCATGTAACTTCTAAAACGACCACTTAATGCTCTTCACATTTACCCTATAAAGTGTGAAAGTCTCACCATGTAGGACAACTCTCTTTGTGTGCACATGAGAGAGATAGAGAGCTATTTATACATTCGTTCTCCATGTCACCACATTAATACAAAGTAGATTCTCAAAGAGTACGTTAGTCATTATGTTTTGTGCATAACGGGGATTAAAATGGCCACAAGTAAAGTGATGTGAGGTAAATCTAGGTTCACATGCCATCCATGGTTGGGGCCAAGATACTAATGGAATTTACTTGTCCTGGCTATGTGCATAATTTTATATGGATCTAAAGGTCCAGGGGCATGTAGTGTCTCCTCCACAAAAGACTTCGTATGGATTTGATCTCGTTGATACTTGTGTCCTTTAATATTTCTCATAGGGAAAATGTTAGCTCATCAAAGGATAAGGATTTATCACATGCTATCTTATGTTCACATGTCACTTTATCAACACCATATCACTATAGTATTGCATGGCCATCCTTATTTTATCCGCAAGTTTCTAAGATTGGAACATCATTGTGTAATGGGAAAATAAATCATGCTTAGTTATTTTTTGGCTTGTGATTTGGATATTTGCCTTTTTAAGAGTATATAATTGTTCCCCATCTCCTTTATCATTAGAGATTTTAAAAAACCATCCATCATTCTATCATAAATCTAGAGCTAATGAGATTGGGATATGATATGATCCCCTCTTCCCTGATGGATCTCATCAATTCTAAAGGTTGGAAAAACTTGGCAGCATGCATTTTCTATTCCTAATCAAAAGGGTTGAATCACAAAGCCTTGGAAACTTCTTCAAATTATTCTCAAACTACCATGTTCTAGTTGTGCTAAACCATGACTTATTAAACCAAACACTCATAAACCACAAGCCATACCTACAAAATTTCTTTTAAACCTTTAGCTACATCAAAATCAATAGAGGATAAAACATGGTCGAGGTTGTATTAAGGGTTCACATAGACCAATACATTTTAGTGCAAAAATAATATTCCCTACTTACACAAATAATTATTATAAATTTCTAACATAATTTTTATTTTTAAAACATTAAAAATGTTGAAAATAGAATGTCTAATTAAAACTTGAAATTTGAATTTTTAAGGAGCATATTGTTAACTGGACGTGTTATTTTTTTTTAAAGCATTAAAAATATTAAAAATAAAATTGTAAAAGTGTTTAAAATAAAATTTCCGATAAAAACTTGAATTTTTTTTGGGCAGGGTATATTGGTAGTATTTGATTTTTTTGGAGGGGATATAATTTGACTTATTGGGTGGGGTAATTTTGGGAGGGATATATTGGAAGTATTTGATTTTTTTGGAGGGGTTATTGGTAAATGAAGCAGGTATATTGGATAGCCATTAGTTAAGACAAACATCTCCAGGAGAGGGCGTTGCAGGGCAAAGAAGAGAAGGGTTTTCCCATCAATAGCTGCAATTCTATAAACTATTGGAGGATGGCGAGGTAACTTTGGAAGGTTTTTTGGAAATAAATTTCATACCCATCATTCAAACTTGTTTGGTTTCAGGGTGGTTACGAGGTCAATTCCCGCAACGTTAATACTTAATCCTAATATTTACCGAACAGTGTCCTCGTATTGTGATCCAGAGCACAACCTCAATTATTCTATTTGAAGCCCTCTCGTGAACCCTATATATGTCCAATTCAATTAAATTGATCTTGGTTTTGGGGTTTTTGCAATTTTATTTCTTTGTTAGCATTGCTGATCTGTTACAGATCTGAGACACATAACCGCACAGGGTTTTGGCATACAATTGTTTTTACATTTGGGTTACAGTATTTGATGTGTAGATTTGTGGATCTGGGTAGAGGGATGTATCTTTAGTTTTCATCCAAGGAAAGGGATATGCAAATGCAATCACCATTAGATTTTTTATCCTATAGCAATTGTATTTTTGCTTGACCTTATGAGTTGCATTTGGCGAAAAAAATTTCAAAAAGCAATTGCACTAGGGCATCTTTCTAGCAGGTGTTTCGAATTGCAATCCTGGCATTGGGTTTTCAGAAGCATCAAGGAAATAATTGGTAAAGAAACACTCAGAAATGTGTATGAAACCTACTACGAGATGTCTTGGGAGTGGAGTTTAAAAAATTGTCGCTCTAGATGAACTATATCCCTTGTCGAGCTGGACTAAAAGGTGTGCCTCAAACTCAATCAAGGGCCTGTTAAGTGTACCTCCAAATGTGTAGGACGTAGTGATCTCCTTATGATGTGCCATTGCATCCAAGAAATGACTGCTGTCTTCATGAATAAAAATATTGAAAACAACTTGACGGCAACTGTTGTAGACCTACAAGACCGCCTTCAACACTTACCTGATGTTAAGATTATGGAGCAAGCTATGCAATTCGGGTCCTCTTACTACCATAGGACGACATAATTCCAGACTATAGTAGAGAGACTACAGAAATCTTATTCTCTTCCGAATTTTCCCAATCGAATGGATATACCAATAACACAAAGTATGCAGGATCGATATTTGTTGGTTTTGTGCAGTCCGAGTTCAATAAGAGGGCATCTAGAATTGGATTTGGCATACATCAGACATCTCAAAAACTTGCCAAACTCGCAAAATGTAAGTCATTGTTCTATCTAGAAATGCCTTAAACAGCTTCTAGTGTCATTGTTAGGGTGCTTCATGTTGTAAATCTTATGTATTTTCTTTTGTTTTCCAATTGTCATATGAAGTTGTTGTATTGTATGTGTTACAATCTAAAAGAACCAAATTTCCAACAAATAATAATATGGTGAAGTATGTTCCAGGGTGGTTGATTTCAAAGATGATGATGCTAAACTGCATTTTTAAACATTGCTTTTCTGCCTATTTCATTATATGTAAACGTATTCCTATGGATTAAGAATGGCCTTGATCTTTTCGTTTATCAACATCACAGATAGTTATAAATATATGAGAAAGGTTTTTTTTAGTTCCTTCTGGAATTCCATTTTGCAGGCTATTCTTAGCATTTCCCTGCCTGAAATTTTGATTGCTAAGAATTTTGAAATTTATCCTGGTTGGATCCAAGCCCATCCAAGATTGCCTAGCCTATCGGGCAACTCGCATTGGCTTTGTTTATAACAGTGGTTCTTAGCTAATTGGATACTGGAGCCCAAATTTGTGTAGGATATTTCTAAGTATTCTAGAATGATGCGAAAGGATTACTCTTCTTTTTCAATGGTCAGAAACAGGTCATCCACAAAATGCCCATTAATCAGTTAACTAGTGTCAAACTCTAAGAGAAGAATAAAAAATCAGATAGCAGATTCACCTTAGATACTCTACCCTTATAGTTGTTTCACTTAATTTTTAACTGCATTGTGTAGTGGTTCTTGGTAGTTATCTTCAATGCATGGTGATAGTTTATGCACATTCACCAACTACCTGCTTCATTGGGTGCTAATACTATAGCTAATCCAATATGCAAAGGAAATAGGATGGATATGTCCTTTTTCAATTAGTTCTTAATCTTGAGTTCAGGAATTGAAGTATGGCCTAATCCTGTGTTTAGGAAAACAAAATTTTGTCGCAGATATATAACATGTTGAATAGGCCAATTATTGGTTCCATGAAAATATCCCCTTAGTTTTCCTATAATTACTTTAATTGTTTCTCTTATGCCAACTTCCTACATGTGTTATGATACCGATTTCAATACTAGTAGCAAAAAATTTTGGGAAACATTAATAAGTCTTTTTGCCTACATTGTTGAAATTGTACAACAAGATTTTGTTTTCTTTGAGCATTTAGTCATCCAATACTAAATTTCATTTGTTTGTATTAGTCAGGCCATTACTGATATTCAGAGTGCCTATCTCACAAGCAAGTACTCCCAAAGATAATCCACACACATCTAATGGTAATTCATCAGATTTCACTTCATTCGCAAATTTAAAAGTCATTGCAAACTTCAATTACCCCCCCGCCACTTGGTGATGGTCAATTCAACAGCTTTATGCAGGCATCCCAACTCAAATTTCATATAGGTATGGATGTGTTGTTGTTGAGAGATTAAACTGTTTGTATCAGACTTGGCAATTAGATTTTCACTTCCCATATCAAATATGACTTGTACCAAACTCTTTTTTTCTTCCTGAAAAAAATCATTATCTTGATATTTCAGAGTTTGAAATCAAATATATATTTTCTATCCAAAAAGGATGCCTTCAAAAAAAAAGCTGGCCCTTTTAGTTTTGCATAGACACTTCATGTTCTGATATATTACAGTCTTCCAAGATCGAATACAATTTTTTATCTAAATCTTGCCCGGATAAAAATAAACTTCATTGTCTCTCATATCCTGATGACATGATAACTTCGAACAAATTCTAAATATAAACAAAATTAGTAAAAGTGATATTCTCAAGCTGCTAGAATATTGCCTCCCCTGAAGACTTGTTCAATAAAGGTACCCTCCTATAGGAGTAGAGCATCCTTGGATAAGTTGTCACCTTTAAAGTTGAATTATATGTATACATGTGTAAAAGAAATAGCATGAAAATGATATTTTACCTCTACAAATTGATTCATGATGTGGATTAGTTTTAAATTTTTCATGTTATCATTTTGGTTGGCCCACTTTATTATAAGCTTTGAGTCACCCCATAATTGTCCAATGTCCCACAGCTAAAATGATCCAAAAAATACATTTACAATGGCCTCCTTCATATGTTTCCTGGAGCTAGAGTGACTTACCTCAAGTGAAGTGACAATCAGTAAATATTTATAAAAATGGAATGGCTGGGACAGTCCATTCCCATTGGAGTGATCTCCAATCTATCATCTTGTAAATCCTCTGCTTCCTTAACAAGAGTTTCGGCCTCCCTGTTTAGTTCCAACTTCCCTCTATATTTATGAGAAAATGAAGCTGAAACTCTTAGCTATAGATTTTGTTCTGGTTCCACTTTCTCTCAACTGAATATTGTGTGAACGTCCCATTGCTGAAATGATCCAAAAAATACATTTACAATGGCCTCCTTCATATCTTTCCTGGAGCTAGAGTGACTTACCTCAAGTGAAGTGACAATCAATAAATATTTATAGAAATGGAATGGCTGGGAGAGTCCATGCCCATTGGAGTGATCTCGAATCTGTCATCTTGTAAATCCTCTACTTCCTTAGCTAGAGTTTCATCCTCCCTATTTAGTTCCAACTTCCCTCTATATTTGTGAGAAAATGAAGCTGAAACTCTCAGCTATAGATTTTGTTCTGGTTCCACTTTCTCTCAACTGAATATTGTGTGAACGTCCCATAGCTGAAATGATCCAAAAAATACATTTACAATGGCCTCCTTCATATCTTTCCTGGAGCTAGAGTGACTTACCTCAAGTGAAGTTGCAATCAATAAATATTTATAGAAATGGAATGACTGGGAGAGTCCATGCCCATTGGAGTGATCTCCAATCTGTCATCTTGTAAATCCTCTGCTTCCTTAGCTAGAGTTTCAGCCTCCCTGTTTAGTTCCAACTTCCCTCTATATTTGTGAGAAAATGAAGCTGAAACTCTCAACTATAGATTTTGTTCTGGTTCCACTTTCTCTCAACTAAATATTGTGTGAACGTCCCATAGCTGAAATGATCCAAAAAATACATTTACAATGGCCTCCTTCATATCTTTCCTGGAGCTAGAGTGACTTACCTCAAGTGAAGTGGCAATCAGTAAATATTTATAGAAATGGAATGGTTGGGAGAGTTCATGCCCATTGGAGTGATCTCCAATCTGCCATCCTGTAAATCCTCTACTTCCTTAGCTAGAGTTTCAGCCTCCCTATTTAGTTCCAACTTCCCTCTATATTTGTAAGAAAATGAAACTGAAACTCTCAGCTATAGATTTTGTTCTGGTTCCACTTTCTCTCAACTCAATATTGTGTGATTGCAAGGATTGGTTGAGCCATCCAATGTTGACTTCAAATCCCCATACACATCTAGGGTCGATATCCCTCTCTCCTATGCCAACTACGACATCCATCTCCTATCTAGCTTTAAAAGATTGGTAACTGCTAAGATTGAGTGTCTTCAAATGAAGTCGATCTTTAATTGACTATTGATCTTTTGCATGAAAATCTGGAACTAATCTTCAATGAAATCTTTGAATGCCACCTGTTAACTGGTTCCCTGTAAATCTGGAAATGATCTTTCATTAAGAATCTTCGAGACATACTCTTCCCTTAAGATGCTCTGCCACCTATGTCCTTTTGACTTCCATCTTGTCCCCAATCAATTCCTGTACCTTATTTTCAAAAGATTCAAGTAAATCTTTGCATAGCTACCTCGCGCTGAAGATTTATATTTGAATTTTTCTTTCATTGAATGTTGGGAAACCAATTCATTGAGTTGGTTTGTACACAAGTAGGGAAACTAATTTTTTGACATGATTTTCCAGGTTGAATAACAGGAGCAGCATTTGAGACATAAGTAGTGTAGACCAAATTTTGATACTCTTCTATTGAAACCACTCGGCTCTCTTAATGCACATTTCAATAAACCAATGGAACTCATCACCGATATTTGACACTTGATATGGCGACAGGAAGAATTGGTCTGATATCACTTTTAACACTTGAACACTGATTCAGATTGCTCATCCTTTGGGCATTTTTGTTTTGCATTTGTGATGACTATCTTATACGCTGTCATGACATTTGATTTAGTATTCAAACTGTCGTTTTGGCACTCGGGTTTGATGCTTGTAGTGAAATATTTCCCACATGGATAAGTTGGAATGTTTTACTAATCTTCATATATGTTGGTGATCCCCAAATATGGCGACATGTTGAGCACTATGTGCCTTGTCTATTGTTTGGCATTCCATGTAGTTTCGTTACTTGGTGCTTTGAGTGAGTGCTTTGAGAGCTGTTGGCGCTTTGTGCGAGTGCTTTGAGAGCTGGCGGTTAAGTATAGACTTGCTTTGAGAGTTATTGGTGCTTTGTGTGAGTGCTTTAAGAGCTGGCTAGAATAAATGGTATAGAGATGAGGTTCGACGATCCATGGCTCAAATATTTTTGCCAAAACATAATAAACCAATGCTTACTAAATATTTTTGCTAAAACATAATAAACCAATGCTTACTAGACAAAAAACATAATAAACCAATGCTTACTAGATGGTTAAGTATAGACTTGGAGTGGAATGAATGGTCTAGAGATGAGGCTCGACAATCCATATCTCAAATATTTTTGCCAAAACATAATAAACTAATGCTTACTATACAAAAGCACGTGTAAGTACTAAAATATTTTTGCCAAAACATAATAAACCAATGCTTACGAGAGACAAGCACGTGTATGTAAATACCATGGAAGATGGGCATGGCTTGCATACAAAGAAAGCCTTTTTTTGAATTTGCAAAACTTTTTGGAAAGACTAAGACTATTCCAACCTCAAACTTTTTGAACCATAAAGACTAAGACTATTCCAACGTGAGGTCTACAAAGGTGCATATTTAAATTTATATTAAAAAATGAATATAAATAAAATAATATATTTTAACTTTTTTTTAATTTAGAATTCTAAATTTAAATTTTTTTGGAAATTATGCTTGGTCTTAAGCATTAAAAGTCTCTTTAAAAAAACTTGATTTTTAACCCTTAGATTTGATGATGCAACTAGAGGGTTAATACCCAACAATTTTCCATCATGCTAGTTGTATTACATGTGCATCCAAAGAATCATAATGATTAGAGTCTATTTGAGAGTAATTTTCACTAAATTATGAGAAATTGCTATTTTTTACAGTTCTTTTTGCAAGAGCTAGATTTATAGGGTTTGTATGTCAAATAGATATACATATTCTTGGTCCTTGCATATTTCCTATTTATGGAAGTATGTAATCATTTTTGCGATAACTGCTAGTTTTAGTAATGTGCTTTTTAGTGGTTGCATGCCATTTCTAAACACATATTTGTGTTCCTTGTAAAAGAGTGAGTCTAATGAAATTACTTTTTTCCACAAGACAAAGGTTTATATATTTAGCAATGTCCAAATTTTCATTCTATATATCTAACAACATCATTGATGTTACCTTCATTTCTAGTTTTTCTTGCCTTTTTTTCCCTTTTCAAAGTCGGATTTCTCTTTGGACATTTATATACTAAACATGTTTTTGTTTGTGGAAAGTACAAGGAATGATGTCATGGTTCGAAGCATGAAGTGGGTGGTTTCTAGGCTCTAATGAGTGAAGGGTGATGAGTCAAGTGCATATTTGAGTAGGTGGATGTCACTGCACAAGAAGTGAATCTCAAGCCATGATTATCCTTGCTATATTTGGTAAGTGAAAACTTCCAATTTACTTGACTACTTAAAATAGGTCCTTATTTTTACTCATTTTTCCATGCTAAAAAACCTTGAAAGAAGTTACTACTACTAAGCTTGTCATATAGAAAAGGCTAATGTGATTGGTTATCCATTCTTAACATTTTTATAGAGCTTGCTAAAGTAAAAAAAGCCTTGACTAAGGTTGTTGTTGCTAATATGAACTAGTGAAAACTCAAACCCGGTATCCTTTGGTACAGTTAGAAAGCATACTATTTTTACCACATTCATTTTTGTGAACTAAAAATCCTAAGCGTACTTCATCCTTTCAGCATGATGTTATCCTTGAACCTCTCTTTTCATCGAATTGTAGTATGTATACAAACTTCAATACTTAAAGACAAGTTTGTCGGGCTAAACTTTGGGCATAATTTTATAAGTAGAGAAAGTACCTTCTAAACATGTTAGCGTGTTGATGAGTGTGGCATATTAGATTGTACATTTCAGAAAATATTTCCTTCATTAGAAGAAGTATAGTGTACTCATTATTGTGGGAATATTTGTTATAATATGAAGCCATTAGGCTAAATAATAAATGACTTTTGAACAACAATGTTCGATGCATAACACATAAAACATTGGATAGACTAATTTGTGTTCAATTAACGTCACGTGTTAAACTTGTTAATGCTTGGGATCTAGAGTCGGTTGGCATTAAATGGTAACCATGTATGGAGTATAGTGTTTGTTGGAAGTTTAGATTACTGCCTTTAGTGGGATTGTATAAGTTCAAGTTAGTGCTTAAGTTAAAATATAATTAGATTTTGTGTTCCAACATGCCTGGTAAGAACATCCCTTTGATGACCTGGATAGTACATTGGTCCTGTGGGGTCTGCTGATACAATTTTGGGCTACATTGGGAAACAATTCTAGATTAACAGAAGAGTCTCACTTGTTAGTTAGACATTTATGAGTTGCCAAGACCTTTTTCCCTAGATATTCAATTCTTTTGATTAAAATTCAATAGTTTATGATAATACTGTTTTAAACTTCAATACTAGGTGTTACGCCTCTATTTGCGTGGGTGTTCACTTATGTTTCCATGAGGGTGACAAGGTGTTGGAAATGGATTGACATACGATCCTTGTTGCTACAGTTCTAATATCTTCATGGCATTTTGGGCACCATGTTAAAGATTGTGGTAGGATGGAGAGGGAAAATTGTAAAGAAACCCATGTCATCATATCTGGGCATATTTGATACCTTCTAGCAACAATGAGGCACCTCATATTCAAACTTGGGAAGCATTGCAATAAGTCTTGGGAAAATATGTGCATAAAGGGAAATCGTAGTAGGTCATAATGGCCAAATTTGGGCATGCCTATGAGTAATGAAGTAGCTGAGATAGTTTTGGACACTTGTGGGCATAGCCCCATCCATGAGTCAACAATAGACAACCTTGATACATGAGTTCTAGATATGAAGAGGAGCATGTATTTGGTAAACCGACAATTTGGGGTAATTCTGTGGACTGAGAATTCCAGTAACACCTCAACCATTTAGGTAGCATTACAATGTTTCATGTAACACTAGTGTTTAAGTTTAAGTTACATGAATTATGTTTGATGTTATCTACGGTTACGCTAAAATATTTATCAAATGCAAGTAACACTTGTAAACTAAAGGCTCATTTGCCCCTTCCACGTATCTACATTTTGTGTGTTCTTTAATTCAACTGGGCGCATCTCTTCCAAAGCATTTTTATCCAACTCAACACTAGAAATTGTCATATTGTATTTGCACCTCAACTCAGACTTTGACCACGCTTTTCTGACAGACACATGCTCTTCTCAAATCACCATCTATGGAAACTTCCCTTCATCAATCAACACCCATTGCTGGAGTTAAACCTATCAACACACACCCTAGAAACCCAATTTTGTTGAATTTGATTAACATGGACTAACAATCCATAATTTTGTAAATTAAATTAGACTCTACAATTTGACCGTCAATTTCCGAACAGAGGGCCATTTCTTTGTTTCAACACATAAGTTATTTTCACATATAAATTGTTGAAAGCATCAATTCAACTCCAAGGGTGGTTCAACACTTCAATGGAAATTGCATGTTCCTACCAGAAACAATCCAACCATCAAAATTTATGGATTCAATATCATAACAAGAATTATATACAAATTCTTGAGAAACATTATGTTCACATGCTTGACTAATTGATTAAGCACAGATCAAATTACCATTTCTAGATTACAGGATCGAATTTTGCCATTAAGTATTACCCAAAAAACTAACCATATTATGAAACTATATTTCATTAATAATTTTGTGCATACATCTACAGTTAGATTCTCGTTCTACTCTTGGCCTAATCTTCATTCATTTGACTACTAGGTGGTTGGTTCTCATTAATGATGAGACCACAAGTAGTTAGGGTTTTTCTAGTAAGAAATTGTTTATAGAGCTAGGAGGCTATGTAATGTTTTGTAAAGGATTGCTATTGCATTAGAGATTTGCTAAAAGAGGTTTGTCGCCTTGAAGAGGCCCATGAATATTGCTCTCTCTTTTGGAATTATTGAGACAATGGTTTTGTTTTGTATGTTTAATCTCATTGTCTCTTTTATTTTCTTTTCAACACCTATATTTCTTTGAATGTTGTTCATGTTGTAGTGTTTCTACTATTTAAGTACATTACTATTAGGTATTTAAGCACCCACTCTCATTTGTATGCATGTCTTCTTTAATGCTTTTGGTTGGGGAAATACATGTCATTAGATGGGCCTTTAAACCTCCTCATGGCTCTTATAAAAATACAGATGTCAGGGTAATTAGTGGAGAATATGTGGTGGCTTCCATGCCTTCTCAAACATTCTCACTAATGTAATTTTTGGGGACCTTCTAAGATATAATCCATATGGTGTAAAACTCAAGTTTCATTTCATCCATTCATAGACTTGGAAACTGGTTATGTGTAGGACATTACAAGAATATAGAGATGGGGTTGAGGAATTCTTAAAGTTTCTAGAGGAGCATTCAATGAATAAGATGCCCATAAAATGTCCATGTAATAAATGTGGCATAGCCAAAGTAAAAGCAATCAACCCTTGATTTCTCTGTCAAGAAGTTTAGATTGAAGCTACAGCAGTAAGGACATAAAGTGTTTGCTAAAATACTACAACCAATCAGATTTAATTCCCACTAAGCTACAACAATTTGATGACCAATTTTTTGTCAAAATTCCATAGTCATCTTGTCAGGCACTTTGGGAAAATTTTGATGGAATTTGAATAGGGGAAATTACAAGGTGGTTGGGGTCCCAATTCCCTATATTCTTAGAGTGAACCACTTCCCATCTTTGCTCTTTTAGCACCAACTTGTGGGTAGTAAAAGCTCCATCAGATGGTTAAGTAACAAGTTTGGATGGGTTTTGTTTGAGTAGGCTGCTTGTCTCCCTTAGGATGGGGTGTGTCCTAGAACTATCTCATTCTTATTGATTGCTAGCCAATTATATATTGGGATACATAGATCGGGATAGGCCTGCATAAACTCTAAATAGCCTAGATATGATCCCTCTTTAAAGTATGGTTATAAAGACTAGAGCATCCAAGATGATGAATTTGTGACTAAGTATGTGTGTGAAATATATATGTAAGGAATGATTGATGAGGATCAAGCTTGTGTGACTGGAAAGAGCAGAGTTGGGCCCCTATATTATTGGTTCACCACTTCCCCATCAAATCTATCATCAATAACTTGTGATGAATAGAAATCAATCAGAAATGATCTAATTGTGAAAGGATGTAAGAAATTGTATGTTGAGCTTGCGGGTGTAAGATCTATGTGGCTTAGGGTATGAGGGATACCCCTAAGCTTTGTTGAAAGCCATAGCTATGGACCACCTCTTGCCACCTCTTTACTGGCAAGTATATTGGCATTCTCATCTCATAGAATACATTATTGTCCCATTGCCTCATTGATATTTTCAAAATAGAAAGAAAGAAATATAGAAGTGTCCACAAGAAACCACAATAAGTCAACGTGACTAGAAGAAGGGATAACAAATCATTATTAGTGGGAACCATTGTATCAAGAACACAAGATTAAGGCTTAGACCATATGGAGCACAAAGCAATGAAAGCACACGAGGGAGAAAAAAAATGCATGGTTGGATGCTTGAACATACAAGAAGTGTACATGTGCATGATAGTAAATTCAAGGCAACGGGTTTGTGCTTGTCATTTAAAAATAAGAGAAGAATATTTTTTATGAGATTTTTCTTAGCTATTATACATGAACTTATTGCTACTATCCATCTTCATGGGTAACAATACATGCCAAATATTGTCACCATGGTGGAAAGTAATGGTGACATTTTACCATTATCCTTTAAGGATCATTATAATTATTTTTTTTACAATTTGAATTGAAATGGAAACGGTCCTTTATTATGTGTCATTAAAAGATTTTAAAAATGAAAAGCGGTGACAATATCATAGAGCTTGTCACCATTGATATGATAATGGAAATAACATTAATAGTGAGTGTCATTGAAATCCCCTCATCATAAGTCATTAGCGATGTTCAAGTTTTTGGTGATGGAGGCCCTTTTGACCATCATCGATGAGCTTATGGTGACATTTTTCGACCATCACCAATGATCAGTTATTGACTGTAGCCATATATGCATCAATGGTGAGGGACAATATAGGTTCATCACGAAAACTTGATATGAATCAGTGAGGGTCACTATCCATCAAAAATAATCATTATTAGTGACGAACATTGAATGTCACTACATGACTCTACTTTTGGAGATGCTGCCTTTGGCGACATTCAAGTTTTGGTGATAGTGACCCTTTTGACCATCACCAATGAGCTTATGGTGACATTTTTTGACCCTCGCCAATGATCAGTTATTGATTGTCTCCATATATGCATCAATGGTGAGGGACAAAATAGGTCCATCACCAAAACTCCATATGAATTGGTGAGGCTCACTATCCATCATTATAATAATTATTAGTGATTGACCTTGAATGTCACCACATAGCCTCTAATTTCAGTGACGATGCCTTTGGCGACGCTTAGATTTTGGTGACAGAGTCCCTTTTGACCATTGTCGATGAGCTTATGGTGACATTTTTTGACCCTCACCAATGACCTTTTTTCTTGTAGCGTTATCAATGTGTTTTGAAAAATAAATTGGATTTTAAGCATGGTTGCTTTTGAATATTAGTGTCTTTTCTTAGAATTACAAATGATGCAATTTGGGTGTTCATATTCTCCTCTCCCCAATTCTGAAAGGGTTCTAGCTCAATGGAAGAGTGCCTGCCTTACAAGCAGGAGGTTGGTGGTTCGATTCCTCCGTGCCCTATTGATATTGCAATATTGGTATTTTTAATAAAATATATTTTATTATGATTTATTATGGCTATAGAGGGGATTTCAAACCATCTTTGTATGTTGCTATTAGGGGGGTTCTAAACTACCTTCATATGTCACTACGAGGGGGGATTCAAAATTTCCCTTGTATGTTACAACGAGGGGGGTTTAGAACCACCCTTATAGGTACCTACGAGGGGGGTTTGTAACTGCCCCCGAAGGTTTGTAATAAGGACTTTTAGGGGGGTTCTCAATCGCCCCCATAGGTGTCTATGAGGGGGGTTTACAACTGCCCCTAAAAGTCACTTTTAGGGGGGGTTCCAAACCACCCCTATAGGCCTCTACGAGGGGGGTATCAAACTACCTCTATAGGCTTCTACGAGGGGGGTTCTAAACTGCCCCTATAGGCCTCTACAATGGGGGTTCCAAACCACCCCTATAGGACTATATGAGGGGGGTTCACAACCACCCCTTTAGGCCTCTACAAGGGGGGTTTGAAACCACCCCTATAGTCCTCTATGAGGGGGGGTCCAAACCACTCCTGTAGGTTTGTATGAGGGGGCTTATGAGGGGGGTTCACAACTGCCCTCGTAGGTCTCTATGAAGGGGGTTCAAAACTGCCCCCGTAGGTCTCTATGAAGGGGTCTATGAGGGGGCTTTAAAACTGCCTCCATAGACCTCTGCGAAGGGGGTCACAAATTGCTCCCAAAAGTCACTTTTGGGGGCAGTTCCAATCTCGTCAAAAACTACCCTTAAAGGGAAAAACTTTTAACACCGATGCCTTTAGGGGAGATTTTTCCAAAACCGCCCCCAAAGCCAAAACCCCCCCCGTAGGTCACTTTCGGGGGCGGAAGACAACCCCCCCTAAAGGCCAAAAATGTAGTAATGAGAGAGAGAGAAATTGGAGGTTAGAGGTTTAGAGAGAGTTAGAGAGAATTGGGGCTAGTGGTTTAGAGACATAGAGATATTAGGGGTTTAAAGAGAGAGGGAAACGAATATGGATTGAAAGAGAGAGATTAGGGGTTAGGGTTTTATAGAGAGCGAGACTGAGAGAGAGAGAGATTAGTGGTTAGGGGTTTATAGAGACAGAGAGATTGGGGGTTAGTGTTTGAGAGAGAGAGAGGGATTGGAGGGAAGGGGTTTAAAATATATATAGGATGAGAGAGGTTGGAGGTTAGGGATGTACAGAGAGAGAGAGAGATTGGGGGATAGGGGTTTCGAGTGAGAGAAAGATAGATTGGGGGTTATGGTTTTACAGAGAGAGAGAGACATATTCTAGCGTTAAGGATTTATAAATAGGGATTGGAGGTTATGGGTTTAGATAGATAGATATTGGTGGTTATGGCTTTAGAGGGAGAAAGATACAAAGAGAGATATTGGTGTTTTAAAGAGACAGAGCGAAAGAGAGAGATAAGACGAGAGTTATTAGGGGTTAGGGGTTCAGAGAGAGAGAGAGATTGATGGTTAGAGGTTTAGAGAGAGAGATTGGAGGTTAGAGGTTTACAAAGAGAGATATTGGGGGTTAGGGGTTTAGAGAGAGATAGAGAATGAGAGAGATTGGTGATTAAGATTTTAGAAAGAGGTAGATAGAGATAGAATGGAGGTTAGGGGTTTAGAGAGAGAGAGAGAGAGAGAGAGGGTTATGGGTTTAAAGAGAGAGAGGTATAAGAAAAGAGAGATTGAGGGTTAGTGGTTGAGTAAGAGAGAGAGGAAGTTAATGGTTTAGAGAGAGAGAGATCAATTGGGTGTTAGGGGTTAAGATAAAGAGAGAGAAAGAGAGATATTAGGGGTTAGGGGATTAGAGCGAGAGAGTGTGTAAGGGAGAGAGATAATGGAGGTTATATGTTTAGAGAGAGAAGGAGAATTGGGATTAGGGGTTTAGATAGAGAGAGTGGGGATTAGGGGTTTACAGAGAGAAGGGGAAAGAGAAAGGGATAGGAAGATAGAAATTGGGAGTTAGGGGTTTAGAGAGAGAGAGATATTTGAAGTTAGTGATTTAGAGAGAGAGATTGATTGGTTGTTAGTGGTAGAGAGAGAGATATTGGGGGTTAGGGGTTTAGAGAGAGAGATTGGTGGTTAAGGGTTTAGAGAGAGAGATACTGGGAGTTATGGGTTTAGAGAGAGATATTGGTGGTTAGGGGTTTAGGGAGAGGGATTGGACGTTAGGGGTTTACAAAGAGAGAGATTGGGAGTTAGAGATTATCGAGAGAAAGATAGAAAGATATATATTGGTGGTTAAGGGTTTAGAGAGAGAGAGATTGAGAGAGAATGGAGGTCATGGTTTGAGAGAGAGAGAGAGAGAGAGAGATTGGGGTTTAATGGTTTAGAGATAGAAATTGAGAGAGAGATTGGGGATTAGGGATTTAGAGTCAGAGAGAGAGAGAGATATTTTAGGTAATGGATTTAGAGAGAGAGACATAGAAACAAAAAGGTTGGAGGTTAGGGGTTGAGAGAGAGACAGAGAGAGAGAGAGAGAGAGAGATATTGGGGTTTAGGGGTTTATAGAGAGAGAGAGAGATATTGATGGCTATGGGTTTACAGAGAAGGATTGGAGCTTAGTTTTTTAGAGAGAGAGATTAGGGGTTAGGGTTTTAGAAACAGAAAGATAGAAATATCGATATTGGTGTTTAGTGGTTTAGAGAGAGATATATATAGAGAGAATGGAGGTTAGGGTTTCAGAGAGAGAGAGAGATATTGGGGTTAGGTTTTTTGAGAGAAAGATATGTTGTGGGTTACTCTTTTGTATAGAGAGAGAGAGAGACAAAGAGATTGGCAGTTAGGAGTTTAGAGATAGGGACAGACAAAGAGAGACATTAGAGGTTCTGGATTTAGAGAGAGATTGGAGGTTAGGGGTATACAAAAAGATATATTGGGGTTTTGGTATTTAGAGAGAGAGATATGGAAGGAGAGAGATCGATGGTTGGGGTTTTAGAGAGAGGGAGATTAGGGTTGGGGGTTTAAAGAGAGAGAGGGATAAGATGAGAGAAAGTGCGGGTTAAGGGTTGAGAGAGAGAAAGAGAGGTGCTTAGGGGTTTAGAGAGAGAGATTAGGGGTTAGGGGATTAAAGCAAGAGAGTGTGTGTTTGATAGAGAGATATTGGATGTTATAGGTTTGGAGAGACAAAGAATTGTGGTTAGTGGTTTAGAGAGAGAGAGAGAGATTGGGTGTTAGGCATTTAGAGGGAGAGATATAAAGAGATATGGGAAATTAAGGGTTTAGAGAGAGAGTGAGTGATTGGGGGTTAGGGGTTTAGATAGATAAGGAGAGAGGGAGAGAGAGACAGAGAGAGAATGATATTGGGGTTTAGGGGTTTAGAGAGAGATACTGGTAGTTAGGGTTTTAGGAAGAGGGATTGGAGGTTATGGGTTTACAAAGAAATATATTGGGTGTTAGAGATTTACCGAGAGAAAGATACAAAGAGAAATATTAGTAGTTGTGGGTTTAGGGAAAGAGATATTGATAGAGAATGGAGGGGATGGTTTGAGAGAGAGAGAGAGATATTGGGGGTTAGGGTTTTGGAGATAGATAGGGAGAGAACGAAATATATTAGGGATTAGGGTTTTAGAGAGTGAGAGAGAGATGGAGATTGGAGATAAGGTGTTTAGAGTGAGAGATAGAAAGATAGAGGTCATAGGTTAGGGTTTTAGAGAGAGAGAGAGATTGGGGGTTATGGGTTCAGATTGAGAGAGATAAAGAGATAGATTGGGGGTTATGGGTTCAGAATGAAAGAGATAAAGAGAGAGATTGGGGGTTAGGGGTTTAGAGCAAAAGAGAGAGAGAGAGAGAGAGATTGGTTGTTGGAGGTTTATAGAGAGGGGTTGGAGGTTAGTTGTATAGAGAGAGAGAGAGAGAGAGAGAGATTGGGGGTTAGGAGTTTAGTGAAAGAGAGATAGAGAGAGAATGGAGGTTAGGGTTTGAGAGGGAGAGATTTTGGGGGTTAGGGGTTTTGAGAGAGAGAGAGATTGGGAGTTACAATTTTGTATGGAGAGAGAGAGAGCTATTGTTATTTAGGGGTTTAGAGATAGAGAGATATTGGGGTTTAGGGGCTTAGAGAGAGACAAATATTGGAGGTAAGGGGTTTAGAGAGAGATTAGGGGCTAAGTGTTTAGAGAGAGTGATATTTGGGGTTACTGTTTTAGAGAGAGAGATTTGAGATTAGGGTTTTAGAGAGAGAGAGAGAGATAGAAAGAGAGGGAATTGGGGTTATGGATTTAGAGATAGAGATGTTGGGTGTTAGGCATTTATAAAGAGAGAGTGAGAAAGAGAGAGATTAAGAGTTAGGTTTAGAGAGAGAGAGAGAGAGATTGGGGATTAAGAGTTAGGAGTTAGGTGTTTAGATAGACATAGAGAGAGATATTGGGGGTTAGGGGTTAGGGTTTAGAGGGAGAGAGATAGATTCAGCGTTAGGGTTTAGAGGGAGATAGATAGAAAGAGAGAGATCATGGGTTAGAAGTTTTAGAGAAACAGTGTGAAATAGAAATAGAGATTGGGAGTTAAGGGTTACAGATTTAGATAGATAGATAGAGAGAGAGAGAGAGAGAGAGAGAGAGAAGAAGACAGGGAGATATATTGGGGGTTAGAGGTTTAGAGAGAGATATATATTGGTGGTTGAAGGTTAAGAGTTAGGGGATGAGATAGATAAAGGGAGAGAGATATATTGTGGGTTTAATAATTTAGAGAGAGATAGAGGGAGAGTTTGGGGGTTAGGGGTTTAGACAGAGGGACAGAGAGAGAGGGAGAGAGAGATTGGGGGTTACATTTTTAGAGAGAGAGAGAGAGATTGGGGGTTACAGGTTTAGAGAGAGAGAGAGATTGGGGTTTACGGTTTGAGAGAGAGAGAGAGAGAGATTATGTGTTTGTGGTTTAGAGAGAGATAGAGATTTAGGGTTAGGGTTTAAAGAGAGAGAGACTGGTGGTTTAGGTTTTAGAGAGAGAGAGATTGGTGGTTAGGGGTTTATAGAGAGATACGTAGAGAGGGAATGGAGGTTCAGGGTTTAGAGAGAGATAGCTTAGGGGTTTAAACAGAGAGAGATCAATTGGGTGTTAGGGGTTAAGATAAAGAGAGATATTAGGTGTTAGGGTATTAGAGTGAGAGAGTTTGTAAGGGAGAGAGATATTGGAGGTTAGATGTTTAGAGAGAGAGGGAGAATTTGGGTTAGGGGTTTAGAGAGAGAGAGTGGGGATTAGGGGTTTGAAGAGAGAGGGGGAAAGAGAAAGGATAGGAAGAGAGAAATTGGGAGTTAGGGGTTTAGAGAGAGAGAGAGAGATATTGGAAGCTATGTATTTAGAGAGAGAGATCGATTGGTTGTTAGTGGTAGAGAGAGAGAGAGAGAGGGATTGGGGGTCAGGGGGTTAGAGAGAGAGAGAGACTGGGGGTTAGGGGTTTAGAGAGAGATATTGACGATTAGGGGTTTAGGGAGAGGGATTGGAGTTTAGGGGTTTACAAAGAGAGAGATTAGGAGTTAGAGGTTTATCAAGAAAAATATAGAAAGATATATATTGGTGGTTAGGGGTTTAGAGAGGGAGAGATTGAGAGAGAACGGAGGTGATAGTTTGAGAGAGAAGAGAGGGATTGCAGAGAGAGAGAGAGAGAGAGAGAGAGAGAGAGAGATTGTGTGTTAATGTTTTGGGGAGAGAGATAGATTGGGGGTTAAGATTTAGGAGTTAGGAGATATAGAGAGAGATATTGAGGGTTAGGGGTTAGGGTTTAGAGAGAGAGAGAGATTCAAGGTTAGGGTTTAGAGGAAGAGAGATAGAAAGAGAGAGATCATGGGTTAGAGGTTTATAGAGAAAGAGTGAAATAGAAATAGAGATTGGGAGTTACGGATTACAGGCTTGGATAGATAGATAGAGAGAGAGAGAGAGAGAGAGGAAGAGAGAGAGAGAGATATTTCGGGTTAGAGGTTTTAGAGAGAGATATATTGGTGGTTGAGGGTTAGGAGTTAGGGGATGAGATAGATAGAGGGGGAGAGAGATATTGGGAGTTTAATATTTTAGAGAGAGAGAGAGGGAGAGATAAGGAGAGTTTGGGGGTTAGGGGTTTAGACAGAGAGACAGAGAGAGAGGGAGAGAGAGATTGGGGGTTACAGTTTTAGAGAGAGAGAGAGAGAGAGAGATTGGGGGTTACGGTTTTAGAGAGAGAGAGAGAGAGAGATTGGGGTTTACGGTTTGAGAGAGAGAGAGAGATTATGTGTTTGTGGTTTAGAGAGAGAGAGAGAGATTTAGGGTTAGGGGTTTAAAGAGAGAGGGACTGGTGGTTGAGGGTTTAGAGAGAGAGAGATTGGTGGTTAGGGGTTTAGAGAGAGATACGTAGAGAGGTAATGGAGGTTTGGGGTTTAGAGAGAGATAGATTAGGGTTTTAAACAGAGAGAGATCAATTGGGTGTTAGGGGTTAAGATACAGAGAGATATTAGGGGTTAGGGTATTAGAGTGAGAGAGTGTGTAAGGGAGAGAGATATTGGAGTTTAGATCTTTAGAGAGAGAGGGAGAATTGGGGTTAGGGGATTAGAGAGAGAGACTGGGGATTAGGGGTTTGATGAAAGAGGGGGGAAGAGAAAGGGATAGGAAGAGAGAAATTGAGAGTTAGGGGTTTAGAGAAGGAGAGAGAGAGAGAGATTGGAAGTTAGGCATTTATTGAGAGAGATTGATTGGTTGTTAGTGGTATAGAGAGAGAGGGATTGGGGGTTAGGGGTTTAGAGAGAGAGAGATACTGGGGTTAGGGGTTAAGAGAGTGATATTGACGGTTAGTGGTTTAAGGAGAGGGATTGGAGGTTAGGGGTTTACAAAGAGAGAGATTGGGAGTTAGAGGTTTATCGAGAGAAAGATAGAAAGAAATATATTGGTGGTTAGGGGTTTAGAGAGAGAGAGATTGAGAGAGAATGGAGGTGATGGTTTGAGAGAGAAGAGAGGGATTGGAGAGAGAGAGAGAGAGAGAGAGAGAGATTGTGTGTTAATGTTTTGGGGAGAGAGATAGATTGGGGGTTAAGAGTTAGGAGTTAGGTGTTTAGATAAATATAGAGAGAGATATTGGGGGTTAGGGGTTAGGGTTCAGAGAGAGAGAGATAGATTCAGGGTAGGGTTTAGACGGAGAGAGATAGAAAGAGAGAGATCATGGGTTAGAGGTTTATAGAGAGAGAGAGTGAAATAGAAATAGAGATTGGGAGTTAAGAGTTACGGGTCTAGATAGATAGAGAGAGAGAGATAGGAAGAAAAAGAGAGATATTGGGGGTTAGAGGTTTAGAGAGAGATATATATTGGTGGTAGAGGTTTAGAAGTTAGGGGATGAGATATATAGAGGGAGAGAGAGATATTGGGGGTGTAATATTTTAGAGAGAGAGAGAGGTAGAGAGAGGTAGAGTTTGGGGGTTAGGGATTTAGACAGAGGGACAAAGAGAGAGGTAGAGATAGATTGGGGGTTATGGTTTTAGAGAGAGAGAGAGAGATTGGGGGTTACGGTTTTAGAGATTGAGAGAGATATTGGGGTTTACGGTTTTAGAGAGAGAGACAGATTATGTGTTTGTGGTTTAGAGAGAGAGATATATATTTAGGGTTAGGGGTTTAAAGAGAGAGAGACTGGTGGTTGAGGGTTTAGAGAGAGAGAGATTGGTGGTTAGGGGTTTAGAGAGAGATACGTAGAGAGGGAATCAAGGTTCGGGGTTTTTGAGAGAGATAGCTTAGGGGTTTAAATAGAGAGAGATCAATTAGGTGTTAGGAATTAAGATAAAGAGAGATATTAGGGGTTTGGGTATTAGAGCAAGAGAGTGTGTAAGGGAGAGAGATATTGGAGGTTAGATGTTTAGAGAGAGAGGGAGAATTTAGATTAGCGGTTTAGAGAGAGAGAGTGGGGATTAGGGGTTTTAAGAGAGAGGGGGAAAGAGAAGGGGATAGGAAGAGAGAAATTGAGAATTAGGGGTTTAGAGAGAGAGAGAGAGAGAGATTGGAAGTTAGGAATTTAGAGAGAGAGATTGATTGGTTGTTAGTGGTAGAGAGAGAGAGAGGGATTGGGGTTTAGCGGTTTAGAGAGAGATATTGACGGTTAGGGGTTTAGGGAGAGGGATTGGAAGTTAGGGGTTTACAAAGAGAGGGATTGGGAGTTAGAGGTTTATCGAGAGAAAGATAGAAAGAGATATATTGGTGGTTAGGAGTTTAGAGAGAGAGATTGAGAGAGAATGGAGGTGATGGTGTGAGAGAGAAGAGAGGGATTAGAGAGAGAGAGAGATTGCGTGTTAATGTTTTGGGGAGAGAGATAGATTGGGGGTTAAGAGTTAGGAGTTAGGTGTTTAGATAGATATAGAGAGAGATATTGGGGGTTAGCATTTAGGGTTTAGAGAGAGAGATAGATTCAGGGTTAGGGTTTAGAGGGAGAGAGATAGAAAGAGAGAGATAATGGGTTAGAGGTTTAGAGAGAGAGAGAGAGAGAGAGAGAGAGAGAGAGAGAGTGAAATAGAAATAGAGATTATGAGTTAAGGGTTATGGATTTAGATAGATAGAGAGAGAGAGAGAGAGAGAGGAAGAGAGGGAGAGATATTGGGGGTTAGAGGTTTAGAGAGAGAGATATATTGGTGGTTGAGGGTTGGGAGTTAGGGGATGAGATAGATAGACACAGAGAGAGATATTGGGGGTTTGATATTTGAGAGAGAGAGAGAGGGAGAGAGAGGGAGAGTTTGGGGGTTAGGGGTTTAGACAGAGGGACAGAGAGAGAGGGAGAGAGAGATTGGGGGTTATGGTTTTAGAGAGAGAGAGAGAGAGAGAGAGAGATAGATTGGGGGTTACGGTTTTAGAGAGAGAAAGAGAGATTGAGGTTTACGATTTTAGAGAGAGAGAGATAGGTGGTTAGGGGTTTAGAGAGAGATACTTGAGGTTATGGGTTTACAAAGAGAGATATTGGGGGTTAGGGGTTTAAAGAGAGATGTAGAAGGAGAGAGATTGTTGGTTAGGGGTTTAGAGAGATATACATAGAGAGGGAATGGAGGTTCAGGGTTTAGAGAGAGATAGCTTAGGGGTTTGAACAGAGAGAGATCAATTGGGTGTTAGGGTTTAAGATAAAGAGAGATATTAGGGGTTAGGGTATTAGAGCAAGAGAGTGTGTAAGGGAGAGAGATATTGGAGGTTATATGTTTAGAGAGAAAGGGAGAATTGGGGTTAGCGGTTTAGAGAGAGAGAGTGGGGATTAGGGTTTTGAAGAGGGAGGGGGAAAGAGAAAGGGATAGGAAGAGAGAAATTAGGGGTTAGGGGTTTAGAGAGGGAGAGAGAGAGAGAGATTGGTAGTTAGGCATTTAGAGAGAGAGATCATTGGTTGCTAGTGGTAGAGAGAGAGAGGGATTGGGGGTTAGGGGTTTAGAGAGAGTGATACTGGGAGTTAGTGGTTTAGAGAGATATATTAGTGGTTAGCAGTTTTGGGAGAGGGATTGGAGATTAATGGTTTATAAAGAGAGAGATTGGATGTTAGAGGTTTATCGAGAGAAAGATAGAAAGAGATATATTGGTGGTTAGGGGTTTAGAGAGAGAGAGATTGAGAGATAATGGAGGTGATGGTTTGAGAGAGAAGAGAGGGATTGGAGAGAGAGAAATATTGGCGATTAGGGGATTAGACAGAGAGAGAGAGAGAGAGAGAGACTATATATATATATATATATATATATATATATATATATATAGAGAGAGAGAGAGAGAGAGAGAGAGAGAGAGAGAGAGATTGTGGGTTATGGGTTTAGAGAAAGGGATTGGAGGTTAGGGGTTTATAAAGAGAGATTGGAGGTTAGGGGTTTATGAAGAGAGATATTGGGGGTTAGGTATTTAGAGAGAGAGATATGGAAGGAGAGATATTGGTGGTTAGGGGTTTAGAGAGAGAGAGATTGGGTTTGGGGTTTTAAAAATAGAGAGGGATAAGAAGAGAGAAATTGTGGGTTAGGGGTTGAGAGAGAGAGAGAGGTGGTTAGGGGTTTAGAGAGAGATATTGAATGGGTGTTAGGGGTCAAGAGAGAGAGAGAGATATTATGGGTTAGGGGATTAAAGTGAGAGAGAGTGTGTGTGATAGAGAGATATTAAAGTTTAGAGGTTTAGAGAGAGAAAGAATTGCGGTTAGTGGTTTATAGAGAGAGAGAGAGAGAATTGGGGCTAGGGGTTTAGAGACATACATATATTAGGGTTTTAAAGAGAGAGAGGGAAGCAAATATGGATTGAAAGAGAGATATTAGGGGCATGGGATTTAGAGAGAGGGTGAGTGAGGGATTGGATGTTAGGGGTATGGAGAGAGAGAGAGAGAGAGAGAGAGAGAGATTGGGGGTTAGTGTTTTAGAGAGAGAGGGGGGGATTGGAGGGAAGGAGTTTAAAAGAGAGATATGATGAGAGAGGTTGGATTTTAGGGTTGTAGAGAGAGAGAGATTGGGGTATAGGGGTTTAGAGAGAGAGATTGGGTGTTAGGGTTTTGGAGAGAGAGAGAGAGATATTGGGGGTTAGGAGTTTATAGAGAGGGATTGGCTGTTATGGGTTTAGAGCGTGAAATATTGGGTGTTACAGGTTTATAGGGAGAAAGATAGAAAGAGAGACATTGGTGGTTTAAAGAGAGAGAGCGAAAGGAGAGGGATAAGAAGAGAGAGATTGGGGGTTAGGGTTTCATAGATAGATCGAGACAGAGATTGGTGGTTAGGGATTTAGAGAGAGATATTGGCGGTTAAGGGTTTACAAAGAGAGAAATTGGGGGTTATGGGTCTAGAGAGAGATACAGAATGTGAGAGAGGAGTGGTTAAGGGTTTAGAGAGAGATAGATACAGAGATAATTGAGGTTAGGGTTTTAGATAGAGAGATTGGGGGTTATGGGTTTCAAAAGAGATGTATAATAAGAGAGAAATTGAGGGTTGGGGGTTGAGAGAGAGAAAGAGGGGAAGTTAGGGGTATCGAGAGAGAGAGAGAGAGAGAGAGAGATCAATTGTGTATTAGGGGTTAAGATAAAGAGAGTGAAAGAGAGATATTAGGGGTTAGGGGATTAGAGAGAGAGAGTGTGTGTGTCAGAGAGAGATATTGGAGGTTAGAGGTTTAGAGAGAGAGGGAGAATTGGGGTTATGGGTTTAGAGAGAGAGAGAATGGGGATTAGGGTTTTGAAGAGGGAGGGGGTATGTTAAAGGGATAGGAAGAGAGAGATTAGGAGTTAAAGGTTTAGAGAGAGAGAGACAACGATTGGAAGTTAGGGGTTTAGAGAGAGATATTGATTGGTTGTTAGTGGTAGAGAGAGAGAGAGAGATTGGGGGTTAGGGGCTTAGAGCGAGAGATATTGGGGTTAGGGGTTTAGAGAGAGATGTTTGGTGTTAGGGGTTTAGGGAGAGGGATTGGAGGTTAGGGGTTTACAAAGAGAGATATTGTGAGTTAGAGGTTTATCAAGAGAGATTGGAGGTTAGGGGTTTAGAGAGAGAGATATTGAGAGAGAATGGAGGTGATGTGTTGAGAGGGAGAGAGAGGGAGAGAGAGATTGGGGTTGAGCGGTTTAGAGAGAGAGAGAGAGAGAGAGAGAGAGAGAGAGATTGGGGGTTAGGGGATTATAGTGAGAGAGACAGAGATTTGAGGTAAGGGATTTTGAGAGAGAGACATACAAGCAAAGAGGTTGGAGGTTAGGGGTTCAGAGAGAGACTCATAGAGAGATTGTGGGTTAGGGGTTTAGATTGAGAGAGAGAGAGAGAGAGAGAGAAAGAGAGAGAGAGAGATTGGGGGTTAGGGGTTTATGTAGAGAGAGAGAGGGATTGGAGCTTAGGTGTTTAGAGAGAGAGAGAGAGACTGGGGGTTAGGTTTTTAGAGAGACACATACAGAAAGTGAGATATTACTATTTAGGGTTTTAGAGAGATATATAGAGAGAGAATCGGTGTTAAGGTTTGGGAGAGAGAAAGAGGTATTGGAGTTAGGGGTTTTGAGAGAAAGAGACATTGGGGGTTACTATTTTGTATAGAGAGAGAGGGATACAAAGATATTGGTTGTTAGGGGTTTATAGATGGGGAGAGTCAAAGATAGAGATTGGGGTTAGGTGTTTAGAGAGTCGAAAATATTGGAGGTAAGGGGTTTAGAGAGAGATAGAAAGAGAAATAATGGGGCCTAGGTGTTTAGAGAGAGAGATTGGGGGTTACGGTCTTAGACCGAGAGAGAGATTTAAGAATAGGGGTTTAGAGAGTGATAGAAAGAGAAAGAATTAGGGTTAGGGATTTAGAGAGAGAGAGATGTTCAGTATTAGTGGTTTAGAGAGAAAGAGAGAGATAGTTAGAAAGAGGGATATTAAGACTTAGGGGTTTAGATATAGAGAGAGAGAGATTGTGGATTAAGGGTTAGGATTTGGGGGTTGGTGGTTTAGATAGATAGATAGATAGATAGGGATTGGGAGTTAGGGGTTTAGAGAGAGAGAGAGAGAGAGAGAGAGAGAGAGAGAGATTAGTGATTAAGTGTCAGGAGTTAGGGGTTGAGATATATAGAGAGATAGAGAGATTGTGGGTTTGGTGGTTTAGAGAGAGGGATTGAAAGAGAGAAATTGGGTATTAAGGGTTTAGAGAGAGAGAGAGAGAGAGATTTGGGGTTATGGGTTTAGAGAGAGAGAGGGAGAGAGATTGCAGGTTTGGGGTTAGGGTTTAGAGGTTTAGAGAGAGATATTGGGATATAATGGTTAGGGATTTAGATGGAGAGAGAGAGAGAGAGGAAAAGAGAGAGATATTAGGGGTTTGTGGTTTATAGAGAGATAGATTTAGGGTTTGGGGTTTAGAGAGAGATTGAGAATGGTGGTTAATGGTTTAGGGAGAGACAGATTGATGGTTAGGGGTTTAGAGAGAGAGAGAGTCAAGGCTATTGGTTTAGAGAGAGAGAGAGAGGGAAAGATAGATATTGGGGGTTAGGGGTTTAGATAGAGAGAGATTGTGAGTTTAGGGTATAGAGACATTAGAGGAAATTTCAATTTAAAATGGGCCTTCCAAAAATAATACAAATTCCATGTCATCATGTATTAGCCAATCAAAATGCTTTAAAATTCAACAAGGGAGCACCTAAAAAAATTGGAGGGAAAAAATAAAAACTACTTTTTTGGATCGTATTTTCAACTTATCTCCTTGTAGGTTTACTCAAATTTCAAGCGGGAGGACTCGTTGGATGCATAATTAAATTATGCATCCAACGAGTACCCATGTTGCATACTTTTAACAACATCCACACCATGAAAAATAAAAAATACATTAAAAAACATGTTTTCTCTCACTAGAAACATGTTTTTTAATGTATTTTCAATATTTCATGGTGTGGATGTTTTTAAAAGTCTGCAACATGGGTACTCGTTGGATGCATAATTTAATTATGCATCCAATGAGTCCTCCCGCTTGAAATTTGAGTAAACCTACAAGGAGATAAGTTGAAAATATGATCCAAAAAAGTAGTTTTTTTACTCTCTCTCTACTATTATTTTATTATTTTCTTATTATTTTTCTTAGGAGGCCTATTTTTTACCCAAATTTCCTCTAATGGAGAGAGATATTTAGGGTTAGGGGTTTAAAGAGAGAGAGAGAGAGAGAGAGAGAGAGAGAGACTGGGGGTTAAGGATTTAGAGAGAGAGATATGTGTTTAGGGGTTTAGAAAGAGAGGTTGGAGATTAAGGATTTACAAAGAGAGATATTGGGGGTTAGGGGTTTAAAGAGTGAGTCAGGAAAAGAGAGAGGGATAAGAAGAGAGGGAGAGAGAGTGGGTGTTAGTAATTTACAGAAAGAGAGAGATTGAGAGAGATTGAGAGAGAAAGAGAGATTGGAGGTTAGGGATTTAGAGCGAGAGAGAGAGATCGATTGGGGGGTAGAGTTTTAGGGAGCCAGAGTGTGTGAGAGAGAGAGATATATTGGAGGTTAGAGGTTTAGAGAGAGAGAATTCGGGTTAGGGGTTTAGAGAGAAAGAAAGATTGGGTGTTAGAGGATGAAAGATGGGTTTGGGAAGAGGAACATTAGGGGTTTAGAGAGTGGGGGAGAGAGAGAGAGAGATTACATTAGAAATAGTGTATGTGAGAGACAACTTGGGAGAGGGAGAGGAGGATATTGGGGGTTATATATATATATATATATATATATAGATAGAGAGAGAGAGAGAGAGAGAGAGAGAGAGAGAGAGAGAGATTGGGGGTAAGGAGTTTAGACAAAGAGAGATTGGGGGCTAGTGGTTTAGGGAGGGAGAGATATTGGGGTTTAGGGGTTTAGAGAGAGAGAGAGAGGTTTAGTGGTTGAGAGAGAGAGAGAGAGTGAGAGTACAATTGGAGGTTTGGGGCTTAGAGAAATGGAGTGACATTGGGGGTTAAGGGATTATATATATATGTGTGTGTGTTTACATATATATATATATACACACACAGAGAGAGAGAGAGAGAGAGAGAGAGATTTGTGGTTGCGGGCTTAGAGAAAGATATTGGTGGTTAGGGGTTTAGAGAAAAATAAATATAGAGGAAGAATGGAGGTTAGAGGTTTAGAGAGAGAGAGAGAGAGAGATTGGGGTTAGTGGTTACGATTTTAGAGAGAGAGAGAGAGATTGAGAGTTAGGGGTTTAGAGAGAGGGAGAGATTGAGAGTTAGGGCTTTAGATAGAGAGAGATAAATTAGGGTTTAGGGATTTAGAGTGAGATATTGGAGGTTAGGGGTTTACAAAGAGATATATTGGGTGTTAGGGGTATAGAGAGAGATAGATAGAGAGATTGGAGGATAGGGGTTAAGAGAGAGAGAGAGAGAGAGAGAGAGAGAGAGATTGGGAGTTAGGGGTTGAGAGAGAGAGAGAGAGAGATTGGGAGTTAGGGGTTGAGAGAGAGAGAGAGAGAGATTAGTAGGTAAGGATCATGAGAATTATAGGTTATAAGAGTTATAAGAGAATATTTATAATGGTTAAGAGTTATAGGTTTCAAGGGTTAGGGGTTAGCTCATATAAGCATTATAGGTGAAGAGTAATAATGATTATGAGTTAAATGTTAAATGTTATAGGGTTATGGTCTATAAGAGTTTCTCATTAGGTGTTTGGGATAATGCATACTAGTTCTTAGGATGCTTGTGTAGATCATTAGAAAAGGGGGGTCCCTCGTTAAACCATTTTAAAAGCCTTGTGTATACACAATCGACCACCCAACTTGGGGCGTACAGGAGGGCGTCTTTGGGAGTTACCTCCCTCCACCTATTACTAGCACAATGGCGTCCAAGTTCTTGGCTATAACAAAGGCACATGTGTCAAGATGCCGAGTTAGAAAATTGTTTCCACGCAATTTTCCAAAATGTTCCTTTACCAATACTTTACACAAGACTTTTAATGGGAATATATAGGCAATTTGATCTCCTTTAAATAATTTGATCTCCTAACTTTGTTACATTAACTCAATAAATAATACTTTTAGAATATCTAATTTACACAACTAATAACAACATAAACGCTACAAAACATAAAGCAATAAAGAGATGTGTGAATGAATTAAATAAAGCTAACTTAAAATTTTGATAATTTCAATACAAATATAACATCCATGATTTGGACTCAACAATCATATAATAAATTAAAGCTACACATTTCTAATGGGTGAGAATTATTTCCTACCACCATTAAAAAATTTCCAATGAGAATACCACGATTGTTTCATACCACCATATACACAATCATAACAATAAAACACTACAAAACATAAAACAATAAAAAAAATGTAAATGAATAAACTAAACTAACTTGAAGAGGATGACAATGGATACAAATATAACACTCATAATTTGTATTAAAAAGTCATATAATAAATTAGAGATACAAGTTTCCAAGTTCCTAATATTAAGCAATCATATAATAAATTAAAACTACACATTCCCAATATTAAATTGTCATATAATAAATTAGAACTATACATTCCCAATATTAAATTGTCATATAATAGATTAAAACTACACATTCTTAAACATAAAATAAAACAATAAAACAAATATTTGAATAAATAAAATAAACTACACGTTCCTAAACATAACATAAAACAATAAAAATGTATTTGAATTCAAATAAAATAAACTAACTTCAAGACTATGGCGATTCTTAAACATTTTTAACATTTCGCAATATTTTTTTCTAACCATCATTAAAGTCGGTTGAGCATACCATGGCTCCATTGCCTTATTGGAGAAAGGTTTCACTTAGCTATTGTTTAAGATAATTATGGGAATGGATCCACTTGGTAATGGAATCTATTTTTTGAAATTTTAGCTATGGTTTAAGATAATTATGGGAATGGGTTTACTTGGTAATGGAATCTATTTTTGAAATTTTTTTGATGAAATTGAGTTTCATTGAAATTTTCCATATGGAAAGGAAAGTCATGGCTTGGTTCGAGTTCCATTTTCCATCACCTCCATTCATAAATATGTTTGTGTTCTAATATCGAGTGAACATTTTCTATCAACTTCATCCATAAATAATATTAAGTATCATAATATCCAGTTCCATTTTTCATCACCTCCGTTCATTTAAAACATTTCTAGACTATAATAGACGGTTTTCTATGTTATGATTCTAATGATGACCTTGAGAGTGTAACATTGGTTTCATTTACTCAATGAATGAAAGATAAGGGATATTGAATATAAATAATTTCAAGCTGTTGACTAATCCAAACAATTTTCTTACATGATAGTAAATAAGTACGGTTTTATACTTCATAAAAATAAGAAAAAAAAATCGTTACAAAAGGATTATCATCGAGATGTTTGAGGCTATCTTAATTGGATTGCAATTTTCTATGTTTTCCGTTATTTTTACACATCAAAAATTAACAATTATCTTTTAGCTCTTTTGGACTTCATTTCTGTGGCAATTTCTCCATAATATTTTCAACCGCCAAATGTTTTTCAAATTTAATTTACTATCTCTTCCCAATTTAAAAGACGCTATGACGAAATCAATAAACTTATTATACTTGGACTAAATTTTACGCAATTTTGAATAGTATGTCCAAACTCCTTTTCGTCGATCGATCAATCGAGAGTTAAGCTGCCGGCGAACATATACGTAGGATTTTGTGAGAAAACTACTAAAATAAAATCATAATTCCATACCTGTAAGTGCCCGGAATGCAAATCTTGTAATTGATATTACCAGCAAATAAAAAGAAGCTTCCACACCTTTCATAGAAATGAAACCTTCCAAATCGAAATTAATGTCCCATCAGATTATCATAGGCAATAGACATCAGATTATTATAGGCAATAGACCTGTAAAGGTGAATGGACTTCCAATATAAAATTCAAAGCTAAACCACCTTACTTTGATAAGCCGTGCCTTCAAATTCGATTTCACAAAATCGCGTATTATGAGTTGCAAATAATTTCAAACAAACTATTCATATTCCTGAATCGTAACATTCATGATTAATTTCACTAACGCTACATTAAAAAAATTTATTATCGCAACGCATATTTGATGCATTCTACCACTTTTCACTTGGATAATGAGATAAAAATAGAATTATGCTTACAGGCTAATTAATGCAGAAACGTCCAGTCCACTTAAAACAGTTTATGATTAGTTTTTGTGCATCCGAGCAATGTAAAAACGAGAGTCTAATATAACATAATAAACGTCGCTAACATATAGCATATTAAACTGGTTTTGTGCATCCGAGCAATAAATGTAAATGCCAGAGTCTAATATCTCATGAAAGAGCATAATAAACTCTAAGAAACCCAAGAAATTAATGACAGAGACCGTAAACGCCCCCATTTTCCTAGCTTTGGTACGACCTTCCTGGTTTTGTTCAAGGACTAAGGTATTTGAGTCCTGCTTTGTTGTTCTGGTGGGAAAGAAGAGGCTTAGCGGCATGGAAGGAAGAATTGAATTTCCAAGTCCTATTCAAATGGGTGGGTGGTGGTTTTAGGGCTTGCTTCTAGGAGGACCAGATATAAAAATACTCCAACAAGTTGGCTCTTCAGGCTATTTTAAAAAGACTTCAACTAAGTTTCCTTCCTCTCTTCTTCAGGTATTTCTAAAAAGGCTCAAAGTATTAAGGCTATGATCACAAGTTTCCCGGCAGGGCCTTCTGTCCAGCTTATGGAAAGACCTATTTGAACAAGCTGATAACTTCAAGTAAGCAGTCCCAGCGCGAAAACAAGCAAGACTCCCAACCCTGTATGAGATTTTCCGAGAGCAGCTGTAGAGGGAAAATACTCTATTTTTTTGAGAGCAGCTATAGAGGGTTCTAACAATGGTTTTCCGAGCTTCAAGGAGGTCCAAGGTCAATGCCCCAATTCCAGCTTCAAGGGTCAGTTCCTTGCCCTTCTTAGGTTTATTCTTAGGTTTCTTGTGGGCAAGCGGCTAGTGCATCGCTCCTCATCAAAGTGGGGAAATTCACTAATAAAAGGTGGCTTATCAATTATTAGTAGCCCTGGTACCTGATTGGAGAGTTCAAACACTTTTTAAACTGGGGAAATTCAGGAATAAAAGGTGGCCTATTGGAAATTGCCTTGAACTGTTAATTGTGATAGTTCAAACACTCTGAGGCATTCAAGGGGCTCAAACACCATCAATCCTAAGGTATCAAGGACGGGTCAATTAAAACAATTAAAGGCACTGAAATCGTCTGGGAACAACGTCATGTGAGTAAGATATGATCGATGAAACTTTAAAAACAAAATTTAGGGTCCCGAGTCCCTAGGGCCTGGGTTTTTTGATGTCGTTAACATGACATGGCCATCTCTGTAGGGCCTAAACCCTGAGTCTCCCAACGATGGTTGGGAACATGTGCAGCCACTCGATGTTGATATTCCTGGCTACTAATTTTGGCCTTTTGTAGAGCATAATTTCTTATACTTTTACATACTGTAGGGAAGATAATATTCTAGGTCCTGCCCAGTAAGGTAGTGATAAACCCTGCTAGTATGGTTATATCCTCTTTGCTAAAGCGTGATTACGTATACTAAGGTACGCTACTGGCTATGCTGCTCAATCTCTAATGGTCGGATCCAGGGCTGTAATTGCATTAACTTCTTCCAGCACTGGACCTGTAACTAGGTAAAAAAAATATTACTCCAACTGTCTAAGGAAGAGACAAACCATAGTAGGTAGAACCTCTTACTCAAGTTAAGTGTTATGAATTAATATAAATATAAAACTAATTAATATAAATATAAAACAAACACAATTTAATAAACATATAAACTAATTAATATAAACATAAAAGAAATACTATTTAATTAATAAACATATTTTCATTTTAAACCATCACTTCACTAAAGTTTATTTAAATTTGAATTAAGATGCATTTAAGCATAACAAGATAGGACGATCATGAAATTAATCATGAAATTACTCCAGATTGTACACTTGTTACACTATTGTTAATATTGTTGCTCCACTCAGAAAAATCCAAAATGGTAAATAATATCTAAACACTTATTGGTTAATAAAAACTTATTTATGGGAAATAGGATAGCTACTTATTTATGGGAAGTGGGGATAGCTATAGAAAATTCCAAACTTGTTTATGAGAAGGAATGGCTATGAAAAACTCCCCAAAAAAATCATATTAAGCTGGCAAAACAGAGGTGAATGGACACATGCAAGTAAGAAGGGCTACAATCTCGTTAATGCACTTTCTCAATGCACAAACATACACACTAATTTACTATCATTATAATCACTACATTTTAAAAAAACACACACTTATTAAAAATATTTCAAATATCCTAATATTTAGGGTTTTTCCTTCTATGTGAGTACATGCCAAATGAATTCACATTCAACATCATTTTAAATCCTATTTGAATCCATATATGTAATCTAGAATGAATGTAAATGCATTTCTATGTTAGCATCCCTATTCAGAAGTGCATATACCACGATAATAATTCCTCCAGCGAAGGTCGAGGTTGAAAAAATTCCAACAGCTGTAAGGGAAGGATATTGATATATTAATTCATATGTAACCCTAAAGGTTTTCAGGAGATTTCTGGTACATAATATGTCCTTGCCGTCCTACAAGCAGATCACCATGGAGATTCAAGTTAGGTTTAGGATCTATGAAGAAATGGTTTGTAATCATATTTATATATAACTAGGTGTGATCAGCAGTAACTTCAAATCTCAAATTACTTCAAAACACAAACTGATTTCATTTTATTATGTTGAATAAATATATAAAAACAATCTTACACATGTAACTCTGACCCATAAACAGACAGACGCAAATAACTAAACTTTGAAATTCATTGTTATTTCCTTAAATTCAATAAATCAAATTACTAAAAAAATAACGATGGAAAAGTTAGACAAACTGAAATAACTGAACTTTGAAATTCATTGTTATTTCCTTAAATTCAATAAATCAAACTACAAAAAAAATAACAATGGAAAAGTTAGAGGCTAATTGTAATTGCTTTTTGAATCTTGATTGTGAGTCCATTGCACAATCTATTCTGCAGAATTCTGAAGCTGGAAGAAAGTACTAATCAAACTGAACAAAAAAAGTTTGTCAATGATAAGTTGTTTAATATAAAGGTTTATACAATAAAACGAAATAAAATAAAGATGCACGTTTAAACAAAAGAATTGCACAAATATAATCGACAATCTGAACCAAGTAATTTGATGCCTTAAATTATTTAAAGATTTGTTTAAAATGCCTTCAAATTTAAAGATATTTCGAGAAATGGTATGTATTAGAAACACTTTCAACAACCTGATGTGAAAACTTCCAATTTGCAACCATATACAACATCACTAGAATCTATTTAAGTTTGTACAAATTTAAAATTTTCATATTAATATGATGATTAAATGACTTTAAATTTCTAAAATTTGAAGCATATCAGGAACCCGCGCATTGATAAGTAGTTGATGATTTTATGGACCTGTCACTGGATGTACCACATGCTATAGAATTAATCTGAATTAAAAAAAATGGGTAATTTCTCTAATTTATAAATCCTTATTTTATAAGGTTTGAAAGTGCACTAATAAAAAATCTGTTTGGTGATCTCTATTTTTTGGTTATCCTTGCCACCAAGTCATTTTATCCTCTCCCGAATAAAAGCTTGAATATCGTTTGGTGAAATATATGTATCAGCCACCGTGTAAAATAATGCTCCCCAGCATAACAATTTATCAGCGTTGACACTTTGTACAGGAAGGAGCGTGCTAGAATCTACTGGGTAATGGTGAACTGGGTTTTATGGACCAGTCGAGATCAACATGGAACAGGGGAATTTTTGTAAATTGGTATGTGATCTGGGACTGTGGAGTATGTGACCCTTCTAAAAGTGAATGAATGATTGATAGGATAATTATGTTTTTACTGAAAGTGAATGTGAGTATTAAAAAAAAAAAAACAGGAATAATTCAGAAATCAAAAGTATATTAGGATAATATTGGGAGAATAAGCAAAACAAATTTCCAGTGGCTAAACTTTTGAACAGATTTTTCTATTATTTTGGTTCTATTCAAGTATGAGTTATATATATATATATATAGCTTTTATGATATGATATCAAACTTATGAGAATGAGTCTCATTGAAATTGATTCCACGGTGAAAGATTCTGTATACAAAATATAATTAATTCTATGACTGCGCTGTCCGATCCCAAAACTTCGAACCATTTTCTTTAAACATACCTAATTTTAGCTCTACTCATTATTAATAGGTTGTAGAATTCCAATCTCAATTTCTTTTATAGGTTGTAGAATTCCAATCTCAATTTCTTTTATTTTTTCAGACATTAAATACCCAGCCCAAAATCGAAATCACATTATCACTAGAGTTTGATATTACAACTGGAATTATAAAGTAAAGCAAGTTTTGTGGAAAAAGTAAAAATATCCAAAATTATGTTCCATTAAAATTATTTTTTAAGAAAAAAAGTCATAAATCTAAATAGAGAGTTAAAAATTAAATAGCAAGATCTCCTTCAAAATTTACATTCCATAAAAAAGGCCACTTTAATTTTTCTCACTAAATTGAAATTTCCTTTTCTTAATGTTCATCTTCAAATACTATAAATCAAATGATTAAATTCATTCCACTAATTTCTCTTAAAGTTCACCCGGAAATGCTCTAAATGAATACATTGAATTATTTTGAATGACTGTTCACATACAGCGGTGTCAGAGATTCCTATCAAATTTAAATTTAGACGGCCAAAGTATAAAACGCTTAAACGTGTGGCTCCTTGCTTGGGATTATTTGGTTATTCTACTAAAATATCAGGTGATTGAATATACTCCCTTCAAGTGATTGAATGGTCTCCATTCAAATGAGCAATATACATAATATTCACATGATCCCGTAGATAGGTAAAATCAAGAGCAATATTCACTATAACCCTACTCACATTAACCTATTTGGATTCATATTTGTGATAAACAACGCAGATCACTTTTAACGAAGGCGTAGTTGGAGTTAAACGGCATATAACAGATCTCTAATCTTTCTTCAATCTCCGTTTCCAAAATAGAGCGATCTCAGGTTCGAGAGGTTAATAATATCTAACCCTAAAGTCTTTCAGGCGATTTCTGCTACATCATCTGTCCAGGAACATCACACCAGCAGATTACAGGTTCGAGAGGCTAATAATATCTAACCCTAAAGTCTTTCAGACAATTTCTCCTGCATCATCCGTCCAGCAACATCACACCAGCGTATTACAGGTTCGAGAGGTTAATAATATCTAACCCTAACCCTAAAGTCTTTCAGGGATTTCAACTGTCCAGTAACATCACACCAGCGGATTACAGGTTCGAGAGGTTAATAATATCTAACCCTAAATTCTTTCAGGCGATTGTTGCTGCATCATCTGTCTAGCAACATCACACCAACGTATTATAGGTTCGAGAGGCTAATAATATCATCATTGGCGCTCCGCACATTCTTGAACCGTAGGATTCAGGTAATTAGGGTTAGGATCCATCGAGAACTGGTTTGTAAATCATTTTGGAGATGATCATATATCCTCTAGACAATCATATACAACGAGGTGGTGTTATTAGCTGTAAATTCAAATATGTGATTCCTTCGAAACACAAACTGGTCTCATCTAAATATGTCAAGAATAAATTTATAAAATCAGTCTCACCCATATAACTCTTTTACCATTAAAATGACTAACCGAATTCTGAAATTCATTGTTATAAAAAGAATCAAACCATTAGAAAATAACAATGAAAAAGTTAGAGGCAAATTGTAACCTGATTTATGATTCTCCATGGTGAACCATTTACATGATCTCCATACAACTCTGCAATCTCTAAAATTGAGAAAACGGAAGAAATTGAACAAACTGTAAAACAAGAAAAAAAGATTGTATGAATACATTTGCTTAACATCGATAATAAAATGAAGCGAGATAGAGATTGAATAATATAATCAAAGATCAGAACTCTGTGATTTGATCAACCTTCGTTATGTTTCCGATCAAGCGATGAAAACATACAGTGACAACGTCCGCTGATTCACAAACAAATTCCTTCAGGTGCCGTTGCCTCACCATAAAAGCTCCTCCATGCTCAGCCTCTCCACGAAAAAGCTATAAAAACTTAAAAAGAGAAAATTCAAAAAACAAATGGTTCGAAAATTAAAAAAACAAAATGGTGAGCATTCCAAGACACATCGACTCCTTTCCAAAAGGCATATCGCTCCAACGGTTACCAAGAATATATTTTTAAAATTCGTTAATCTCATGAAATTGATGGTTGTAATTATCTTTCCATTTCATTATAGATAAAATTAAATCCTTTTGATAAATTTCTTATCAATATCTTGCAACTCTCTCTGTACCAAAAAAAAATTGACTTTTTTGTAATAACGTTATCTTATAACCTTCCGTCCAAAGCATCAAAATTATTTAGATTTTTTATATTTTTCTATTTCATAATAATAGAGGGTTTTATTAAATTTAAAACATCAAAATATTTTTATTATATAATTTTTTATTATTCATTATAATAATATTAATATACTAAATGATGAAAGATTAAAAGTATTTTTTTTAACTAATGTGTAAAAGAAAATTACTATGGTTATGGACAAGTCCTAAAAAATTATGGGTGAAAAGAATTTGTCATAGACTACATGAGACCATAATATTGAATATGAAATTCACTTTCTTTTAGAAAATCCTATGTAAAATTACTTTAGATCACACTTCCATAATCTTTTATACAATACATACCTAGCTAATCTTCTTGATGCTTTCTATCTTTATAGCTTTATGATTAGAATGAAATATTTGTTAAATACTCTTATTTTAATTCAAAATCTAAAATATAAATTTGTGCACTTTATTTTTAAAAGTGGTTTTGTTTGATTCAATTTTCTTCTATCAATTCTCCTTTGCTTGGATATTGATCTTTGAGGTTTGTCGATTAAAACTACATTCCACCTACAAATCACAAAAAACTACTCATAGAGTGAAGATTAGGTTCACATTTCAAAATTGAAAATAATTTTCCATATTTCACAACTTTATTTTTGTGTTACTTACATTCCTTTTGTGATTACACTTTTTTTTTAATAGTAATTCTCATTTTTTTATTTTAGCATAAATTTTATTTATAACAACTTTATTTTGTACACTTAGTTTAGATTTCAATCTATACAATTTCATCTTTATACTACTACTAGATTTGAACTTCCTCTTCTATGGAATCGTCAATCCCTTGCTAATATATACATACTAAATGTGGAGCATATGGAGTTGTGGAGTTAAAAGGTGGTGCTCTCACTCAAGTTATAGTATCTAAGCCCATGGTATTTCCTATTTTGTGATTTAATCAAGAACTCTTATTGAAAAATAACATTTGTTCCATTATTAAAGTTTCATGCCTTTTCTGCATTCTACATTTCTTTTTAGTGATGATGTTTCCATTGAGATAGGGTCTTTTACCTCTTAGGATTCCAATGTTTTCTTTTGTATCTCTCATGGTTTGTTACTTTTATCATCTAAGAATGTAATTTTTGACACAACTATAGTATTAAACCAGCATAGATCCATCTTAAACCCATATCTATCAAGCACGAGAGGGATCCAATTTCTTGAGGTGTATTTCTTTTTTTAAATTTAAGCTCAAAAAATTTGATCTCTCTTGATTGATAGATCCGGTTTATGTTTTAAGTTTTTATTTTATAAACTAACATCTATTTTTTAATTACTTTTCATAATATTTTATTTTATGAACCAACATGGATTTTTTTTTAAATACTTTCCATAATTTTTTATTGTATGAGCCTACATGAATTTTTTAAATTATTTTATCACTTTTTACGTTTTATTAGATGTAATGCTACATGTAACACTACATCCACGTTAGGGTTGTAGAGCACCTCGTTTCACTCGGTGCAATGAGTGCATATTATATTCCCTAATTTCATTAGCTTATTTCTTGTTTGTTACTTTTATCATCTAGAAATGTTATTTTTGACGCTACCATAGTATTTTGAGTGCATATTATTAAATATATTTTTTTCATTTGTGGATTTAAATTGCTCCTTTTTTTGGATTTCCAAAAGCAATGTGATAGTTTTCTTATATTATGGTTTTTGTCACTACTCCTATGCTTGTAATCAAAAACTCACATTCCAAAATGGATAGAATGATGAAATCAAGACTAAATGAAGGAAGTTTCAATTTATCAAGTAGATGACAAGTGTCTAGTTTCTTATTTAGCTAAATCATATTACATTCACATCTAGTTTCTTTGTTCAAGGATTCAATTCTCCCTGTATAGGCATAGGTCACGCATAGGTAGGCCTAAGGTTTATTGACCTCATTGAGTCAATGATAAGAGATTCCCAATCATTGATTAACTTTGTTACCTATTAATTTGGTGTAATTGCAAGCCTCCATATTTTATCTTAAGCCTCTATGTTACGTAGGAATAACCTCCATGTGACATAGACATTTTCTCATAGTGACTTTGATAGCATTTAGCATGAGAAACTAATATATATATGTAGGACATTATTATTAATTCTAGACTCAAACATTCGGGAGGGCGCAAAAATATGCTCCCCAAAAGTGTTGCAACGAGGCCACGCTAGCGGGGAAAAAACAAACTCGTGCATGCACCTAAGGCAGCATGCACATGCCATTAGGTTCAGTACCGAATTGGGGCACATGCGCGCTACTACATGTGCACGTTCCTAGTGCATGCACGCTCAAATGTGCGCACGCACTCCTGTTAAGGTATTAAAAAAAACTTGGTAGAGTTGTTTTCATTGTTTCCATTGCGGTCGAGCATGAGTCAACCACCACGTGCGTGGAGCTACAACCAACCAAGTTCACCATTTCCACTCAAAAACCATCTTCATCCATCCACCAAGTGAATTGCATAGGTAAATTCCATGTTGTTTGTCATTTTATTCATTGTTTTTGTCATTTTATTCATTTTTGTTTGTTTATTAAATTTGTAATAATTCCCAAATTATTAAAATAATAGAGAATTTTTCAATTGTAGAGTGTAAACCTACAGAATGAATAAAAAAATCTTAACATGGAGTTCGGTGGAACACAAGAAACACAAATCTTGGAACGAGTGAAAACCCTCAACAAAATTCAAATGCTCAAGAAAATCAAAATCCCCAACAAAATTTTGACCAAGATGACTTGAACCATTATGTAAATGAAATGAGAGTGCACACTCGATAACTAAGAAACATAGGGGAACCATCTGGAGTGTCCCTTGCCACCTCAATTGAGATCTCAATTGACTCCCTCATCCATGCACATCGCCAATTGAATGACATGACTGAATATAGAGCTAGGATGTGGGAGTATTATTCCATGAGCAATTCCAAGGATGAAATAAAAGATTTGAATATTAGAAAGGCCCAATTGTACAGTATGTTCACTGATCCAAGAACAAAACAACCACTGGACATTAGAAAGCCACGTGTCTACATGGATTGGTGTCATTTCCAACCATGGAGGAAATATTGGATGCATAGGTGGTTCATGGTTTACGATAAACATCCCTACAATAATAGGGAGGTTCCACAGTACTTCCTTCGTCAACCGTGGGCTAGGTGTGCGCTCGGTTTACATGTCAACTATTTTGACATAACCAAGTTCCAGGGTGTTGGGCATGGCTCTTCCCAAGATCAACCTACTGCTAGGAGGAACCCACTAAGAGGGCCACCAACTCCTAGGTGTGAGGCCAACCCCTCTCGCCAGCCGCCTCAGTTACCCCACAGACTTGATGAGATCGAGGGCACGATGAGGAGTGTTGCACGTGGACTTCCTAGACACACTGACTTTGTACCAGCTAATACAGTGGAAAGACAGGATGAACCTAATAGAGACGTAGGTGCATGGCCTTCACGATAGAGTCAGGATAGACCTGTGACTAGTGGTAGCCATGTTCGGACTTCTAGTTCGATGGGGACAATGCCATATCTTTGTCCCCATTGCGGGCACACTTTCCTTGGGCCGATCGAGGGCTGCTATATGGAGCAGGTTAGCACTTTTTTTAATGTGTTTTCAATCATCACTTGTTAATTTGTAAAGTAATTTTAAAGTATTTGTGCTTGAATTAAACTATTAAAGTTCAATGTACAACTATTTAGAGTTGAGACGCCGTCATGGGAGAGCACAATATCTCCCAACTTGGATGTAGCAATGGCAGCTACAAGTGAAATTGTGGCACCTCACATGGAGTTATTTTCAGTACCCCACACAATATTGTGATTACTTATGGCATTTCTATTTTTATGTATTTATATTTATGACATACATGATGATAGTTCGTACAATATTTTTTAATATTTTGATCGATTGAATAATTAATTTCTTAATATGTTTATAACGTGCATGTGTTTTGGTGTCCACAGGTATGCACGGACTACGATGATCAGCTATCTCCAGCAAGGTCAACAGATCACCATATACATAGGTACAATGTGTAGTTAAAATAATGCTTTTAATTTGAAATGTTACGATGTACTATGGTTTAATTTGTTTTTTGTTTACTAAACTATGATATTGCAAATTTGTATGCAGGGGCCGCCAACATCTGTAGGCCACTTTAGTCCCATGTTTCCACCCTCTCCCATGATTCGCCCCCCTCGCTTCCATCCAGACCCCTCCCTCCGTCCACCCCATCCCTTCCATCCACCCTCCCCTCTCCTTCCATACTCCCCCCTCTGTCCATCCTCCCCCATTCGTCCATGCCCCCCAATCGATACATCCTCCCCCATTCATCCACGCCCCCCGTCTATCCATCCTCCCCCATTCGTCCATGCCCCCCCTCCCTTCCAACTTCCCCCCTTCGTCCACAACCTCCCTTCTATCCATCCTCCTCCCTCTATCCAGGACCTCCCTCCCATTCACCATACCTCAACATCCCCCCTAGCCCTTTTGGGTCGATACCCCCTGTTGTACAATTGGTAGGGGTTCATCGTCCACGACGTCCTCCTCCACCCCATACCACCATGTCCTCTTACACCATATCATCTCTATTTCCCGCCACTATTGTGGCAACTACTATTCCATTATCCTCCCATGTATCTACAGTGGTTGCACCCATAGTTGTTGCATCTACATTTGCGCCCCCCCCCCATGACTGCATCGAAGCAGGTTGTCCAACCAACTGATCCACATGCTATCCCAGAAGCCTAGCCATGTCCATTGTCGGAGGTGTTCGCAGTGATAATCAAGTTAATTTATGAATTTTTTTTATGCATTGACGAAAATTAGTTTAAGCAATTATTATTTTTCAATGAAATGATTGTCGTAAATGTTCTAGGGTGGAATTGCTAAGAGGCTCAACAGATCCAGGATACCTGCCTCTTGTCTCCCACTTGCATTAGCGGTGAGTTATTTAATATTTGAATTGTAAATTAATTTTATAAATGTGGTAAATGTTACAAATGCTTGAAAATGATGGTATCCTCTATCATTTGTTTCAAAGCGTGGAGAGACGGTCTACTCCTAGATGGAAGAAGACCCGAGATACCAGTAGCTCCAAGAAGAGGAAGACCGATTTTGGAGATGCGTCTGGGAGTGATCGGTGTGGTCACGATGCTTGACACACCATGTTATGTACATTAGCCATGATGTGGCACCTTTGGGAACCAGTTTCCATGTAATTTGTATCTACGGCACGTGTTTCCATGTATTTTGGATCTACGGCACGAGTTGTCAGATTTTGTATAGGGCACGAGTTGCCATGTATTTTGGATCTACGAAACGATTTGTCAAATTTTGTATAGGGCACAAGCTTCCATCATATGTACATTGGGAACCATGTTCCACTATTTGCCTGAAAATTTATATATTTGTTCAATTTTTGTTCCACTATGGTTTTATCTCATGGATTTATATATAGTTTTGTTCGAGTTTTGTTCTATATATGTGTATAATGATTTGGATTCAAATGTATGCACATGAATACATATGTATGTTGGGTTGGGCCCAAGTGGGTTGGAAAAATATATAAGTATGGAAAAGCACGCATAGTGCGCTGCAGCAGGAAGAAAAGGAAATTTTGATAATTGCGCATTGCGCGCTGCAGCAGGAAGAGAAAGCAGTTTTGGTGAAAGCGCATTGCGCGCAGCGGCAGGTGACGACCAATTTTGAGGTTTTACACGTGTCACGCGATGGCAATGACTAAGGCACGGTCACGCAGTAGGACGATGCGCATGGTAGCGCATAAGCTATTTTTGGGCAGAACATGGGTAAAGGTCAGATGAGGATATCACCTAGTTTGGGTAAGGAACAGTGGATGACAGATGAAAGCAACCTGTTCAAACGTATGGTGGCAAGCAGTTGAGAATCTAGGCCATGACGCCGATGGCGACAGGCAGGCGAAGGAATGGAAAGAGATAGGCCATGATGCAGTTGTAACCGTTTTGAGGACTGTGGCTATCATAAGAGTGTGTGAGCCACGAGTGGCCACTACTACATTTTTGGCCTTTAGGGGGGCTTGTCTTCCGCCCCCAAAAGTGACCTACGGGGGGATGTTTTGGCTTTGGGTGCGGTTTTGGAAAAACCGCCCCTAAAGGCACCAATGTTAAAAGTTTTTCCCTTTAAGGGTGGTTTTTGACAAGATTGGAACCGCCCCCAAAAGTGACTTTTGGGGGCAGTTTGTGACCCCCCTCGTAGAGGTCTACGGAGGCGGTTTTAAACCCCCCTCGTAGACCCCTTCATAGAGACCTACGGGGGCAGTTTTGAACCCCCTTCATAGAGACCTACGAGGACGGTTGTGAACCCCCCTCATAAGCCCCCTCATACAAACCTACATGGAAAGTTTGGAACCCCCCTCATAGAGGACTATAGGGGCGGTTTCAAACCCCCCTCGTAGAGGCCTATAGGGGTGATTGTGAACCCCCCTCGTATAGTCCTATAGGGGTAGTTTGGAACCCCCCTTGTAGAGGCTTATAGGGGCATTTTAGAACCCACCTTGTAGAAGTTTATAGGGACGGTTTTGAACCCCCCTCATAGAGGCCTATAGAGGCAGTTTGAAACCCCCCTTGTAGAGGCCTATAGGGGTGGTTTGGAACCCCCTTCGTAGATGCCTATAGGGGCGGTTTGGAACCCCCCTCGTAGTGACATATGAAGGTGGCTTAGAACCCCCCTCGTAGTGACATATGAAGGCGGTTTAGAACCCCCCTCGTAGCAACATACAAAGATGGTTTGAAACCCCCTCTATAGCCATAATAAATCATAATAAAATATATTTGATTAAAAATACCAATATTGCAATATCAATAGGGCATGGAGGAATCGAACCACCAACCTCCTGCTCGTAAGGTAGGCGCTCTTCCATTGAGCTAGAACCCTTTCAAAATTGGGGAGAGGAGAATATGAACACCCAGATTGCATCATTTGTAATTCTAAGAAAAGACAATAATATCCAAAGACAACCATGCTTAAAATCCAATTTATTTTTCAAAACACATTGATAAGCACAAAAATCTACCATAATAAGCCTAGAGCTCCTTCTAACTCTTGGAACTATTTGAAGAGACCCCAAAGATGTCTAACCACAAAAATCTACATAAGTAATTTCACATAGTATCTATGTTGGTAAATAAACTGGGATTTAAGTCCCTCGTTTACAGATAATTAACATTGATCATATACTAGATCCAGAGGGTATACTTCAAAATTGCTAAACACTATAACCATAAAAGCATTACAAGATTATACTAATCCAATGAAAATGAAAGGAAATGCAAGAAATCATAAAATTGTTAATGAACTCACCTTCATTCAGTACTTACACTGGGGTAAATATGGATCTAAACTAGTTGTTTTTTACTAGTAGTTGTATTTGACCTCTCCATACAGTGCAGTATGATTCAATCAAATGTTCTGAGAAGGTAACCATGAACTTGTTGATTCTTGTCTATCAAATCCAAATGTCCTCCAAAGCTGCAGAAGTTGCAACAGGGCTTGTACTGTATTTGTTTGGTGGAGGTGGTGGAGGAGAAGGTTCCTTTGAAGGAGCATTTTCTATGGTAGATCCCTGCCCCAAGGGTGTGTACTCCTTGAATTTTGCAATGTCATCATCATCTTCCACCATAATTGCTATAACCTGATTCAAAACCGATACAATAAAACCTCCAAGTTGACTACACAAACTGTTAAAATATCTAGATGCACCAACACATTCACATTGATGTAACAATTAGAACTCCTTTGCTAACTCTAAACCCAAAAAAAGAATTAAAAACGGCAATTGCAACCGTAGAATGAGAAGAAGACTTCTTAATGATTTTGAATATACCTCCCCAACTTTAATTTCCTTTGATCTGTCACCATGGAAATTTTTTCCCAAATAGCCATCCTCCATACTCTCCATATCGACAATTTTTTAATCCCAAAACCATTTCTTAACAATCAACATTCTTCGGCAACATTACGAAATAAGCAAGGAAAAGAAATTAGTTGACCTTAGGAGTTTCTTTGAAAGAAGAAAGAACATAAAAATAGTAAAGAATTCCTATAGTTTCAATTTCACAAAGTACATCCCCAACTGAAACTTTATCTCCCTCTTTCTTTTTCCACTTAGCAATTCTATCCTGCAGAATGCAGATTATCAATATCCTAGGTGCCAATGATCATAAATTTCAAATGCTCACTTCATAATTGGTCAATGTTAACAAAGGAAAATGGTACGAATTTGGAAGATATTGAAAGATGCATGGACCTTATTGTTATCTATAATAAATTGCAAACACCAACAAAGTCTAATGTTAGCATTGGACTACCATATGTGACATCAAAATTTGAACACCTCTGACATTTTTGGAGAAAGTGAAGGCATTCCAATCTCCTAATGCAAAGGAAGCCCTGCAAGAATTGTTATACAGTCCATTTTCTTAGAATATTGCCTGTAACTCTTCTATAACTCTTAACATCACCTACTGCCATTTTGCTTGTTAAGATAGAGACTCAAGTAATATTGCACCATAGATGACAAAGCCTCAAGCTTTTGCAAAATCCAATTTACCCTGGGTATCATCCTTGGAATGAGGGGAAGAGTGCCTGACATGTTTCCCTAGGATGTGTATTTCAAAATATGTCATTGTAATACAATAACTGACTACTGGAATGAGAGAAGCAAGGCACAATCAAATAAACATCTCAAAAGAAGTAGGTTGCAACCAAATAAAAAGTATGCATATCCACAACAGGTGAAGATATGCATATCCATTTTTTCTCCATACTTATTTAGTCATCTATCTCAGTATTATAGTTCATTGCTGGATAAAAATGCAATTATCATAGTCCTCCCAGGAATGATTAGATTGATTGTCAACTTTCTGCTTACAGTTCAGTCTTTCCACCACTTGAAAATGTGGACATTTTCAATTTTGAGGGAAGATTTATTGGTTGTTTGTGAAAGTAAATGTGTTTTCTAATGCTCCAGATATTATTAACCAGTAAGCTTTATGCTATGAAATGAGATTTCCTTAAAAACACCATAACTCCAAAACATTGAAATCACTTGAGTCTCCCATTCCCATGTACAAACATATTCATCACCATTTTTTCTAATAGACTATATTTTAATTTTTAAATTTGAAAACTAGATAGTCTTTCATCATACTTACATTATGATGAGCGTTACCTCGAGCAGTACTCTTTGATGAGCGATGGAGTTGGTAAAAAGACGAGATGTCTTTCCCAGCGACAGAGTTGGTAAAAAGACTGCAACTTCATTGGAAGTGATTGTTCTATTCTTCACCAATGCTTCCATTTTTAAAATTAGATTTTCAAATTTTTTTCTTGGTAAGTACTTGTGAATTGACATTTTATCTGTTTTGCAAAACGCTAATTTAGTTTCATTGGGCTTAGTATTCTTGCATAAGACTTAGGCTTTCGGTTGTAATTCAACTTAGTGATTAGGTGGGCCACAATTCCCTTTATTTTAATAAGAAAACTCACTAAATTCGCCTTGTTAGTTGGAATGCGTGGATATGCCAAATATTGCCAAATCCAAGCCTCCTTTAAAGCAGGGCTTTTTTGTGGAATTTTATAATAAAGGCCAACAACTTAAAATGGGATTCACTTTGCATCTATATGAGCTTGAGACTTTAGTTCACAAGCCTTTATTTAATCCTCTTCTCCTACTTTTATTGGGGTCCTCTTTAATGGCTGATGGGATGAACCTACATGGTTGAGTATACCTTGTTTTATAGAATCCCATGCTTATTTTTTCAAGCAAGATGGAATGGTCAAGTTATGGGAGTTGATCAAGAATTTATATGTCTCATGATAATTCACTGGACATAGACACGATTCGCCTTACCTTCACAATTACGATATGCTTGGTTCTAGCAAAAAAGAGGTTGGCTTCATCATTTTTGTTTGCGGAGTTAGTGGAAATTTTTGGTATGTTGTTCTGAATTGAATGCAATGTAAAACAGGTCTAATATAATTTTTTAAGGAGGGATACACTGGAGTGGATCATTAATAGCAGCCATTGTACAAGGTTTAATGGGGTGAACAGTCAGGTAAATAGCACATCGAAGATACATAAGATGATGCCCAGGAATCAGCGATGAGGAAGACTATATTTGGTAGTCTTTCATTGAAGATAGATCCGCCCCTTAGTTGCTTACTATAGGAATAGTGATCTTCACTAAATTAGAAGTGTTGCATGATGATCATCTAAGAAAACATGCAACTACAGAACGTTACACAGTTACAATTAGAGGATTATATTTGTAGTTCTTTGTGCATGGAACACTTAGGACAACACTTTCCGATCAGTTTTAAAGGGATTCCTTTGGTTTAAAGGGGATTTATAGTGAAACATCAGCGCTGAATTAGAGTTTGTGAAAGCATTATGAGAAGGCATAGAATTGTAAGTTGGCAAGCCAAAGATCACCTCGTTTCCATTGGCATTTCATCCTGTTGGAAATTCTGTGACATCTGAAATACCTGGGGTCTCGGCGGTCAGTGAGTAGCTGCAGTCCTCTTTACATAGTTTATTTTGTGCCAGCACTGTATGAATAAAGAAATTAGCCCCACAAACAACCACCTATGTGACTTGTAGATGATGGGTGCCCATATATTGGAAGGAAAGATGGAGTAATTTGTCTTCACATCCATGCTACAAGGGAATAGTATACCTCTCATAAAGTTCACTTTCAGAGAAGAGGAAGGATGGTTGAAGTTCCTACTTTAAATAGAAATACAATAAAGGAAACATGATTAGTAGTTGCCTTCCAAGTGCATGTTGCTGATTGGCAGTGAATTATGTTGAGTACTAGCGGATTCTCTGGTAGGTGCATATAAAGTTATGCATGAAATGGCATGGCAAATAACTTTTGATGCAATACATATGTGGGAAAAAAATGGAAGTTGTTTATGCATATCCTTCAAGTAGGAATCAAGCATGATGCCAAAGTGAGATTAAGCATGTGGATTCACATTTTTGTAGCTGACTTTTCAATGCCAGTTATGTTTTGATGGAAGAAGAAGGCCAACGATGAACAACCATGCAACTTCCAAGTTTCCTGCTATGCTAGGATATCTCAACCTCAAGTTGTGACATTAAATGGTTTTGAGTAAGCTTATAGGGTATGAAGTTAGGATTTATATTGAAATAAAAGTATCTTTCAAAATGGCAAGTAAAAAGTCAATTGAAAGGCTAGGAAAATAGTAAAAACAGCAGAGGCCATAATTGGCAATGAAGTCTGAGTTTTAATTAGGCAATTTAGAGTGCTAGAGGTGACTCTATTTGGAAGGAAAGAGAGTTGTTTAAAACAGAAAGTGAACAACAAAAATGGCTTTTAAAACAACAAATAAAAGCCACCAAAACAGCGAATTTACTCAGTTGTAGGCCATGCAAAAGTTGTCCAAATTAGCAGCCTTTCTTTCCTGCTTTCTCTAGCAACTAAGGCAAGTTGGCCTCTAGCATTTGAGCTTCTACATATATAGGCTTGGGAGGAAGTATGGGGGTTGGACAGAATCAATTCATCTGGAGAACACAATAAAGTCTTCCAGATTCGATCATACACAAGTCGTTTTTGCAGCCCTTAACGAACCAAAACATCTTCTCCAAAAAAAACAGGATACCATTGGAAATTGCCCCAGATTTGGTAAGCGTATCAACCTCTTCAGTGATTTCATCTCCTATAAGCTCTACGTTTTCGGTAAGTTATCCAGTAAGTATTTCCACACCACCATTGTAATACCCCTAGTAAGTAACCCCGAACATATGTTGTAAGAAATTAAGTGATGTGGCTAGGAAAGGCAGAACAATGGTATTTAATGACTGAGACATTATTATTTTGTATGTTTCTTTTAAATTAATAAATGATGGTGCAAAAGGGGTCACAGGAGCATTGATGGGGGGCCATGGATCCACCGACAAGAGGGAAAGGGGTGTTTTTAAGCCTAGGAGGCTTGCCTAAGCTAAAGTTTGTACCTTGGGGCTAAAAATAATTAAAGTGGGGGACTGTTCACCTTATTACCCCCTTTATTTTGGATTACAAGGTCATCATCATCCAGCTCTTCCAAATGTCAAAAAGCCATGCAGTGATTTAACGATCTGGAAAAGGAGGCTATCAAGCTCTTTAAAATCTTCTAACGAATACTATGCTTAAGAGTTCTACCATAAACATGCATGGTACATACAGGCAAGAGTTGCAAAATAGAAGCTACTCTGTTAAGTGCACCACTACAGTTTAAGATTAGTAAATATTATCAAGTTTGTGCATCGTTTAGTTGTAGTGAAAACAAGTACAAGGAATCGCAAAATGAACGTGGAATGGAAGGCCCAACTTTTATAGGAGATAAAAACTGCTGCGGTGAAAATTAAATTATCTGCCCAAGTCAGTAGGAAACATATATTGGTAAACACAAGGAAATGAATATATACTAGTCAAACACCCTTTCATCTCAAACCAGTAGATAAATCACATACATGATAAAATACTAACTTTAAAGATTGAACATACAAGTAATACTGGACGACTACACATTAGGTTTTCAAAATGTGCCCAGCATTATACTGTCAAGCTCACTTGATTGCATTTTACAATTAATTTTTGTTAAGGAATTTTCATGGGAATCGCTAAATTCTCTTCTTGGAATGGCCTAGAGTTGTATCAGCTCTAGGTACAGACAACAATCAATTGGGAAACATACCCTAAATAAATTTGTCCCTAAAATGGATCTGGGATGGGTATGTAGAATGAATATGTTTTGTGTCCCTGTAATTTGTGAAGTATGATGCCTTTCGGTATCAGAAACCATCGTTATAAAGTCTAATGCAAAAGCTAGGAAATGAATACCACTAAGCTGTAAACAAGAAGATAAATTCAATTTTAAAAAGAGCAATCAGTTGGCTGAGCATTAAATCCTACAATAGCCATAACAATCTATGACTATTAGCATAGATAGAAGCCTCTATGCAAAGTAGAAAGGTGACTAAGGTATTTAGGAGAAGTGCCCAGCCCTTGTAATATATCAACCACTACCGTGTCATTTTTAGAGGAATTACAGCCTCAGAAGAAGGCCTCGCCATCTTTCAAAGAACTATATCAGTGATCTTTCCAAGCACTACCATATATATTGATATTTAAACTTCATAAATCAGACACACAAGTCTTTATCATCTCAACTGATTAAATTCTATATACTACAAACGTTTTACAAACTTGAAGATCATCGTTATCTCTACTCTGTATTTTTGTCCATATTGAAAAGTCCTAGTTTTCCCTTGTCCCGTTCCCCTTTAGTTTCCATGGATGTCCTTGTAATTTCTTCTTTCAGATATAACTTATGTCTTTAACAAGTAAGAACAACTTTTTATCTTAAATAGCATTCTCAATGATTTGTTTTTAACTTTTTATATGCAACATTTGAGAAATAAACGAACCGGATAGAAAGGAAAATCATGATCTCAAAAGCCTAAAAGGAAATAAAAGCAAGTTGGGTAATTAGGTATGCTTGCATGCCTGTAATAACTTCACGAACTCTCCTGGTTCATTGGCCAATCGCATTCCATGACCTCCACCACCTGCAGTTGCCTGCAGACAATAAGATCCAGAGAAAATCATTGGCCTAGAAATAAAATAATATTCAAGGGAAATAATCTGTGTTTAAGATTGACACATACCATCTAGCAAAAAACAATTTATTAAATATCATGCACTTATTTCATTGAAAAGGTTTTGAGCCAACAGTATATCCTTACATGAATATGACATTGTAAAGATATGCATCACGGTATGCACAGTTTTTTACTTTTGACATAATTGAAATAAGATATAACATAAATAAATGTCAAGATTCAAAGGTCATCGCAAACAAAACTACAATGTATCACAACACACATGCAACAACATTTAGATATAAATTTGGCTGCTGAGTGCCCATTGCCACTATAGGATCATGTGTACTCAGTTTTACTTCTCTGGTTTTACTATTCAATCTCGTGTGGATTGTGTATTATCATAGTAGTCTTCTATTTTCAACTTTTTCGAAGGCATTTAAAATTTAAATTTTTTTCTCATGTCACATTTTAAATTTTGTAACACATGATTCTTGTCTTCAGAACCAAAACCTTTCACATTTACGGATTTACCATACTCATGCAGAAGTAAAGAATGTACCTTGTTGAATTTAAGTTTAACCAAATATGAATTAGGAACATTAACTGCATTTATCATTTACAAAGCATAACTAAGGTACATGGTAACAAACAAATCACTGCCATAGTTCAATAATATTTGCTCAGAGCAAAAAACTTCTACGATTGTCTAATCATGTACACAAAAATAGTAGTAAATTTACTTGTTCTTTCTACAAATCCTACACCAGATAGATCTTGTAAAAATGTACTAATAATGGATGCAAAATGGTGCTATATTTAGTTATGCTTTAAGCAATTTTATGTCTGTTTCAGAGGAGATGTTCTGCAAGCAAAGGTCTAAGTTCAAAAATATGATCAATTCATGTTGCTTATTGCTTAAAGCAAGTAGAGCTAATAGAATTGACCACTCATAACTGAAATAACCTAATAACCTGAAAATAAAAGTATGAATTTAATAGACTTCTGCCCAATCACAAGAAGGCACAAGTCGGGATCATAATTGCACCCAGAAATATGATACTTGTAATATAAGACACAAGTCTCTAAGAAAAAATATAAATGCAACGTTCAGTAAATTAAAGAAAAATAATCTAGCATAGGAAAACACATTGCATACCTTGATCATTACTGGAAAACCAATATCATTAGCAACCGTGATAGCCTCTTTCGTTGACTAAAAGCATACTCACGATGTCAGATATATAATGATGATTAATATAAGAAAAATTTATTCTCAACTCAAATTGATCTACAAATGAAGAAACTTGCAGAATATTAGAAATGGATATTCTAGTGTATGCAGAACAACTTTCTCTAGTTGAAAATATCATAATACTATCCATTATTTAACACAAAAGATTCTAGTACCTACCTCTAAAATCCCATCACTTCCTGGTATAGTTGGAATCCCAGCTTTTTTCATTGTTTCCTGAGATGTTGCTTTGTCACCCATAACACGAATGTTGTCTGGCTGGAAATGCAAACAATTGATATCAAAATACGAATTTTATGATTTCCTACCAATCTATCCAAATCTGTTAGGTTTATACATCCATTCTCCACCTAACAATTGTCAGGACAAAGAAAGAAAGGAAACATTAAAAAACTTCCATCACTGCATATAAAGTTTGAATTAATAGAAAAACATGAGATCATGTCATTTTCAGTGAAGAGGAATGTTGTTTTTAAGTTGCAAGAAGTATGGAAGATGATCAAGGGCTATCTAAGCTTGATCAAATGGATTTTCTGCAGGAAAAGAAATAAGCTCATTCAGAGACAATCATAACTTCATATGGCACTACAGTTTGGCTTCATGCATCTGCCAATCTATCTATCGTATATTCTTAATGGTATTAGACGTTTCTCCAGATAATGATACTTTAACTTGTTATCCTTGTAGGCATAGGGAGGAGAGAAAACACTATAGACTACAACCTTTCCAACATCTCTCCTCAATCAATGCCTCATCATTCTTGTAAATTTTACTTATTTGTGGGACAAACCTTAAGAACACAGAAAGAGCAGCTCAGCAATGTAGCAGGTGGTGTTAGCAGGCATCAGGGATGACAAGCCCATGGCCCCTCACAAAGGTTAAGAAGAGCAAGCAGGGCCTCACCTTTCTACAAGGCTGTGGTGGCCCAAAGAAGAAATTGAAACCCCTGATCTTCACAAGCGAATTGGAGAGACTCAAAGTCTACTGGGAAACTGGAAAAGGAAGTAGAGAACCCAAGGTTGCAAATATCTTACCTGGAAATTGGGGGTTCAAATCAACACATATCAGACCATGCTGTGATTTGTTGTTTCTTGGGCCTCTGGCCTTTCAAATCTGCACTAAGATGGTGGGTAAATATGAAATGGAGAGAGAAAGGCTCCATTGATCTAAGACTTTGTGCAAAAGGCTTCTTTATCATCATTTTTTCCAACACTAAGAACTGGGAAGGATTTTTGAAGGGGGCCTTACTTCTTTGTCGCTTCTTCAACTCAACAGGTCTGCATATGAGATATTTGATTGAATGTTTTGATCCAGCTAAAGAAATTTATCCAGAGCTACAGTCTGGATTCAACTTTATTCCCTCCACTGCAGTTCTGGTAATGCACTTAGATTTACATCAAATGTTTGGAGGTCACATGAGAAAGTGGGTATACCTCGTATGCCCATTTCTGTTTTCTTATTAACATTTTGAACCCACTCCCAGAGTAAACCATTTTGGGATATCAAGACTATGAAAGGGTGCAGACTATAGATTATGAACATGTTCCTTTTTGGTGCAAAATGTGCCATGAGCATGGCCATCTCATGAGGGATTTCCCTCTAAACATCCAACCACCTCATGGAGAGATGAGGAGAATAGTGGATTCCAGGGAGTTAAAAACAATTTGAGGAGGGAGAAGAAATATGGAGGTCAGAATTTAGAAATCAAACACAAAAGCTTACCCCTAATCACTTTCAATCCATAGCTAACATGACTGAGAATGGGGAACCCATTGAATATAGAGAACAACAGGAGGAAGGACAGAAGGTTAAAACTTCAGACACAACCTAAATAATAGGGCAACATAAATTCCCCTCTACAATTGGAGACACAGGCACATGCCCATTTACAAAAGCAGAACACAAATCTTAGACCACCAGATAATAAGGGGACAACATCCAACCAAGATGACACCCTGCATGATTTTCAAGTAAGAGAGGAACAAGAGCAAGCAACTAAAAATAGGAAGTTGGAAGAAAAAATATACACAAGCGAAAGCTTGGGAGACTTCAAATGGTTAAATGATCCAAGAGAATAAAGTGGAAACGTCATCCAATATAGGCCAGAGAGAAGAAGGGAAGGAGAAGTTCCACTCCCCATGTATGTCAGATAGTGGAAGCCCACAGGATCTGGAGGTACATGAGGAAATCAGGAAGGTAGACTTATCTTTCTTAGAGAACCAATACAATAAGTCATACTTAGAATAACTTTGAGTGGATGAACTAATGAATCTGCTGAAGGGGATGATTTAAAGAAAGGAAAATTAAATTGCAATTAATCAACCTCCTCTGTCCACAAGTCATTGGACCTCAAAGCATCCTACTTGAAGCACCAAAAAGGTGACCAACTGCGAAGATATAGAAAATCAAGAAAGGAAAAGTTGCGAGAGGAAGGTGATATCAATGTTGTGAGACAACTCAGTAAAAACTGGGTCACCCTGGGACTTGGAAAAACTCAGTGAAACTCAGTAAATAGAAAAATTCAAAACATAGGAAATTTTGTGCAGAAAAAATAATGATGAAAGTGTTGGGCAAGTCTTGCCAAGTTTTGCAGAGTTTCAGCTGATGATGAGTCCACTAGGCTTGATGAATACCTATGTGAGTTTTACAAATCCACATGGGAATTTTTCATGCTAGACCTTTTGAATGTGTACTAGACTTGATGAATACTCAGCAGTATCAAGACTCTGGCAGTGGAAACAGGTATTTATAATGTTGAATCCTCGACCTAAATTGACTTGCATACAAATGCGCTATTGGGTTTTGGGCATTGGCTAAGAATCAAGATGCCTTCTCAGGTTTATGACAAATAGATGGATATGGACTGAGCTAGCTTTTCTAGGAAATGTTAGAGCTGCACTAGCAACCTGGTGAATTCTCCCAGACCAGACAATTAACTCAGCAGATATCTCTGTTGAAAAGTTCGCAATCCAGTTACAAAACACTACCATAGTGTTTGAAGTTTTAAACTTTGGATAGAGCCTAAGGTACTTTGCAGGTTGAGAGGCCTCCTTAAATGCGACCATGAAAAAAATCTTGGTGATATTTCAAATACTCTTGAATTTTAATACGCCAGCCATAAGGCTCCCATGAATCTCCAACCCAAGCCCAAATCATAATTTAAGAGGGGTTTTCACTCTTAAACTATCCTACGAGGGCCTGCTGACTACATTCAAAAGTTAGAACAAGCTTCTTTATATTCAACAACAGAAATTTGAATAGGGGGGTCAGAAAAAGGACCAGAACCATGACTTTGTGAGAAACTTTTGGCACAAACTTTTGCTCTTTCTTTGGTGCTATTATTCTATTTGGTTGCTGGAGTATGAGCAGCGTCTAGGACATGGGCTGTCTTGAGGCCCCTGCTCAACAGGTTGGATAGGTTAGCAAAGCAGGATGGAGAACTAGATGCATGGAAAAAATGACTGGATCTAAAGCATGTGAAGAGTAAAGAATTGTTATTAGAACATTTAAGAAGACAGGATACCATGCCTTTGGTCTGCTTTTTTTACTAAGTTTGATTAACTGTTGCTATTTTGAGTATTTTCATTTATTAAAGATTAGAAAAAAAAAAGTCCAAACCAGCATTTAGACTTTCTGTATTTTTTTTGGATTTTTTTGAGCTCCAGTGGGTTAATTTAAAAACACTGCATTTAAACCTTTTGTAACTGATCAAAAATTTATTTTTAATATTCATTTATTTGACAGATGTAATTAGCATCAGCCACTGATCTGGTGGCCACTAATCTAAAAGATTACAAAACAATATTAATATAATCTTAATGAAAGATTGCTTCCAAAGACTTGATTACGTTTATTTCTAAGAAGGGAACCCAAAACTTATCCTTAATGAATGTCTCTTACACTTGATTATGGCCAAAGCTATTGCTTTGCGTGACTCTGATATATTTGACCTAAGATCATAAGGCCTAAGGACCCCATTTTATTGAAGAACGCTTCCTGGACAATGCTGTTGTAGTCTATGAGGGCATAGAATGGGCTAGATGCCTAGGTTTGAAAGCTTTTTTCATAGAAATTAACATTGAGAAGGCTTATGAATCGGGTATCACGTCAATGTTGTGTGGCCAAACTAACAGAATCGGGTATCACGTCAACTAGTTTCATTTCATCGAAGAGTGCCAATGCCTCGGCTGCATATCCACTGTGACAATACCCATAAATAATGGCAGTCCAAGATACCACATTTCTTTCAGACATTTTGTCAAATAGACGACGTGCATTGTTTAAACTCCCACATTTAGCATACATATCTATAAAAGCGACAACACATTCAACTCAAAGAGAATCCTAATCATGTAGCCATGAATGGACTTACCTTGTTGCAGGGCTCCCAATTGGATACATGCCGGAATTACTGCCACCAATGTAACAGCATTGGGTTTCACATCGCTAAGCTGCATTTGGTGAAAGTGTTCCAATGCCTCATCGGCAAACCCATTCTCTGTAAAACCAAAATCATAGATGTCCATGCGACGACATTTCTCTAGGATATTCTGCCAAACACAGCGCGTGCATCCTCCAAGCAACCACATTTTCCATACAAATTTACAAGAGCAGTGCCCACATAAACATCGTATTCAAGTCCCGCTCTCCTTATGTGATAATGAATCTCCTTGCCCTCTTCCAGGGATGATAAAACCCGCGCATGCCTTCAGCGCAAAAGCAAAGGTAAACTTGTCTGGTAGCATACCATTCTTCTACATTTCATAATATAGAACAAGAGTTTCATCGCAGTTCCCATCCCTGGCATACGCTCTCAGCATCGCATTCCACAATACAACATCTCGTTCATGTATTTTGTCAAACACATGGCGTGCATTCTCGATGCCTCCGAACATGGTGTACATGGTTACAAGCTTGGAACCCAAAAAAGGGCTCTGTTCGAGCCCGCTTATGATCGCATGGGTTTGTAGAATTTCAAGTGATTTAATGTGAGTACCCTTGTAGCAGAGATGCGTACGAGTTGGTGTGGATAGAATTCGTGAAATTCCATTCTGGTTTGTAGGCAGCAGTAGAGGAAGTCTGAGAGATGAGTTCTCCATTAGGATTTGGATCAACGAGCGATGGAACGTGAATGCGTCTGCAAATTTTGAATTTTTATAGAGAATATTGGCGGAAATATGGGTTAGACAAAGCCAATTTCATTACTACCATGCGTTTGCTGATGTTATACGAAGATCAACTTGTCTTATCAATCCCTCTAAAAAGCAAAAATATATTTTTCATTTTCAAACCAGAGTGATTTTTGAATTTGTATTACTGTAATTTAAATGTTTTTATTCTTTTTATATTTTTTCAGTATGGCTTTAAATATGAGAAGAATTGTTGAAAATACATTATTGCATATTCCCAATACAATAAAGATTGAGTGCATAAATTAACATAATCCATGTTCTTTGTACTTAGATAGGTGCCTAAACTAGGTTTTCTATTTTTGGCTAAGAATGGTGCGGTGAGAAGACTAGATGTCTTTTAAGTATTATTCGGTGGGATACGGGTACCCATAGACTTCAAGTTTCATTATTGACGTACTTGAAACGCTTCCAAGCATTACAAGATACTTTTGAAGCTATACATTTTTGTCATGTGGTCTAGATTTATAATCAGCTTGCATATACCTTTTCTAAAAAGGGACTTAGGATGGAAGAGGGATGGGAAACTATCAGGAAATTCAGAGATAAACAGCTACAGATAAATAGATATAAGATTCTTTTTGGATTCAGGGTAAAAGAATTTATAGTAATGAGTAAGATATAAGTGTTAGATAAGAAAATAGAAGTAAGATACTTGAGGTATATATTGGTACAACTACCGATTAATGTAATAGATGGAACTAAAGAATGTTTAGATGGACATGAAATATTGTGTAGTTTCTTTGATTCAAACATGAATAGCAAGAAGCTCTTTCTTCTCCTAGAAAAACGATAGGTGCCTAAAAATGGATGATGTTTTGGCCTCCCAAAAGCTCAAATTTATGTGCGAGTTGATGTAATCCGACAAATTTCATAAACTCCAGACCTCGCCCATGAAGTAAAGTAAATCATCCCACCAAAACTCTCTTTCAAGCTTCCCGAACGCGACCAGACTTGTTCATCTCAAACTAGCATGCCCTACTATGGTTCTTATCGAGTCCTCACCTAAAGGAGAATTAGGTTAGAACCAGAACCCACATACTGACCAATTCCCTATGTATGCCTCGCAAGTTTGGATCAATTAATATATGTTCATAATAGACTCATTTTTGTGTTTTGTTTTGTTTTTTATTCTTAATTTATATATTGGTTATATATATTAAGTATATTAAATTATATATTAAGTATTATATATAGATATATTAACTATGTTCACTTATATATCAAAATAAAATAATGTTTATTAATATATATATTAAGTAGTATAATTTTTACCATTAACATCATAACATATTAGTTTATATATATTGATTTGAAGACTCTATTTATACCCCTAGATCTAGAATGTAACATAATAGTTTATATATATTCATTTGAAGACTCTATTTATACCCCTAGATCTAGAATGTACCACCATATTTGCACATTTTTCAAGTGTTGGGGATCTTTGCATATTGTTTCCTTTCCTCCATTTTCATTTCGAGTGCAAGGGGTGTACCTAACTAGTTACATGCAAAATTATAGTGGATGGAACAAAAGTTTAATATATTTGACATTCAGTATATTGGTTTATGTTGTTTAATGACTGACGTAAAAAATGTCAAGTTCCAGTGTCTCAAAAATGTTCTAGATTGAGCAAGTATGTGCTAGTTTGATTATATGTTCAAGAGATGTAAATAAGAAGGGATCTTCAATATTTTTGAGAGCATCATTAACTAATTCATGTCTGGCTAGGTTGTGACTGGAACTAAATTGATCTATGAGACCCCCTTGTTTGTTGGACGATACAAGTCCTCTTGGTAAAAGTATGAAAGAAAGAAGTAACTTGCTCTAAAAATATTAAATGTAACAAGAATGAAAAAGTGTCTTCCATATGCAAGAGAAATATATTGTAAACATTTTTCTAACATCATCATAATTACACCCAAGAAGGATTATAGTTATGAGTGGGCCTAACAGTTAAGAATATGTATTTCAAGCGCGAGGAGAACCATAGTGAATGGATGCATATGGAGAATAAGATGCACATGAGTCCACTGTAGGAGAAGAGGAATGGAAAAAACCAAGAGGTTGAGAAACAATGCTAAAATGCCTAAGTCTCATAGCCTTCATATTTTCACCATTTGCGTTGTTAAAAACCTCTATTGACAATCATTAAGTGTAGGTGGTGGTTGGAGGAGAAGTCCACCTTCCATAGGTATGAGAGCATGGGAGTTGAGTCCAAGTCCATGAAGAGTGTAAGAGACTCCATATCCATATAAATTTGAACCTTGTGGGAATTTGAACCACCTCTATCTTCGTGCACTCTCTCTGTGCAATATTTGGACTAACCATTCCATTTGCTCGTTATGATTCATTCATCCATTCATTCATTGTCATCTATTCACATTTTCATCCATTCATTCATGTTTTAGCCTTCGACTCAATTTGTGTGTTCCCAGACTATGCTCTCCCATTCATCTAGATTCTAAACCATCCTCATTCGAATCTTTGAGTAGCGAGAGAGAGCTAAAGAAGGGTGGATATTGAAGCTAAGAAGAGAAAGGCAAGGGTGCAAAAGAGCATATAGGGGAGGGTGGTAGGAACCTACCTGCAATCCCTATAGAATGTTCCTCAATGAATGCTCAAGAGCAAAGATATGGGTCTATTGAGTTGATCATTAAGGCAAACAACAGATTGGACCCCTTTTGCACACACATAGAACACAAAGAGGGATGAAGGTTCTTGAAGGACTATTAAGCAAAGAAATGAAAGGCCTTCAAGTATGATTGAGGGACTATTTATTGAAGAAAGGGTATATTCCTAGTGTTTGTAGAGAAATGGTAAGCAGTGCCATGGCTTGTCTAGTCAAAACATTTCTTGAAGATTTATATGGTTCATAGCTACGGTTAACCCTAACAGTAGTTGGGTTGGGTAAATGACCTGAGTGTCATAAATCAGTTTCCTTTGCCTAGTGGCCTTATTGCCCCACCTAAGTATGGAATCCACAAAGGACTGCATATGGTTGAACTGTTAATGTCAAATGATGGTTGTTCTAGCCTTTGAATAGTTCATTAGAATTAGGGTGGTTGGCTTCATGGACCTCATACTTTGGATGACCATTAGAAAGGATAAGTATTGTTATGAGAAGTGATAGAATATATGAGATGTGTAAAAGAAGGGGAAGCATGAGTAGAGAAAGGAAGGGTTCAAGGTTCCCCGTTATAAAAATTGGCTTATTGAATTGATGGGAAACAGGCCAAGAAAGCTTATTCATCATATCTATGAAATATGCTGGGCATCAATATTCATATCAGATCTATATTACATTATTTGACTGAGTATAGAGTATAGTTGTGGGTCTCTAATCTAGATCTTAAAGTTGATTGGCTTAAGGCAGTTTATGGGTTACTATTCTTAGCTACATATCCTTGTCATTACTAGTGGCAAATGCTATATCCTTTCTGGAAGAAGCGGCCATGTTCCCTTAAGCATATAGGATTGATAGAACCCCATTTCACTCAGAAATTGCATTACAACCTTGGCTTGATTTTTAAGATAGTTTGTTGGTTTTTCCTAGAACATATTGGAGGAGATTGCACACAGGGACAACAACTAAACATTCAGGTATCATCTTTAGCAAGAGGGTTCCTTTTCTACTTGGAGAGTGGGCACCTTATCAAGTCATTAACAAGGCATTTCCAGGCATGTAGTTTGTTCATTCTAATAAAATATGTAATACCCCAATTTTAAACCCTTAGGAAATATTGGCTCTAATGTAAATATTGTAAACACACGAGGTATGTTTCCCTAGCGTGGAGCTCAAGGCCAAGGCCCCGCTAGTTTATGCTCGGATTTTATTTAATTAGACACGCTTGATATTTTGTTACCCACGTGCTATTAAGCCATGGGATATTGTAAATTGATGTAAATATTTAACATTGAAATAAAATACCAAAAACTGGCTATGGAGGCAACGAATGAGAAGGGGACATGTGTATCCACTAGGGAGTGGTGAGGGGGCTATGGGACTAAACCCTAGGCTGCCATTTGTCATTATGAGAACCCATTGACTTCCCTAGGTGACATTAATGACTGGTGTAAGAAGGTGGTTGAGATTTCAGCCCATGGCTTCAATGGAGCATGGGCAGCCCTGAAATTCGTATGGGTGGGCATGGGCTCTGATTGCTTGGGCAAGAAGTCACTCAACCTCATGGGAGGTTGCTGGATTCTCACCCCAGTCCATTGTGAAACTACCTAGCATCATTCCCATCCAAAAACGGGAGCCAACAGTGAGGAAAACCAGAAAAACGCGACCTTGAGAGAACCCAGATTTTGAAAGACCAAAAACGCCCAGATTTAGCAGAGGACAAGGAAATCCAATGGGGGATCCATTAGCATGAACCTTGGGGCGAAATTGGGAGCATTAGCTACCCCGAAATCAATGGGAAAACCCAGTTTTTGCAGCTCAGAAAACGAGTGACGGATTTGAGTATTCGGTGAGCGGAACAGAGAGAAATCAAGTTGGGATTGACTATGCAGAGGTTGGGAGTGCTTGATAAACCCAGTGAAGGCTAGGATCTCAAGGATCAGCAGCTGGACCTTTCTATGCCCATCCTGAAGAGCATTGGAGGGAAGAGTTGCCTGAGGGACTGTGTAACAGAGAAGGGGATCTTCCTTGTGTTGGATGTGGTAGGTAATGTGGGTGCCTAACTGTTGAGCTCACTTGAGATGCCTGTAGCTCTGTGGTTGAGCTCACTGGCTTAGCCTTACCCTCCTCTATCTGCTTGGATGTTTGACTGAAGCCGTGGCTATGAGTGAACCCAGCTAGTCCTCCTTAGTGGATACACAGCCCAGCTCGGGGGTGACCTCTCAGCTAAAAGAACACAAGCTGGACAGAGGTCTATGGTTGGGAGGAACGTTGCTCTTCCATAGCCAGTCGTTTGGACCATTACAGTTCAAGATAAGTATTTTGTGAATTAATTTATATACAGACTGTGTTTGCAATGCATTCAATCTGAAGGATTGATTATTCCTGTTAATGAAATGAAATGCATCATGTCTTATGCAGTGTGATAAATTGTCCATGCTTAATGAAATTTAGTAGCTGTTACATGTAAGAATGATATGAGTATGCTGAATGTATGAAGAAATAGTGTGCATACGTATTGACTAATTTCCGCTGTGTTTAAATTGAGATGAATCTGCATTTGGAAGTTTTAAATTGCATGCGTTATTAGCCAAATTATTGGGGCTAATCCTGCCATAAACCCGTGTGTTGTTAACGTTTCCTTCCTTGCACTTGATGATGGAAGGGGGCGTTACAAAATACATCTGATATCTTTGTTTGTTGGTTGTCTATTTATTATAGTCTATTTAATTTTATTTCACTCTACCTTACAGCACTAATGATTCACTCTACCTTACAACACCACAGGAAAATATCAACAAGGCATTTATCATTAAAACTAGATTAGAATAAACAAGACTGCACACAAATATGAGGATGTACCTTGCCCTTTCAAGGTTCTTCAATTACCACGCCAATTGAATGGATCCCTTGCTTTGAGAGTTGACCCCAGTGCTAGAGTCTATGGTAATGCCAGTCCTAGATCTGAACGATGCATTTTTTTGTGTCCAGTGTGATGGATGAAGGATACCAAGTGCTCATACAGAGAGTGTGATGGATGAATGATACTACAAAAAGAAATAAATAGAGATAAAACTCTTTTTCTAAGAAATAAATAGGATGATTCCTAGAGCTATTACTGCATTCACTAAAAAAGAAATAAATAGAGATAAAACTCTTTTTCCAAGAGTTGGAGAAGATGCCTCTCACGTATTGTAGGTGAGGCGATCTAATGAGAACAAAAGAAGAAGAAATCGGGATCTATTTTCACTACCTCTCTATATTGAAATGGCTCCTAATAGAACCAGTCTGACCAAGTGCTCGTAGAACCAGTCTGTCCATTCTGTCCAAATTGCGAACCAGTCTGTCCAAATCGCTCATATAACAAGTGCTCATAGAACCAGTCTATCCAAATTGCGCTAACCAAGTGCTCATAGAACCAGTTTGTCCAAATCACGCGGGATTGAACCAATTTCTTAAAAAAATATCACAAAATGGAGTGGCGGGAACCCCTATTCCAAATGGTGTGGGATTCCTAAACATGATTTTGATTTTGATTTCATTCGCATGATGAAAAAGTAATTAATTCGACATTTAGGATAAGGCTAGGCACATCATTTTGATTTTGATTTCATTCCCATGATGAAAAAGTTAATTAGACATTTAGGACAAGGCTAGGCACATCACATATTAAAATACATTTATATGGATTGGCAAAAAAGCTACTAAATTCAATAAATTATTAAATACATTGTTTAAGTAAATAATTATGATTCCACTTTAGAACTGAGTGGAGCGATGGAGGATGCGTCTAGTACAGAAGCTTTTCGGGTCTCTTCAAGGTTTTTCTGGCGTTTTCTGGTGTTTTAGAAGTGCATGAAGACTTTCTCCATTTAGCTGTGTATATGTGAAAGAATGGAGTATTTGTTAGATGTGGAATGGAAGGAGGAGGACGCCCTTTGGGCAAGGAAGGGATCTTCATTTTGGATGAGGAGTACAAGAAGAGAATACTCCAAACGTGTGGGCCCTCAATACTTTCAGATATGGACAGATTTATTGATGTAGGACCGCCACATCAGCCAAATGACCTGTCAGCGAAGATTTTAGTTGGCAGTACAAGTGGCTAGGGGTTAGTTGTCTGAAAGATAAGCAAAAACCTTAGTATCCCTTCAGAAGGCACAGGTTTATGCGTGAAGGCAATAGAGAAGTTTTTGGAAACTAGAGGGAGTGCTCTGAAAAACTTGCCTCTGGTGGAGCCTCATCCTAGTTTTTCAGATGCTAAGAGAGCTCAGAAAGCATTCTCTGCAAGGAACCATACTGGCTCGGTTGCTCAGGAGAAGAGGAAGAATAAGTTTCTGAAGGTAATACAAACTCGACCCTCTTTTGTCCTTGGCAAAGACATTGCAGTGGATAGAATGATGAGCCTTTCTATGAAGGCATTGGTGGGTAAATTTTTTTACCTCCGGGTGACAAAGGCTATGACTGAAAAACTGGATTTCCACTGAATGGAAACAAGTTTTGGGCTACTGGACATGGTTCAATTTACTGTCCAACTATTGGATTAATTTCCACTTCTTGTCAGTGGAAGATTTGGAAAAAGTTGCAGAAAAAACTTGGATTATAGAGAGAGGGGTGCTTATGGTTAAGCGTTGGTCTCTGGGCAATTTCAACCCTTTTACAGTGTTCTTCCAAAAGAGATGCTTATGGATACTAATGCCCGACCTCCCCATTGAATACTGGGATCTAGCGGTTTTGAGACGGATAAGAGATGTTATTGGAAGATTTTTTTTCTTTGATGAAAGGGACCTAAGGTGGAATAAAAAATGCATGGCCTAGATTTTAGTGGAGTTCGACATGGACCTAGGACTGCCAGAAGAAGTTGAGATTGTCATTGAAAAGGGGTCCTTCATTCAAACCCTAGAGTATTGGAGAGAACCCTTTCAGTGTCATGTATGAAGATCCACTGGCCATATAAAAACAAATTTTCCTTCAGTGGTTGGAGAGGCTCAGTCACTGGAGTTGGTTTTAGAAGTGGGAGAATAAGACTTAAATGGGAGGTCGAATCAGAATGCTTAGATGGAGGTGCCCAGTCAATTCCCCTCTGCTGAATCTTTCATTGGTAAGTTAAAGATTTTCTTTCCAAATTTCTTTAGTACTTCTTTAACTGAATAAGACATTCTTTTGCTAACTAGTAATAAGGAGTGGCTGGTCGATATTTTTGAGGGTTTCTAGGAAATTTTCTTGGAAAAATTTAACAATTCCCATCCCTCTACTTTTCATTTGAACCCTGTCATCTCATAAAACCCTCCTTTGATTTCCCCCTCATCGACAAAACTGTTGGTTGTTACAGATCCCAAAATCCCTATTTTGACTAAGACCTCTCCTCAGGGACCTCACACTACCCCTCATTTACATAGTGAACGCACGTTGGCTTCTCCCCCTCCATTGGATACAAATTTGTTTACCAAACCCTCTGAACCCTCATACAAAAAATTTCTTATTAATAAAGCACCTCTTCAAACCTATAACTCCTTTGTAGACGGAGCTGGCCTTGTGGATATTGCAAATGTCACCATCAGGAAAAAGCCTAAAAACAATTCCACTAACAGGAAAAAAGACATGGGGGTTGTTGAGGGAGGGTTGGCAACATACCCCATAATGGTTTCTTCAAATTACCATGTTTCTGTTCCTTCTCCTTTTGGGCAACTTAGAGCATTGAACCCTGATATGAGGGTTCCTTAATGCTAGTATTAATCTCTCTTAACATTAGGGGGATTGTGGGTTCCTATTCCAAGATGCTAGCCCTCAAGGATCTTTTGTCTACAGTTAAACATGATGTTGTGTTTCTTCAAGAGACTATGCTAGATCATGTTAGAGCTAAAGATTTTTTTCTAAAATTTTTTCTGACATGCATGGAACTGTGTTGCGACAACCAGTTGGACTTTCAGGGGGGTTACAATTTGCCAAGATGGATTCTGGTAGCAAAGCCAAAAAATAAGGGAGGTTGGGGAATAAGAGATCTCAATCTCTTTAACAAGGCCCTAGCTTCCAAATCACTGTGGAGGGAACTTTTTCATGATGGTATTTGGAGTGTCACTATGAGAAGGAAATATTTGAAAGGAGTTGATGTTGTATCATGGCTGAGGAAGAAACTCTTTGCTTTCCCAATAGCCTCCATTATCTGGAAAAATATATTCACTACACTACTTGTGGTTAAGCAGTGGATTGTTTGTAAGGTTGGTACAGGTACGAGAGTTCTTTTAGGATTGGATCCTTTTCTGGGTGGAGGATCTGAATTTATACTATCAAAAGAAATACTACCACACCTACATAGTCAGAGCCTTTATTATCTTGCATATATACATAAAACAAATATCTTCAACTTGACAGGTTCTAGTATTTGGCTCTCAGCATAAGATCTCGGACTCACAGGAACTGTAGCCAGTGAATGGAACACATACATACATGGAATTTACCAAAATGGGATCACTCTATGTACAAAACCAGATAGGTTGGCTTGGACTTGGAACAAAATAGAAGGGATTGTGCAGACAATAAAAAAGGCCTATAATGCATTTATATATCTTTATGAGAATGATGATTTGAAGTGGTGGTATACAGTGATATGGAAAATCAAAGCTCCTCCAAAATCAGTTCTATTTATGTGGTTATGCTTACGAAATAAAGTCTTAACAGGGGATATTTACAGAGAAAGGGGTGGATTTGGACCTTCAACCTATCCATTATGTTTGAGCAGTGAGGAGACCATACAACATATTGCAATAGATTGCAGCATTACTCAGGAGCTTTGGACTTTGATTTGTAACATTCTTCAAGTCAAAAATAATTGGCATCTGCAGCCCCTTTAAGAAAATTTAAATCTCTGGGTTTTAACAAATCCCAAGGTAAAATCAATTCCCTTTATTGTCACATGCGGTTTATGGATTTTAATGAATGCCATTCTTTTTTAAGGCTATAGACAGAACCTAGAGGAGGTTGGGAGAAGGATTATTAAAGCATCGACAGAATTTGTCATGGATCCAGGTGCGGACAAAGTAATTTTTTTGATAAATCGACCAATTTTATTTGGTAATTCACCCATGGGATTCTTCGATGGTGCAACAAATAAGGATCAAAGTGGCCTCCACTCACTATTTTAAGGCACACATGGCAACTGATGAAGTTGAATACAGCATCGACCCTGACCAATGTATTTAAATTTTGGTTAACTTTAAAATTATGTCTCCTCGTATTTTATTAGACCGGGTCCAAAGCTTCCTGTTAACAACAACTCCTTAGGAACAATACATGTGAAGTTCGGAACCATGCCATTATCGGGCATGTTTAACCTAGAGTTCTTCCTTGACCGTCTCCGATCATAGGCACCGATGACGATGGTGGAGAGTTCATTATTCACGCAGTTAATTGAGTTGGTACTGGTATGCACTAACATGTGTCTACAACAAGGCGGCATGTGTCTACAACAAGGCGACAGGTGGTGGCACATCTTAAATAATGTAGACCGCGAGTCTTTCCTCTCATATGATGATACCCAAAACTTGAGTCCAACTTTGAGAAAACCTTTTCCCATCTAAGTTAATAAAGAGGATCATCAATTTGGGTAGGAGGTACTTGTTCTTAATTAATTGTCACCTTATTTAACATTAAGTAACCAATGCACATCCAAAAGGTTTCATCCTTATTATTGAATACCAATATGTGTTCTATCCAAGGTGATGCACTTGGTCATATGAACGCTTTGTCTAATAATTATTGTAATTGCATATTGAATTCACTCAACTCATTAGTTTAAAATATATTCTAGGCCTTGGATATGGGAATGTGTGTGTTATGTTATGCTCTCTTGTTGCCATTGTTGTCCATTGGAATCCACTTGAGTCACCCTTAACAAAAAGGGGGAAACAATGAGAAGAAAGGGTAATGGCAGAATGAAAATTACTAGCATGTTGAAATTGGCAGAAAAAATTTCATTTTTGGTGTTACAGATCTAAAAATTACCAACATATCCCACTTTTAGTTGAAATTAGATTCACTATTTAGAGATTATGTGATGTCGCAAGGCCTTAATCATGACTCAAGAGTTCAATTCAATCATGAGTTTTAAGGGGAGTTACAAAAAAACCGCCTCCCAAAGTTCAATTCTCATGACTTTTAGGGGGGGTTTTGACAAACTGCCCCCAAAAGTTATGAGAATTGGGCTTTTAGGGGGGGGGTTTCAAACAACCGCCTCCAAAAGTTCAATTCTCATGACTTTTAAGGGGGGTTCCAAAAAAACCGTCTCCAAAAGTTCAATTCTCATGACTTTTAGGTGGGGTTTTGACAAACCGCCCCCAAAAGTTATGAGAATTGGGCTTTTAGGGGGGGGTTTCCCAAAACCGCCCCAAAAGTAAAATTTCAGGACTTTTGAAGGGGCTTCCAAAAAAACCGCCTCGAAAAGTTTAATTCTCATGACTTTTAGGGGGGCTTTTGACAAACCTCCCCCAAAAGTTATGAGAATTGGGCTTTTAGGGGGGGTTTTCCCAAAACCGCCCCCAAAAGACAAATTTCAAGACTTTTGGGGGTGGTTTAAAAAAAAACGCCCCCAAAAGTCCAATTTCGATGACTTTTAAAGGCAGTTTTAGAAGATCACCTCCAAATGTCTGAAAAAACTTTTAGGGGGGGTTTTGCTAAGACCCCTGCAAGACAAAACCACCCCTAAAGGGATATTTTGTTGTAGTGGGCCCAGGCAGAGCAGGCTGTCGACAGTGACAGTTAGGGTGGCAGTTATCCATGACAATTTTGGAAACCTTAGGGTTTCAGCCTAATGATTGTAAAGACATGACCTATGGGCATGATCTATAAATGAGGCACAATATTGTAAGGGAAGGGTTACTCTTCATTTTGTTAAGTATTGATTATTGTAGAATCTTAAGCTTAGAAAATCCATTGTAAAGGCTCTACAGCTGAGTGCACAGAGACCTATCTGAGAGAGAGAAGAGAGTCTACAGCTAAGTGCGCAGACTAAGAACGGTTGTACCCTTTCCATTACGAGCAATATTAACAACCATTCTTGTGGATGTAGCCTCCATCCAGCGAGTGAACTACATTAAATTCTGTGTTGTGTGACCAATGTGTGTTTATGATTGTTTAATTGCTTGGTATGAATGTTTAGTGCTGGAAACTTCTGTTATGTGATTGCTTTTATATGTATTCTCCACAGTGAATGGGAATAATATGTTAAGTAATGCATGCGCAAAGGAATGTTAAGTATTCAGCATGTATGAATCTATCGATTGGAATGTATGAATCTATCTATTGGTCAAGTAGTGAACACTGAGTTTAAGTGCAGCGTTGGAGCACACAGTAACATATGTTATTAAACCATCCACAATTTACTGATTAGAACTTGAACGAAATAAAGGGACAAAGAATGCTAATTAGAGTGGTTAGAATTGGACACTGTGGCAAGGACGTGCAGTCTCATTGATGCGCCGATTCATTGAAGGTTGCTGTGAGGCAAGCTCTTGAGAGCTTACTGTCGTAACACAAAGGTATCCTGTATCGCACAGTCATTGGAGGTGCGAGCGCAGTTGTACTCTAAAGTATCCGATGCGGAACAGAAGGTTCTCGCAATTATCTATCCACACAACCCGCAAGGCATTGCACTGCTTATTAGCTTTCCCCCCATCGCATCACCCAGTTGTGGAATCTTGATTCCGCAACCACCCCCTCAGCTTCGCCTCGGGTGAGACCTCAGGTTGCGCGCAGCCTGTTGCCGAAAGGGCCTATGAATTGGGGTTTTGTTGGTTTCTTGAACCGCGAAGTACCTAGGTCTACACTGGAAACCTCAAGAAGGTGATCTACACCCAACAAATGGTTCCGTTGTTCTGCTAAGACTAGTGATGCGATAGAGTGTTGGAAAGTATTGTGTGAAGAAGAATACCAATTCCCGGAAGGATCAAACAATTGGCATCCTGAAAAGAAAGAGATCTGGGATTGATGTGACAAGATTAAAAGAGATTTTACTAAGAAAGAGAATAGACATCCGTGTCTCACCGACATACAGTGGTTGAATAGATATTTGTGGAGAGAGATTCATGAGATTTTTTGGGCTTCATTTGGAAACGAGTTGCATGTGTGGATCTCGTGACTCGCAGAAAAGAAAAACTGTTTTCAAGGAGGATTACCTATCGAGTGGACTCCAGAGATCATAGCATAGCTCAAAGCAATATACAACCCACTATTGCGAGCAGTCAACTTTTGGGTCGATAGCATACTTGAAGGATTTGTCACGGAATTTTCTATAAACACACTGAAGTCCTACAGTCAAGCTGAAGCATACTTCTTTGAAGGATTTAGAGGTAAGTTCTTAAACAATCCCAGTCTATACATTAAAATGCTTTTAGCTGAGAAAGGAGTTTTAAGGATGCAGTAATATTTTTACATCTGTCATGGTCAATAGCAATTATAGTGATTCTGACGAAGAGACACATAATCTAAGAAGTGGAAAGAGATATAATTTTAATACAGAAAAGAATCCTGGAGGACCTGGACTCTGCGTAGATACCAAACTCCCATGTGATCTTAATAATTAGACCGCGCCGCTATCAACCACTATTCATCCTATCACACCTCAGAATCCACCGGTTTTAGAAACCGCGCCACCCTTAGACCAGAACCCACCCGCTGCGAGTGTCGGGTAGCCCAATTCACAGAATCCCAGTATTCTGAATATTCCCTTTGTTTTCTCCACGCAGATAGTCAACACTACTCAGAGCAGTGCACAACCAGGAAGGAGAATGACATATAACGATATAAAACTGCCGATATTCAAAGGAACGGGTCTAGAAGACCCTGAGTAGCACTGGTTTCTATGTGAAGCCGTATGGAGTTTAAAGTAAATCCAGGATGATGTTGTGAAGAGAGTGCAGCTCATCACTACTTTTAGAGACTACGCGTTGCATTGGTTTATGAAATATTCTCAGGCACAATCGAGAACCCTAACAGAAATTCAGGCTGCACTGGTCACGGAGTTTAAGAAGCCAAAGTTAGAATCGCAGTGCATAACGGAATTAAAGGAAATCAAACAGAAGCCTACCAAATCGGTCTGGGAATTTGACCAAAAATTTAAAACATTGTTAGACCAAGTTAGTTTCGTGATAGCTCCACAATAACACAAGGAATGGTTCATCGCTGCGCTGTTGCCTCACATCAGACAACCATTGATGCAATAGAATATTGCGTCGCAGGCAGAGGCGTTAGAGATCACAATGCAATTAGAAGCTTCACCAATTGGTGAGAGTAGCGCTGGGATGTCACAGATTTAGAACCAGCTGACTACGCTGATGTTAGAATTACAGGGTATGAAAAATGGGAAAGAGCAAAGATATGAACACAGACGTGAAGTTTGGTGCACCGGATGCAAAGGAGAAGGCCATACCAGAGAACATTGCCCTCTATTTCAGGACTATCTTGGTAGTGGTGCACCAAACCCAATCAATATGAACCACAATCATGCGCCATGGTGTGAAATCTGCAGAACCAGAGGACACAGGCCGGAAGACTGTTACCTAATACAAAAATATGTTAGAACACCTAAGAGCTTGTATTGTAATTTCTATAAATGAGTGGGACATGACGAATCCAATTGTCGCGCATATGAGCTCATGAATGAAAGAAAGCATGACATAGAAGCAATGCGAGGTGCTGGGATGTATCGCGTTCAAGAGGAAACTCGGCCAAAACAAGAAAACACCCAATATGATCAAGGGGGATATAAAGGCTGTGGTGGTGGATACCGTGGGAGAGGAAGAAATGTCGGCCCGATGCAAGGAAGAGGCCACGGCCAGGTAATCTGTTACAACTGTGGCCAGCTAGGTCACGTTTCTAAAGATTGTACCAACCCATGCACTACGTGCAATTACTGTAAATCATTTGAGCATGTTATTGAAGACTGCCCTGTGCTTGAGGTAGAAATACAGAGGAGAAGAAGGACATAACCACCAAATCCCAATATTCAGTTGATTGCAACAGAGAGCAGAACTGCAGATCCAAGTGTAAACGTGGTAATGCATAGTGGCGCTAATATAGGAAGGGACGGAGGCGCAGAAGCTTCGACCTCCGGAATGCACGACCCTAGACAGAATCCTGAAGAGCTGGTATGGATTAGGAAAGCTCCTAGGAAAGCACCGGGTCTAGATTTACAGAAAAATAAGGGAGCATTCAAGGAAGCACGAGAGATGTTCAGGGCACCGTCACCTGGCTCCCCCAGAACAAAGTTGCGCAATGAAGTACCACAAAGAGAGAATATGCCAACGGCGCAAGATTAGACAAATGCCACAACGGACACAGGGACCTCTATTGCGCAGTTCTTACACAGCTACATGAAAAAACTTAAGAGCGCAGATGCTTTTACGGAATTTGAAAATCTACTAAGGAAGTATGAGCCAAACAGTGACAAGGGGGCTTCCAATGGCGCAATCCACAATATTAGGAGTCCTAAGAGAACAGGAAGGGAAATGAGACTCATTGCACAAATTGGGGACTATGAGATGGATGAGATCATTCTTGATATTGGATCCAAAGTAAATGTCTTGACCAAGCAGACATGGCATTAGATGGGAAAACCCAAGTTACAGTGGCGACCTCTATAGTTGAGGATGGCTAACCAAGGGATAGTTATACCTTTGGGAAGATTACCCAACACCATAGTTGACATTGATGGAGTGCGTAGCTATGCCGATTTTGAGGTAATCAAAATCGTGGATGACAACCATCCTTATCCCGCACTGCTGGGTATTGATTGGGAAATGACAAACTCTGCCATTATTGATTTAAAAACTATGAAAATGATATTTGAAGGCAATGATATCAGGGTCATCGCGCCATTAGACCCTTCGCAGGGCCAGCAGTATGTTGAACCGATTCAAGAGGAATCTAGAGCTCAAGACTTGGACCGTATCTACAGGATGACAACCAATACTGCTAACTATATTAATCCAACTGCAGATGGCACACTCAGTTGGTGCTGTGATAGCTCTTGCATTTCAGATTCTGATGCAGGACTAGAAAACTGGCAAAGCAGGTTTCATGAAGTATCTGCCAGGAAATGCGCATGGATCACGAAGTCACTCTGCTGGATTGGGAAAGAGGTAACTCCAATCCCTACATTTGATGGTTTATCTAATGTGTATTGTTTTATCAAAGAATATACTGCCGCAATTCCGGATGAACACTGTGTCTCAGCTCTAGACATGGCATTGCGCGGCATACCTGCCAGATGGTGGGTTGCTTATAAGAAGATACTAACAACATGGGATCAGTGTAGAATTAAGATGCAAATCAGGTTTGTTGATAAGGTTACCCTATCCTTTGAAAAATATAATGGACAGACATATCCACGAGAGCATATTCAAATCTATTCCAAAGCATGGATAGAAAGACCATAGGCAGAATGGGTACATCTGTTTGTGCACACATTAGAAGAACCAATTCTGAAGAAATGGTACCTAGACCTAGAGTTGTGCAGAGGCACAATGGATTGGTCGGGCCTCACTGCGACCTTCCAGCAGGATTTCAGCTTCGAAGAAGAGCATCTAAGTATCAATGATGCACTGTAGGTCATTAAGAAAAAAATATTCAGTCCAGATTATACACAAGGAAACATGACACTAGAAGAATTCTTCGGCACAGACTGCATACCTGAGCGCCTACAACTTGAATGGGAAGAGTAGCTAGACCATGCTCTTGATTTTTATCACATTGATGGAGAAACCAATGATACAACAGATAGTGATGAGGAGGACCCACGCAACATACGGATACCTGAGTCAGAGGGATCGCGCGAGGTAGAAGGACCTCCATTGGAAATTCCAGATGTGAGTGGACCCATGAAAACAAGCAAAGTGAACATTGGCACCAGCAAAGCACCAAGGTTCACAGCTATTGGATATTATTGGGACGAAGATATAGTTGAAGAGGTCGTAGGTATATTATAGGAATATCAAGAACTATTCCTGACCAAGTTCACAGAGATGAAAGGTATCTTGGGAGACTTAGGAGTGATGAAAATTCCTCTTAAGCCTGGTACGAAACCTGTGAAACAAAGACCATACAGACTGAACCTGTGCTATAAAGAATGAGTTAGGGAAGAACTTGATAAGATGCTCGATGCAGGGATCATTCAGCCAGTTGAAGAATCTGAATGGATAAGCCTGATGGTTATCCAGGACAAGAAAACAAAGGGCGAGATCAGAATTTGTGTGGATCTCAAAAAACTCAATGATGCTTCAATGCGTGACCCATTCCATACACCTTTTACAGATGAAGTGCTAGATAATGTTGGAGGGAATGAGGCCTATTCTTTTACTGATGGATTCTCTGGTTACCATCAGATTAGGATTGATTGCACAGATAGGCACAAGACATCTTTTGCTACAGAATGGGGGTCGTTCCAATACACAATAATGCCCTTTGGTCTGAAGAATGCACCCGCCATATTCTCTAGAGTGGTCATCGCAGCATTTAAGGATTTTATACATAAGTTTCTAGAAGTTTACTTTGATGATTGGACCATTTTCGAGCTATTGAAGAACCATGCCGCGAACCTCAACATGATGATGGAAAAATGCAGAAAGCACCAAATTTCATTAAACTTGAAGAAGTGTGTCTTATGTGTACCCTATGGAGTCTTGTTGGGACACATTGTATGCAAACAGGGCTTGATGGTAGACCCTGCTAAGATTGCAGTCATTGTAAACTTGCCTACACCCAATTCAGTTAAGCAATTGCGCACTACATTGGGGCATACCGGTTACTACAAGAAGTTCATAAAAGGGTATGCGCAGATAATCGCAGCTATGGAAAAAATGCTGAAGAAAGATGTACCATTCATTTAGAATGAGGATTGTGAGAAAGGCTTCGACACATTGAAGGAGAAAATGGTCACTGCGTCGATCCTAGTTTTCCCAGACTGGGAGATGCCTTTTCACGTCCATGTGGATGCATCATGCATAGCATTGGGTATTGTTCTTACACAACTAGGAGAGGGAGGCATTGATCATCCCATTGCCTTTTCCAGTATAAATTTATCATCCGCTCAGAAGAACTATACTACTACTGAAAGAGAAGGACTTGCAATGGTATATGCACTACAGAAGTTTAGGCACTACTTGCTTGGTGCGCACTTCTCCATGTTCATTGACCATTCTTCCTTGAAATACCTAGTTAATAAGCCAGTGTTAGGGGGGCGCATATGCATATGGTTACTACTCTTTCAGGAGTACGATTTTGAGATTGTTGTTAAGCCAGGCAGATTGAATTTGGGACCAGATCATCTGTCAAGAATCGAGTCAGGAGAATAGCTTACGAATTTGGAGTAAAATCTGCCTGATGTGCAGTTGTTTGCCATACAATTTGCAAATGAGTACTACTAGGACATCATTGATTTTTTGACCATTGGATTCACACCCGCAGAGTTCACTACGCAGCAAAAGAAACAGTTGGTAGTGCACACAACAAACTTCACTATAATTGCAGGTTAGCTATACAAACTGGGACTAGATGAAGTATTGCGCAGATGTGTGCTAGAGCATGAGAAACCGTTTATACTAGGTGATGCGCACTCAGAAGTCGCGGGAGGCCATTATGCAGGAAGAGCTACTGTACAAAAGATATTGCATGCAGGGCTATGGTGGCCTACAATTCATAAAGATTCGAAGGAACACTGCCAGAATTGGGATGTCTGTCAGAGGAGAGAGAAGCCGTCACGCAGAGATGAAATGCCATTAAATCCATAGCTGGCATTGTAGGCCTTTAAGAAGTGGGAAATTGATTTTGTGGGTCCTATTAACCCACCAGGAAAAAGAACTGGTGCGAGGTATATCATTACTGCTACCGATTACCTCACCAGATGGGCAGAAGCAAAGCTAGTCAAAGACTCTAGCACATCTACAGCTGCAAAGTTTATATATGAGAATATTCTTGCAAGGTTCGGATGCCCAAAGATATTGATGAGTGACCAAGGCACTCATTTTCTGAATAAGAACATTGAGGCTTTAACCGAAGAGTTCCACGTTCATCATCAGCACAGCATGCCTTATTATCCACATGCGAATGGAATTGTTGAAGAATTTAACAAACTGTTGGAGAATGCGCTAACAAAGATATGTAACGTCAATCGGGACGATTGGGACTTGCGCATCCCATCTGTACTATGGGCATACAAGACTACCTGCAAGAAAATAAATAGCCATACACCTTTTAGGTTGGCCTATGGACAAGAAGCAATAATGCCGATGGAGTACATTGTTCCTAGCTTGAGAATAGAAGCGTTTACAGGCATGGCCGATCGCGCAACACTTGAAGAAAGACTCCTACACTTGGTTGGGCTAGAGGAAGATTGCTTCGTCGCAGGATTCCACCAACAAGTCCAGAAAGAGCACGAAAAATCTCGGGATGAACGCCACATCAAGAATAAGAACTTTCAGGTAGGTGATCTAGTCCTCTTGTATGATAGCAAATTCATGAAATTTCCTGGAAAATTTAAGATGCAATGCCTTGGCCCATATACTGTAATGCATGTTACTAAGAGTGGCGCAGTCCAGTTAGCTACATTAGCCAGAGATACTTTACCAAGTTTGATAAATGGTAGCAGATTAAAGATTTACCGCGATAGTTTGACTGCGCAGAATCCTATATGATCAGGGGAGGTGTACTGCGCAACACTGCTGAAGTTGCATAAAAAAAAAAAAAAAAAAAAGAGAAGAAGAAGAAGAAAAGAGGCAAGAGAAGAGTGGACGCACAGATCAAGTCCAGAAGCTCGTCGCACAGAAAAGGTGGACCGACAATCGCGCAGAAGGTAACACCGAGTGCGTGTCCTGTACTGAACATCCTATTAGACTGCCAGTGCATTATAACGGAAACTGTCACTAGGACATCTGTCGGCCGGTTAGTGGGCTGTTAACCAAATTGGCGGAAATAGGGAAACTCACAATTTAAAGGCGGATGGGACATTTTGGAACCCATTAAAGACTGGAGTGACGATTTCATACCGAAATCCGGATGGAAGGCTAAGCCATTAACGCGGATTCAACGGATTTGACAAGCTGGCTTGACAGGAAAGCGTTTGGCCTTTAAGGAAACAATGTTCGCATCACGAGAAGGATCAGCTGACAGGCCCAAGATATACGCATGAATTGGAAATCAAGATGGCTTTAAGGGCCACGGGCACTGCAGAATGCCACATAGCATCCTAGCAACGGCTATAAATAGACCCCGCTCAACCACTTAACCATTTTTACGAAGTGTTTGAACTAGTCGAGAGCTGAGCGACCAGAGCATTGTATGAGCGACTCGGTTGAGTTAGCAGATCTTTCTTGGTTATTTGAGCAAGCAAGGATTCCAGCAGCAATGACGGCGACGAAACCAGGTCCATCTAGAAGTTCAGCACGACAGGCTGCAGGAAGCAGCAAGGGCGAAGAGACAGCAGCTCCAGAGAAGGGGGGCTCCGAAGTGCCATTACAGCAGACAACTTCGGCTCAAGTTCTGCCATTTTATCCAGTGCTTGACTACATTCCCCCAAGGAAGCTCGATGCCCCACTAGTAAAATAGAAAAGAACTTCAAATATGAAATCCCGCTACCCGATATCTCTACCAAGGTTAAGATTGAGGAGAATCTGATGGGTGGCATACCAGGCTGTAAGTTCGATGACCAAGACTTACTGGAGAGTATGCTGGTAACGCCCAAAAATTACCCACAGTTTAGACTAGATGCCTATATCAATTGGGTCAAGGACACACAGACCGGCACCGGCAGGATGGAAATTCAAGAATGGCTAAGGGCCATCCAACCATCAGGCTTATTAAATTTACTGTGAATGCCGCACTTTACTTAGAGTGCTGAGTTTTCTGTCGTAGCGCGCACATTGCTCACTTGAGTGCATGAAGGATTCCTGTGGTTGGACACGCGCATCGATATCAGTATCGACCTAGTCCATCAAATCACTGGACTAAACAAGCGAGGAGAGGACCTTGCTAACCTCATCATCAAGAGGGAGCACGATAAAGCCCTAGGCACTGAAATAGAAAAAGAGTTCAGCGTAGCGCGTAAGGGACGGGGGTTCCCAATGGTCGAAATCAATGACCGCACTACACAGTTTACGACCCAGTTGTTTGCAGGCAAGCTATTACGCAAGTGCAAACCACTTGAGGTACCTGCAGTCACAATCAAGGCAGCTCCCAATTTATTGCGTGGAAAAGCTTACAATTCGTGCAAGTTCCTATTGAACGAGTTTCTGGCAGATGTTCAGGATACCCAAGATGATGGAACACCATTCCATTTTAGTTGGTTGCTAGTGTCGATATCCCTTGTAAGTTGGAAAGAGCCAGAGAATTACCAAGGAGCTACCACTTTAGCTGGACAAGGCCGAGGAATGCGCTTTTCCAATCTATGGGAGAGCCCAAAGGCGTCTAGGCAACGGCAAATGGCTGAAGTATTTTATGTTTACTATCACCAGTTGCGCGAAGCAATTATGGAAACACCACGGGTTTCTAAACTACTAGCTGATGAATACACCTGCATCATCAGGTTTCAAGCAAAAAGGCACCAAACATTCATTCAGCCAAGAGGTGACATAACAGAGCATGATTTATGGTATCCAGGCTTTTACCGACTCGATAAGCAGGCAATCGAGGGAATTATGGAACGATGGGAGCCTGAATGGAGAGTCCCCGCTTCATGTGATGATGCATCAGACTACAAGCAGAATGTAGAACCCCTTCGGGAGAAGATCAATGTCAAAGACACTGATGAAGAAGATACCCAAACAGATCAGGAAGACAAAGAAGAAACAACAACAAAGAAGGGAAAGAAGGGCAGACTACCAGCTGGAACGCCCATTGTGGAAGAAAAGGATGATGCGTAGAGTCAACATTCCACTTCATCGACAGCAAAGAGAAAGGCCACTGAAGGCCCCTCCCAAGCACAGGGCTGATGCACAAAAAAGAAAGGCTGAAAAACCCGAGCTCGGGCTGCAACTACATCCCGATGATTATGAGACCATTGCAACCAAAGTGCAGGAAGCATGGGAAGAGACTCGCGCTGAAAAAGAAGCCAAGCAAGAACAGCTGCAGTTGACCATAATCCAAGCTGTGGAGGAGGTCAAGACATTGGTATCCCATATGGGATTGGGGAAATCAGGTTCAGGTATTAACGGGAAATTAGCAGAGCCAAGAGTGCAAAGAAGACCACCTCTTACTGGAAGTAAGTATCTGCGCGTCTTGAACCTTTAACCTAGCTACCTGATTTACCCAAATGAAATGGTTAAGGAGGCACTAAAGACTGGGTGCCTCGACCTGAACATTGGGGCCTTGCCCCTTGAGGACCTGAACGAGTTGCACATCAGAGTTGCAGACGAAATTCATGAGAGAGGCCTCACCTCATATGATAAGTGCGCACAGCTAACTGAAGACATCAATCAGTTAAGGAAGGAATCAGATAACACCAAGCAAGAATTGAGCGCAGCCAAGGAAAAGGGACAGAAGCTGAAGGAAACCATTTCAGTTGTGTGTGCACACATAGAAGAATGTGAAGAAGAAGATGACATGGAGGACACAATAAAGAAAATTGGGGCCAAGGCAGAGTCCCTTACTGCTGAGAAAATGGAAATGGAAACCGCATATAAAGGAAAAATTGCAAAGCTGGAGGCTCGACACCCTATCATTCCATTAGATAAGTGCCCATCTCCAGCTGAGGACGTCAAAGTAACCATTGATGGCATTTCGTCAGAAGTGATGAAATGCCAAGACTTACTTGAGCGCATAACTACTACAGTAACCGGGTTGAACGAGGATCCTGCGCTACAATAGGTAAGGGTAGAAGTAGAATAGAAGTAGCAGTAGGTAGATGCTGCAAGTATACAGATGAGGAATGCGCCGGTGAGAGAGAAAGTGCAGAGATTTAAGGAGGTCAAGGACTTGCAGAAAGAGCTAGCAATACTGAAGGAGAAAGAGGTTGCCGCATCGGACAGGCTGCATCCTATTGAGCAAGAAGGCCTCGAATTAATGTAGCAATTCGATACGAAGTTCGTAGAACTTCAGACGGTAGAAGGCACTATGCAGGAGCAAGTGGCTCGGGAGAAGGTCTTGCAGGATACTCTGGAGACACTTCAAGGATTCGAACAGAAAGCCAAGAACATAGTTGCGGAGTTAGAAGAAACTTTGCAAAGCTTCACAGTAAAGCTTGGGACGATGAAAGACGCAGCACTAGGGTCCGCAGGTGGAAGTGGCTCGGGACGAGCCATAGGTGAGTGTTAGGGGCCTATTGGGATGGGCCCAAGTGGGTTGGAAAAATATATAAGTATGGAAAAGCGTGCATAGTGCTCTCTAGCAAGAAGAAAAGACAATTTTGATAATTGCGCATTGCGCGCTGCGGCAGGAAGAGAAAGCAGTTTTGGTGAAAGCGCATATGCGCCCGACGGCACGCGATGAACAATTTTGAGGTTTTGCGCATGTCGTGCGATGGCAATGACTAAGGCATGGTCGCATAGTAGGATGATGCGCATGGTAGCGCATAAGCTATTTTTGGGCAGAACATGGGTAAACGTCAGACGAGGATATCACCTAGTTTGGGTAAGGAACAAGTGGATGACAGATGAAAGCGACCTGTTCAAACATGTGGCGGCAAGCAGTTGAGAAGCTAGGCCACGATGCCGATGGCAACAGGCAGGTGAAGGAGTGGAAAGAGACAAGCCATGATGCAGTTGTAACCATTTTGAGGACTACGACTGTCAGAAGAGCGTGTGAGCCATGAGTGGCCCAGGTGAAGCAGGCTGTCGACGGCGACAGCTAGGGTGGCAGTTAGCCATAATAGTTTTGGAAACCTTAGGGTTTCATCCCAATGATTGTAAAGACATGACCTATGGGCATGATCTATAAATGAGGCACAATATTGTAAGGGAAGGGTTACTCTTCATTTTGTTAAGTATTGATTATTGTATAATCTTAAGCTTAGAAAAGCCATTGTAAAGGATTTGTAGTTGAGTGCACAGAGACCTATCTGAGAGAGAGAAGAGAGTTTACAGCTGAGTGCGCAGACTAGGAACGGTTGTACCCTTCCCATTAATAACAATATTAACAACCGTTCTTGTGGACGTAGCCTCCATCCGGGGGGTGAACCACATTAAATTCTGTGTTGTGTGACCAATGGGTGTTTATGATTGTTTAATTGCTTGGTATGAATGTTTAGTGCTGGAAACGTCTGTTATGTGATTGCTTTTATATGTATTTTATGCAGTGAATGGGAATAATATGTTAAGTAATGCATGTGCAGAGGAATGTTAAGTATTCAACATGTATGAATCTGTCGATTGGAATGTATGAATCTATCTATTGGTCAAGTAGTGAACACTCAGTTTAAGCACAGCGTTGGAGCGCGCAGTAACGTATGTTATTAAACCATCCACAATTTACTGATAAGAACTTGAACGGAATAAAGGTATAAAGAATGCTAAGTAGAGTGGTTAGAATTGGACACTGTGGAAAGGACGCGCAGTCTCATTGATGCGCCGAGTCATTGAAGGTTGCTGTGAGGTAAGCTCTTGATAGCTTACTGTTGTAACGCAAAGGTATCCTATATCGCATATTCATTGGAGGTGTGAGCGCAGTTGCGCGCTGAAGTATCTGACGCAGAACAGAAGGTTCACGCAGTTATCTATCCGTGCAACCCGCAAGGCCTTGCACTGCTTATTATCTTTCCCCCCATCGCATCACCCGGTTATGGAAATGTGATTCTGCAACCAGCCCCTCATCTTCACCTTGGGTGAGACCTCAAGCTGCGTGCAGCCTACTGCCGAAAGGGCCGGTGAATTGGGGTTTTGTGGGTTCCTTGAACCACGAAGTACGTGGGTCTACACTGGAAACCTCAAGAAGGTGATCTACACCCAACAATGTACAATGAAAATGATTTACTTTTTATATGTATTATAATTTAGGAAAGGGATTAGGATACATAATAGGGTTTCATTGTGATTAGAATACAATCTAGGGTTTACGCTACCAACTAGGGTTTTTAGGATAGGCTCCAAGATCTAGGGTTACCAGCTGTTATAGGTCAAATCTGCACTTCTCTGTCCGTGATCACCTTGAGCTGTCGATCACACAAAAGGACAACTTGGATTGAAGAGCATGATGACCTTAGGTGACACCTTGGCCTGATTCACCTCCTTGCAAGCTAGAAAAACTCTAAAAAGCAACATATTTTAGCATGGGCGGTATTCCTCTCAAGCAAACTAGGGAATATTCTCTACTCCAGTGTATAATAGTAGCGTACACCTCCTCATGGGCGCTACTCCTCTTCAGTAGACTAGCGCACAACATCTAAAAAGTGACAAATGCTAGTATTTAACACTGTAACTGCGCCCTGGGCGCTACTCCACTGTGAAATAGTAGCACACACCTTAAAATATGATCACAAAATATTAATTTGACGAATGGGGATTAGTTGCAGTTGGTTTCCCAACTTCCCTAACTTCTCCTGCAACCACCTCTCGCCCTGAACTGCCTACCTTGTCGTATAAATACAAGGAAGATTAAAGAGAGGGGTTAGACATTTTTAGACATAGAGACATTTTGGATATGAGAGCCATTGAGAGACTCTTCTATATGAGAAGCTTGTATTGAAGGAGGTTATGCTGGAGGAATTATGAAGTCAGAGAGGAGCAGGAGCCTAGGATCAGGTTGCATGAGCATGCTGCAACGTCAGGTAGACTTTGTATCATTCATATGTTTTTGACGATAAAAGGTTGAAGCATCTTTCGCGTCCCAAATCAAGTGCTTATTGGATTATGTATTTGTTTGGATCAATGTTGGTTAATGCTTGATGTTTGAATTACTTGTCAATTCCATCATTATTATATTGGCCAAGATATGATGAGAAAGGTCTTGGTTTTGCAGGTTTATCGAACGGGAGATTGGATTGAGGATCAAGTGCAAGATTGGATAAAAGCTAGGATCAAACTTCGTTCAAAAGGTATGTCCTCAAGACCTATAATCTATTTCCATTCATAAACATCTCTGTAATGCGATTAGTATGCTTACCTGTCACCCCCTTAAGTTGATAATGTCCCTTTCCTCATTATAGGGTAGTATTTCCTGCCAACAGACTGGCGACTCCGCTGGGGACGTTGTTTTTCTGCTCTAGGAAACCCTTCTTGATTGTCTTTCCAATACTTCTTAACCCCTTTAATCTTCTGAGAAGCCTTGTAGGTATCCATTGCTTGCTTCTCTCTGCATGACTCAGTCTTTTTGCATCTTTTCAAAGTTAGTTTTTGACTCTTTAAGACCTGTGCCCTACCCTACTATACATACATCAGCGCCCGGGCACTAGTTTGTCTCTATACAGTAGCGCGCACCTCCCCTTGAGCACTGGTTTCCCTACTGCACAATAGGGCACATACCTGTAGCTTTCTATCTGAGTAGGGTTGAGTTTTCTACCTTTTTGGGTGGGTTTCTGACTTTCTTTTAGGTCTCCTTGACTGGTCTTTGAGGTCTGTAACTTTGCTTCGAGTCTCAGTACCCTTCTTTGAGTCTTTTTGTCATCTTTAGGTCACTTGTTTACTTGTGAAGTGTTTGGTTCATTTGTGACTCTTTCTTGGAGACTAGGCCTTGTTCCTTAGTGAACACAATTGCTTATCCTTACTCTGATAGTGTGTTGCTGATCTACAAACCTGTATGCTTCGCATTTGCTGTTTGTGGCAACACTTGTTTTCTCTTTACGTATCTTATCCTTTGTTTTAGGGTTTGACCCGTTTTAAGCGTTTGGGGTGTCTTCCAAAACCTTTTTGAATTCCAACATTTCTTGACTTCATTGTATTTTCCAAGTATCAAGTGAGTTTGGAGTACTTTAGTTTGATTCATCTTTCAATCTTTGTGTTAGTAGGGTGGTTGTTAGTTCGCTTACCTACCGATTGGTTGGCTTAGTGGTCTTGTTAGGGTTTGGTGCTTTGGGACATTCCTTTTGAGTTTGATTTCCATTTTTGAGCATCTTTCCTCTTTGTTTTCTTGCCGCTTTGCTTCCAAGTGTGAGGGCTTTTTCTTTTGAAAAAAATTGTAGGACAAGTCTTTGTCGAACCATTGTTTTGACATCTGTGAGCTTAGGAGCCATTTTTCCATACTTACACATCTTTTATAAGTCTTATTTGCTTCCTACTTTAAAGTTCTTTTTCATTCATAATAACAGAAAAAGCAAAAAAATTGGTAGCTTAAGAATAATGAAGCTTATATATTCTACAAAATAGCATAGTTTATTTTGTTCGACTTTTTAGAAGAAAACAAAAAGAAAAATTTGCTTAGGTTGCTTAGTTTTCAATTTGGAAAGAACATTGAATGAAAAAATAAAAAGTTTTGTTGTTGAAAGTTATAATTTATGCACTTTACTTTCCAGTTGCAACTACGCCACACAATGCACTACCTATTGAGTAAAAAAGTAACCCTAAAAATCTTTAATAAAATTAAATAGCAACAATTTTATTTTTTAGGGATACACAACACCAACTAGTCTTGGTTAGGATCTTGGGTTTAAATCACTTTAAACCACCCAAGATCACACATTATGCAAAAATCATAGTTCGACTATCATAGGTAAACCCACTTCATTCAAAGCTTGCCTGGGATCTATGTAGTAGGTCTTGTGAGATCAGATTGTTGGGAATACCCCTCCTATTTTTTGTTTCTAGTATATACTAGGATTGGATCGCGTTTGGGGACTCTTTTGAGTTTCGGGCTTAGTTACCCTGCCCACACCTTCTGATTCGACTAGCGACTATTCCCCCATGAGTTTTCGGTGTGATGGTATCCTTAGTATCTGACCATAGGTTCATACAAAGGTGACAACGGAGGGTATATCTACTGTACCTAGGACAGACGTAGGATGAAATCCCTTGCAGGTCTTTGGAAGGGCAATTGGGTGTTTCTAGCGATTGCACCCTTAGTCATTGTATTGTGGACCCTGGGTAACTGTTCTTCATCCTTCGTTGATTTGTTCTAGGCCCTCATCATCCCAGACTCTTCTCCGGAAGGCATCTTGTTTGCTTGGTTTGCATACTTAGGACATTTTTAGTTGGCGTGCTGTTTTCCCCCTAGTCTTAGTGGCCACTAGGTTTTTCTATTTTTATTTTTATATATAATCGTGGAAGACAAAGAGCTTCATAGATCTAGAAGGTTGCAAAACCTTCCCCCACTTAGAGTGGAACCACTACCACCAGCTAGACGACAGAGGGTAGACTCCAGTGTTCCTTTGGAAACCACTGGTGAAATTGAAATTCTTGAAGAACTACAACCTGCAACAGAAAGACCAAAAATAGAGGTTCCTGAGGAACCACAACCGGGCACTCCAGATCAGCAAGCTTTCAATATAGTTGAGATTGAGGATCTCACTTCTGGTGAGTTCAGTACTCTGTTTAATCCTCCTCTGACTAATCTTAGAAATCCGATGCTGATACCCATTGGTTTCTAGCAACCTGATTATAGTGCATATCATTTCACACCTGAGCATTTTATGTCTAATATAGGAGGCGAACAGGGAGTTCCACAGACTCTATGAACACAAATACTGTAAATCCTCCTCCCATTGCTACACCGAGTTCAGCACAGACAACTTCTGTTTCGACTCCATCCTTCAGCTTTAATGTCGGTACCTTAGGCATGCCGAGTTCAACAACTATGGCATCTACCTCTACACCCACTTTTGGACCTAGTAGTACAATGAATCTTGTTCCACCGCCTATGACTCTACCGTTGTATCACATAAACAGTACTTGGATTCCCGCACCTACTGTAGGGATAAATGCTTATGAAACTGTGCCTGTCATGAGTACCATGACTGCACCATCTACGTCAGCTACCACTGGTTTTAACAACTTTTCAAGCTATAACATGAATCAAGGTAATATACCTGCAGGAAACATCCATTTTTCTTTATTTTTAGGAGGAGGGGGTAACATTTTTAACCAGTAATATGGCGGGGCTAACGCCCAGCCACAGTGGACGAACCCACAGAGCACCAACCCACTTTTATGTGGGTGGGGGAATTTCAATAATACTTTCACGCAACAGCAGATGGCTGGGGGAAACCCCTACCAGCAAATGGCCAGGGGAAACCCCTACCAATAGATGACTAGGGGCAGCCCCTACCAGCAGATGGCCGAGGGAAACCCCTACCAACATTTCATAGGTCAAACTATGGGTGGTTCCCCCTTTATGACCCTAGCTTATTAGATGCCATCTTGCAAGCCTCGTTTACCGTTTCTAGCAACTCTAAATTTGCTAGACCTTTCCAAGTTGACAAACGATCTGGTGTATCACAACGCCACATGGCCACCTGTTCCTACCAAATTACCTTCAGACATTCCAAAATTCAAAGGCAAAACTGGCGAAGACCCTGGTGATCATGTCACTACTTTCCATTTATGGTGTTCCTCGAACTCATTAAACGAAGATTCCATTAAGTTGAGACTATTCCAAAGGACCTTAATCGGTGTTGCAGCCAAATGGTACATTGAGTTACCTGCAGCCACATTCTTTAACTTTTGGGATCTCGCGACTGTTTTTCTGAACGACTTCCAACTTCCCGTTCGGTATGACGCCGGAATAGACCTTTTGTCTACATTTAGACAAAATAAAGCCACTCACTTATATGATCACATTCAGGAGTGGCGAAGATGGAAGAGGCTCATTAAAGCCAATTTACCTCCAGAATTCCTGCTTGAGTGGTATTTGAAATCACTCTTTCCTTATATTTCTAAGGAAGTAGGTACTTCTGGAGTGTCTACAGAGGAAGAAGCCATTTTACGGACCTAGCAGCTAGACCTTGTTTATGCACAATCTGGGTTACTTTATGAAATCATACCTGAGGCATCGCGATCAAACACTGATCTGAGTAGACCTAAACCTGGACCACATGCTGACGGCATAGTGGGTTCAGTTGACTCTACAACCTTCGAAGCATTGACCCAGTAGGTTCATGCCTTATCCATCAAACAATTGACTGCAGAAGTTACTTCCATCACAACCTCTCCTTTTACTTATGAATCTGTAAACTAGGTTCAGAACAATTAAAAGGGCCCTTGGCAGCCCAATAACAACAAGAAGGGAAAGAAAGGAGAGGAGAACTATCAAAAGCCCAAAAAAGAGAATGCCGAGGAGGGTAACAAAGAGAAGAATAAGGTTAAGTTCCCTTGTAAACTTTGCAAGCAGGACCACCTCACTCACCAATGCCCTCTACTCAAAGAAGCCCAGAATCTACTTCAAGAAAAGAAACCTGTTGTACTTAAATATCCATTCCCTAAGGGGTAGGGTTCAGCTTCTGGCACCTCTAATACTGGGGGCACCACACATGCTTCGGTTGATCAAAATTTTATTAACATGGTTAGCTCGGATGCACTCTTACAAACGAGAGCAAGGAATTACACCTCGGACGCATAGAAGAAGGATAAGGAGATTCCAAAATCTTCCACTCCACTCCACATACCTTTGGACCCACTGCCCAAGATCCCAAAAGGTGTTTTGAAGCGGGCATCGCACAATCTCAACACTTGGGCTGCTTCCAACTACAACGTGGTTGAAGATCTAGTCCAGACCCCTTGTGCTATGTCTACCTTAGAAGTCTTGCAAAGTTGTCCTTTACAACGAAATGCACTTCTGGCAGCTATTGGAAGTATGGAATCATCTAACATGTCTGCACGATTGGATATGGTTGATATCAAATACCGGTTGCCGTATCACGTTTCCCTTTAGATAGAAGTCATCCATGGACCAATGACCATTAGACGGGCTGTTGTAGATGAGGGCACATCTACGTGCGTAATGTCAATTTCCTGTTGGAAAGCTTTGGGTTCACCCGAGTTAGCCCCTTCTAACACACTGCTTACTGCATTTGACGGTAGGACTTTCCATCCACACATATTTTTGCCATCATTTGATGTCACTTTGGCCGGTAAGACAGTTGCTGTAGAAGTAGAAGTTCTAGACGCTCCGCTTGATTACAACATGTTATTATGCAGGAGTTGGACGTATGCCATGCGAGCCATTACACCGACAGTTTTTCGAGTTGTTATGTTCCCTTTTGAAGGTAAGGTCGTTACAGTCGATCAACATTCTTTCACTCAAAGAAACAACCAGACTTCTTCGGAGTCCACGATTCCCTTAGTTGATCAAACCGCCCTAGTAAGCGAGAGTTTAGGAGTAGGGCTTTACGGGTCATTAATAGGCACGTTTGACCTACCCTCTCCAGTTCTTTTTATGCATTCTAATGTGGGTAACTCTACTAAAACTTTCACGGTTGGTTTAAGAAATGATCCGTGGATCCTTCCCACTACATTGGAACCTTCAGTGCCTCTATCCATTGTACAAGTAGCCTACATGGATTCACAACAACCTACAATAGAACATATCCCGACTCCTTTGGTCTCTATCGAGTCCGAGATGGACCCTTCTTTTGCATGGTCAACGGACTCTACCCTCTCTCCTGATGATTTGGAAACAGTTTTTCCTTCTGACAAAACATTTTTTGAAGCCATGATAGGCCTGAGACAACCTTGGGAAAATTTATACCCTAGGACCTATCTACTTCCTGTTCTAAACCTGATAGAGAGAGATGAGTTCCCTTCAATACCCAGTGAGAATGCTGATTGGTCCTCTGTCCTTTCCACTTCATAATCTATTTTTTCCGAAGGGAGTAGGACGAGTATAGTGAGAACCATCCCTATCAACATTCCCACTGAACCTGGGGTCACAAAACGTATCTTTATTGGAGTGGACTGTTATCTTGATGAAATCATTCCGTACAACAATCATTTTAATGATTTCCATGACATCTTTGCCCGGCCTCATGATGAGATCCCAGGCATTGACCCTACTTGAGGAGTCTTCGAGCATTCTTCTTTTACTTCGAGCTCATTAAAAACAGTAAGCAGGTTACGAGCAGTCTTCCATCTTTACTTCGAGCTCGTTAAAAACAGTAAGTAAGTTTCGAGCATTCTTCTACCTTTACTTCAAGCTCGTTAAAAATAGTAAGTAGGTTATGAGCATTCCTCCACCTTTACTTCGAGCTCATTAAAAACAGTAAGGAGGCTATGAGCATTTCTTTCATCTTCACTTCGAGCTCGTTAAAAACAATAAGGAAGTTATGATCATTTTTCTGTATCTCCTTTGAGCTGGTTAAAAACAGTAAGGAGGTCATGAGTTTACTTTTTCAGGCTCGTTAAACCTTTACGAAAAGATCCCTATGGAGTTCTTTGAATCCCTTTTCAGACTCCTTAAATAGGAAAAGTTTGCTGAGCATAGTTGTCTTTTCAGTCTCGTTAAAATAACTGAACTGACATCCACTTAGGTATCGAATTACCCCTTTTCTGGGCCTTGGTGGATAAATTACGGAAAATGTATACTCTAGGTATACTCTGGTATGCACTAGAAGAGTTCTTCTTCCTTTGTTTTACACTTTTTTGGGGGAGGAGACTAACTTTAGGAAAAAGGACCTTTCGGAGCCTTCTTTAGGGTTTTCAGGCTCTCTAAACATGAAAACACTAATCGAGCACTCACCTACTCGGACTCGATGTGAAATCCACGAGAGGGTAAAAAGACGATTGTTTAAGTTTTTTAGACTCTATAAACAGGAAAACAACGACGAGCATTAACTTGCTTGGGATCGATACTAAAATCCACGAGCAAGTATATGGAGTTATTGTTTAAGTTTTTTAGAGTCCTTAAAATTAAAAACACCGGTGAGCAGGAACAGATCTCAGCTCGATATTAAAATCCAGAGATCAGTAATATAGAGTAATCTTCTATCTCTTCTTCAAACTCTATAAACAATGAAGAAGGTCCTGAGTCTTCCTCCCATGGGCTCGTTAAACTTTTACATGGTTGGATCTATTGAGTTTTCATTCTTTCTTGGACTCATTAAAACAAAAAGAAAGGTATTATTTTATCTAAAAAGAATAAGGGATGGGAAAGATGTGTCATATCTTCAGTGTCAAAGGCAGTTTGGTCAGTTCTATCCTTGAACATATCACCTACTTGAGTCTATCATGTCGGTTGGGTTTAGTTTTTGACCTTAGGGTGAACCTGATCTCCGAGTTGTTTTACTCCCCCAGTTGGTTATTCTTCCAACCATATGGAGGGTCTGTTAATGTCTCCTACATTACAGGCTTACATCATTTTCCCCATGATGTTGAAAACTTCCTAAGTCACTTTGTGTCGTGCTCACTATTCAAGAATATACCCTGTGTCGGCCATTCTGCAGTTTACCTTGACCTCATGTGTCAGCCATCCTAGTGTTAGTCTTGTTATATACTACTCCATATCAACTCATACCGATTGAGTGTCCCTCATGTTGGATGATGGAGGATGCCTTAAGGCCTCCCTTCCAACGGACTTCTTCCCATCGACATCAACTCATTTTTCTCTGGGAATGAAGTTCAGAGTTTCGGTTAGTACCTTGGATATTGCAGTCAGCAGTGGCGATTTTCCTCATTGTTTAATGATGAGAATACATCAATGTCTCTTATTCGATAGGATCCTCAAGTGTTCGACTCCAAGTACACTTATTCACACTTGTTGTATCATACTAGGTACCTTGGGTCCCATCATCATTATCAGTGGAAGCCCTTGCATTTGTTAACAGTATACATCAATGACCAGTAATCAAACGATACCCCCCATGTTCAACTGTTAGCTCATCTATTCACATGGTTAGGGTTTGTACCTTGAGTTTTTTTGGATGAAGATATCGTGATGTTGATGACATCACCTCATTATGTTGTCACCCAAGTTGTGCAAGACTGAGCCTCACCTATATTTGGCTCTCCATGAGACATAGATCCAGTTTGTTGTTATGGCTATGATCTCTCAGTTTGACATGGATCCACGCTTGTATTTAAAGTGGCCATGCTATATATACATCTCCTCATTATGTATCGGAGATCATATTTGTATCACACTGCACATCTATATGATGTCAAGATTGTAATTGCTCGCTGAACTTGATCTTTGTTTCAGGTGTTCTTGTGACTTACTTCCATGGTTCCTTGCTCCTCCTCTGGCTTTGGATTATAATGTATTTCAGCCATTGTTTCCCTCTGACCTCACACATTAAGGGGCATCTATTATAGGTCAAATATGCACTTCTCCGTCCGTGATCACCATGAGCTGTCGATCACACAAAAGGACAACTTGGATTGAAGAGCATGATGACCTTAGATGACACCTTGGCCTGATTCACCGCCTTGCAAGCTGGAAAAACTCTAAAAAAAAGCATATTTTAGCATGGGTGCTACTCCTCTCAAGCAAACTAGCGCATATGCTCTACTCTAGTGTATAATAGTAGTGCACACCTCCTCATGGGCGCTACTCCTCTTCAGTAGACTAGCGCACAACATCTAAAAAGTGACAAACGCTAGTATTTAACACTGTAACTGCGCCCTGTGCACTACTCCACTGTGAAATAGTAGTGCACACCTTAAAATATGATACAAAAATATTAATTTGACGAATGGGGATTAGTTGCAGTTTGTTTTCCAACTTCCCTAACTTCTCCTGCAACCACCTCTCACCTTGAACTGCCTACCTTGTCCTATAAATACAAGAAGGATTAAAGAGAGGGGTTAGACATTTTTAGACATAGAGACATTTTGGATATGAGAGCCATTGAGAGACTCTTCTATATGAGAAGCTTGTATTGAAGGAGTTTATGCTGGAGGAATTATGAAGTCAGAGAGGAGCAGGAGCCTAGGATCAGGTTGCATGAGCATGCTGCAAAGTCAGGTATACTTTGTATCATTCATATGTTTTTGACAATAAAAGGTTGAAGCATCTTTCTCGTCCCAAATCAAGTTCTTATTGGATTATGTATTTGTTTGGATCAATGTTGGTTAATGCTTGATGTTTGAATTACTTGTCAATTCCATCATTATTATATTGGCCAAGATACGCTGAGAAAGGTCTTGGTTTTGCAGGTTTATCGAACAGGAGATTGGATTGAGGATCGAGCGCAAGATTGGATAAAAGCTAGGATCAAAATTCGTTCAAAAGGTATGTCCTCAAGACCTATAATCTATTTCCATTCATAAACATCTCTGTAATGCGATTAGTATGCTTACTCGTCACCCCCTTAAGTTGATAATGTCCATTTCCTCATTATAGGGTAGTATTTCCCACCAACACTAGCCTAATGTTGAACTCCACTATCATGACAACATTGTCACCAACACCATTCCCACAACCACAATCACCATCAAGCCTTGTCATCCTCTTGCTCATGGTGCCACCATCTTCGTCCCCATCAATGATCTGTCATCCACCATCAACCTAATGCACTTTGTCTCATTGTCACTGTCACCATATCTATCCTCATGCCCATTATCACCATGATCATCATTGTGCTCATTCTCACCATTGTTGTCATCATGCTCATTGGAGTCTAGGCCATTTGGCCTCTTTGTTTATATATTTTGGGTCAAATATGGATTGCACTTGATTTTTCTTTTAGTTGTATGCACCCTTGCTATATGCATGTCAGAAAATTTGCATATAAGTGTATAATTATTTGGATTCAAAACTACGGTTTTTAGGCTAGGCTCTGGGTTTCTAGGGTTTTCCCATAGACACTTGATACAGACACTCCAACCAGGAGTGTCTCTATCAAGTGTCTATGGGAAAACCCTAGAACGGACGTGGAGTTGGGAAAAAGGAGTCGATCTGGGTCGATAAATTATGGAGTTCCCCTCTATGTGTAGACTCAGTGAGACAATGTGGGGTTCTTTTTTGCATTTGAACTTTCCAAGATGGTAGGAATAGGGTAATCCACATATATATATAAGAAATTAAATAGTAATACTAATATCTAATATTTGTTGAGATTTAGTCTTGTGAAGGCAAGGAAACAGACCAATATTGCAAACCAAACTAGAATAGGGACAAGGAGTTTTGAACTTAGCCTCATTAAATAGAATTTTGAACTCAACATTAAAAGACTAATTGAATATATAATTAAATTTGAATTCCACAATAAGCATCTATGTTGATTAAAGAGATGGGCCATAAGTTGATTGCTGATGGATCTATTATTGTCTTAAAAATATGAAAGTTCTAAAGAAATCTTGCATTGATTTTATATAAAGAAGGTTTGCATGTTGTTTGTATTTTCCATGTGAAATACTCACCAAGTTCAAGTCATTAAATGATAACAAAATGTTACTATTAAGGACAAGATTTGAGGAAATCCAAATAAGGAAGAAAACATCTTGACCCACACAACGATATCTTGATTTATAGCTCAAGTTGTACTTTCAACAATGTTAGTATCACTAAGAATGAAAAAATGACTATCCTATATTTTATGTCAGATTGCTTGAGTACTGACAATATGTAGGTGTGAGGGATATCTAAGAAGCTATTTAAATTTAAATTTAGGATATCATAATGTTCTATGTAGTATATTTCACTACTATTTGATCAAACTCAAAAGTTAAGGGCTAGAAAATAGGGCATGGAAGTAGAACATATAAGTGGAAAAAATCACATGGATGTTAACATAATGGGATTTGCATTTCCATGTATATTCATGTTTTTAGTTAGATATTCATTTAACATTTTCAACTAGCATCAATTTACAAACAAAAGAATTTCAATTCAATTCCCTTCTCATATTGGGTAAATATGACATAGTGAGTACATCTAGTAAGACCCACCTCTTTTTTCTAGTTAACAAGGAATACATTAATATTAGAATGGATATGTTTAACAATGTTCCTTCTAATTATATTGACCTCTACAGTAATAAATGGGGATTTCAAGTAGATCCACATGCAAATAAATGATGTAATTCTTATCTTGCTTCATCCATTCAAAACAATTTGATTTTTATCTATTCCTTGCAACAATCCGAACCTATAGACACTCATAATTTATTTTTCTAGGTAGATCCACATGTAAAGAAAGGCTATAATGACTTGCTTCACCCATTCTAAACAACTTTTAATTCATATATGGTTTCAATATATAAGAAACAACTATAGGGCTTCCATAACAATGATTAAAACCCCAATGGTTATAAGTGTATGACCTCAAGGGGGTCATTTACGATTCGAAGGCTCCCAGGAGTGTGTGGCCATCATGACTACATACAAAATGGACATGTGCACATGCAGGAGTTGACGAAACCCAAGTCCGCTCACCGGTTTGGGTTCCGTGCCCCCAGAGCAATTCCTCAAAGTGTCATTGAATGGCACCAGGGTGCCTGACCAAAATTCCCGTAGCACCACAACCATGACTCTGATCATGAATCTGTTGATTCTGATGGATCCAGGACGCCGTGTTTTATATAGGGTCCCCCCCACAATGTGCCTCGAAATCTCGAAAATGGTGTTATTGTGCCATCTCAGTGGCTAGGGTTTTTCCTAGTGAAGGCCATGACAATCTTGCTGAAGGGGGTCATTTACGATTTGAAGGCTCCCGGGCATGCCTGTCCATCGTGAATACATCCACAATGGCCACGTGCATGTGTAGGAGCTAACGGAACCCAATTCCGCTCACCGGTTTGGGTTCCGTTCCCCTGGAGCAATTCCTCAAAGTGTCCATGAATGGCCCCGGGGTGCCCGACCAAAATGCCCGTAACAGCACAACCGTGACTCTGATCGGGAATCCCTCTAATGAAATGGATCTGGGACACCGGGTTTCAGTTAGGGTACCCCCCACACAGTGCCTCAAAGTCTTAGAAACAGTGATATTGTGCCATCTACAGAGCTAGGATTTTGCTCAATGAAGGCCATTCCAATATTGCTCAAGGGGTTCATTTACGATCCGAAGGCTCCCGGGCATGCGTGGCCATCGTGAGCATGTCCACAATGGCCACGTGCACATGCTGGATATGAAGAAAGCCGATTCTGCTCGCTGGTTTGGGTTCCATGCCCCTAGAGCAAGATTGGCATGGCCTTCACTAAGCAAAACCCTAGCTCCAGAGATGGCACAATATCACTGTTTCCGAGAAAGAACTCTTTTGAGAAAACCATATTTTTCTCCAGGTTCAATAGAGATATTTCTTGCAGTTTTTTTGCATGCAGATTCCATTGTTCTTCAATGATATCATTTATCTCAGTTTTACATCGCAACTCCTTTCAAAATTATTTACGAACCTTCTTTTCCATTACTAGTTCCTATGATCTATTTTTCACAAATTCCTTTCATATATTTTAATTACTTGCTTGTATACTCTCGAGATTCTCATCGGTTGATTTTTAATTAGTAGATAGGTAGGTAAAATCCAAACAACAATTCGTTGTTAGGTCCATGATTTGGATTCGTTTATAACTCCATTCCATTCCATCATCCCCAAAATCTTCTTCTTCATCATCTCTATAAAAAAACGTCTATGTGGCATTATGCATCCTATGTATTACATGATCTATAAAAGTGGTTCTAGGAAGAATTTCCTCCTTGAGCCGTGATCATGTGCCTTATTCTAGTGAGGGTCTATGGTTTGAACTTTGAATTAGTTACCAGTCTTGATAATGCTAATATTCTCTTGTAAACCCAAATTTTGTAAAATTTCACTTGCAAGATGTTAAATGCATTTTTTCTCCAAACCTTTTAAAAAGTGAGGTGAACATGAAATTTCTCTAAATCGAATTCTTTTTTTCCCACCATTGGAAATCCTTTTGATTACTTAATATTTTATCATATATGCTGGTATTTAATTGAATGTATTTTTGCTTCACCTAAACTTTTGCATGAACTTATTCTAATACTTTTAATTATGATTTTAATGTGATGTAGTGATGCTTTTGGTTCTTAGTTTCTTGTTGGGGGAGCCTCTCAATGCCTATGGTATTTTTTGAATCTACACATATATCAAAGGGAATCGATATTCCAAAATAGTATGTCCAAATAACAACTCTCTCATCTACATTGAAATATTCATGATCAACTTTATGAGGAAATGGTTGGGCTGTCTCTATTGTGGGAAGTTGCATCTATGAGAGACTAAGAAACCTACAAGACTCTCTTTGTGGGATAAGTTTTCTAAAAGTGGACCCAAGAAGCATTATAGTCTCTCAGCAATTCAGGTCTATATCTTGGGAAAAATAAGATTGAAAATTCAAAGCTCGGTACAAAGAAATGTTAAAGAGGGCTGCTACAATTGGAGGTTTATAATAAAATTAATGTAACCTACCTACACCAGGAAGAAGAGTCACGACACTTCCTTTTGATTGTCACTTGTCAGGAGCCACAAGTCATGGGCTTGAGTCCATTCTACACCACTATTTTGTATTTTCTATTCCTACCTATTTGGTCAAGGTCCCCTAGCAATGCCACATGATTAGCGGTCTCCATGGATATACCTCATTTTATCCCTCACTACTACTTGTGAATTTGATTTGTATTCAAGTGGTTAGGTTAAAACTTCATGATGTATCTACACTAAGGATATAAGTCAACACAATAATGAAACTACTATTCTTATGCTTTATGGTTTAATTACTTCTTTCTAATGGACAACATCAAACAAAAACAATCAATCAAACAGCAAATCCAAACACACACAAATTATATATAGTTCATAGAAAAATTGATAATGGAGAGACAATTGCGGGTTGACAACTCTGATCTTATTCAAGGTTTGCAGGACACATGAGGATGCATGCAACTACACACTCCTAGAATAGATTGATGAAGATCAGTCTTGGAAAAAGGAAAATGAGAGACTTCATCATGCAATGGCCCTTGCGGATGGCAAATTTTTAGAGGTGTGTTTCAGTCATTCTTCCATTTCAAATGTAATAGTTGTGTCGATTATTGTAACCATGCTTTCTTATTTCAATTGAATATATGTTTCAAGGATGAAAATATTCTATTATATAGCACATGCCTTCATAGTAGAAAGCATGAATTCTTCCTAGATCAATGAAATCACAATGATAAAGAATGGATGCCCAAGTATTAGTTTGGAAATAGATTTAGTCTTTTATCTTACTTCCTAAATCTTAAACTCAAATCTATTCTTATTCAAATTGTTTTCTAGGAAGTTGATTTTAAGCTCATTGCCACTTCAAGCTCAAATTGTATATTCCAATGTTAACAATATAAAAGAATCATGGACACTTACCATAGAATTTTGGGAATATTGTTCACGTTTCTTGTGTAAATGTTTCTATAATGAGAATTTTTTTAAAAGGCATTTTTTGCGAGGACAATGATTTGTTTATGTCTATATTGCAGAATCAAAGAGAATAGGAAGTTAGATATTTGGATAACATTTTCACGTGCGGGAGCTGACGGAACCCAAGTCCGCTTGCTGGTTTGGGTTCTGTGACCCCGGAGCAATTCCTTAAAGTGTCCCTGAATGGCCTTTGTGTGCCCAACCAAAATGACCGCAGCAACAAAATCGTGACTCTGATCGCGAATCCATCGATTCCGATCAATCTGGGACTCTGGTTTTTAGCTATGGGAGCCCACACATCATACCCTGAAGTCTCATAAATAATGTTATTGTGACATCTCCGGAGCTAGGGTTTTTCTCAGTGAAGGCCATGCCAATCTTCCTCAAGGGGGTCATTTCTTATCCGAAGGCTCCTGAGCATGCATGGTCATCGTGAATATGTCCAAAATGGACACATGCATGTGCAGGAGGTGACGGAACCCAATTCCGCTCGCCGGTTTGGGTTCCGTGGCCTAGAGCAATTCCTCAAAGTGTCATTGCATGGCCCAAGTGTACCAAACCAAAATTCCCACAGTAGCAAAAATGTGACTCTGATCGTGAATCCGTCGATTCCGATGGATCTGGGATGTTGAGTTTCAGGTAGGGGATCCTCGAAACCCTCCCCTGAAGTCTCGAAAACGGTGCTATTGTGCCATCTACGGAGCTAGGGTTTTGCGCAGTGAAGGCCATTCCAATATTGTTCAAGGGGTTTATTTACAATATGAAGGCTCTCACGCGTGCGTGGCCATCCTGAACAGATCCACAATGGCCATGTGCATGTGCAGGAGTTGACAGAACCTAAGTCCGCTCGCCGGTTTGGGTTTCGTGACCCTAGAGCAATTCCTCAAAGTGTCCCTCAATGGCCCCAGGGTGCCGGACCGAAATACCTGGAGCAGCAAAACCGTGACTCCGATGGCCAATCCGTTAATTCCTATGGATCTAGGACACCAATTTTTCAGCTAGTACCCCCCCCAAACAATGCCTCGGAGTCTCAGAAATAGTGTTATTCTACCATCCTCAGAGCTAGGGTTTTGCTCAATAAAGGCCATGCCAATATTGCTCAAGGGGGTCATTTACGATCCGAAGGCTCGCAGACATGCGTGACCATCGTGAACACATCCAAAATGGCCACTTGCACATGTGGGAGCTGACGAAACCTGAGTCCACTCGTCGGTTTGGGTTTTGTGCCCCCGGAGCAATTCCTCAAAGTGTCCGTGAATGGTTCCAGTGTGCCCAACCAAAATTCCCGCAGGAGAAAAACCATGACTCCGATCATGAATCCATTAATTCTAATGGATCTCTAACAATGAGTTTTAGCTAGGGGACCCCCCACACAATTCCTCGAAGTCTAGGAAATATTTCTATTGTGCCATCTCTGGAGCTAGGGTTTTGCTCAGTGAAGGCCATTCCAATCTTGCTCAAGCGGGTCATTTATGATCTGAAGGCTCCTGGGAATGCATGGCCATCGTGAACACGTCCACAATGGCCATGTGCATGTCCTAGAATGGCCCCAAGGTGACAGACCAAAATGCTCGGAGGAGAGAAAATGTGACTCTAATCACGAATCTATCGAATCCTATGAATCGAGGACGTTGGTTTTCAGCTAGGCCCCCCCCACACTCAGCCTCGAAGTCTTGGAAATAGTTCTATTATGCCATCTTCGGAGATAAGGTTTTTCTCAGTGAAGGCCATTACAATCTTTCTCAAGGGGTCATTTACGATCCTAAGGTTCTCGGGAGTGCATGGCCATAGAGAACATGTCCACAATGGCCACTTCCAAGTGCGGTAGCTGACGAAACCCCATTCCTATTGCCGGTTTGGGTTCTGTGCCCCAACATCAATTCCTCAAAGTGTCCCTGAATGGTCCCAGGGTGCCGGACCAAAATGCCCACACTAGAAAAACCGTGACTCTGAACGCAAATCCATAGATTCTAATGGATTCAGAATGATGATTTTTAGCTAGGATTTTCCCCACACTATGAATTGACATCGAAATAGATGGATTTGTGATTGGAGTAACGGTTTTGCTGCTGCAAGCATTTTCGTGGGGCACCACGTGGCCATTCAGGGAAAGTTTGAGGAATTGATCTAGGGGCACGGAACCCAAACCAGTTAGTAGATTGGGTTTCATCAGATACAACATGTGCACATGGCCATTGTCAACATGTTCATGATGGCCATGCACGCTTGCGAGCCTTCGGATGAGAAATGACCCCCTTGAGCAAGATTGGCATAGCGTTCATTGAGAAAAACCATAGCTTCGGAGATGGAACAATAGCACTGTTTCTGAGACTTTGAGGCATGGTGTGTGGGGTCTTGTAGCTGAATCTTGTCCTCCTGGATCCATCGGATTCGAAGGATGTGCGATCAGAGTCACAGTTTTGCTGCTGTAGGCATTTTCGTCGGGAACCCGAGGGCCATTCAGGGACACTTCGAGGAATTTCTATGGGAGCATGAAACCAAAAATGGTGAGAGTATGTGAGTATTTTGATCCACAGTAAGGTCTAGGAGCCTTAGAGAACCTAAAAAAATTGAATAATTTGCAATAACCAGCAAAAAATATTGAAAATAAGACAACTTTACACACAATGTGAACTGAAACTTGGCATTATCAGACTGTCTAACATGTAAATATGTTTAGAACAGGTTTATATTACATCTTGGATAAATTCAATAGGATTAGGAATCCCAAAATGAGTGTACAATGCTAATTGGCCAAGTTGGCCTCAATCCCCCCTAGGTAGGTCCAACTCAATCCTAATCAGCCCAAACTGTCATGAATTTTGGTGTGAACATGGATGAAGCATGATGGGTCATAAATGAGTCATAGGAATGCATGGGTGAGCAAATAGAGGTGTGTGGGAGGTCCAAGGAGTCATTAAATGCTCCAAATCTAGCAAAAAATGGGATAAATCCACTCAAGCACCCAAAGTCAACAGACATTCCCCATTTCAAGGAGAGAGAGCACTCCAACATTTAATGAGGGAGCACTTATGGACAAAAGAGGATTTTGGATGAGCTGGGTTACTCAAAATAGGTGTGAACACTCTCAAAAGTGGTTATTTGACCAATTATAGTTACCTAGTCCAAACTATGGTGCAACAATGCATACAAGGAAATTAAATTGACTAAGGTTATGAACCAAGGTACTAAGTATTGGATTACTATTCTAACACTCCCCCTTAACCGGAACTTAGTACAACTCATGAATTTAAAGTGGGAGGCCTTGGCAACAAAGGCTCAAGTCACCTCATTACAAAACATAAATTTTATTTGTCCATGTAAATTGAGGAGAAGAAGGAAAACCTCATGGGATAAAACCTTCCCTCTAAAATGGACATGGGGATGAACCTGCAATAAAATTGCAGAAATCACCATCCATCACTCACTCCAAGTAAAGCTCTCAAGTGAGTGAAGGTCTTCTCAGTAAAACACTTGGTGAAAATATCAGCAGTTTGCTCGGTGGATGGGAAATACTACAAGGAAATCACTCTGTCATGCACCAAGCCACGAATGTAGTGCATATGGATTTCAATATGATTTTTTCTCTTCCTCTGAACTGGATTAGTATATATCTTGATGGAAGTCTGATTGTCCACCCAAATGTTGGTTGGAGAATCAATAGCAACACCAAGTTCCCGAAGAATACCTTGCAACCAAACACACTCTGTGGCTGCATTCACTGCTGCCATGTACTCGGCCTCTGCTGATGAAAGTAAAATAGTGTGTTGTTTCTTACTTGACCAAAAAATGGGACCTTTAACAAACATGAAAACAAAAACTGAAGTGGACTTTCTATCAATGGGATCTCCATCCCAATCCGAATCAGAAAATCCAGCTAGTTGTAGTGAAGAACGAGCCGCATAATGTACCCCAAAATTCTTTGTTCCTTGGAAATACTGAAGGATATTTTTGGTTTCCTTCCAATGGATCTCATGTGGCTTCTACATATACCTTGCTACAACACTTAAAACATAAGACAAATCAGGTCTTGTATGTGTAAGGTACAACAAACTACCAACTAGCTTCCTGTAGAGTGTGCAATCCACCAATGGAGAGTCATCAAATTCACCTAGTTTTATGCCTGGAAGGAATGGGCACTTGGCTGCCTTACATTCATCCATTTTAAAATTCAATAATAGGTCTGAAGCATACTTTGGTTGACTCAACATGATGCCTCTTTTAGATTGCTCAATTTCCAAACCCAAAAATTTCCTTAGCAATCCTAGGTCGGTCATGCCAAATTCATTGTGTAGAGATGCCTTAATTGAGCCAATTTGTTTGTTGCAACTCCTTGTAATTAAAATATCATCAACATACAGTACAATGACCTGAAAAATATCATCACATTTCTGCAAATACACATTTGGATCAGATTTGCATCGAATGAAACCAATTGAGAGCAAAAAAGCACCTATTTTAGCATACTGAGCCCTTGGGGCTTGCTTGAGTCCATAGAGTGATTTCTTCAACCTGCAAACAAGTGAGGGATCCTATTGGAAAACTTTAGGTTTCTGCATATAGATCTCTTCCAGTATCTCATCATGTAAGAATGCACTTTTAACATCCATATGATGCACTTGCCAACCCTTACTAGCTGCCATGGCTAGAGCTAGTCTGATTGAGTCCATCTTTGTAACCGGTGCAAAGGTCTCGGTATAATCCACACCATGGATTTGTGAGTATCCCTTAGCCACTAAAATAGCCTTATACTTCAGATCAAAACCATTAGCAACAGGTTTGGTTCGAAAAATCCACTTACATTGCACAAGTTTTCTCTTGGGAGGAAGAGGCACCAAATCCCATGTTTTGTTCTCTTGAAGTGAATGGAATTCTTCTTCCATTGATGATCTCCACCTTGGATCATGGTAAGATTCCTGATATGATGTTGGCTCATATCCAATCATCATATAACAGTTATCAGCAAGTGCACTTTCATTTGCAAAGTAAGCATTGATTGTTTGAGATCTAGTCTTCCTAGGCTCTTGGGGATTGCCTGCCAATTCACCTGCAGCTTGTATGATTTTTTCAGCCCACTTGGGCCTTAATGGTGACTCATCTACAGAAATGTCATATTCAGCCATGTCATCTTCAGAAATATCAGAAAAATCAGAAATTGAATCATCACTTACTTCATTAAGGTGTGGAGGAGAAGAGCATTCCCCCGGTGCAAGCTCAAAATTAGGAATTGGTTCTTCTTCGAATTGCACACTTCTCTCAATGAAATTTTTTAGTCTGGATGTGTCAAAGAGCTTATAACCCTTTGTGTTTTCACCATAACCAACCATGATGCATTCTCTACTCCGTGGCTGCAAATCCTTCCTCTTTTCTGATGGAGTTCGAGCCCATGCTCTAGATCCAAAAATCCTGAAGTTTGAGACATTTGGTTTTTGTCCGAACCATGCCTCATAGGGTGTTTTACCTTTGACTGATTTGTGAAATGCTCTGTTCTGAATATGTGCAGCACAATTGATGGCTTCCGCCCATAGTTTAGGGCTTAGATACCTAGCTTCAATCATGCATGTAGCCATCTCTTTGACAGATCTATTTTTCCTCTCTGCCACACCATTTTGATGCGGTGTGTAGGGGATTGAATGTTGCATTTGGATGCCACATTCCTCACAAAGGTGCTGAATATTTTTGTTGACATACTCCTTTCCATTATCAGTCCTAAGGATCTTTATCTTATGATCACTATGATTCTCCACTAAGGACTTCCAAATCTTCAATTGCTCAAACACTTCAGATTTTAATTTAAGGAAGTAAACCCAACAGAATCGAGAGTAGTCATCTATGAATGTTAGTACATACCTTGATCCAACATAGGATGGAGTGGGTAGAGGACCAATGTGGTCCGAATGTACCAATCCAAGTGGTTGAGTGGCTCTCTTTTCCATTCCCTTCTCATAGCTGTGTTCTGGATGTTTCCCAATCACACAACCAATGCAAGTTCCATTTGAAAATTTGATTTCAAAAATCCCTCCCACCATCTCATCTTTTTGCAATGTTTGGAGATACTTGTAGTTCATGTGGCCAAATATTTCATGCCATAGCTTGGAGGTCTCATTGGAATGAGAGTGGAGTGCTTGGTCAGTAGAACTAGGGAGGAAATTCGAGAGCTTATACATCCTCTCTTGGTGGTCTGCATACCCAACTGAAATCTCTACCAAATTAGGAGTCAATGTTACTCTCTTGGATTCTCCTGTATGGGTCATTTGATACACTGATAAAAAATTTGCAGCTAATAAAGGTACATAGAGCACATCACTGAAATATCCATGCTCCAAATCAATCCTACCAATCCCTTTGGTCTGTATCTCAGAGTCATCTCCCGTTCGAACTGTTGGGCCACTATTCGAATGCATAGAGGAAAAGAGCTCTCTAGATGAAACCATGTTCCTGGAAGCCCCTGACTCAATAATGAAGGATGAGGAATTAGAAGTACCTGCTACCAAAGCATGACATTTCTCCTTGTTGTCAGGATTTGAGGTGCCATCTTTCTTCTTTGCACCATCAGGGACAGGTATGTTGTTCTTCTCCAACAGCTGCGCCATTGTGTTAATGGTTTTCTTAATGCATGAGATCTCTGGATGCCATCCCTTGTGGCAATAGGTGCATTTGGTATTCTCTTTTCCCTTCTTGTCCTTCTCCTTGGAAGGATTCGAACCCCCATCAACAGATTTGGTTTTGTCAAACTTCCTCTTCTTTGGATGATTCGAACTCTTTTCCTTCTGCTTTCCCTTGCAGGCATTCGAAACACCCATGGCCAATGCTTGATCTTTCGATTTGATGGTGCCCATTTGAACTAGCTTGTCTTTCTCCTGAGTAAGACACTCCATGAAGGTTGCTAGTGATGGCATTTTCCAATTTCGAAGGGTCATTTTGGCAGAATGGAATGTGCTTACAAACACTGAGAATTATGGCCCTAGCTTCAAAAGGATGGACAGTATCAATTGTTCTTCCTTCTTAACAATTCCACATTGTTGTAGCTGAAGCACTAGTGACTTGAATTTAGTGAAGAACTCCTGGATGGTTTCAAAATGCGTTGGGCTCAAGCTAATGAGCTTGTTTTCAAGCTGGTGGCCTCTTAGTTCATCAATTTTCCCAAAGAGTGATTCTAGCTTATCCCACACTTCATTTGGGGTTGTCAAACTATCTATATGAAACAAGAGTTCCCTCAAAATGCTCAGGAATAACAATCCATATGCTTCATCAAGTCGATTGCAGTACTCTGCTTTATCCACAACAGAGTTTGGTTCCACTTTTATGCCCATGGTTACTGTATAGAGACCCTTAGATCCCAATTTGATGACCATTTCAACCTTCCAATTGAATAAATTAAAGGGAGTGAGCAACATTTGGTTTGCTTCCATTTCTGCTTGCATTGATGGTGAGAAAACTGCTGAAAGTCCTGCAAAAAACACTCAATTTTTATTTGGAATTCTCCTGTATGGGTCATTTGATACACTGATAAAAAATTTACAGCCAATGAAGGTACATAGAGCACATCACTGAAATATCCATGCTCCAAATCAATCCTACCAACCCCTTTGGTCTGTATCTCAGAGTCATCTCCCGTTCGAACTGTTGGACCACTATTCGAATGCATAGAGGAAAAGAGCTCTCTAGATGAAACCATGTTCCTGGAAGCCCCTGAATCAATAATGAAGGATGAGGAATTAGAAGTACCTGCTAGAAAATCATGACATTTCTCCTTGTTGTCAGGATTTGAGGTGCCATCTTTCTTCTTTGCACGATCAGGGACAGGTATGTTGTTCTTCTCCAACAACTGTGCCATTGTGTTAATGGTTTTCTTAATGCATGAGATATCTGGATTCCATCCCTTGTGGCAATAGGTTCATTTGGTATTCTCTTTTCCCTTATTGTCCTTCTCCTTGGAAGGATTTGAACCCCCATCAACAGATTTGGTTTTGTCCAACTTCCTCTCCTCTGGATGATTCGAACTCTTTTCCTTCTGCTTTCCCTTGGAGGCATTCGAAACACCCATGGCCAATGCTTGATCTTTCGATTTGATGGTTCCCATTTGAACTAGCTTGTCTTGCTCCTGATTAAGACACTCCATGAAGGTTGCTAGTGATGGCATTTTCCAATTTCGAAGGGTCATTTTGGCAGAATGGAATGTGCTTACACTGGAAAGTATTGCAAAAAACACTCAATTTTTATCTGGAATTCTCCTGTATGGGTCATTTGATACACTGATAACAAATTTGCATCCAATGAAGGTACATAGAGCACATCACTAAAATATACATGCTCCAAATCAATCCTACCAATCCCTTTGGTCTATATCTCAGAGTCATCTCCCGTTCGAACTGTAGGGCCACTATTCGAATGCATAGAGGAAAAGAGCTCTCTAGATGAAACCATGTTCCTGGAAGCCCCTGAATCAATAATGAAGGATGTGGAATTAGAAGTACCTGCTACCAAAGCATGACATTTCTCCTTGTTGTCAGGATTTGAGGTGCCATCTTTCTTCTTTGCACCATCAGGGACAGGTATGTTGTTCTTCTCCAACAGCTGTTCCATTTTGTTAATAGTTTTCTTAATGCATGAGATCTCTGGATGCCATCCCTTGTGGTAATAGGTGCATTTGGTATTCTCTTTTCCCTTCTTGTCTTTCTCCTTGGAAGGATTCGAACCCCCATCAACAGATTTGGTTTTGTCAAACTTCCTCTTCTCTGGATGATTCGAACTCTTTTCCTTCTGCTTTCCCTTGGAGGCATTCGAAACACCCATGGCCAATGCTTGATCTTTCGATTTGATGGTGCCCATTTGAACTAGCTTGTCTTGCTCCTGAGTAAGACACTCCATGAAGGTTTCTAGTGATGGCATTTTCCAATTTCGAAGGGTCATTTTGGCAAAATGGAATGTGCTTACAAACACTGAGAATTCTGGCCCTAGCTTCGAAAGGATGGACAGTATCAATTGTTCTTCCTTCTTAACAATTCCACATTGTTGCAATTGAAGCACTAGTGACTTGAGTTTATTGAAGAACTCCTGGATGGTTTCAAAATGCGTTGGGCTCAAGCTAATGAGCTCGTTTTCAAGCTGGTGGCCTCTTAGTTCATTAGTTTTCCCAAAGAGTGATTCTAGCTTATCCCACACTTCATTTGGGGTTGTCAAACTATCTGTATGAAACAAGAGTTCCCTCGAAATGCTCAGGAATAACAATCCATATGCTTCATCAAGGCCATTGCAGTAGTTTGCTTTCTCCACAGCAGAGTTTGGTTCCACTTCTGTTCCCATGGTTACTCTATAGAGACCCTTAGATCCCAGTTTGATGACCATTTCAACCTTTCAATTGAATAAATTAAAGGGAGTGAGCAACATTTGGTTTTCTTCCATTTCTGCTTGCGTTGATGGTGAGAAAACTGCTGAAAGTCCTGCAAAGAACACTCAATTTTTATCTGGAAATTATCTCAAGAATGTAGCTCAAGTGCTTAAGATTGATATGAAACTCACTAAAATCCACAAGGCTCTGATCCCATGTGAGTATTTTGATCCACAGTAAGATCTAAGAGCCTTCGAGAACCTCACAAAATCGAATAATTTGCAATAACTAACAAAAAATCTTGAAAAGAAGACAAATTTACACACAACATGAACTGAAACTTAGCATTCTCAGACTGTCTAACATGTAAATATGTTTAGAATAGGTTTATATTACATCTTGGAGAAATTCGAGAGGCTTAGGAATCCCAAAATGAGTGTACAATGCTAATTGGCCGGCCTCAATCCCCCCCTAGGTAGGTCCAACTCAATACTAATCAGCCCAAACAATCACGAATTTTGGTGTGAACATGGATGAAGTATGCTAGGTCATAAATGAGTCATAGGCATGTGTGGGTGAGCAAATAGAGATGTGGGGGAGGTCCAAGGATTCATTAAATGCTAAAAATCTAGCCAAACATGGGCTAAATCCACTCAAGCGCCCAAAGTCAACAGACATTCCCCATTTAAAGGAGAGAGAGCACTCCAACATTTAATGAGGGTGCACTTGTGTACAAAACAAGAGTTTCGATGAGCTAGGTTACTCAAAATAGGTGAAAACACTCTCAAAAGTGGTTATTTGACCAATTATAGTTACCTAGTCCAAACTATGGTGCAATAATGCATACGAGACAATTAAATTTACTAAGGTTATGAACCAAGGTACTAAGTATTGGATTACTGTTCTAACATCAGACTTGGGTTCCGTCAGCTCCCGCATGTGCATGTGGCCATTTTGGACAAGTTCATTATGGCCACACATGTCTGGGAGCCTTTGGATGAGAAATAACCCCCTTGAGCAAGATTGGCATGGCCTTCACTGAGCAAAATCCTAGCTATGGAGATGGCACAATAAAACCATTTTTGAGACTTCAAGGCACGGCATGGAGGGTCCCCTAGCTGAATACCGGCATCCCGAATCCATTGGAATCAACAGATTCACGATCGGAGTCACGATTTTGTTGCTGCGAGAATTTTTGTCGAGAACACCGGGGCCATTCACAGACACTTTGAAGAATTGCTATGGGGTCACGAAACCCAAACCGGTGAGCAAACTCGGGTTCCATCAGCTCCCGCATATGCACGTGGCCATTGTGGATGTGTTCATGATAGCCATGCATTCCCATGAGCCTTTGGATGATAAATGACCCCCTTGAGCAATATTGGCATGGCGTTCACTGAGCAAAACCCTAGCTCCGAAGATGGCACAATAGCACTGTTTCCGAGACTTCAAGGAATGGTGGGGGGGACCTAGCTGAAACCCGCCGTCCAGGATACATAGGAATCAACGTATTCACAATCAGAGTCATGGTTTTGCTACTCCAGGCATTTTGGTCCACCACCCTGGGGCCATTCAGGGACACTTTGAGGAATTGCTCTCGGGTCACAGAACCCAAACCGATGAGCAGACTTTGTTAAATTTTCAGAATTTACTTCAATCTGATCTAGGATCTCAACTGAGAGAACAACATGTACAACAAATCTACAACATATCAATCATGGACACAATAATGAAAGCACACAAGAGACACAGAGTTTACTTGGGGAAAACCATAAAGGTGAAAAACCCCAATAACTTCCTCAAAGATAGATAGAGCAATGATACAACCAGAATACAAGAGATAGTCTTCTCATAGCAGCAGAGCCTCCTCCTCCACAAGTGCGCCACTCTCCAAAGTGTTAGTTAGAGAATAGAATGTGTAAAATGAGAGATACACACTCTCTATTTATACACTAACGTGACTTGACCTTTACTCAACTAGGTCGGCCTCAACTTAACCACTTAACATAATGCTGACTGGGCCAACCCCCACTAGGGTGGTCTAATAACCCTTTGACCCACATGGCCGACCCCTAATACGGTGGTCTAATAACCCTTTGACCCACATGACTTATATAGGGCCGACCCCAACAAGGTGGTCTAATAACCCATCAAGTATAAGTTACGCCACTTACAATATAAATGACGCCACTTACGTATAGAGGAATAATAACATCTCTATAGGAATACAATATACATATATGTGAAATACATTCTGAAGTTACATATACATCAACACTCCCTCTTAACTAGGAAGGTATTTCTCGACACAGGTCTTCTAGCACAAGTATTCTTCTCTGGATCATCGTCACTAGATAATCGTCATCGAGTCATCATCATCATCACTACTGCTGCTATCTCAACCAATCTATGAATCTACCCGTCATAGGAATTTCTACAGAGCCAGTCCTTTTTCATACTGGATGTAGGCCCACCACCTGCAGGTCTTTGTCATCACTGGCCATACTGTGGAAACCTCAGGACTTATTATGTGCATCACAAAACCTCGAAAGAGCATCCCAGGATGTTACGAGCACACGACTCTACCTATAGGATCTCCTAGGGCCATATTATATGTGACCTCACCAAAAAACCTCACAAGAGCATCCCGGGCTATTACGAGCACACAGCTCTACCTATAGGATCTCCCAGGGACAGATTATATGTGGTCACCATAAAACCTCGCAAGAGAATCCCAGGCTGTTACGAGCACACAGCTCTACCTATAGGATCTCCCACGGACTGATTATATGTGGTCATGGCAAAACCTCGCAAGAGCATCCCGGGACTTATTACAGGCACACAACCCAACCTATCGGATCTCCCAGGGACATATTATATGCCATAGGACAAAACCTCGAAAGAGCATCTGCCAGATATCCCAGTTCCAGATTATATGCCATAGGAAAAACCTCGGAAGGCTATTTGCAGATCTCCCAGGGCCAAATTATATGTCCTCGCAGAGCAAAACCTTGAAATAGCATTTGCTAGATATACCAGGGCCAGATTACATGCCATAGGGAAAACCTTGAAAGACTATCTGCAAATCTCCCAGGGCCAAATTATATGCTCATCTACACAACCTGATCCACGGCCATAGAGTATCAACCTGATACTCACCATACATCATCCTGATGTAAACATGATCATCCTGATCATCATCACTGCAACATCTTGCTGCATATCATCTCGAGCAACATCCTGAAGCTCATCATCCATGATCATCCTGATCATACAATGCATCTACCTAATGCATACCAAGTATCTACTTGATACATATCATCATACATGATCCACCTGATCATACAATGTCTCCACCTGATACAAATACAAATACGCGATCCACCTGATCATACATGATACATATCAACATACATGATCTACCTGATCATACAATGTATCCACCTGATACATATACAGATACATGGTCCAAGCATCCAACATGATGCTTATACAAAATACATACAAATGATCCAACCGATCATATCCAGCATCCACCATGATGCGTACATACATATACATATAAATGATCCAACTGATCATATCCAACATCCAACATGATGCGTACATACATATACATATAAATGATCCAACTGATCATACCCAGCATCCAACATGATGCGTACATACATATACATGATCCAACTGATCATATCCAGCATCCTCCTGATGCATGTACAGAGCAGTAACTGGAGCGTCGTCCTGATGCTCATCATCCAGTGCTTACATCCACAGCCATGTGAAGGATCCTTCTTCCAACATGCTTGGAATGGCTTCTGCAAATGTGTCCATCACTTTTTCCTCGAAGTGTCATCAATATGAAGAACACCAAGCCTCTCCCTGAAGTACTCGAACTTCACCCTGGCTAGTGGCTTCATCGGCACATCTGCAATCTGCTCGTCTGTCGCAATATACAGGAGATTCACGGCTCCTCTTTGCACCATATCCCTGATATAGTGATATTTGATCTCTATGTGTTTCTACCTGTCATGAAACACTAGGTTCTCGGACATCTTCACACAACTCTAGTTATCAAAAAAGATACTAGTAGCATCCAACGAGAGATCAAATAACTCAGACAGTAGCTTCTGTAGCTATACTGCCTCACAACTACCTGAATAGGCTGCAACATACTCTGCCTTAGTTGTACTCAGTGCTAACGTAGGACTGCTTCCTGCTAAACCAAGAGATCACACGTGATCCCATACTGAAGCAGAATCCAGATGTGCTCTTCCTATCTGCAGCACTGCCAACCCAATCTGAATCAACATAACCCTGCAGGTTAAACTTTTGATTTGCTTCATACTTGAGCCCATAATCTACTGTACCCTTCAGGTACCTCAGAACATGCTTTACAACAACTAGGTGAACACTCCTCAGATCCGTCAGGAATTGCCTCAATGTGTTCACCACAAAGCAAATATCTGGTCTCGTGTTCGTCAGGTACATCAAGGACCCAATCATCTGACAATACATAGAGACATCAACCGGATCAAATGAAGCATCACAAAGAAGCTTCAGATTCGATGCCATAGGTGTGGCCATGGCCTTGCAATTCGTCATCCCAAACCTCTTAAGGATCTCTACTGCATACTTCCCTTGTCCAAGGAAGATTCTATCTGCACTCTGCCACACCTCCATGCCAAAAACAAATAGTGCATCATCCCCAAGTTCTTCATCTCGAACTCGGTAGCAAGCTTCCACTGCGTGTCGGCAATCAATCTATCTTCAATATTTTCAATAGATAACTTTGTTGCTGAATAAATGTTGTAGTCCTTCTTTTGTAGGCGATGGTATACAATCTTTCCTACACAACAAGCTAAATTGCATGATTACAAAACATCTCATAGTTTTCAGAACAAATTCTTACACACAAAGAAATATGTCAGACATTCATGCAATTATCTTAGCCAATGCTTCAATACAACATTTATCCATATTCCGTAACTTTCTAGATTCCTTCCAATCTCTACCAGAACATTGTTAAGAGTGTGCACAACTCCTAACATGTCAGCAAAGAGGCTTCATTCTAGATAAGTAGCAATGGAATGTTGTACAGTGCCATAGGCCACGTACCCATGTATATTAGTAGTATACTTTTCATCAATGCAACTATTCTAATATGCATAATACACAATCTAATTCTAGGAACATAAGCATATACATCATTGAATAACATTATCTAAGAAATGACAATTCAAATACTTATCTTTCTTTGGTTTTTGGGTGGATTCCCTTTGAATCTTTGCAATTCCATTCTGATGTGGATTGTGAGAAGTGGTCAACTCCCTCTGAATATCTGCATCCTTGCAGAAACCACTGGAGTGTGCTTCCTCTTGATTTTTGCTTCCTGGATTACCTGTTTTGAACTTATATTCATTCTAGATCCCTATGCATGCTTATTAGTATAATCATTGTGTTATCATTGAGGTCTCATACATAATCATACATTCATTAGTATATTCTTAATACTATCAAAACATAATAATCTTAAGCATGTATAGTCTTGATCATTTCAAACAAAAATAATAAGCATTAGTATTCAAGGTTTATATAGGACTCTTATGGTTAGTCATATCATAAATTAAAGTAAGAAACATAATATGCCTAAACCTGTGAATACTCAAACCTATACCTTCATGATTCTTTTGGTTAGTCATATCATCAATTATGGTAAGAAACATAATATGCATACAACCATGACTATTCAAACCTATGACTTCATGAATAATCATTATCAACAACACAACAGTATAAGATCCTAACACAAGGTAGGATTCTAGCTTGATATAGGAAAAACATACCTGGTTTAGCATGCTAGCTACTTATGTCTAACATACCCGCATAATGTCTTTTGGTTCTCTTCAATGACTTATGCTAGTAACCTGCATGTCTCATAAGTTATCCATTGTAGGACCAAGTTATACATACCTCGTAAGTATATCTTCTAAGCGATCCATGACAATGGATGAATCTTTGTCCTCATTTCATCATGATCATATGTTCTTGAACCAGAACATGATTTGTCTTTCTTGGTGTACCTTTCATGTTAGCAGACAACATAAACCTCATACAACACCATAATGCATTAGTACAATCATAAGTGTCAACACCCTAATCAATGAATATCTTCTATCGTGCATTCATAATTTCATTAAGGTGATACAACAAGTCTAAAATCAATATTGTTCTAACCATAGTAACATGAAGACAAACATATCATAAACGTAATCATGAACAAATCTTGAGACATACTTGTAAGCCATACCTGTCAATATTGCTTGTAATCTTCTTATGGAAGGCCTTAGCCTCATCTCCCTCTGAGACAGGAACTTCTTCACTTATGCAGGTGACCAATCCATCTTCTTCTAGGATTAACCCAATCCACTTGATTTGCAAGAACTGGATCTAGAGCTGTATTAGGGTTTGTCAGAGAAACCCCAAAAATTCAAACTTTGAATTTCAAACTTCCGAAAGTATAGAAATATGCACCTTGATGAGTTGATCAAGTTGGTATATTCAGAATTTGAAAACTGCAAAGTTTCACCCCTCGACATTGCCTTTTAGATTTCCGGATTCACTAGGGAGGACCCTAAGTTAGGGTTTGAGTTTCCTGGAGCTTCACCCAACCAAAATATTTGATTCAAAGCTCTAAGATTCGATTTTTCTGAGGAGCTTTCAGCCGTGGTCACACATTTCCAAAATTCCATTTTTTTCAGAAGCCCTAATTTTCCATCTTTCCCATCAAAGTCCCGAACTGGGGTTTGATCAAGCCCGACCTTCTGCCCAACCAAAAAATCTGATATTGGTCTCTAAATTTCTATTTTGATGAGTAGCATCTAGCTGTGGTCTCTGATTACCAAAAATCCAACTTTCTCCAAAGCCCTAAATTCTGGAAGCCATGAATGAAGGTGCTAAAAAATAATTTTGTTTTGACAGAAATATGTACCTGATTGTTTCTAGTATAACTCCGAACTTTTTGATCCACAGGGTCTGAAACATTTTCTTGAGATATCTTGACCTGTTATCTTTCCATCCTGATAAGTCTAACCTCAATTGGATTCTCTGAGAGAGAGTTATGCCAAGTGTCGCAACGTGACCTATTTATGGGATAATACAGGAGAGCAAAATTGTACGTCGTGCGACATGTCACTGGTTCAACTTATGCCTCTGAAAAAATTTCCCGAGATATCCCGAGCTGTTATCTTTCCATCCCAATAGGTCTGACCTCAATTGGATTCTCTGAGAGAGAGTTATGACAAGTGTCGCAACGTGACCTGTTTATGGGATAATACAGGAGAGCAAAATTGTACGGTGTGCCACGTGTTATTGGTTCAACTTCGGCCTCTGAAAAATTGTTTTGCGATAGTATAGTCTGTGTACTACCTATCACTTTTTACGAAATTTCATTTGAAGCTTCCTAGCCCAAGTTATGACCTTTTTCCCAAGGTCACCTGATTTTGACTCAGATCTGGAAGAGGCAGAAACCCTATATTGTACAGATCATAAATCACAAAGTACAATGAATTAGAGGTTTTTCTTTGGACACAAGGTACATGGGGATCTACTCTTCGACTTGTAAAATTTCATATCTAAAAACTTCACCAAAATGAATTTATAGCGAAAGTGCTACGATGACTGGTTTTTGCTATATCAAGCCCTAGCATCGTAAGTGCAACAAGTGTCATACATGCCATATCATGCCTTCTTTCAGGCTAGCTATGATACCATGTTAAATTTTCAGAATTTACTTCAATCTGATCTAGGATCTTAACTGAGAGAACAACATGTACAACAAATCTACAACATATCAATCATGGACACAATAATGCAAGCACACAAGAGACACAGAGTTTACTTGGGGAAAACCATAAAGGTGAAAAAACCCCAATAACTTCCTCAGAGATAGATAGAGCAATGATACAACTAGAATACAAGAGATAGTCTTCTCCTAGCAGCAGAGCCTCCTCCTCCACAATTGTGCCACTCTCCAAAGTGTGAGTGAGAGAATAGAATGTGTAGAATGAGAGAGACACACTCTCTATTTATACACTAATGTGACTTGACCTTTACTCAACTAGGTCGGCCTCAACTTAACCACTTAACATAATGCTGACTGGGCCAACCCCCACTAGGGTGGTCTAATAACCCTTTGACCCATATGGATAACCCCCAATAGGGTGGTCTAATAACCCTTTGACCCACATGACTTATACAGGGCCGACCCCAACAAGGTGGTCTAATAACCCATCAAGTATAAGTTACGACACTTACAATATAAATGACGACACTTCCGTATAGAGGAATAATAACATCTCTATATGAATACAATATACATATATGTGAAATACATTCCGAAGTTACATATACATCAACAGACTTGGGTTCTGTCAGCTCCCACATGTGCATGTGGCCATTGTGGACATGTTCACAATGTCCACACACGCCCAAGAACCTTCAGATCATAAATGACCCCCTTGAGCAATATTGGAATGGTCTTAACTCAGCAAAACCCTAGCTTCATAGACGGCACAATAACACCATTTATGAGACTTCAAGGAAGGGTTTGGGGGGTCCCTTGGTTGAAACCTAATGCCCCAAATCCATAGGAATCGACGGATTCACCACCGAAGTCATGGTTCTTTTTCTCCAGGCATTTCGGTCGGGCACACTGGGGCCATTTAGATACACTTTGAGGAATTGCTCTATGGGAACGGAACCCAAACTGGCGAGTGGACTTGGGTTCCATCAGCTCCCACATGTGCACATGGCTATTTTGGATGTTTTCACGATGGCCATGCATGCTCGGGAGGATTCGAATCATAAATGACCCCCTTGAGCAATATTGGCATGGCCTTCACTGAGCAAAACCCTAGCTCCAGAGATGGCACAATAGCACCATTTCCGAGACTTGGAGGCACGGTTTGGGGGGACCCCTAGCTGAAACACGACATCTTGGATCCATAGGAATCAACGAATTCATGATCAGAGTCATGGTTTATTTTCTCTGGGCATTTTGGTCGGTCATCCTAGGCCCATTTAGGAACACTTTGAGGAATTGCTCTAGGGTCACAGAACCCAAACCGACAAGCGGACTTGGGTTTCATCAGCTCACGCACGTGCATGTGGCCATTGTGGACATGTTCATGATGTCCATGCACACCTTGGACCCTTTGGATCGTAAATGACCCCCTTGAGCAATATTGGAATGCCCTTCACTAAGCAAAACCCTAGCTCTGGAGATGGCACAATAGCACCATCTCCAAGGCTTCGAGGCAGGGTTTTGGGGGGCTCTAGATAAAACCCGACGTCTCTGATCCATCGGAATTGACGGATTCAGAAGCGGAGTCACGATTTTACTGTTGTGTGCATTTTGGTCGGTTTGGTACACCGGGGCCATTTAGGGACACTATGAGGAATTGCTCCGGGGGCACGGAACCCAAATCAGCAAGTGGACTTGGGTTCTGTCAGCTCTCACACATGCACATGGAAATTGGGGATGTGTTCACAATGGCCACACATGCCCGAGAGATCTCGGATGAGAAATGACCCCCTTGAGCAAGATTGGCATGGCCTTCACTGAGCAAAACCCTAGCTCTGGAGATGGCACAATAACACCATTTCTGAGACTTCGAGGCATAGTGTGGGGGGTCCCCTAGCTGAAACTCGACATCTCGAATCCATCAGAATCTACGGATTCACGATCAGAGTCATGGTTTTGCTGCACTGAGCATTTTAGTCGGGCACACTAGGGCTATTCAAGGACACTTTGAGGAATTGCTCCCGGGTCATAGAACCCAAACCGGCGAGTGGACTTGGGTTTCATCAACTCCCGCACGTGCATAAAGGAGCTTTAAAACTACCATATAGGACATTTCTTAGGGTTTTTTGGGTCCCAAGTGTTGATACATATTAAAAATGTCTAGGTAAATGTTGCTAATGAGATTAAATGAGCGTTGTGCTTACTTAAATCCCTAAGGGAACACCTCACACAAGAGGTCATACACTTATAACCACATCGTGATGCTCCCTAAGCTATTGAGACAATATTGAGAATATGTGATCCATTATAATGTAACACCTTTGACCTCCGAATGTTATGTAAACACATAAGATAGTGTTTTACCATATGTCAATTAGAGAGGATATGCAATAACTGTTGGAATATACTCACCATCATTTTTTATATTTGTATGCCTACATGCATTCTTCATGCAACCGGTCATCATGCATGCATCCACTAATCAACATGGTAGTCTCGCCAGCACTTGGAGCCTATGTTCAACCCCCTAGAGCCTGTTTTTAGCCCTCGGGAGCCCTCCTACCTACCTAGTGCACCTTGTTTTCCTCACCAAGAACTAATGTGCCCTACTACACTACGTGGATCACTAACTGTCAGTTACAATATTTATTGACTAGTTTATTCATTTATTTCTTAGTTTAACTGCCTGTAGCTTCTAGTTGTCTATATCAGAGTGATACTTGACCTACTGATAGCCTCATCAACCTCATGCGCCCTCCTTGGAGTCTCCATCCCTTGATTTGTGCTCACATGACTCAGTTAGACTCAATTAGACTCATTTGACTAACCTTTGACCATTTGTGACTACTGCCACTAATTGGATGATGTCTCCAATGCTATCCAAGCCACACATTGAGGAATATTCGAATGACCTTAGAAGCATTTGAATCCATTTGATTATATTCAGTTATTATTCATTTCTCATAGTGCCAGCTTACAGCTGATGTATGACACAACATTTCTTGTCATTTCTTGTGTTAATGAGTGATTATTGATTCAACAATTCTTCTTTTCTTTTCTATTATTGAGTGATTTTTAGTGAGGTTTTCTCCATCTGTGTGATCTACTCCTGTAAATTATCACATGGTATCAGAGCTGGAGTCAACTATTCGAATTGCAGCAGCAGCAGTTGCAACAATTCTTTGAGCAATTGTCTTTCATTGAGCACCAGAAGCGTCTGGATTTCCATAGCAATTCCTGGTGCAATTGTCTTGAATTCACTGGAGCAATCCAGTGAGGTCTATCCAGGTGTGAAGGATCCATTCACATGTTCTCAGTTTCCTAAGGAAATGTTTAATTTAAATTGCAGCAGATCTTCATTTACAATTCTCATTTTTTTGCAGGTTATCTCCATCATTCGAATTCATCTTCAATTCGACTTCAACAACTACCAATGGATGTAAAACTGAATTCATTCAACTATTTCTAATGGAAGGCCAAGATGGACATCTTCATGAATTCCAAGAGCCTCTCTAGATTTTTTAATGGGACTGTTGTCGAACCCACTAGTGGAGTACAGAGAAATCCAAGTACTTAGACAAACTTGATGAAGCAATAGGACTGTTGCTCCTTAGCATTTCTGAAGACCTTCATTTTCATGTAATAGAACCAGAAACTCCAAAAGAGGTTTGGGACAAGCTCGAATCTCTTCTTGGATAGAAAGATGACTTGAAGGGTCATAAATTGGAAAATGAACTCATCTCCTTAAGCCCAAGCAGTTTCAAAACCGTCACTGAGTTTCTCAATAAGTTCAAAAACTTGATATCATAGTTGAAGAGATATGGGATAGAGAAGGAAGAGAAGCAACTCATCCTTTCCATACTATCAAAACTAGGCCCTGACTACTCATTATTTGTCTCCACTTTTCAGTCAGCGAAGTTTTCCATCCCAAAATGGAAGTTTCCCACTCTTGAAGACTTCATCCAGTCTCTCACACTTGAGGAGGAGAAGTTAGTTCATATGGGAATGATAAAACCAAAATTGGATTCAACTCTTGCAACCACTGAGATGAAGAGAGAGGATAGAAAGGGTAAGCAAAAATCATTTGACAGAAAGTCGAATGAGTAGAAGCAGAAGGAGGCTCCAAATCAGTGAGATGGATTTTCGAATCCTAAGAAAGACAAGCAAACATAGAAGGGGAAATCCAAATTCACATACCGAAATAGAGGATTCCATCCTGAGAGTTCATGTATGAATAAGACCATAGATCTCATGGATTCACTTCTTGCAAAGAATAACCTTCCAATACCTACAGGTGCTAGAAAGAAAGAAGGTGAATCATCAAGATCAAAGGAAAGAGAGAGATGCCATGCCCTCATGGAAGGTGCATCAACACAATCCTCCTTCTTCATAGATTCAAGAGCATCAAGACACATGTCTTCCTCCAAAGATCTCTTTACTGGTATTGAATCCATTGTTGGACCATCCATCATGTTGGGGAATGATTCTGAGGTATCCTCTGAGGGGATTGGAAGAATCAAACTTGATCATGGGTACTTATTAGATGTGTTCTATGTCCCCACACTCACTACAAATATACTTTCATTCTACCAGATGACCCACACTAGAGAGCCCAAGAGGGTGATCTTGTCTCCAAATGAGGCCGAAATCCAAGACATGGTATCAAGATCTACCATTGCAAAAGGTGTTGCAAACCACAAGTCGAAACTCTATGAGTTCTCCCATTTTCTACCTCTCTCTAAACGGTCTGCTCTTCACACTCATGCAAATTAAGAGAGTAGGCTATGGCATGAAAGATTTGGGCATCTCAACTATCAATACTTACAAGACATGCATACTCAAGAGATAGTTGAAGGGCTTCCCAAGATCAAATTTCCTAAGGGAAACTATCATCGTTGTTTGATGGGAAAGCATCTTGAAAAGAAATTTGAGAAGGGGAAGGCAAGGAGAGCCTCTAAAACTCTAGATCTGATTCATAATGATGTTGCAGGGCCATTTCCAGATCTATCTTTGAAAAAGGAAAGGTATATTCTTACTTTTATTGATCATTATTCATTATTTACATGGGTATACTTTCTCAGATTAAAGTCAGGAGTATTTGGATTCTTTAAGTTTTTCAAGTGTTCTACAGAAAAGTTTTTAGATAGAAATTTCAATGCCATTCACACTGATAATGGAGGAGAGTACATCAAGGGTGATTTTCAAACATTTTGTGTGAAGAAGGCATTGAGATGCAACATATTTTTCCCTATACACCACAAAAAAATGGTGTTGCTGAGAGGAAGAAAAAAACATTGAAGGAGATGGCAACCTACATGCTAAAGTCGAAAGGGTTGCACCCTAGTCTTTGGGAAGAAGCGATCAACTGTGCCACCTATCTTCAAAACATAAATCCTCACAAAGGAATCAAATATATGACTCCTTTTGAAGCATGGATGGGATACAAACCTGATGTGTCTCATATTAGAGTGTTTGGATCCAGAGCATGGGCAAGGATTCCAACTGATAAAAGGAGATCCCTAGATCCACAAAGTAGAGAGTGTATTATGGTGGGTTATGCATTGAATGGAAAGGCCTACAAGCTTATTGATCCTTCTACTATGACAAAATTCCTTGATAGGAGTGTATAGTTTGAGGAATGGCCTCTACATGATGCACATCCTATTGAGCAAGAGAGATTTCCTACCACACCTCCATTGCTTGATGAGATCCAAGAGAGTGAATATTCATCACATTACGGTTTAGATTCAGAGTATGAGATTGAAGATGATGAAGAGTGAATGCTATATCCATATCCACAAGAACCTGAATATCTAGAACCTATTAGTGAAGATGAGCGAATGGAAGACCAAGATCCAGATCTTGCACCTGATGATCCTCCTTTTCCTAGATGGGAAACCACTACTCTTAGATCTGCCGAAGATCTTGTTGGAGATCCACTTGATTTGAGGAGAACTAGATCTTATTTTCAAAATGGAAAGTTTCATCCTTCTCACATTAGAAATCCATTTCTTGCCAATAGATATTTCTTCGGTGGAGAAGTGAACTTACCATTTGGGGTGAGTGATGACATGCTACATTAGCATCCTTCCATCTATTTTGTGGGAGGGATTTTTTCCCACAGGGTTTTCCCTCTTTCCTTACTTTATTTATTTAGATTGTTGTATGGGGTGACCTTTGGTCTTAGTCACCAGGGCCCTACCACAATTTCCATTAGTTGTTTCCTCATGTTTGGCTTGCGGAGGGGTGTTGGAATATACTCACCATAATTTTTTATATTTGCATTAATGCATGCATTCTGCATGCATCCAGTCATCATGCATGTATCGAGTAATCAACATGGAAGTCTCCCCAGAACCTGGAGCCTATGTTCATCCCCCTAGAGCCTACTTTTAGCCCTCAAGAGCCCTCCTTCCTACCTAGTGTACCTTGTTTTCCTCACCAGGAATACTAATGCGCCCTACTACAGTACTTGGATCACTAAAAGTCAGTTACAACATTTATTGACTAGTTTATTCATTTATTGCTCAGTTTAACTGCTTGTAGCTTCCATTTGTCTATATCGGAGTGCTACTTGACCTACTGACAGCCTCATGAGCCCTCCTTGGAGTCTCCATCCCTTGATTTTTTCTCACGTGACTCATTTAGACTCATTTGACTGAAATTTGACCATTTGTGACTACTGCCACTGATTGGATGATGTCTCCAATGTTATCCAAGACACACATTGAGGATAATTTGAATGACCTTAGAGGCATTCGAATCCATTTGATTGTATTAAGTTATTATTCAATTTTCATAGTGCCAACTTACAAATGATGTATGATACAACATTTTCTGTCATTTATTGTGTTAATGAGTGATTATTGATTCAAGAATTCTTCTTCTCTTCTCTGCTATTCTTGAGGGAGTTTTAGCAAGGTTTGCTTTAGCTGTGTGATCTACTCCTGTAAATTATCATAATAAAACTTGTATCAACTGGATGTCCCCATTTTTATATGGCATATGTAAAGGTATGATAAGTAGATTGAAGGTATACTAGAGGTATCTTTGAAATGTCCCTTTTTTGAATTTTATTAAAAATGGTAAAATTTTCACTTTTTTCCACTAGTTCGACCCTTAACTAGTTTTGGTCTCTAGGTCTCCAAATGATCCCAATTTGTTTCAAGAGGTATATGAATGGTATTAGGACTTGATTATTAGGTTCAAGGATGCTTTAGTACCTTCAAAATTCTTCTGCAAACCTCCTCAATATTGTGGTCAAGGTAGGAGTTTTTACTAGCAATTTGGGGTTCGATTCCCCATGGGTAAGTGCTAAAGATGGCTCTCCAAAATCTATTTAAACCTCTCGAATTTATGAAAATAGGAGGAGGAAATATAAGGGAAAATTGTAAGGTCTCATATGCATCACTATTCAAGTTATTAATCCTTCTACAACCCTCTCCAATCAGATACAAAATACTAGTTTTGACCTTGGGGGAAATGATAGGAAATCTTCTTCAAATGCTATGAAATTGCACAATATAACTCCAAAAGATTATGTAATGAACATGAAACTTGCATAACACATCATTAAAATTTGATACATCATAAATTCATCAATGGTTTACTTATCCATTCAAATTTATCAACATTTCATTGGCATACATCAACATAGTGGGGAAAATGACACCATTTGTTCATTAATGATCAAATTTACATCATTCCACTTGGGTTCTCGACTTGATACAATAATGAATTTGAATAAAAGAGAATTTACATAATATTAAAAAATAAATGGGGCATTAGAATATCCCCCAAAGAGAACAATAGCTCACCCAATGCACCTCTCCTCAAGGATCATGAATATGCCAAGAAAAATGGAAATTGTTGGAGGAATGAAATGAACTAAGAGTGACCACAATATTCCCTGTAGTTTACACCTCCAACAAAAGACTCCATTGAAGCTCTCATGAAATTTCTGAATGGCCTTTCCCACTACCAACTAGGATGGGAATCTTTCACCCTCGAAATTGGCTAAGCTAAGTAGAGAAGCACTCCACACTAGAACATATGGTCAAAATTGCCACGATTTTTCATTGCTATTGCAACGATTCAAGTTTCATTTTTTCATGGCTACCATTTTGTGGATATAGGGATGAATATTCACAGTCATGGAAATAGGAACACTCCCCAGTGGCCACGTGTCACCTATACAACAGTTCTCAGATCTTCAAAATTTGAAATGGACCACGAAGTTTCGTTGCTATATCAATGCACATCTTCTATAAGTTTCCACACAGATTCCAAACCTACCATGAAATTGCATCGCAGTATACACGAATTGATTCACTAACTGTCGTGGCAGGTTCAACATCTACATGGAAACATTTTCTATAGCTCCACGAATGTTCATCACAGTATCCACGAATTGATTCATTAACTTTCATGGCAGGTTCAGCATCTGCATGGAAACATTTTCTATAGTTCCACGAATGTTCATCTCAGTATCCACGCATCGATTTACTAACTTTCGTGGTAGGTTCAGCATCAGCATGGAAACATTTTTTATAGTTCCATGAATGTTCATCTTAGTATGCATGCATCGATTCACTAACTTTCGTGGCAGGTTCAACATCAACATGGAAAGAGTTTCTATAGCCTACCCAAAGTGTTAAAAAAAAAGAAAGCAAACTAAATAACAATCCTAGAATCATTTTCCAGAAACCATATATCAAGGAGCATCCATTAAAGGATAATAGAAGTAAGCTTCTCAGAGGACCTTCAGCGTGGAATTCCACATGACTCGCAACTCTCATAATCACTCTCAAAGTTGCTTAATGAGAAATGAGATAATATTTTGTTCAATTTCTTTGAAGATTTGTTAAATGTTAGGATATTTAGACACTTAGGAGTTAGTTAAGATCAACTTGTGTAATATATCCGTTAGGGATAGTGTGTTTCTTTAGTATGCATTAATATGCATTTGTAAATACTTAATCTGACGGTCACGATATGTTTCCGACATAGAGTGATCCGACGGCTCAACTTCTCTTGGATCAAACCTAACCTTGATCCGTGGCTTAGCACCCGATTGGTCCATGATATCTATTTAAAGAGCATGGAGGGTCATTGTTTAGTTGATCGATTATGAGAAGCTCATTTGTAACTTTCTTTCTTTGCATAATAAATTGTCCCGTAGAAGCTATTTGGCCGGGGCCGTGGAGTATTTCCCTCAAGAGGGTTTAAACCACGTCAAAACATCGGTGTGTTGATCTGTGACCTGTTTGTGTGAAGCGGTTGCTCTTGGTGTTCGGTCCTTTGGTAGTACCCTGTGTACACGAACATGGTATCAGAGCTTTTATGAAATGCCGCTTCCGGTTATGATCTAGATCTTGAACTGTTGTTGCCGAAACTCGAAAGGGTTTCTAGTTCTGGTATTTCTGTGCATTTCTGGGCTATGGGAGGTGTTCCATTGCGTCCGGAGCGTCGTTTCCATTGGGAAATAGTTTTCGTTTGATCGAACACGGTTCCCGGTTGCTCCAGAAACGCGTATTTTATCAAATCTGAAGGTATAATGTTACAGTGACGCATTTTTTTTATTTCGTTTTTTGAATCTCATATTTCATTTTTTTTTAGTGTTAGATTTTTTTTGGTTCGGATTGTTGCTTTCCCGTCTACGTATGCTCTTTGCCGTGCACCTTGAGCGATCTCGGCAAATCAGAAACAGAAAGGGAAATGGTTTTTCTCACTCACTTGGTTCAAGGTTGCTTTATTCCTTAATAGGTCTTGAGTTCAAGTCTTAGGAAATTACTTTTAAAAGAAAAAGTGCATGCAATTTCTAATTTTAAGTTACTTTATTGTAAAAATGCATCTCACTTAAATAATAAAAAATAAAAATACAAGTGAGTCACTTAAGTTTTTTTATTGTTGCACTATTTAAAAGTAATGTCATTGTAAAAGTAAAATCACCTATTTTACAAAAGTGGTTCACTTAAAGCAACTTTCTTGTAAAGTGATTGTCAAAAGGTTTATCTTGGGAAGAGGGGGGTTCTTTTTTTTGCTGGACATTCTCTAGCTGCCACGTCACTATTGGGGACATCTTCAACAGTTTCTTTGCTCAAGCATAACTTCATCATATAGAGTCCGTTTTCAGTGCCGTTTTTTTTTAAACCACTTTTTCTTTCGAGATCTTCCCATCTAGACTATTGGTTTCTGCTTTTACAGCCATTAATTTACAAATATGGCCACCCATTGTGATATTCTACTTAACAGTTCCAACTATTTCTCATGGAAATCTCGTATGGAGGATGTTCTACGAAGTAGGGGACTTTTCAGAATTACCACAGGGAAAGAAAAAGAACCCACTGATGATGATAAGAAAATAAAATGGGCAAATAGATGTGATGAAGCTCATGGATTGATTGGGATGTCAATCTCTACTGATTTGCGATTCCACATATCTGGAATTGATGAACCTAATACTGCTTGGGACAAGTTAGAATCTGTGTTTGGTAAACACAATGAAATTCGAGGTCACCAACTCAAAAATGAGTTGATTTCTTTAAATCCAAGTGACTTTTCATGCATTCAAGATTATTTATCTAAGTACAAAACTCTCAATCTCTTATGTGCAGAATGTAAGATTGAGAGGGAAGACAAACAATGCATTTATCATATTCTTTCCAAACTTGGACCTGCATATTCTGTTTTTGTATCTACATTTTACTCCATGAAAGCATCATTGACTGCAGCTAGATATCAAGAGCCTAGTCTTGAATCCTTTTGTGATTCCTTGATTAGGGAACAAGATAAACTCATTCATCTTGGAATAATCAACAATGCAGATACATCTGGGAAAGCCTTATTGTCCCAACAGAAAGAAAAGTCCAATCCTCCCAAGAAACAAAATTTTCGCAATAATAAGTCAAACAAGGGTCCAAAACCCTCTCAGTCAACTCCTTCTTTAAAAAATGACAAAGGATCCAAGCCAAAAGGCAAGAAGACTGAGCATCATTGCAACTATTGCGGGAAAGATAATCATGATGAATCTAAGTGTTTCAAGAAGATGGCAGCCTTGGAAGCAGCAATGAAGAAGCACCACATGAGCCTAGATTCGCCTTCAGAATCTGCCTCTCATGGACATGCACTTTGTGCATCTGGTTATTCTTATAATGCATCTTCTTCTTCTACTTCAAATGAATGGCTCATTGATTCTAGAGCATCTTATCATATGGCTAAGGATCAAGCCAGCTTTTCTACTATGCATGAATGTAACACCAAACAAATATTTGTTGGTGATGATAGATCTCTAAGTGTTGTAGGAGCTGGAACAGTTCCAATAGATAATGGTCATTTTAGTGATGTACTATGTGTTCCAAGAATTTCCTGCAATTTGTTATCAGTCTATCAGATCACTCATTCTGGTGAAGGTAAAACTGTGACCTTTACACCTCACCAAGTTGTAATCAAGGATTTTAAAGATCCTCAACAGGTTCTAGCTACCGGAATTGTTGATGATATTACCAGGTTGTACAATTTTAACAACTTTGGGTCATCACCTTTCCCTTCAGTTTTTGTTGCTCATAGTGATAACTTGAGCAAACTTTGGCATGAGCGATTTGGTCACTTAAATTATCGCTCATTGCAACAACTATGTAAAGAAAATATGGTGACAGGTCTTCCGATGGTATCTTGCAGAGATGGTGTTTGCTCCGGTTGTGTACTCGGAAAACATCATCGGGATAGTTTTGACAAACGTGCCTCTTGGCACACCTCGGTTCCCTTGGAGCTTGTGCATAGTGACTTGTGTGGTCCTCTTCCATTTGCTTCCTTTTCTGGTTTCAAGTATTTCTTAACTTTCATTGATGATTACACCAGACGCACTTGGGTTTATTTCCTAAAACTTAAGAGCGAAGTATTTAACATGTTCTTTGCCTACAAGGCCCTTGTTGAAAAACAATCTGGTCATCAAATTATTAAGTTAAGATCTGACAATGGAGGAGAATATGTCAACAAACAGTTCACTACTTTCTGCACTGAACAAGGCATCAAACAACAACACACTGTTCCATATACACCACAACAAAATGGTGTAGCTGAGCGGAAGAACCGCACTTTAAAAGAAATGGCTAATTGTATGATCCAATCTAAGGGACTAAGTCTTCAATTTTGGGCTGAAGCCATTAATTGTGCAAATTATATAGTTAATTGCACCCCCACTAAAGCATTACAAGGTATAACACCGGAGGAAGCATGGAGTAAAACTAAACCTAATGTAAGTCACTTCCGTGTGTTTTGTAGTGAAGCATGGGCTCACATTCTGGATGAAAAATGGAAAGCATTGCAGCCTAAAAGTGAAAAGTGCATATTTGTTGGATATTTTGAAGATGTAAAAGGTTATAGACTTCTTCAACCACATTCTCATGCTATAATCATTAGAAGAGATGTTAAATTTGATGAAAATCTCTTGGCCTGCGAGCCTAACTCGGCGATTGTGCCATCTTTGGCCTGCGAGCCTGATTCGGCATTTGTGCCTTCTTCTTCTTCTTCCAACTTCCTTGACAGGTTTCCAACTCCAGTTTTTGATGATGACAGTGAGGATGAAAATCCACCTTCGCCTGCTCATGTTCCTCCAGTTGCACCAGCACAAGTGCTTCCTCGATGGGTCCGTTCAACATGTGAAGTAGCTGGTGATCTTGCCGGTGATCCTAGAGATCAGCGTCGAACACGTTCTCAGTTTTAGCGAGCCTCTTCTCTTTTGGCTCAAGTTTCCGAGAATCACGATCCAGAAACTTTTGCAGAAGCTTCAGGGAATCCAGATTGGGATGCAACCATGGATGAAGAATATCGTTCCTTAATGGCGAACGATACTTGGGATCTTGTACCTCTTCCAAAAGGAAGAAAACTTGTCAGATGTAAATGGGTCTACAGAACTAAGTATGCATCAGATGGAAGTATTGAAAGACTTAAGGCAAGGTTAGTTTCCAAATGTTTTTCCCAAGTTGAAGGGATTGACTACAATGAAACCTTTGCTCTTGTCGCAAAAATGAACTCCATCCGCCTTGTTCTTTCCCTTGCAGCCTTACATAACTGGGAAGTCCATCAAATGGATGTCAAGTCTGCCTTCTTACATGGTGATTTACAGGAGGAAATTTACATGGAACAACCTCCTGGCTATGTTCAGAATAACTCTAGCCTTGTCTGTCGCCTTAAGAAATCCTTATATGGCCTTAAGCAAGCTCCTAGAGCTTGGTATGCCAAAATGGACAACTTTCTCCTTGACACTGGTTTTTCTAGATGCCATTCTGACCCCAATGTCTATACCAAGAAAGTAGGAAACCATCTCATCATACTTGTTCTATATGTTGATGACCTTATTCTTACTGGCAGTGACCCTAAACTTATAACCCATGTGAAATCCAATCTTAAACAAAATTTTGAAATTTCAGACTTAGGACATTTGCATTATTTTCTTGGTCTTCAAGTCCTGCAAACCAAAGAAGGAATCTTTCTTTCTCAGTCTAAGTATGCTTGTGACCTTCTTCGTCGCTTTCACATGGAAGATTGTACACCAGCCCCTTCTCCCTTCCAGTCTGGAGTCAAACTTTCTGCCACTTGTACTTCACCTGAATTCGATGCCACCTTGTATCATCAACTTGTTGGTAGTCTCTTATACTTGACTCATTCCCGTCCTGACCTTTCCTTTGCCATTGGTCGAGTTTCCCGTTATATGCAGGCACCTCATGAAAGTCACTAGAAAGCAGCTAAAAGAATACTTCGATATATTCGAGGTACAGTTCAGTTTGGGATTCATTATAGTACAGGGGGGAAACCTTTGTTGGTTGGTTTCACTGATTCAGATTGGGCTGACGATCCTGATGATCGAAAGTCTACTGCAGGTTATGTTTTCAATCTAGGATCTGGACCTATTACTTGGGCTTGTAAGAAACAACAAGCTCTTGCTCTTTCGTTAGCAAAGGCAGAATATCGAGCAGCAGTTAATGCCAGTCAGGAAGCTTTATGGCTTCGATAGATCCTTTCAGAGTTTGGATTCGAGCAGCAGTAGCCTACTCCACTTTGGTGCGACAATCAAAGTGCCATCAAGCTTGCCAAAGATCCAGTTCTACATCAACGCAGCAAACACATTGAGCTACATATGCACTTCATCAGAAATCTTGTTCATGATCGGGTTCTTGAAGTGCTCTTTTGCCCTACAGATGATCAAGTTGCAGACATCTTCACCAAGTCTCTTATAGAAGCGAAGTTTTCTAAACTTCGATCTATGTTAGGAGTTCATGAACTTGTCATTAAGGGGGGATAGGCTCTAATGCCTCCTTCCTTCTACTAATAGTGTCACTTTTGTAAATCCTTCAATCCTATCCCAAGTTGTTCTTAAGGGGGGATGTTAGGATATTTAGACACTTAGGAGTTAGTTAAGATCAACTTGTGTAATATATCCATTAGGGATAGTCTGTTTCTTTAGTATGCATTAGTATGCATTTGTAAATACTTAATCCGATGGTCACGATATGTTTCCGACATAGAGTGATCTGACGGCTCAACTTCTCTTAGATCAAACCTAACCTTGATCCATGGCTTAACACCCGATTGGTCCATGATCTCTATTTAAAGAGCATGGAGGGTCATTGTTTAGTTGATTGATTATGAGAAGCTCATTTGTAACTTTCTTTCTTTGCATAATAAATTGTCCCGTAGAAGCTATTTGGCCGGGGCCGTGGAGTGTTTCCCTCAAGAGGGTTTAAACCACGTCAAAACATCGGTGTGTTGATCTGTGATCTGTTTGTGTGAAGTGGTTGCTCTTGGTGTTCAGTCGTTTGGTAGTACCCTATGTACCCGAACATTAAATTGGGTGAAATATGATAATTGAAAGTGTTGATCTGTAATAACACAATAACCTATCGACACAATAACATCTTTACTTTATTAAATATGCAAATTCTTTGTCAAAAGAATGGAAGGTTCAACCATGTTCAAAACCATTGCCAACAAGAATTTTCCTCCCCTTGTTTTTCAATGTGGTGTATTTTCTATTAGGAGAATAAAAATGACGTCAATTTTTATTTCTATGTAAACTGGCATCAAAGACCTGCATATGCTGCTATTGTTTTCAACACATATCATTGTCCAATTGCCTCTTATGAAATTTCAACCTTTTTCAAAACCATAGAAACTGCCACTCAATGGGAATAAATATGGAGCTGAATGACACTATAACAGGCATATTTCCACGTCGGGGTTGAGACATGCAAGTCTCAACCAAAACTCTTTGTTTTTTATGAGTACAATGAAAATACCCGAGAGAAAAAGTAACGATTGGACCTTGGATATTCATCATTCCATGGATACTAGAGTGGTATAGCATTCATATATGCCCTTATAGGGATTTCTATTATAAATCAAGTCTTCCTCCAACCTATGAATCATGCAAAAACACTTCAAAGTCTGTGCTTTTCAATCGCTTATTAAGTTCGTCCCAGTTATGGACATGTTGAAAAAAAGTCAATGCAATCTTGAAAATTCTTCAATTAAGAAAACACATCACTTGCATATCAACACTCTTTGATTATGGACACCAATGCCAATATATATATTCTATACAACATGCCTCTTATAAATAAATAGTCAAACAATGGTTAAGAAAATTATCTATAAATAAGGGATTATTTCTATCATTTTCATCAATGCAAAACAACCTCATTCTCAGCAATATTGAGGTGGCCCATTGATAGCATTCTTAACAATACTGAAGTAGCTTATAGACATTGTGATCCCTATTTGAAACTATCCATTGCATATTTCAATATTTTGACTATCCAATTAAGAATATCATTTATAGGATACTCACATATGGATCAAAAGACAACATTCAAAATTCATTGTAGGTGATGGAGCATTATATTTGATATTATTCTTCCTCACGCAATCTTGGTGTAACATTAGCTCCAACATCCATAATCTTCAATAATCTAGCTGCATTGTGTTACACCATAAATTCAACAAAGGTCGGCTTTGAATCATCCATCAAAATGGAATGAATCTAGGGTTCACGCCACTTTTATTTGAATGCTACAAGTCTCCAAAATTTATAGTGCCCTAACACAGTCTTCCAGAAAGGTAATATCGGTCCATAGTTTGCACTCCAGGTATAAGCAGTCCTTTAAAAAAGAAGATTTCAGCCAAATGTGGAAGAGTGGGATCAACACATTCACCAGTCACCCTAGTAGCATTGTAGTTTGGGGTTTCCACATGGCTCCAATGATCCTTCATATTCTTTCCATTGGGATTATGATACTTTGATAGATATGGAATTCTCCAAGGCTTTCACTCCACAAGGTGGCATTACTAGTCTTCACAATGGAGTCACCACGATATCAAGTTGTCCAACAATTAATGGTTCACTAGTCTCATGCACTCCAAATCTTATAATTGTGACACATTTTCACCATGCAACCATTGTGATATAAAAATAAATCCAATTACACTAGTTACTACTCACCCAATGCACCACCAATAGAACCAATTTTTAGCTCTTCAAAAGAAGTGAGGCAGTCCGCATAGCTCTCAAAAAATGTAGAAGTATAATGGTCTAGGGTTCTCACCATCTTCATTGTTTCAATTTGTTCCAACTTTACAGTCATCACCGCAGCTTGGAGAGAGGTTTTCACTAGCTGAGGTCTCACCCACAACATCAAACAATGTTAACTTCATAGGGAAATTCACAAAAAATAGAGGGTATTTTCAGCAATATCAATAACTCTACAAAGTTGGAGAAATATTTGTACTAGGTTTTTCATGGAGTAATAGATAAAAGGACACACATATTAGGGTTCTCCACTAGGTTTTCTCCAGTTCACATTTGCACTCCACTTAGGTCCATTCACTAGTCTTCAACTCAGTGAATCAATGCACAACACAATGCTTCTCTTCAGGAAGACTGATACGTAACTCAATGGTATCAGTTCTCACTATTATGGAAGGATCACGCACCAAAAATCATCCAAAAAATCTCACTCCATATGCAATAGTCAACAATACTCTCAATGCACAAGTTCGCTGGAAAGCATACATACCAGAATGGACACTATGCAGAACATACTTTCACCGGGGACAAATATCCTAGAGGCCTATGCAAATAGCTCAAGAAATTGGAAAAGAAAAACAAGTGTTTGAAGGTTCAGATCTTGCAACAAAATCATAAGGAAGAGTTGAACATGATTAAGACATGGAGGTACAAACATGATGCTTTTTGCTGAGTTATTTATTTGCTTAAGATTTCATTTCAAATAAAAAGTGCACAAACATCATTTGGCATTTGGGAGAAAAATGAAAAATACTAGATTGCATGTATAATGTAGTTTCTAGAATTCCCTACTCCAATAGTTTTCATGTATAATGAAATTTCCCAATCGCCATCGAAACTCCAACTTTCAGTAACCACCATAATATTTGTAGCTTGCAATTTGTAAAAGACCACAATGCCCAGATTGTTCATAAAAGACCACAATTTGATATTAATGAAGTAGTGAATACTCAACAGTGTAGAATAAGTCCTGTAGGTGATTGCTAATGTCTCCTTCAATCAGCAGCTACTAAATAAACCAATATATTGCATTCCTTGTTTTCCCAAGTTACCGTCAGCACCCAAAATAACCAAAGGAAATATTACTGGTGTATATGGTTAGCATACCACTTATAATGTTTTTTTCAATACAACAATTGAAAAAAAAAGACTCTATCTCATGAAATCAATACTTAAGGAAATCAATTTTATGGTATTGTGCAAAAGAGAAAATTTCGTTCATGGAATCATTTGTGTAACGGAATGAAGGAAATTATAAAATCTGTAATTGACTATGCCAAGCTGACCCATCATCTTTATTTTCTTTCTCGGATTCTTACAACTTAAGGAAATCAACATCTTAAACACTGTGATATGGTAATCGATACCCGTGTTTACACAGGAATCATAAGATCAAGAAACTAACAAACAAGGGATATATGGTTAATCACCTGACACCCCAAATGATACCCAAGTTGTTTAGACTGATAATATGGACAACTCTCATCCCTACATGCAAATTTGAAACCAAGCTCTTAAGAATTGGAAAAAGAATGAATTATCATTTTCCAAATAAACAAGATGATCTAAGTCTACCTAATAGTTGATCACTAAGTTTCACATGCATACTTACCTCTTGTAACCAAGAACTCCAAATGTACAAGCAGTAAGTTCTTAACACAGGCTTTTTGGTATATTCATAACTGCCATATCAACAGATTATAATGAGTGACACCGACAAGCAAACTAAAACGATAAATTAGTATTCAGTAACATGTAATAAAATAAACATATATATCATATAACAAAAAGAGAGATATAGTTGAAGATACCAACCTGGGTGTGAAACCATTCTTGAAAATATACTCAGAAGTGTTACTTTCAGAAAAGACTGTTTGTGCTTCGGAGAGGCCAATCTTCTCTAGGAACCAGCTGACCCTACAAGAGGGTGTGTACAAAATAGAGAGAGAGAAATTATTGGAGTTGATTAGGTCAATGACAGTCAAGCACAGTACATAACTCAACATAAATAAAGTCACAAAAATTATAAACTTCAACCAAGTGTCAGCACAAGAGAAGTGACTATCAGCACACCACAACTGATCACAGGTGATCAAAGTCAAGTACTCTATAAGACCAAAAATTCAACAAGGTGGTATAAAAAAAATGAAGGAGGGTAAATGACCACATTAACCACAAGTCAAAGACAAGGTACCACAAGTCCAATAATAACTCAATGAAGGTGGGGAAGGTACAACAAGTATTTAACAACTCAATCAATAACAAGTAATAAACTAAACATATTGATCATATAAAAATAAGAAAGGTATAGATGAAGATCTCCACGTCAACATTAAACCAAAAATCAGATCTGAAGTGTGGGTACAAATATAAACAATGGTCATAACATAGGTGCGGGTAGTAGAAGATCCATGACCCTTAGAACCAAGGGTATGCTCCAAATGTGGCCAAACAACCATAGTACTCTATAAGAGAAAAAATTCAACAAGGTGGTTTTAAAAAAGTTACTCAAGGAGGGTAAATGACTCCATTAAACACAAGTGAAAGATAAGGTACCACAAGACCAATCATATCTCAATCAAGGTGGGGAAGGTACAATCGGTCATATCTCTCTCAAATGTACAGCCGTTCCATATAACCTGAAAGTTCATCATCACAGTATAAGGAAGGGTGGTGGGATGCCAAATAAAAATATCCCTCATTTCTCTCTATTCAATCCTGATGGCATCACATAACAGATAAGTACCTTGTACTATAGAAAATAAAAGCCACCTGTGTTACCTTTCAAGTTAGGAATATGGTCTACAAAAGCAAAATTTCATCACAATTACCATCCAAATTTTTGACTAGTGCTAAAGCAACGGTAAAATATTTTATAAAATAACTTTGATCTCTATCAACTTCAACACTCCTCTGTGGTCCCTGTGTTGAAGTTGGTCCTAGGGATGTAATAAGCAGTAATCAATTTATAACATATGCAACATCATTAAATAAGCAATTAAAAAAGTGAATAAAAATTGATTAGGCTTCCTTGTACTCATACAACATTTTGGTTCAGATCTTATCCTTTCAAGGGACAAGTCACTGAGGGAACATGAAAGTACCTCGAGAGAGAGGAAAAGTTAAGTACAGACCTCAAATAGGTTAACACAGTCCACATGATACTACGAAAATTTAGCACACAGATGAAAGAAAGGTACAGTAACATAACAATTCTATAGCTGCATGATAAAACGATACTATTTCTGAATAGTGCTAAAGCAATAGTAAGACATTTTATAACATAAATTTCATTTCTTTCAGTAATAGGTAATAAAATAAACATATTGATCATATAACAATAAGAGAGGTATAGTTCAAGATCTCCACGTCAACATTTAACCAAAAATCAGATCTGAAGTGTGGTACTATTTTTGAATAGTGCTAAAGCAAAAGCAAAATATTTTACAACATAAATTTGATCTCTATCAACTTCGGTAATCCTCTATGGTCCGTGTGTTGAAGTTGGTCCTCAATATGTAATGGGGAGTAATCAAATTATAAAGAGTGATGATGATCGAAGTCATGATGAACGTATCTAATATATCTAATATAAAGAGAATCAATGTTTCAGACTAATATATCTACATGCAACACATACAGAAGTGATGATGTGTGAGAAAACATAAAATTTGAATATTAAAATACAAAATAATTATAAACAAGCATACAATGACTTCTGATGACATATAAGTTTAAAATTCTAATTCTAAGAAAAAAAAAGATATACATGGTAAAATTCCTAAGAGCATCACATAAAAGATAAGGACCTTGTAACTATACCAAATAAAAGTTATCTATGTTACATACTAACAATGTTTCATACTAACAACATCGATATCCATCAAAATACAAGTCATGAATTTATGTTGCGTCTACTTTTTCGTTGATTTCTGTTTTTTTGCATTGAAAAAACTTGTGAGTGCGGTATCACAATCATCAATTGGCGCAGTATTTACTGCGATATCTCCTATTATTGTTTGTGTTTCGATGCCCTCATTTATACCACTTCTTGTACGTCATTGAGCAGGGCGTGGAGGCAGTTCTGAAGGGGTGTGAACTGCAACAATGGAAATGAGCATATATATATGACGTTGAATTATTATTGAAATAAATATTTCATTATTTTGATTAAAATTACAATATTTCTCTTTACTAGTCTCTATAGATGTGGAAACTGGTGTGTTAATTGGAGGTGTAGTTGCTCCTATTGCAGTTCATGCTCCTGAGTTGCATGGTCTTCAATTGAAAGAAGAAAATTTATAACTATACGACAGGAAATATATATATCTAATCATAGTAGATATTTCTATTTCCACAACATACATACCAGAATGGAAACTATGCTCCACACTGTCATGGGACATGTTCACCCCAACATCAACTAGTACTTGCTGAGTACTGCTAGATTCACTGCTGCGGTTGCATTGTTGCTTAAAACAAACATAAAATTTTAGTTATGGGTGATATAATCATAACTGAATAGAGTTTAATAGTATACTACAATTGGTGATATACCTGCATTTGCGTCATTGGTGAGATTGGAGTCTGCCCCAAGCTTTTCCAATATTCAACCACACTTTTAAAACCAAACTTGAAACCAAGATTTAGGTCTTCCTTGGTGGCAGCAGCTTGGAATGTATTTCCCTACAATGCATGATAACACATTTTGAAATTTCTAGTATCAAAATCAGATATTTGTTCGGTACTGTTAAATAAATATTCCCAACAATTAATCATTTAATACTTATGATTCTTGCTCTTAGTTTTCTATAACCACCTTGGTCCAGTCTATGTTGACCGTGCTTTTCTATTCTAGCCTTGGTTGCATTGGAGGTGTCAGGTAGCCTATATATGAAAATTTTGAAAAACCTTAGATATCAAAAATATTACTTGAAAAAAATAAAAAAAATAATTGAGATTATTTCAGTAAAAAGATGATATATGTTGTACCTCGCTTTACCAGGCCGTGGTTGTCTTCCTTGTTTTTTTAGCAAGTTCTCATTTGCATCATCTATGAGTGCCTTCCACTCTTTCTCCGGAACCATGGGAGGGTGTTCATGCTTGAGGTGAGCTTGCAATATTTCCCTATATTGGGCCCTGGTATATTTCAAATTCTCACCAGCTAACTTTGCAACAACTTTCCTATTGAAAGTATTGCCGAACAAGTTGACCATGTGGTCCATCAATTCATCTCTCTTATTTCTATCTTGTCTATTCCACCGTGTGCGAATGGTGGGGCATAGCAGCTCCAAGTATTTGTCATTCGAATTCCTGTATAAGACTTTGTTTCCTGCAAAAACATGTAATCCATTAATTTATAATAATTTCAACGCTTGTCTATTTCAATTTCATGATTAAAATCAATAAATTTATAAATAAATACCTGCAATCTTCTGAACCTTGATAGGAACACAAGAGTCATCCACCACAAAGGTGAGATCTAGTGATCCGATTATTTTAACTCGTGCTGCTCCAGGAAAAGTTTCCTTGTCGTCTATAGTACGTTCATCTCAAGAGTCATGTGGAGTCCTAGGCTCCGTCTCATCATGCTCCGGCATGGCATCATGCTCTGGCATGGCATCATGCTCCGGCATGGAATCATGCCCTATCTCATCAGTGCCCGCGTCATCAATGGATTTGAGGCCAACCGTAGGAGTGGCAAAAGCCTCATTGGTACATTGATTCTTTTTTGCCGCATTAGACCATCACTGCTACCTATACATGTCTCGACAGGTTCTAATCTAGTCACGGGTTTTAAAAAATCCTACAAACAATAAAATTTACTTTATCAAATCACTTGGAAAAATAAAAAAACATATTATCAGATATGAAATCATGTCATAGCTTAAAAAAAATTGTGAAGATGCCACTTACCCCATAAGATTGTATTTGATCTTGCAGCTCTAGAATCCTTGCTCTGTTCTCCTGTGTCAAGGGCCTTTTTCAAGCCAAGGAAAGCATTTCTATGTTTTCCTTTTTCAAGGCTACTCTAAAAGTGTGCAGTGGGCCAGTGGAATAGAAAATGTCTTCCTCAAACCCCTCATCACCCAGATCGATTGCACGTGACTAAATTCATCAAACAATAAATAAAATTAAGCAATATAATTTTAACATCATTCAAATATTGATATTGTAATGAAAATTAAGTTACTATTATGCACTAACACTTACATGACGTGGTGTTATGGCTGATGAGTGTTCACGATCAACCGACATAGTGGAAGAAACAGGTGCCTTTCCACGGTCCTGAATGAACCAGTAATCCATCATAATGTCAGAAAAATGAACCAGTAATCCACCATAAGCTCAGAAAAATGTGAATGTCAATAGTGGACATTGAATGTTAACATACTAAATCGAAACATTTAGTTATTGTACGTAACACTTACTTGACGGGCCACAGAGTGTGACCTTCCATGGTCTTCCTCGACCATGGAAGCAGCAGGTGCCTTTCCAATGGCGCCACCCTGACATAATAAATCAATAAATAAATGTTTACCTTATACTAAATAATTGTAACATAAACAAAAATGAGATATTGCATTAATATTTATTTTTACCTCAGAAGTAGAAGATACATGTTCTGCTGCATGTCGATGTGCAGACTCCTGCCACAGTTTAATAAGCATGGAAAAAGCCAATGCTAACAGTGAAAATCAGAACATCTTGTTATTGTAGTCATATTTATTTGCTATATTTAACATTTACTTGATGAGGCATAGATTCAGACCCTCCATGGTCACCCTGGACCGTGGAAGTAGCATGTTCCTTTCCAATGCCACCACCCTAAACAAACATTGAGTCAATAATTGCATCATAAACAAAAATGAGATATTCATAGTAGTGTAATCACCATGTAATCACATAGAAATATTCATAATAAGCACGAAAAAAGTGAATGTCAACAATGGAAATTGAATGTTAACAGAAAAAACCGAAACATTTAGTTATTGTAGTCATGTTTAGTTACTACATTTAGAATTTACCTGATTAGGCATAGTTTCTGATGGTCCACGATTACCCTGGACCATGGAAGCCACATATATTCAATTTAATTTGTAATCGATCAACAACTCTTCACCTGCAAGTAATGTTTTTATTGCACATACAAATATACGATGATGTTCGCATGCCTCGAATTGTCAATTTGGTTGCTTATTTGTTGTCATTGGTCGTGTATTATTTATAAAGCCAACAACGTTTCCGGACACTTTTGGTCTCCCATCAAGATACATAGTCGCCCCTTTGTTTTTATTGTTTTCTGCTAGTTGAATATAATTCACGGCAACTTCATATCTCCACATACTTCGAGTATATTGGACCAAGATCAAACAGTTATTGTATCTGTATAGTGGTCCTACATATTCATCAATTCAGTTACAGTGCCATAGTGGACCTTTATTCCATCCATGGAAAATAGCCCCAATCCATGTAAGGACGAAGGAGCGATGAGATACATCCTCTCATTGATGAGGAAATCTGTGTCCACTTGAGGTAGCATATTAGGTACCCATCGTTGCACTAGATGTTTATACCTCAATGGAAAATCAATGTCTCCTATGCTCTCAACATCATAATTACACAACCCACCGTTGGCAATAAAATATTTCATGCGTCTATGAAATATTTTCCTTATATTTTCAAATCTAGTTGATATAGAACCGATAGATCTAGTACAACTCGTCTCACTTTCAACCTCTCCGAGTATATCTTCATCATCACTTGAGGAAGATAGATCTGAAAGATACCTATTTGGTGGTACCTACACTCGAGAAAACAACAATAAACAAGACGGTGCTTTCTTTCTTCTTTGAAAGTACATATTTACTTAGTTAAACAAATTTACTTCCCTCAAATCTGAGGCTTAGGAGGGACATGCCAAACCCTAGTGGGTGTAGTGTTACAAATATCAGCTGAAGTGTTTGGTATTGGGAGGATGATTTGTGGCAGGAAGAGACTAAGTTACAGTGCCATAACAAGCTATCCATACGACACCACATTTATCACTGTAGGCTGTGAGCTCTTTTGTGGGCTGAGTTTGCACATTTGGGGGCATTTTTCTCTTGTGGCGAGAACAAAACCACCAGGGACAACAAATTAAGGAAGTTAACTAGTATATCACCCAGTTTTGGTCCTTCCGACACTGTTGGGCATATTATTGGCAGCCTACCCTCTTTCTTTGACTGGCATATTTTGGCAGCCTACACTTCATTTTTAAAATTTACATGCTGGTATTTTATGCTAATGCATATGAAAACTATTTGTTAGTGAACTGTTTGGAAAAATCACTCAACTCAGAAACATTATTTGACTATATCAACCCAACAAACCATAAATACGGTGAGAGGGTCCACTCAGGAGTACATTGTAGCAGTGTTCGTAATTGTTTCATGTCAATACATCTTAACCAAATAATCAGTAAAATACCACAGCAGAGAATGCAAAATACATCAGCTAACTTAGGTGAGATATTACACCTTAGACATGTTGCAAATTTCAAATTCATGCAAAGTGGCACTCAAATGGCCATGAGAAATTTTATTTTCAAAGATCTTCAATATTACGAGGATCTTTTTTGTATCAAGCTTTAGCAAGCAACTTATAGGACATATTTTCAGAAATTATGTGTATATTGATTTTATGACTATATTGTTTTTTTTTTAAAACAAATAATAAATTTCAATCAAGAATGAGCGTATCCATCAACCAAGCAGGAGGACCAAACCAGAAAAAATGTCAACCTGAGAGTAGTATGGTGAACAATCAGAAATGAATTTATATAAACAAGGGAAATTAACAACAATGACTCAGTTAAGGGAGATTGACATTTATTAACTCTCCACAATATCTCAATAACTCAATTGCACAGGTGTACACATCAATATACTTTAATAAGCAATACTCAAAACTAAGACATAGGTCATTGTTCAACATAGTTCATTAAAGTTCAGATCAACATAGGTCATTGTTCAGAGGTCATTGATCATGTAGCCCACTAAGACATAATCACAAAACTATGTCAAGTCAAACGTGGGTGAGGGTACCATGACCAAAATAAAAAAAATGGTATAAGTTAAAAAGATGATAATGGGTGTTATGACCAAACTCCGTTTGTACCAAAGGGTGTACCACAACCAAAGTACCCAAAATACCAAAGCAATAAGTTAAAGAATAACTTAAGGTGGGTAAGTGACCATAATAATCAGAAGTCAGCTACGTGGGCATCATCTCTTGCTAGCTGACTAGTGGACTAACTTTGGGGTTTTGGAACTGTTTCATGCTATAGAACTGGATAACATTAGCTATTGAGCACTTTGAATTGAGTGTACCAAGGATGATTTCCTCCCGAATGTTGTTATTTAATTATTTATCTCAATGGTACCAATGACCTCTTTAATAGACTGTTATTAAGGTTTCTATGCCTCCAAATAACTACAAAATATGCCAAATAAGGGTAGCACTCTAGTCTCCCGAGCAAGAAAACAATCGAATGATGCCACCTCAACACCCGATAGTCAAAATCCTAGAGGTCATTGATACCATTAGGATAAATAATTAAATAACAACGTTCCGGACCAATGTGTTACAATTAAATGTGTGGGGAATGTTATGTAACACCCTCAAACGACCCTTATACACCACATGTTCTTGATGCAAACACTCAAATCCTTGACAATTTAAGCCTTAACATAATTGAAATCAACAAGAGATATAAGTGTTGGAAACAACCAAACCATGACTACAATGATAGCTAAAAATCTAATGTGCAATAAGACAATTTTGAAAATCTGAAAACACCATGCATACAAAGAAGAAATGAAGTCCATGTTCATAGTCTCATGATGAATAGGATTGTCATTGATGACAACAAAAAAGTAACTAACCATTATGGAAAACATCTAAAAAATTTTATGGCTTTCAAAAGTAAGATCTAAATTTTTTTATGACTTTCTTTTCAATCTTGATGACAATTTGAATGGACAATCCCCACTCATAGACAAATAATTTTGAGATATCTACAACTCATCGAAGTATGGGGGACCATATAATTCTCAAAAGACATTGGATTCAGTATCCCATTCCTTTGAATAAAAAGACATCAGGACCATGCGTCTATTCTGATGCATGTGGACGTCTATGTGGGTTTTGACAAGCCACTATTTTTGGTTTCTAATGTAGTACCCAAGGATTTGAGCCTCAGTAAGCTTTGTCTGCAAAATATCTTTGACCTGTTTGAGAGATTCCCCAACTCCCCATTTTTTATTATAAACAACAACTGGTTCTAATGCTGTCAGGTTGATGACAAATGACTGCCACCGGTTTCTAATCCAATCAAGAACATAGAATGCAGCATCCTCATAGATTTGTGGAATTTGAAGTCCAAAATTTATCATGGTATAACATGTTCTATCTATATTTTCTTTTCTCAAGAATTTCCACCATAATTTTTTATATTTTTCATAAGTGTGTGTAGTACTTGGAAACTGGATACTAGCATCTTGATGTGGCCATGCTTCCATAGAACATATCCGGTTAATACAGTAGTATTGTTGGTCTAGTTGTAGCCCGAGGTGAGGTGTAGAGCCCTCCGTTGAGATTAAGTTAAGATCTTGGTATAGGTGTGTTAACCAATTGCTTGCATCAACTGCTTTTCATAGGGAGTTGTTGTAAATCATCTCTGGTACAATACTTGATCCCATAAGCATTCTTCTGAGTTCTATCACTAGTCTAATAAAAGCATCAGATCCTTGTAAGTTAGCATCAAACACTTCACCATGTATCAACTCCCACCTAGGTTTCCATTCATGCAGATAATCCAACCAACTCATATTATCATTGATAGTATAGATATGATTTTTTCCTCCAATCCAAGCATATATTTTCATGTTTACTTGTGGGTTATGGGCCCACTGGATTCTGCTTTGACCTTCTATGCTTGCTTGCACTAGGATCGTTTGTTTCAGGCTCGCTTGTTAAAAATTAACACCATTCTGATGTGTCAAATATTCTTTTATTAGTAACCATTGTGGTACTTTGGTGCAAATGTTTTTCCTAACTCATTATTTCTCCATCTTATGTGCCTAGTGCCACCTCTCTATGTGAATGCATAAATCAACCTCTTCTTGGTTTTAGGTTTTAGTTGGCCTTGTAGTGGTTCATAATGTCATGGCCATAGTCATTGACACATTAAAACACCTTAGATCTAAGCCCAAGGTGAATCAGGATTCAGATTCAAATCCTGGTGGCTAGTACCTCGTAGTTGTTAGTCATCACTCGTCACCTTGCAAAGCTATGCGGTGAGTGCATGACATGAGTGAGTGAATGAGTTAGTGTACCAAGGCTGATTTCCGCCCAAATGTTATTATTTAATAATATACCATCAGAAACAATCCCACCATGGTGATGTGCTCTATAGAGCAAAAACCATAGAAAATCATGCATTAGAACAACTCCATCAGCAGTAAATCTGCCTTTTTGTCTTCAAGACCAATGTTAAAATCCTTGACAATTTAAGCCTTACCTTAAGTGAAATAAACAAGAGATATAAGTGTTGGAAACAAGCAAACCATGATTAACACTCAATAAATAGTGTGCAACTATAAATAGTGAAGGACAACCATAACATGGGCTCCTAATAAGTCAATTTTGATAATTCGAAAACACCATGCATACAAAGAAGAAATGAAGTCCATGTTCACAGTCTCATAATGAATAGGATTGTAATTTATGACAACATTAATGACAAAGAACATTGATTGAAAAACCAATGCCAAGTCTTTCGAAAGATGATGACAACATTGGAGAAGACATGCCATTCAACTAATTTTCATGATCTCCCTAATTTTGCCTCTAATAGGTCTTTGAAAAGGGATTTGAAATTAATTTTTCCAGCCTCAGCTTTGTCCATGATGGAGACAACCTTAGTTAAGGCTTGTAAACATTGATAATCCATCAACATCTAAATAAACCAACAACATCTAAATAACATGAGCTCTAGTCTTCTAATACAATAATTAAAAAATCAACAACTTTGTGTCCTAGGAAGAAAATGTTACATATTATGGGTTGAAATTGCATTCTACCAATGAATTTCCTACTGATACTAGACCTACTTCTGCTTACAATCTGACTTTGTGTGCCTTAACTACTAGAAGTGAAAAGAGTGTGTCCGTAGACATTGATAGTGACAAGAGAGCATCTCTGTATATTGATGGTGACATGAGTGATATTGCACTTGAAGTTCACAAAGTTCCATATTCCAATTTAGAGTTTTCATCTAATAATGGCTTGCCGACTGATACTGGACCCACTTCAGTTTATAGTCTCCCTCCAGGTGCTAAAATTACTACTAGAAGTAACAAGAGAGAATTTGTAGATGTTGATGGACACAAGAGTGTTGTAGATGCTAAGAATGACAAGAGTTTGCTTTTGTAGACATAATGTACACCTGATGAAGTTCATGAATTTCCATCATCTAAGTTGGAATTGCATGCTACTAATGAATTTCCTACTGAAACTGGGGCTATGGTATCTTACAGTCTTCGTATGGGTGTTAAAACTACTATTAGAAATGAAGAATTAGCATCTGTAGATGTTGATGTTGAGAATAGTGCTTTCATAGATGTTCAGCTGGTTGATGTTGGGGATTATGATTACATATAGACTAGTGGGGAGAATCTGGTCTAAGGCACTCAACCTACAATAATTGTTGACATATCAGAGATAGGGTTTTTCCCTCAATAACCAGTAACGAAGCACAAAGCCATATGGAATATACCATGAATTCATAATTGGTCCAAATCTCCAACATATCATTCACCATATGATGAAATTACTAATTATATAATACTAGTAACATAACCAGTTACATACCAGTAATGGTAAACAAAGCATAACCTGTAAAAAAAGCATAACTAGTACCAAGACAAAGCATAACTAGCAACAAAGGACCAAGCATAACCTGTAAACTGACTCATTTCCATATCGAATTAACCACCTCATCCATAATCAATTCATAATTGGAACAGTTATCAAATACAAATATCAATAGTTAAATGAGGACGAAACCACACACTAAGAAACATAAGCCCAATGCATAATTGTTATGGCACCTCCCTAATAACATAGCAGAAACCCTACCAAAGCATAACGAGCAACAAAGGACCAAACATAACCTATAAAAATATGCATTGCGATATCGAATTTACCACATCATTCATAATCAATTCATGATTGGACATATCTCCAACACAAATATCAGTAGCTGGCAGAGGATGATACCATGCACTAAGTAGCAGAAACGTGGTGCAAAATTTTATGGAACCTCCCTCATAACAGAGAAAAAAACCTACCAAAGCACTCCCAATAACAAAGGACAAAGTATAACCTATAAAACTACTCGTTGCCATATGGAATTTACCACCACATTCATAGTCAATTCATGATTGTACTATATCTCCAACACAAATATCTATAGTTGGAAGTAGAATATACCACACACTAAGCAACTGAAACTAGGTGCAAAATTGTTATGCCACCTCCTTCATAACACAAGAAAAACCCTACCTCAACAAAAACCCTACCTTGACAAATACTTACAAGAAAATACTTAGAAATTAAAACAAGGTACAATCCCTAACTCTGCAAATACATTGCAAATATCAGTCTAGCAATACGATACGGGATTTCATAGGGATTGAGGGAAAAACCCTATCTCAACAATCAACACAAGCAACCATTTAGGGTCTACCAATACTAGCTCTATCTCCAGCATTGTTTTTTATTGAGTTCCATTACTACAAATCTAGTGAATGAGAATACACTTACGGTTTCCATTGAGGGTCTGCGGGGATATGCAGACACGGCCGGACCACACCAAACCAACTTCAATAACCCTTGTAGCAATTGCACAGTGAAGGAGGACACATAATTGTAGCCGGTTGCAAGAAGGGGGTGCCGTCGAACTAGAGCAATAGAGCGTTTGGGTTAAGCTCGACAGAGACACAACCGGAGCACACGAAACCAACTTCATTAGCCCTTGTAGCAATTTGCCTCGTGAAAGTTGCATAGTGAAGGAGGACATGGAATTGTAGCTAGTTGCAAGAAGGGGGTATCATCGAGCCATAGCAACAAAGCGATTGGGTTAAGCTCGACAGAGACAGGTATGACGCTTCAGTTATGCTTTGTTTTATGTTTAAAAAATTATAATATAATATTAATTAAAATTATAATATACATTTATTAAATTCCAACATAGTATATTTCACAAGCGGTTAGTGCAAGAACTCAAATTCCAACATAGTAGATTTCAAAGAGAATGTTAAAGTTAAAATTTATTGAACAAAGATCCTAGTAATGCAAGAGTGTCAAATATCAACAAGGTTTCTTCATGCATACAAACTAAGATTTTGATGATAGGATCATGCTAGTCAAATTGGCTCAACAAGTGCGCCATGCAAAATGTGAAAAAATGGTTTTCTCATGATAAAAGTGCCTTTCACCCTACACATCTTAAAAGAACCACAAAGAGATTGATTCTAAGGTTAATTAATTTAATTTGAGCATTGTCCCATTGTGTAGTGGATGTCACAAGTTGATATGAATTCCTCATATAAGAGCTCAAATCATGCCATGACTAATTGTCAGTCCAACCAGATAAGTCATACTACTTGGCATTGATCCATAATTTTATCGTTTATTCTTAATTAAAGATTTAGAATACTAATTAGCATACCAATAGGAATTTCAATATATGGATAGAGAGCAAGGATGCACTTGATCATAATCATTGGGATGTTTAGACCATTGAGATGTAGACATTGAACAATGATATAGTACTAGATGAACAAAAAGTGTACAATTTGATTCCAATGAAGTGGATCCAAGTGTCGACATATTCACAAAAGGCATCATCAGACAATGCAAGATCTAGTTCTCATGAAACAAAAGTGGTTGATTGATTAAGGGGACTTACATATAGTGATGAAGCATCAAAATATTGAAGGCCTACCTGCATTAGTCTCATCTCAACCACAATAGGAGTGGCAATTCACTTTACATGCTTACCCAACCCTACCATCGATAAAATCCATCTAGCTACAAATCAATTTGAAAACAAATCCTTCAGTATGCTTCTCAAACTTAAGAGAACACAACTTATGAATGGCCAACAAAGAATATGAATAAGTCACATCAAAAGAGTGTTTCATATCCTTTTGCAAGGTGTCAAGTACCTCTTCCTTCTCCCCAAATTTATTCATGAAATTTTGACATGCAAGATTCAAGGACATTAGAACTTCCAGCCCATCAATGAAGTGTCCAGTTATCAACTTGGCTATTGTGCTTCTTAGAACGATTAACAAGAAAACTAGCTTAGAAAGACCAACAAGGATAGAACCCCTTTCAAAATAAGTTTTTTATGTTTCCAATGAAAGCCTCAAAATCTCCTTTATTATATTTCAGTTAACTTCTTAGACAAGGTTCATCTTGAGGCCATGTAGAGTCTAGTTGGAATTGTCCTTCTCTTCCAATTGAAGGAGGATATAACAATCTTGTTTCAAGCTTTCATTGGTACTAACCAAAGTGTAAGACATTGTCACTCTAAAGTACTAAAAGTGGTTCTCCTAAAAGACATTTATATTAATTTAAAGACTTAGTAAAACATATAGATGAAATCCATAATGTGTTTTTATAAAAAACTTGGTTAATAAAAATGATAAACAAAAAATTATTTGCAGTGCCCATTCACCAAGTGACTTGCTTCTTTTTATTGTTTATGAAGAAAAATGTAATTAGTCACTTAACCCATTCTATTAGAAATGACTTAACACAAGGCCTAATTGCCATCACATAATGGATCACGATCAAAAAACATTAATATGTGATGTATTTTAAGAAGTCCATGTACTTTGATACGAAAGAACAAACATCCTATTAAAAACGAAACATAAAAATGATTTTGTTAGTAATGACTATTAGTTTAAGAAGCATAAAAAAGATATTGTTGATTATCATTTTTGTTTAGCAAGATCAAAATAACTAACTAACATAGAATAACATAATAGCTACTAAGTAATAACAATTGTAACAATTTAAGTTACCAATCCATTTGTATAAAACTTATGATAATTGTTCTAATATGAAATAACCCAGGAATTAACACATAAATCTTATAACTTCATTTTGTATCTTTCTCAATTGACACATGTTTGATTCAAACCATTACCACTACAACCTCCAGGAACACCCACGCTACTGCACATGTAGAACATAATTAGATTAGAAAAATAATTTTCAAATATAACCAAGTTAATCAAAAAAATGAACATATGGTGAGTGCATTTACTTTAACCTAAAAACATTGCGTACCTCTACTTTTCAACAATTAAATATCATTCATCTTCTTCTTCATCCAACTCAACATCTGTATCAGCATTTGGTTCTGAATAGATATTGGTGAAAGGATCATTCACATCATCATCAACATCAAAGTCATCTTCGCTAATATAGTCATCCATATCGTCAATGAGATCATCGTCTGCTACATTTGCATGATCAACCTCTTCAACTTCTTCATCTAACACATCGAATGCAGCCTGATCTGAATCATCGTCATCTTCTTCTTCTTCGTGATTATCTTCATCATCTAGTACATGATTATACTTTACTGCTCTTCCTCTTGGATCATATCAAACAACGTATGGCCAACCTGCTTTACCTGGTACCTCGGAGTAGTAGACCCTCTCACATTGACTTGGAAGAATATAAGGCTCTGTATCTGGTTCAAATGCCCTTGTATTAACCATGGTAAATCCTTTAGCATTCTCAATAACAACTCTTTCAGGATCACATTCATGCATCCGTAGCTTGTACCACTTCACCTCAAACAAAACTATTTTAAAGGAATTAAAATCACACTCAATAATGTCCTCCAAATGCCCATAGTACCTATTCTCGGTTTCTTCTGGATGTCTATTAATTCTAGATGAAACATTGGTGACCTTAAACAATGCAATTATCCCACAATCTGAGGTTTTCTTGTTATCATCCAACTTTTTGATACGAAATTTATGGCCATTACCCCACATAGCCTTGTGATGTTTCAACTGCAACATTGACAACAGGTTAAAAATACATTGTGAATTAATAAACGTCATATAGGAGTTAGTAAATATAATTGAAAACTTAAACAAATGAAATGTAGTTAGAAAAATGGATCGAAGTAACTAGAAAAAATGTGGGTAAACAATTTACTTGCCTTTTTATCTTTTAAACCATAGGCTAAATCAACTTCCCTTTGCGACATAAGTTCAAGAATTTGAAGTTGAAAACGATGAGCTGTTTTAATCATTTTACTGACCCCTTCCCATGATAACCTACCGAAGAATTCTTCTCAATCTTTTATCCAATGCTCCATCCAATCAAGGTTGTTTCCAATGTAAATCATCCCACACTCGGACAACTATAAGATAAAATAAAAATTTGATATCATTAATTAGATATGATTAAAGGCGCATAGTTTAATATAGTTGAAAATGCATAATTATTAAAAAGAGTTAAAAAATAGTATGATAATATAAAATTGGAAAAAATAAATGTGTAACATATTAATTCAACAACATATAATAATAATTACCTTTCAGAGTCCTCAATGTACCTCTTCCCAATAGGACCTCCACTTCAAATTTGTTGATGGAGTCAAGATGCCAAATGCGAGGCACGTTCATATTTTCTGCTAATTTAGGTAGATATTCACTAATGTACACCATGCATTGATATACCATATATCCTTCAACCATAGAACCCTCAGGACACGCTCTTTGTCTAACAAAATAATTCAATGACTTCAACTGCCTCTCCACCATCCACATCGACCTTGTGTGTACCAGTCCACATAATTCAATCTCCTCAACTTGGTGTATGAGGTAGTGTTCTTGTGCATTGAAAAATGATGGAGGAGGATACTATTGCATTTCACACATTAGTCGGGGAATTTCTCTCTTCCAATGCCTTATATCTTCTTTATGGATTTCTTTTGATGAAAGCCACCTACAAATGATGCAATAAAACAATATATCAATGAGTATATAATATTTGCGGGAAAAACATAATATGTCAATAAGTTTCGCTACAAACCACATACCAAGTACATTTTCCAAGTAAAACATTACTTACCTCATGTATTTTCCAAGAACATAAATAATATGTTTTATGTTGTTGTCAAATTCGTCAGGGAGAGATAAAGTTAGAACATACTGTATCAAAAAACACATAATTATTAATATTTATTTCAAAATAAGAGAATAAAACTAATAAAATAGTGCATACCGATAATGAAATATATGATAGACTCATAATTACCTTAATGAATGTATGCCAATCACGTGTCTTAACCCCAGCAAAATCACCTTTTTTGTCAAGATATTCTTTATGTTTGAGGAAAAACCCATCGGAAACTTGATTTTTTTGATGACCTATTTTACAATATTGCTTTGTTGCTCCGTCAAGCACCAAGGAAGACTAATATTCTGTTGACGGCCATCGCCATTAGAATTAACAATCACACTTTGCAATGCGTGATTAGCTTCTTGGATGTCACTACAAATCTTTCCAATTTTTTCTTTGTAAGTCCTTCCATCTAATATTCGCCATAACATTTCTGTTATGTTCTTCCCGATATGCATTATGTCAAACAAATGAACTATTTGCAGGTGCTCATAGTATGGAAACCTAGTGAATTGAATCGGGTAAATTTTGATTCCTCGTAGAAGCCCATTCGTACCTTAACAACATTCATGAAACATCAACAAAATCAAATTAAAACTAATTAATCAATATAGGTATAACATATCGCGCTGAACATAATTTCAGTACAAAAAAAAATTTGGCATACCTTAATGGTTTCTATTATATTCCAACTTCCATAGGTGAGGTGTCATTCTTCATGGTTTTTTCCATTCTCTTCTTTACCATTAAATTTTTCTTTGTTTGTGGTTCGATAAGTATGGTTCTTAGGAAGAACGTGCCTATACTCATCGAACACTTCCTTTTCTAAACTCCTTGAATGACGATATTTTATCCTGGGACCGCAAACTGGACATGCAAATTTACCCTTTGTTTGAAGACCTACAAGATATATGAATTGGTGTAGCAAATTAGAATTAGAATTTAAAATAATGCATGATATTATCAACAGATATATAAAATATATTTAAGCAACATTAAAAGAAAGTAACAATATACCACAAAAATGTGTTAAACCGAGAGCATCATGAATTGTAAATGCAAGTATTCCATGGAATTGGAATCGTCTTTTCCCTATTGGTCTAGAGATATCATACAACCGTTTTATAATGACCTTTTGTGGGTATTTCAGTACAACATAGTTGATATATTGTATGTATTAGTTCCATAAAAATTTATTCTATAGACTACCAATAATGGGTTTTGTTGGCATTGATTTCAACTAGGGGTTGGAGAAGATATTTCTAATCACAACCATCTAAGCACAGTGTTGAAGTGATGTGAAGATCCTATAAAAATTGTTGTATACTAAATGGGCATTATGGTCATGAGAGATGGATTCGGCATTCTGGTCATGAGAGATGGAATCGAGATTTCAAATCATTTGTTGATAGATTTTGAAGGAAACAATAGTTAAAAATAAAAGCCATGAATTTTTAGAATTGGAATCATAGCTGAAGCCCATGAATTTCCCTTTATATAAAATATTGGTGAAAAAAAGGAAACCAACAATGAAAAGATAAAGGAAACCAACAATGAAAAGATAAGGGATTTCTAGAGCAAATGGCCAATGTTGAGATATTGTAACTTCAAAGAATATTATATTTGTACTTTATTATTCTGGAGATGTTTCATTCCTCCGTGAAGATCTTATTGTATATCCGGAGATGTTTTTATTCCTCTGTCGGAATGTGGTAACTTGGGTTATTAGACTTCCCTAGTGGGGGTTGGCCCTGTATGTGTTATATGGGTCAAAGGGTTATTAGACCCACCATGTGGGGGTCGGCCCAGTCAGTTATAATGGGGTATTTAACCTAATGGTTAAATACGAGCCTACATGTACTTATGTAAAATACATATCAGAGTAGTGTATAAATAGAGGAGGTGTGTTCCTCATTATACACACTCACTCACTTGAGGATAGCACACTTGTGGAGGATAGGTCTGCTATTGTGGAGGATGAGATCATGTCTCAGGGTTTCATCTTTGTATATTGCTGGTCATCTATATTGAGGAAGCTTTGCTGGGTTTTCTACCCCATGAGGGTTTCCCAGGATAAATCTTTGTCTCTTGTGTTTATGCTGTGCTTGTTATTTCTTCAGTGATCCTGTATATGGTATTATTGTGAAATGGAATGTAATGCTGCTATTTTCTATCTTAGCATATTAAATCTTAACATGGTATCAGAGCTAACCTGAAGGAAGACAAGGTATGGCACTTACGACACTTGCTTTACTTACGACAATTTGAAGGTTAGGGTTTTACATAGCAAAAACCAGTCATCGTGGCACTTTCGCTATAACTCCATTTGGGCAAAGGTTCAGGGTCTGAAAAGTTTACAGGTCGAAGATAACATCCCCAGGTACCTTGTGTCCAAAGGGAATCCTCAGATTCGTTGTACTTTGTAAGTTATGATCAGTACAAGTTAGGGTTTCTGCCTCTTCCAGATCTCAGTCAAAATCAGGTGATCTTGGAAAAAAGGTCATAACTTGGGCTAGGAAGCTCCAAATGAAATTTCGTAAAAAGTTACAGGTATTACACAGACTATACTATCTCATAAAACTTTTTCAGAGGCCGAAGGTGAACCAGTGACACGTGGCACGCCGTACAAGTGCGCTCTCCTGTTTTATCCCATAAACAGGTCATGTTGCGACACTTGGCATAACTCTCTCTCAGAGAATCCAATTGAGGTAAGACCTGTCAAGATGGAAAGATAACAGAACGAGCTATCTCAGGAAAAGTTTTTAGAGGCCGAAGTTCAAACGGTGACACGTGGCATGCCGTACAAGTTCGCTCTCCTGTTTTATCCCATAAACAGGTCACGTTGCGACACTTGGCATAAATCTCTCTCAGAAAATCCAATTAAGGTCAGACCTATCAGGATGGAAAGATGACAGGTCAGGATACTGTAGAAAAAGTTTTCAGACCCTGTGGAGCAAAAATTTCGGATTTACAGTAGAAACAATTAGGTGCATATTTCTGTCAAAACATAATTATTTTTGGAGCACCTTTATTCATGGCTTCCGGAATTTAGGGTTTCGGAGAAAGTTAGAATTTTTGGAATCGGAATCCACGGCTGGAAGCTCCTCAGAAAAATAAGAGTTTAGAGCCTTGTATCAAACCTTTTGATTGAGCAAAAGGGTGGGCTTCATCAAACCCTAGTTCGGGATCCTGTCAAGAAGATCTAGAAGTTTGAAAGGCAATTTTGAGGGGTTAATTTTTGGAGATTTCAAAATTGAAGTATGCTAGTTTGATCAGCTCAGCAAGACACATCCTTCCATTCATTCGGAAGTGTGAAAGTCAAAGATTGAATTTTTAGGGTTTCTCTAGCAAACCCTAATCAAGCTCCAGATCAAGTTTCAGGGGGAGTTGAGGCTAAGGCCTTACATAAGAAGACTACAAGAAGTCTCGACAGGTATGACTTAAGAAGGCTCAGGTATGTCTTGAAATCTAATTCTTGATTAAGTTCATGATGTGTTTTCATATTATTTATTAGTACAATCTTGATTAATCTTAGAATTGTCTTATCACCCTAGTAACAGTATGAATGCATGTGAATGATCAAAGACATTCATTGATTAGGGCTATATGATTGTACTAATGCATTATGATGTTGTGTGAGGTTGATGTTGTCTGCTAACAAGATACAGGTACATCACAAAAGACAAATCAGGTTCAATGACCATGAAAACATAGACTCATCCATAATCTTTGTTCTACTTACGAGGTATGTATGACTTTGTTATATTATGCTTAACCTATGAGACATGCAGGTTCTAGCTCAGGATCTCTAAATCATTGAAGAGATTGTTTAGGTATGTTGTACATAACTAAGTAGGTATACTAATCCAGGTATGTTTCCCATGAATCTTACCTTGTGTTAGGATCCCTTATATAAGTATACTTGGCATGATTAGATATTCTTATTCATAAAGTTAGTAATCAAGGGATTATGCATATTATGTCTTTTATCTTGATTGATGATATGCATGAGTAAAAGAAGACTTCCCTGAAATCTTGAATACTAATGTTTATTAACTATAATCATGACTATACATTTTCAAGATTATTTAGAACTATAATGTTTTGATAACATTTAGAACATACTAATGGGTGTATGTTTGTGTATGAGATCATGAGGATGACACTTGAACATGCACAGTGGTAACGAATGAATAGAAGTTCAAAAGACATACAGAAGATCAAGCGGGAGGGAACCACACAAACATAAAAGATAAGTATTTGAGTTGTTATTTGAAATAGTAAATGATATTGCCTGTAATAGGTTGTATGCATATTTGTATTCCTATAATATATCATGCTGAGTGTAAATATTCATAGAACATTGAACAGTATACTACTAATATGCATATGATTGGTAAGTTGGACAAACATTCCATTGTTGCTTGTCTAGAATGAAACCTCTTTGCTGACATGCTGAGAGTTGTGCACACTCTCGATAGTATGTTCTGGTAGAGATGGAAGGCATCTAGATAGCCATTGTATGCATACAGGATATGGGAAAGTGTTGTGCCAAAGTATTGGTCAAAATAGTTGCATAACTATGTAAATGATATCTGTATGCATAATAGTTTATCATGTCAATATGATTTGATGATTATGAAGTATTACTAATCATGTACCTAATTTTGATTTGTAGGAAAAATCATGATGAATGATGAACACTGAACAAGCGATGGACGTTCAACAAAAGGATTTACAAATCAAACACACTATAGAAGGCTTGTGGCTAGAAGATTCTCTTAGAAAAGAGAAAGAGAATAATGATGAGATGTTTGTTCCAAGTGGATAGATAAAACCAATCTCTTAATGGTGTAATTAAAGAAGAAGTGTGATTCAGGTTCTGTATGGGTTCCCAGGATCAATAGTAATTGATGAGAATACATGTGAGGATTGCATCATCCTTGAACACAAGTTCTAAAGTGAGCCATAGACAAGTGTCTCCGAGAAAGAAGAGGGATTGTATCATCCTTGAACACTTGTTCTATAGAGAGTCATAGACGTATGTCTTCGTGAATGAAGTTCTTGGTGAACATGTGAGGGGATTGGATCATCCCTGGACTTCAGTCCGAAAGAAGATCCGTAGAAGTATGTCTTCGAGAATGAAGTTCTTGGTGAACATGTGAGGGGATTGGATCATCCCTGGACTTCAGTCCGAAAGAAGAGCCATAGACGTATGTCTTCGAGAATGAAGTTCTTGGTGAACATGTAAGGGGATTGGATCATCCCTGGACTTCAGTCCGAAAGAAGAGCCGTAGATGTATGTCTTCGTGAATGAAGTTCTTGGTGAACATGTGAGGGGATTGGATCATCCCTGGACTTCAGTCCGAAAGAAGAGCCGTAGACGTATGTCTTCGTGAATGAATTTCTTGGTGAACATGTGAGGGGATTGGATCATCCCTGGACTTCAGTCCGAAAGAAGAGCCGTAGACGTATGTCTTTGAGAATGAAGTCCTTGGTGGACGGTTGAGGATTAAGTCATCCTTGGACGTAGGTCCTAAATGTACGGTTGAGGATTAAGTCATCCTTGGACGTAGTCCTAAATGTACGGTTGAGGATTAAGTCATCCTTGGACGTAGTCCTAAATGTACGGTTGAGGATTAAGTCATCCTTGGACATAGGTCCTAAATGTACGGTTGAGGATTAAGTCATCCTTGGATGTAGGTCCTAAATGTACGGTTGAGGATTAAGTCATCCTTGGATGTAGGTCCTAAATGTACGGTTGAGGATTAAGTCATCCTTGGACGTGGTCCTAAATGTACGGTTGAGGATTAAGTCATCCTTGGACGTAGGTCCTAAATGTACGGTTGAGGATTAAGTCATCCTTGGACGTAGGTCCTAAATGTACGGTTGAGGATTAAGTCATCCTTGGACGTAGGTCCTAAATGTACGGTTGAGGATTAAGTCATCCTTGGACGTTGGTCCTAAATGTACGGTTGTGGATTAAATCATCCTTGGACAGTAAATCCAGTAATTCCGAAAGGAAGGATAGTCCTAAATGAATTGAGTGGATTAAATCATCCTTGGACAGTAAATCCAGTAATTCCGAAAGGAAGGATAGTCCTAAATGAATTGAGTGGATTAAATCATCCTTGGACAGTAAATCCAGTAATTCCGAAAGGAAGGATAGTCCTAAATGAATTGAGTGGATTAAATCATCCTTGGACAGTAAATCCAGTAATTCCGAAAGGAAGGATAGTCCTAAATGAATTGAATGGATTAAATCATCCTTGGACAGTAAATCCAGTAATTTTGAAAGGAAGGATAGTCCTAAATGAATTGAGTGGATTAAATCATCCTTGGACAGTAAATCCAGTAATTCCGAAAGGAAGGATAGTCTTAAATGAATTGAGTGGATTAAATCATCCTTGGACAGTAAATCTAGTAATTCCGAAAGGAAGGATAGTCCTAAATGAATTGAGTGGATTAAATCATCCATGGACAGTAAATCCAGTAATTCCGAAAGGAAGGATAGTCCTAAATGAATTGAATGGATTAAATCATCCTTGGACAGTAAATCCAGTAATTCGAAAGGAAGGATAGTCCTAAATGAGATTGAGTGGACTAATCATCCTGTAAATAGATTGGGATTGCCTCGTCCCTAGACATGGTGAGATGTCTTAAAGTGATAAGGACTAATCATCCTGTAAATAGATTGGGATTTCCTCGTCCCTAGACATGGTGAGATGTCTTAAAGTGATCAGGACTAATCATCCTGTAAATAGATTGGGATTGCGTCATCCCTAGACATGGTGAGATGTCTTAAAGTGATAAGGACTAATCATGCTGTAAATAGATTGGGATTGCCTCGTCCCTAGACATGGTGAGATGTCTTAAAGTGATAAGGACTAATCATCCTATAAATAGATTGGGATTGCCTCGTCCCTAGACATGGTGAGGTGTCTTAAAGTGATAAGGATTGATCATCCTATAAGTTGATCTGGATTGATCATCCTATAAGTTGATCTGGATTGCATCATCCATAGACATGAGAGTTGTATTAAACTGAGAGGGACTGATCATCCCGTAAGCGGATCAGGATTGTATCATCCTTGGACCTATGTCCTAAAGTGAGAGGGATTGATCATCCCGTAATTGGATCTTGTGTGTTGCAGGGTATGCTGCTATTGTGTATACTTGTATTGATGAGGATACTTGTATTGATGATATGTATACTTGTATTGATGAGGATACTTGTATTGATGATATGTATACTTGTATTGATGAGGATACTTGTATTGCTGATGTGTATACTTGTATTGATGAGGATACTTGTATTGCTGATGTGTATACTTGTATTGATGAGGATACTTGTATTGATGATGTGTATACTTGTATTGATGAGGATACTTGTATTGATGATGTGTATACTTGTATTGAGGAGGATACTTGTATTAATGATATTTATAATTGTATTGATGATGTTGTTGATCGTGATGATCTAGATGACGATGTTGTTGATCGTGATGATCTAGATGACGATGATGTTGATCGTGATGACCTAGATGACGATGCTGCTGATCGTGATGATCTAGATGACGATGCTGCTGATCGTGTGATGACCATGCTGATGATCGTGTGATGACGATGTTGATGATCGTGGGATGACGATGCTGATGATCGTGTGATGACGATGCTGATGATCATGTGATGCCGATGCTGATGATCGTGTGATGATGATGCTGATGATCATGTGATGACGATGCTGATGATGATGCTGATGATCGTGTGATGACGATGCTGATGATCATGAGATGATGATGCTGATGATCGTGAGGATCCAGATGTTGATGTTGCTGTAGTTGTTCGAGTGTTGCAGAAGATAAAGACTCAGTACTGAAGATGTTGATGTCCAGTATTGAAGATGTTCCAGTAACTGCTTGAGTTACTGATGATGTTGAGAAAGATTCCAATGATTTATAGATGTATCATGTATGATGTTGATGACTCCTTGCTCGTGCAGATGCTGTTATAATATCCTTCTCATTAAGGGGGAGTGTTGAGATATTGTAACTTCAAAGAATATTATATTTGTACTTTATTATTCCGGAGATGTTTCATTCCTCCGTGAAGATCTTATTGTATATCCGGAGATGTTTATTCCTCCGTCGGAATGTGGTAACTTGGGTTATTAGACTTCCCTAGTGGGGGTCGGCCCTGTATGTGTTATATGGGTTAAAGGGTTATTAGACCCACCATGTGGGGGTCGGCCCAGTCAGTTATAATGGGGTATTTAACCTAATGGTTAAATACGAGCCTACATGTACTTGTGTAAAATACATATCAGAGTAGTGTATAAATAGAGGAGGTGTGTTCCTCATTATACACACTCACTCACTTGAGGATAGCACACTTGTGGAGGAGAGGTCTGCTATTGTGGAGGATGAGATCATGTCTCAGGGTTTCATCTTTGTATATTGCTGGTCATCTATATTGAGGAATCTTTGCTGGGTTTTCTACCCCATGAGGGTTTCCCAGGATAAATCTTTGTCTCTTGTGTTTATGCTGTGCTTGTTATTTCTTCAGTGATCCTGTATATGGTATTATTGTGAAATGGAATGTAATGCTGCTATTTTCTATCTTAGCATATTAAATCTTAACAGCCAACACCAAGGGAGATCCAACACTGAATACCAAAGGATCAACTCTAAGTAACCTTATGGAGATAACTTTATGTAGTCGATGATATTTTCTAGTGAAGTTTCTTTCTCAAGTAGAGTGTGGTAAAATCTTTGATTATGGTTCATACTTCATGGAAAAATTTGATTTATAATAATAATAACAAACGTCAATGTCTAATTTTAAGGTCACAACCTAGCTAGATACCAAATTGATGTATTAGACCCCCATGGATGAAAACATGTGATAATGTGTTATCCTCCCTACCTAAGTTCAATTCCCTTAAGTGACATGTTGAGCTCTTAGATGATTATATTGTATTAACGGACTTGAACCTTGTGTTCACAAATCCTCAATATTTTATGAAATTCGATTTACCTTGGGTACCATCCTTAGAATAAAAGTGCTTAATGAGTTTCCTTGAGATATGTATTTCATGAAAATAAAAAGAAAATAAATCAAATCTTTGTATCTTAGTAAAGAAAGGAAAATAGTCTTGCATGGAAATAAACATACCTAGATAATCCACTCCATGTGGTCATTATCTTAAATGCATGGGGATATTCATGATATCATACAATGGAATTCAAGAATATCCCCTCCATATGTCAATTGTATTTAGTACAAACACTTATAATAGATTGACAAATACCCCAAATTGATGCATGAGAGAAAAGTTAAAATGAGGCAAATGAAAATGATAGCAAGTTCTTGAAAAAAATATTAGAAAGGAACAATAACATGTTAACACCTAAGCCTCATTACTAAACAGTATTAAATTCTAACCCTTGTAAAAATATAGACAAAAAATTATAAATTACTAACCTTGCAAGTTCAAAATCAGAGCTATGTAGAATATCCAAGCTCAAATAATCACCCCGCAAGTTCAAAATCCGCTCTCAATGTGTAAATAATGGTTAGAGTATGTAGTATATATAGCTCATCCTTCATCTCTATTGCAACGAAAAGTGAAACCTAGCAATTGCATTGATATAGGGACAAAAGTTCGTGGAACATTAAAAATCGTGGATATTGCCACAATTTTTCCGCCCTGTGCAAAATCAGATACAAAAATTCATTTTTTTAACCCACAAATGTTGAAAACGTGGAAGTATTGTGTGGAACAATCCACCCATATGTAATAGTGCCACTAGCTCTCTTCACAAATGAAAATTCTGAAAATGATCAAAAGCCTCTCGCTTACTTCATCCCTATATTTGATAAACATCCTTATTTTTCTAAGGTTCCAATTCCATCGATATATTCCAAGCCAGGAGTGATTCAAGTTTTGCCACATGTCTTCCACTTCCTAACCTTCCACGTTCCAGCAATTCGAGTATGCATCTCTTGGCCTTCTCTAACTCCCTTGAGCGCTCACTTAGATGCTATTTTTAGGTCTGACATGTCATATTGGTCAGATGTCAGCCCTCGGGTATTCAATTTTTCATAGGTTTCATAGCATCTTCATCGTTGTTGTCATATATGTTAGGGAATCTAGACCAAGTGTCCAAGAACCTCTCATTTGACTCTTCCTCTTCCATGGGAGTTACACCTCCATTCAAATTCGACCTATGATGCACATTTCCAAGTTTATGAGCCTTCCAAATCATCCCAAGAACATTATACTTCCCATGGATTCTAAATTGCAAGAGGAGGATGCCAAGTGGCATAGAAATTCTAGCTTGTGTGGGTCCCACAGCCTCCATGTGTCTTCATGATCAATTGCCATTTTTAATTTCCCTTTTATTTATTTATTTATATCATTTATTAAATATTTATGCCATTCTGATGTCCAAACATCATTTGTTATCCCCCTTATTCCAAATTCCAATGTCACCATCCAACCTAGGGAACTTGTAGGATTGGTGGAATTTTCCTGTCATGAATTTAATTGAATGGGGAAATTACAGTCCTCCCCACCCATTATTGCTTGTACTCGATCAATTTCATATTTGGATGCTACAAAATTTTCTCCTCTTCCCACGTGGCATCTTCATTTGGTAGATCCTTCCATTGTACTAAGTACTCTTTGATAGTTCTGCTCCTTAATCTCCTTTCCCTTGTCTTCAAAACTTTTTGTGGAACAAGTATGAGCTGACCTTCATCATGCAAGGGAGGAAGTGTTTCTGAAATGACAATTTTCTGGACAATATCCTTCTTAAGGCATGAAACATGGAATACATTGTGGATTTTACTTCTTTTTGGAAGTTCTAACTCATATGCTACTTCCCCAACCTTTCGAACTACCTTGTATGGGCCATAGTATCTTGGTTTTAGATTTTTTGCTCCATTATATTTCAAGGATGTTTGTTTATATGGATGCAACCTCAAATATACCAAATCATTGACTTGAAAGGTACTTTCTACCCTATGTCTATCTGCATATTGTTTTTGCTGATTTTGGGCAACCTGCAAGTTGTCTTCCAAAGATTTAAAATTTATTAGCTCTCTTCCACCCAATATTTAGCTTTTGGGGCTCTACTATCACCAAATATAATCTAAAAAAAAGTGAGTGCATCATAACCATATAAATATTTGAAATGAGACATTCCTATTGACATATGAAAATTGATGTTGTAGCAAAACTCACCCAAGTGTAGCCATTTTTTCCATGCTTTTTGCTGCTCTCCCACATAGTTCCTTAGGTACCCTTGCAACCATTGATTCACCCTCTATGTTTCGCCATCAGTTAGTGGATGATACCTTGTGCTTGGATTCAATTGAGTGCCCACCAATCTGAACATTTCTTGCCAAAAAGAACCCATGAATCTACTATATCACTTACAATGCTCTTGGGGAGCCCATGCAATATGAAGATTTATTTAAAGAAAATGTCAGCCACTTGTGCAGCACTAAAATATGATGTAACAACAAATAAATGATCAAATTTGTTCAACCTATACACTACCACATATATGCAATCCTTTCCCAAAGATTTGGGCAAATCCGTGATGAAGTCCATTGAAATACTCTCCCATTTTTGTTCCGGAATGGGAATGGTTTCAATAAACCAGTTGGACATGTAAGTTTAGATTTTTTTTTTTCTAGCATACCTTACATGCATTCACATATTTCAGAACATCTTCCTTCATACCCTTCCAAAAAAACATTTTCCTTAATTTCCTATAAGTTTTGAAGATCCTCGGATGGCCAGCTAGTGGGGAATCATGTGCTTCTTGCAAAATATTGTACTTGAGTTTTGAATTTTTAACCAAATAAATTCTTCCCTTATAATATATCATCCCATTCAAAATATTGTAGTTATTGTCCCCTTTGACCCCATTTAATACATCACAAGCAAATTTATCTTTGGCATATTCAACCATTAGCATGTTTTTCCAATCCTTTGCAATGTCCATGAAAGAAAAATAAGGTCTTCTAGATAATGCATCTGCTAAAATGTTATACTTCCCTTTCACATATTCAATATCAAAATCAAAAGCTTGGATCTTACTTACCCACTTTTGTTTCCTTTCATTGAGATCCTTTTGGGTGAGGAAATGCCTTAGACTATTGTAATCAATTTTAACCACAAACTTGTTTCCCACCAAGTATTGTCTAAACTTGTCCAATGCATGCATGATGGACAACATTTATTTGTCATAGATGGAGTAAATGTTTTCATGTGGCTACAAATTTCTGCTCTCAAAGGCTATAGGGTGTTGGCCTTGCTTTAGGACAACCCCTATCCTTTAACCTGAAGCATCACATTCCAAAACAAAAGGTTTAGTAAAATAAGGTAATGCAAGTATTGCCAACTACTCATTACCTCTTTCATTTTTTGGAAGGACTTTCCAGCCTCTTCATCCCACTTGAAATCATCTTTCTTTCTCAAATTAGTGAGTGGAGAAGTCAATTTGGAGATTCCTTTCACAAAATTCCTATAATAGGTGCATATTCCAAAGAAGCCTCTTAATTATGTGATGTTTTTTGGTGATGGCCATTCAAGGACAACCATTATCTTTTCCATGTGAAATTTCACTCCTTGAACAATAATGTACCCAATATACAAGAGCTCCTTTATCCCAAATTCACATTTAGACAACTTAGCAAACAAGGACTGTTCATGCAAAATTTTCAGCACAACCTCTAAATGATGCAAATGCTCTTCCCAAGTTTTGTTGTAAATGAGAATGTCATCAAAGAAAACCAAAACAATTTTTTTGAGCTGCTTACAAAAGATATTATTAATGCATGCTTGGAATGTGGCTGGAGCATTAGTTAATCCAAAAGGCACAATAAGAAACTTAAAATAGTCATAGTGGCATCTAAAAGCAGTTTTTTGCACATCTTCTTCCTTCATTTGAATTTGATGGTAACCTGATCTAAGATCAATTTTGGAGAAATATTTTTCCCCAAATATCTCATCAATTCTAGGAATATGATACCTATTCTTGATTTTCTTCTTATTCAAAGCTCTAAAGTCTATGCACATCCTCAAGGTTCCATCTTTTTTCTTCACCAACAGTACTGAAGAAGCATAAGGGCTATAGCTTGGTCTAATGAGTCCCAAATCTAGGAGTTCTTGGATGGACTTTCCAATTTCATCTATGAATTTTTTTGGATGTCTATAGGGAAGTATTTGGATGGGTGAAGTACCCTCCTCCAAAACAATGTTGTGCTCAACCCTCCTATCAGGTGGTCTACCATGTGGAAGATCTCCAAAGACTTTTTCAAAGTTTTGTAGGAGTTACTTTATCTCTTTTGGGTGTTCAACAACCCTTATGTTTGGCTTGGGAGAGGTGATGAAACATTCCTCAGCCCATTCTATGTCTCCATGCCTCAATATGGATCTCATACTATGCGAGGTCACTAGTTGATTTGGATAGGTGTGCTTCCCTCTCACAACCCTTAGTATTCCTTTCAAATCTTGGAATTTCATTTCAAGAATTTGATAGTTCACTGTATGCTCCCCTATAGAGTATAGCCATTGCACTCCCAAAACCACATTAGTATCAAAAAAATCAACCACATAAAAGCTATCAGAAAAAGTATAGTTACCTATGGTGATTTGCAGCTTTGCAACCCATGTTTTGCACTCCATAGTGTTGTGACCTGGAATGACAATTGTGAGGCCATCGAATGATTACGTAGGTATATTCCTTCTCTACAACATGTATCCATAAATAAAGTTATGTGTGGCTCCTCCACCTACCAAAATTGAGTCCCTGTGTCCTAGTACCACACCCTTGCATCGAATAGTGTGATAACGAGGCACTGCTGAAAGTACTGATATTCTTACTTTGTCAGTTGAGGGTTGATTTTATTCTTGGTTCCCTTCTTCTACTGTATCATATCCCTCTTATTGATATTAAACATGTCCTTCTTCCTCCATACCCCCTTCATACTCATCATTATCAAGAAACACATCAATGTATTGAGCTTTTCCCTTAGGACATTTATGCCCCAGTGCCCATGGTTGAAAGCATGTGTAGCACAATGTTTTTCTTCTAAATTGTTCCTTGTTTAGTCCCTCTTTCTTATTCTTTTCAAATGCATCCCTTTGACAAGGCTTCTTTTCAAATGCATCTCTTTTCCAAGGCTTTTTTTCAAATCTGAAGTTAGGCTTGGTAGGACACCTTGTTCTAGGATGCACATTTTGGAGATCTCTAGTCAAGCTCATAGCATCCTTTAATGTAGTTGGTTTGTGGGATTTAAATAAAACTTTTAAGGTTTCAACCAAACCTTCAGTGAACATCAATACTAACCTTCCCATAGATACATCATCCACCTTGACTGATAATTTTTGAAATTCCATCATATAATCAGTAGGGGTTCCCACTTGCTTCAACTGGGCTAGCTCTTTGAAAGGTAATTCTAAGTCCTTTTGCTCAAATATCTCTAATACCCTGTCAACAAATTCTCCTTAGGTACTAACTGTTGGAATATTCACACCATCATTTTTGTATTTTGCATGCCTACATGCAAATATGCATGCATCCAATCATCATCATGGTGGTCTCCCCAGCACCTAGAGCTTGCTTCTAGCTCTCCAGAGCCTGTCTACAACCCCCAGTTTCCTCCCACCTACCTAAAGTGCCTTCTTTGAGTTTATGCATGCCAAGTGCACCTTTTCTCACCTACCACACTCAGTTAGTGCACCTTTTCTCACCTACCACACTCAGTTAGTGCACCTTTTCTCACCTACCTTTAGTTATCATTCAGTTAGGGCGCCTGATCTCACCTACCGAGAGTTATCACTCAGTTAGTGTGTTGGCACAGGATAGATCCATAGGAAGTGCGGAAGCCGACAACCACGAAAGCCAAATTCGGTGAAAGAAGGAATTACCGTGAAGTCTAAGGATGCAAAAGAATAGTTTAGAGTACTTAATTGCTGAGTCGGCCAAAATGGGCCATTTTGTAATAGAATAGAAGCATACAAATAGAAGTATATTGTAAGCCTAAGGGAATAAGAGTTTAGGAGATTAATGCGATCTTTCGAGTCTGATTGTACTTGTGATATCATGTTTTGAATATCTCTGCAACAGGTTTTCCACAGATGTTAATGAATGAAAATGTTCGGTTGTGAATTATGGTGTTATGTTATGATGCGATCATGGGTTATTTAAATGTTCTCTGTTGGTTTATGTGAAAACATGTTGTTGGTTAATGCTAATATGTTTTGATGCGAATAATCGAACTATAGTGAATGATTGTGATATCTCATTAAAGCACTCATATCTTCTTTGTAACTGTGGAAGCTTGGTTCCTGCAGCACCCTTATCCGCCTCGGGTGAGATGTCACCTACTTCGCAGGTGTTTCTAGGAAGGATTAATCCTTTCTGGGCTGGTGAATAAGGGGTTGTTGGTGTTGTTGACGATAGAGTGAACCCCTATCGAAAGACCCTATGTCAACAAATGGTTCCATTGCTGGGACCTTAAAAAGGAAAAAAGGGGATATGCTGTGGCATCTGACGAAACCAGAGATCCAAGAGTGGTTCAGTCAGAAAGCGGAAGAGTTTGTGAAAGAAGAAAGGAGGAAACCGGTAGAAATAGTAGAAAGCTGGTTACAAAAGCACATATACTCGGATATCCATGAGATATTCTTTGCCGAATTCTCAATAATACTACAGGAGTGGCTCACGCATTTGACATGCAGAGGACATACCAACCAGAATATTGGATCAGATCTATGGAGCCCAGAACTAATTCAATAGCTGAAGCAAGTCAACAATACAGTATCAAGGGTTGTTGACTTCTGGATCGATAGTATCCTAGAAGGGTACATCACTGAGTTCATGGTAGATACCAACAGTTCTTACAGCGATGTGGAGAGACGATTTTTCAGGGGACCACAGGGTAGGTTTGTCCTATTGCTAAACCTGTGGATTAAGATAATGGCGTGTGAAAAGGGGATGATGAAAATGATCTCCGATGAGTAGACAGATCGATGTGCAGGGGTCATAGGTATCGCATGGTTACGGATCCACAAGGAAAGATGTAGGGTAGATGGACATGATCGACGATGAATTTCTAAGGGAAGTGGAGAAATACTATAGCACCTTGAGAAGTGGAATGATATTCCAGCATCCTGATAAGAGGAGGAGGACTGAGGAAGAGTCCCCTCAGAGGACTGGAAGGGAATACTACACAAGGCCACAGAGGACAGAGCTCCCTTACTACTAGGAGGAAGGCAGTGATGAGACTACCCCAGAAGAAGGGAGGATCATAAGCTATCACATATTTTTGACCTCGCATGCCACCTATCAATCTAAAGGAAACACCACAAATAATTCGCAGAGCTATCCCAAGTGTAGTAGAAAAAGTAGTGCATTAGTAAGTAACAATAGTAGGAACACCACGATGGTGGACGATACAAAGATGCCAAGTTTCGTAGGAAGTGGGACGGAGGATCCCAAATAGTTTTGGTTTTTATGCGAAGCAGTATGGACCATGAAGCAGGTCCAAAATGAAGACATAAAAAAGGGATAGTTGGCGATGACCTTTCGGGGCCGTGCACTAGACTGGTTCATAAAATATACTAACGATCTAGGAAAATCGTTCGCAGAAATCAAAGAAACAATGATTCAGGAATTTAAAAATCCCAAGTCGGAAGCATAGTACATTATTGATCTCAAAGAGATTAGGAAATACCCGAATGAATCAGTATGGGAGTTTGATCATAGATACAAGACACTGATAGCGAAAGTTAGTTTTCCAATAAAATACCTACATCATAAAGAGTGGTTTATCGCTGGGATGGTACCACATATTAGAGGACCATTGATGCAACAAAAAGTTGGGGATCAAGCCGAAGAATTAGAAATCACAATGAAGCTAGAGGCTTCGCCAATCGGAGAGAATGGGGTTGGAATGAATAATATTCAAGCACAACTGGCTACGTTGATGCTCAATTGGAGGACATGAAGCAAGGGAAAAATAACCGTGCAGATGTATGGTGCACCAGATGTAGGACGGAAAGCCATCATAAATATAATTGTTCAGCATTTCAGTAGTATTTGAATTCAGGGGCGTCAAACCCCCTTTGTCAGGAAAGTCTACCATGGTTCCCGATTGCCAAGCCAGGGGGCATTGAATAGAAGACTGCATATACTTACAGAAGATGGTGTCGAAACCGACGGATTTGTATTGTAAATTCTGTCGATTAGGAGGGCATGATGAAAAGGACTGCAGTGCACATGATTTGCTGCAAGAACGGAACATGGACGCATACTTAGTAAAGGGAGAAGAGAAACAACTAAGACTACATCAGCCGCAGTATGTCCAACAAGAATTAGAGTTTCTGCAAATGACGCAATTTGACCAAGGACAGTATGGGAAACTACAGTATGGCGCACCGCAGTATCTACAACCATAGTAACAGTAGCCGTTGTATAAATAATACCCACAACCACAATATCAGTAGCCACAGTACCAGCAGGAGCAGTACGGACCACCACGTGGAGGACTTGGTGGAGGATTCCGGGGAGGACGTGGTGGCGGCGCAGGAAGAGGGGGAGCCATTGGACGGGGCCGAGGACCCCCTACATGTTACAATTGTGGTAAACAAGGACATTTCACAAGGGAATGTTCAAATCAGGCCTCACAATGTATGTATTGCAGTGGAATGGACCATAGCATCAAATATTTCCCACAGCTTATCGCCAGATGGAAGATGAAGATCCTACCATCTCCGCCTAATCAAAACCAGAACTAGAACCAGAACCAACTGACAGTATAGAAGATATCAATGGAAGCTAGAAAGCAATCTGCGACAGTAGGAATAGTGACACAAGGAAAAACAACAACAGAAGTTGACCAGCCGCACCATACCGTTCCACCAGTGAAACAGGTCACTTCTGATGTGGAAGCTGAAAAAAAGGTTTTCTCAAAGGCATGAGAAGGAATGTTGGGGCGACAGAAGAATGCATCCCCTCAAGCGGAGACTTACGATATGCCACCAACATTCGATCAAACAAAATCGCGGCACAAGGCCAATACTGTAAGAGCATTAATCGGAAGCTATTTGTAATTAGCAAAAGATGAGGAGGCATTGGGGGAAATAGCCAGGTTACTCCATCAACAGGAAGGTGGATGACAAGAACCTAGGAAGACGGGTAGAGAAATGAGGATGTCATCACAAATCGGAGTGTTCAATGTCGACTCCATCATTTTGGACTGAGGATTAGACGTGAAAATCCTGACAAAAAAAACATGGTAAACAATGGGAAAACCAAAAATGACCTCGTCACCAGTACAGTTGTGCTTAGCAAACCAGAGCAAGGTCACCCCTCTTAGCCAAGTGTGTCAACTTTGTTGAATATTGTAACTTCTAAGAATATTATATTTGTACATTATTTATTCTGGAGATGTTCCATCCTTCCGAGGTGATTCTATTATGTATCCGGAGATGTTTATTCCTCCGAGGAGTTGTGGCAACTAGGGTTATTAGACCCACCATGTGGGGGTCGGCCCAGTCAGTTATAATAGGGTATTTAACCTAATGGTTAAATACGAGCCTACATGTACTTGTGTAAAATACATGTCAGAGTAGTGTATAAATAGAGGAGGTGTGTTCCTCATTTGACACACTCACACACTTGAGAGAGGCGCACTTGTGGAGGAGAGGTCTGCTATGGTGGAGGAGGAGATCATGTCTTTGGTTTGCATCTTTGTATATTGCTGGTCTTCTATATTGAGGAAGCTTTACTGGGTTTTCTACCCCATGAGGGTTTCCCAGGATAAATCTGTGTCTCTTGTGTTTATGCTATGCTTGTTGTTTCTTCAGTGATCCTGTATATGCTATTATTGTGAAATGGAATGTAATGCTGCTATTTTCTGTCTTAGCATATTAAATTTTAACATGGTATCAGAGCTAACCTGAAGGAAGACAAGGTATGGCACTTACGACACTTGCTTTACTTACGACAATTTGAAGGTTAGGGTTTTACATAGCAAAAACCAGTCATCGTGGAACTTTCGCTATAAATCCATTTGTGCCAAGGTTCAGGGTCTGAAAAGTTTACAGGTCGAATATAACATCCCCAGGCACCTTGTGTCCAAAGGGCACCCTCATATTCGTTGTAATTTGTAAGTTATGATCAGTACAAGTTAGGGTTTCTGCCTCTTCCATATCTCAGTCAAAATCAGGTGACCTTGAAAAAAAAGGTCATAACTTGGGCTAGGAAGCTCCAAATAAAATTTAGTAAAAAGTGACAGGTAGTACACAGACTGTACTATCTCAAGAAACCTTTTTAGAGGCCGAAGGTGAACCAGTGACACGTGGCACGCCGTACAAGTACGCTCTCCTGTTTTATCCCATAAACAGGTCACATTGCGACACTTGGCATAACTCTCTCTCAGGGAGTCCAATTGAGGTCAGAACTGTCAGGATGGAAATATAACAGGTCGAGCTATCTCAAGAAAATTTTTCAGAGGCCGAAGTTCAAACAGTGACACGTGGCATGTCGTACAAGTTCGCTCTCCTGTTTTATCCCATAAACACGTCACGTTGCGACACTTGGCATAACTCTCTCTCAGAAAACCCAATTGAGGTCAGACCTGTCAGGATGGAAAGATGACAGGTCAGGCCACTGCAGAAAAAAGGTTTCAGACCCTGTGGAGCAAAAAAAAATTTTAGAGTTATAGCAGAAACAATCAGGTGCATATTTCTATCAAAACAGAATTATTTTTGGAGCACCTTTATTCATGGCTTCCAGAATTTAGGGTTTCAGAGAAAGTTAGAATTTTTGGAATCGGAGTCCACGGTTGAATGCTACTCAGGAAAATCAAAATTTAGAGACCAAGATCAAATTTTTTTGGTTGGGTAGAAGACCGGGCTTGATCAAACCCTAGTTCGGGATTTTGATCGGAAAGATGGAAAATTAGGGCTTCAGCAAAAGTTGGAATTTTTTAAGTCTGTAATCACGGCTGGAAGCTCCTAAGAAAAAATAAGAGTTTAGAGCCTTGGATCGAACCTTTTGATTTGACAGAAGGGTGGGCTTCATCAAACCCTAGTTCGGGTTCCTGTCCAGAAGATCCAGAAGTTTCGAAGGCAATTTTGAGGGGTCAAATTTTGGAGATTTCAAAATTGAAGAATGCTAGGTTGATCAGCTCAGCAAGACACATTCTTCCATCCATTCAGAAGTATGAAAGTCAAAGATTGAATTTTTAGGGTTTCTCTAGAAAACCCTAATCAAGCTCCAGATCAAGTTTCAGGGGGAGTTGAGGCTAAGGCCTTACATAAGAAGACTACAAAAAGTCTCGACAGTTATGAATTAAGGAGGTTCAGGTATGCCTTGAAATCTGATTCTTGATTAAGTTCATAATGTGTTTGTCTTCATGTTATTTATTAGTACAATCTTGATCAATGTTATTAATTGTCTTATCACCCTAGTAACAATATGAATGCATGTGAATGATCAAAGACATTCATTGATTAGGGCTATATGATTGTACTTATGCATTATGGTGTTGTGTGAGGTTGATGTTGTCTGCTAACAAGACACAGGTACATTACAAAATACAAATCAAGTTCCATGACCATGACAACATGAAGACAAAGACTCACGAGGTATGTATGACTTTGTTATATTATGTTTAACCTACGAGACATGCAGGTTCTAGCTTAGGATCTCTAAATCATTGAAGAGATTGTTTAGGTATGTTGTACATAACTAAGCAGGTATACTAATCCAGGTATGTTTTCCTATGTCATGTTAGAATCTTACCTTGTGTAAGTATACTTGGTATGATTGGTTAGTAATCAAGGGTTTGTGCATATTATGTCTCTTATCTTGGTTGATGATTTAACTAACTAGATCAAACAAGAATATGCATGAGTAAAAGAAGACTTCCTTGAAACCTTGAATACTAATGATCATGACTGTACATATTCAAGATTATTTAGAATTAGAATGTTTTGATAATATTGAGAATATACTAATGAATGTATGTTTGTGTATGAGATCATGAGGATGAAACTAGTGTACACTTGAGCATGCACAGTGGTACAGAATGAATAGAAGTTCAGAATACATACAGAAGATCAAGCGGGAGGCAACCACACAAACATAAAAGATAAGTATTTGAGTTGTTATTAGAAATAGTAAATGATATTGCTTGTATGCATATTTTTATTCCTAGAATATATCATGCTGAGTGTAAACATTCATAAAGCATTGAACATTATACTACTAATATGCATATGATTGGTAAGTTGGACAAACATTCCATTGTTGCTTGTCTAGAATGAAACCTCTTTGCTGACATGCTGAGAGCTGTGCACACTCTCAATAGCATGTTCTGGTAGAGATGGAAGGCATCTAGATAGCCACTGTATGCATACAGGATATGGGAAAGTGTTGTGCCAAAGTATTGGTCAAAATAGTTGCATAGCTATGTAAATGATATCTGTATGCATAATAGGTTATCATGTCAATATGATTTGATGATTATGAAGTATTACTAATCATGTACTTAATTTTGATTTGTAGGAAAGATCATGATGAATGATGAACTATGAACAAGCGATGGATGTTCAACAAAAGATTTACAAATCAAACACACTATAGAAAGCTTGTGGTTAAGAGATTCTCTTAGAAAGGGGAAGAGAATCATGATGAGATGTTTTGCCCCAAGGGACTAGATAAGACCATTCTCCTAATAATGTAATCAGGTTCTGTATGGGTTCCCAGGATCGGTAGTCAATTGATGAGCTTAATGATCATCATGGGTGATGTGGATCTCAACCTTTGCTACAAGGTTGAATATGGGTTCTATACACATATGACATGGATGCAAGAAGGAACTCACCATAGAGTTCGAATGTTTTTGAGGCTCATATTAGTAGACCCATCTGATGAGAGATAGCACAGATAGATATGCAGAAGATCACTCAATGCTGAGTGTGAATAATCGACAATTGACAGCTTCATGACAAAGCTTGGGCTTTACCAGAAGTAAAGTTGTTCCTAACCTTTACCTTAAGGTTGTGGATGATGAACCTATCATACCATTATTGTATGATGATGATCTCTTTCTGACAAGGAATGAGAAACAGGTCATGAAAATGGCTGCAGAAATGAAAATGAAAGATCTCGGATTAATGCACTACTTCTTAGGTCTAGAAGTATGGCAAGATCCAAAAGGAATCTTTTAATTCAAGGTAAGTATGCTGTGAAGTTTCTAAAAAGATTTGATATGTTGGAGTATAAAGCCATGGCCACTCCCATGGACTCCAACTTGAAGTTGTTAGTTAATGACTCATCGTATTTAGTGGACCTAACCCTATATAGACAAATCATTGGGTCATTGATGTATTTAACAAATACTAGGCCAGATATATGCTTTGCTGCAAATACCCTAAGTCAGTATCTAGTAGAACCTATAAAGGCTCACTTAATAGCTACAAAGCATGTAGTGAGGTACCTAAAAGGTACATTAGATTTTGGTCTATATTATCTTGGAGGTCATGAACTCCATTTACATGGTTACTCAGATTCTGATTGGGCAGGAAGTGCCTCAGACAGAAAGAGTACATTAGGTGGATGTTATAGTCTTGAATCTACCATTATCTCATGGTTCAGCAAGGAACAATCTAGTGTGGCTCTCAGTACTGCTGAAGCAGAATATATGGCTGTCTGCTCTGCCAGCTGTGAAGCAGTGTGGCTTCAGAAGCTATTATATGGAGTGACTTAGAAATGGATCCCACTGTGATTATGTGTGACAATCAAAGCTGCATTAAGATGACTGAAAATCCTGTGTTCCACGATAAGTCAAAACACATAGAGATCCAATACTTCTATATACGAGATATGGTGCAAAGAGGAGCTATCAAGCTCGAATATATAAGCACTGAGGATCAGATTGCTGATATCTTGACTAAACCTCTGTCTCGAGTAAAGTTTGAATACTTTCGAGACAAGCTTGGTATAGTTCAAAAGGACCCTCCTCGAAAGGGGGAGTAGCATAGTATCTGATAACAAGTTTGTCTCATCAATGATGAGGTTACCTATTTACTGCACCTAGTTACTTAGAATTATTTAGATTTAGGAATCTTATATTTTTCTTTTGATGATAGATGCATACATGCTTTTGGTGTTAGATATACATGCTTTTGATGATAGATGTATACATGCTTTTGATGTTAGATATACATGCTTTTGATGATAGATGTATACATGCTTTTGATGTTAGATATACATGTTTTGATGATGATGACACATGTTGTGGTTATACATGTTTTGATGATGATGACACATGTTGTGGTTATACATGTTTTGATGATGATGACACATGTTGTGGTTATACATGTTTTGATGATGATGACACATGTTGTGGTTATACATGTTTTGATGATGATGATACATGTTGTGAAGGGATTGGATCATCCCTGGACTTTAGTCCTAAAGAAGAGCCGTAGACGTATGTCTTCGAAAATGAAGTTCTTGATGAACATGCGAAGGGATTAGATCATCCCTGGACTTCAGTCCGAAAGAAGAGCCGTAGACGTATGTCTTCGAGAATGAAGTCCTTGGTGGACTTGAGGGGATTGGATCATCCCTGGACTTCAGTCCTAAAGAGAGCCGTAGACATGATGTCTCCGAGAACAAAATCCTAAATGAACAGGTAAGGGGATTGGATCGTCCTCGGACTTTGGTCCTGTGAATTGAACCGTAGACATGAGGTCTCCGAGAATTGAATAGGACTGGATCGTCCCTGAGCTTCGGTTCAAAAGGTACATAATAGGATTGGATCGTCCCTGAGCTTCGGTTCAAAAGGTACATGATAGGACTAGATCATCCCTGAGCTTCGGTTCAAAAGGTACATGATAGGACTGGATCGTCCCTGAGCTTCGGTTCAAAAGGTACATGATAGGACTGGATCGTCCCTGGACCTCGGTTCAAAATGTACATGACAAATCCTACAATTGTTCTAGGTTACATCCAGCATGAAACAGGGCTGGCTCTGTAGATATGATACATCCAGCATGAAACAGGGCTGGCTCTGTAGATATGATACATCCAGCATGAAACAGGGCTGGCTCTGTAGATGTGATACATCTAGCATGAAACAGGGCTGGCTCTGTAGATATGATACATCCAGCATGAAACAGGGCTGGCTTTGTAGATATGATACATCCAACATGAAACAGGGTTGGCTCTGTAGATATGATACATCCAGCATGAAACGGGGCTGGCTCTGTAGATATGATACATCCAGCATGAAACAGGGCTGGCTCTGTAGATATGATACATCCAGCATGAAACAGGGCTGGCTCTGTAGATGTGATACATCCAGCATGAAACAGGGCTGGCTCTGTAGATGTGATACATCCAGCATGAAACAGGGCTGGCTCTGTAGATATGATACATCCAGCATGAAACAGGGCTGGCTCTGTAGATGTGATACATCCAGCATGAAACAGGGATGGCTCTGTAGATATGATACATCCAGCATGAAACAGGGCTGGCTCTGTAGATGTGATACATCCAGCATGAAACAGGGCTGGCTCTGTAGATATGATACATCCAGCATGAAACAGGGCTGGCTCTGTAGATGTGATACATCCAGCATGAAACAGGGCTAGCTCTGTAGATGTGATACATCCAGCATGAAACAGGGCTGGCTCTGTAGATGTGACACATCCAGTATGAAAGAGGACTGGCTCTGTGGCGATAAATCCTAGATCTGATCTAGGTCACATCCAGTATGAAAAAGGACTGGCACTGTGGTTGGGATTGGATCGTCCCTAGACATGAGACTTGTCTTAAATAGATAAGGATTGATCATCCTGGAACTTGATCTGGATTGCATCATCCATGGACCTATGTCCTAAAGAGAGCAGGATTGATCATCTTGTAATATGATCGTGTGATGAGAATGCTGCCGATTGTGTGATGACGATGCTGATCGTGTGATGACGATGTTGCCGATCGTGTGATGATGATGTTGATCGTATGATGACGATGCTGCTGATCGTGTGATGACGATGCTGATCGTATGATGACGATGCTGATCGTATGATGACGATGCTGCTGATCGTGTGATGACGATGCTGACGATCGTGTGATGACGATGCTGATGATCGTGTGATGATGATGCTGATGATCGTGTGATGACGATGCTGATGATTGTGTGATGATGATGCTGATGATCGTGTGATGACGATGCTGATGATCGTGTGATCGTGTGATGACGATGATGATGACGATGCTGATGATCGAGTAATATCAACTCTGATGATGTTGATGTTCCAGTAACTAGTTGAGTTACTGATGATGATGAATTGAAGAAAGCTTCTGATGATATATAGATGATGTAGTCAATGACTCCTTGCTCCTGTAGATGTTGTTATAATATCCTTCTTGTTAAGGGGGAGTGTTGAATATTGTAACTTCTAAGAATATTATATTTGTACATTATTTATTCTGGAGATGTTCCATCCCTCCGAGGTGATTCTATTATGTATCCAGAGATGTTTATTCCTCCGAGGAGTTGTGGCAACTAGGGTTATTAGACCCACCATGTGGGGGTCGGCCCAGTCAGTTATAATAGGGTATTTAACCTAATGGTTAAATACGAGCCTACATGTACTTGTGTAAAATACATGTCAGAGTAGTGTATAAATAGAGGAGGTGTGTTCCTCATTTGACACACTCACACACTTGAGAGAGGCGCACTTGTGGAGGAGAGGTCTGCTATGGTGGAGGAGGAGATCATGTCTTTGGTTTGCATCTTTGTATATTGCTGGTCTTCTATATTGAGGAAGCTTTACTGGGTTTTCTACCCCATGAGGGTTTCCCAGGATAAATCTGTGTCTCTTGTGTTTATGCTATGCTTGTTGTTTCTTCAGTGATCCTGTATATGCTATTATTGTGAAATGGAATGTAATGCTGCTATTTTCTTTAGCCAAACATTCTCCTTTGTAGATGAAAATCCCTTTATCCATAATGCACTTCAGGCAATTAAGAAGAAGATTTTTGAGATAGAACCAATGGTGCAATTGTCAGAACTCCGATGGACCATGACCCCTTAAATGATGATGGACTGCTACAAATTCTCAGGAGAAGCGAATGATGATGACGATGACCCAAGAGCCACATATGTGCAGGAGACCGAAGGTAGTTGCAATGTGAAGGCACCTAAACTGCCATCCGACAAGTACAACCAGCCGTTGAAGATTACAAAGGTAAAATCGAGTCGGAAGAAAACCCAAAATTTGCAAGCATTGGAGATTATTGGGACAAATCGACTATCGCGAATATGATAAATCTGTTGCATGAGTTTCAGGACTTATTCCCAATGAAATTCTCAGAAATGAAGGGAATCTCTAGAGACCTCGACGAAATGAATATTCCCCTGAAACTTGGTACGAAACCGATTAAGTAAAGACCATATCGCTTAAACCCATGACATAAGGAATGGATACAGGCTGAACTTGAGAGAATGTTAGAAGTCGGCATCACTGAACCAGTCGAAGAGTCGGAATGGATTATCCCAATGGCCATCCAAGATAAGAAAATCGGTGAAGTAAGAATTTGTGTCGACCTACAAAAGCTGAACGATGCCTGTTTACATGACCCATTCCCGACACCATTTATAGATGAGGTACTTGAAGGAGTTGGCGGTCAGGAAATTTATTCGTTTACAGATGGGTTCTCAGGCTACCATCAAATTAGGATTGCGAAGGAGGATAGGCATAAGACCATGTTTGTCATGGAATGGGGTGTTACCAATATACAGAGATGCCATTCGGTCTGAAGAATGCCCCCACAATATTCTCATGACTGGTAGTTGCGGCATTCAAAGATTATATCCATAAATTTCTTGCGGTATACATGGACGATTGGACAGTATATGGGCTAGTCAAGAACCACATCGTGAACCTCAGATTAATTCTAGAACGATGTCGTCACCACCAGATATCTCTTAACTTGAAGAAATGCATCTTTTGTGCCCCATTCGGGATACTCCTGGGACACATTGTTTGCAAAGAGGGCCTGTTAGTTGATCCAGCAAAGATTTCCATCATTGTTGACCTTCCACCGCCAACAACAATTAAGTAACTCAGGGCAACGTTGGGCCACACAGGCTAATACCACAAGTTCATTAGAGGATATGCCGCAATCAGAGCACCTATGGAGAAACTACTAAAGAAGGATGCTAAGTTTAAATGGAACAAAGAATGCCATAAGAGCTTAGACATTTTGAAGACAAAGATGGTGGAAGCACCCATCCTTGCCTTCCTAGATTGGAAGAAAGAGTTTCATGTCCACGTTGATGCATCGTCCATCGCACTCGGTGTTATCTTGGCCCAACCAGGTGAAGGTGACATCGACCATCCGATAGCTTTCGCAAGTAGGAAGCTATTGACAACATAAAGGAATTATACAACCGTCGAATGAGACGGATTGGTGATGGTCTATGCCCTACAGAAGTTCCGACATTACCTTTTAGGGGGTCACTTCAAAATGTTCACCGACCATTTAGCGCTGAAGTATTTGGTGAACAAGCCTGTGTTGGGGGGGGAATTTGCTGATGGCTAATGCTCTTTCAGGAATTTGATTTTGAGTTCATCGTGAAACCAGGACGGTTGAATGCAAGACCATACCACCTGTCAAGGATCCAGTCAGGAGAGGAACCACGAAGCATTGACGAAGGATTACCAGACGCTCAACTATTTAGAGTTGAAATGGTTGACGACTACTATGAACCAATTATTTAGTTCCTAGCAACAAGAAAAGCACCAGAGGAATTCACCACCAGTCAGAAGAGGCAGTTAGTTGTCAAGGCTACGGACTTCTATCTGATCACAAGACAATTGTACAAAATGGGCCCCGACAAGATATTATGCCGCTACGTTCTCCCACACGAGCAAGAATGGATTTTAGCCGAGGCACATGATGGCATTACTGGAGGACATTATGGAGGTAGGGCCACTGCAAAAAATATCGTGATAGCCAGGTTATGGTCTCCAACCATGCATAGCAATGCCACTGACTATGCCAAAACCTACGACGTCTGTCAACGCACAGGAAACCATCAAGATGGGACGAGATGCCATTAGTACCCTAGGTTACGCTCCAAGCATTTGACAAATGGGCGGTAGATTTTGTAGGGATCATTAACCCTCCAGGAAAACGCACCGGATCATGCTACATCATAACCGCAACAGAATATTTGACACGTTGGGCGGAGGCTGTGCTAGTCAAGGACTGTACTGCATCAACGGCTTCTAGATTCCTCTTCGAAAACATGGTCACCTGATTCGGATGCCCAAAGATTTTACTAATCGATCAAGGGGCGCACTTTGTGAACAAGACAATAGTAGCACTAACGGAGGAATTTCAGGTTCAGCATAAGAAGAGTACTCTCTACCACCTTCAAGCAAACGGAACAATAGAGGATATCAACAAAATCCAGGAACATGCACTCACAAAAGTATGCAACACAAATCGAGACGATTGGGACCCTAAAATTCCAACGATCCTCTGGGCCATTTCGAACCACATGCAAGTGATTAACTGGCCAAACTCCATTCAAACTGGTCTATGGTAAGGAAGTAGTTATGCCGATGGAATAAATCGTTCCAACTTTGCATATTGCAGTCGCCACAGATATGAGCGATGACAGTGGGATGGAAGAACGATTAGCACAATTAGTGCACTTAGAAGAAGATCGGTTCATCGCAGGATTACACCAACAGGTTGAAAAGGATCGCCAAAAAGCATGGCATGACCGTCACATTAAGCAGAGATACTTTCAGAAAGGAGACACAGTGTTGTTATATGACAGCAAGTTCGTGAAACATCCGAGTACACTACAAATGCATTGGTTAGGACCCTATATCATCAATTTTTTCACCAATGGTGGTGCAGTGCGGCTACAGACCCTAGATTGGGTATTGTTTCCTCGCATGGTGAACGGAAATAGGCTAAAGCTCTATCGTTGTGATCTAACATAGCAATAAAAGAAAAAGGAGCACGAATTGACCAATGCAAAGACATGAAGACTGGTTAGACTCTTACCAGGACACTAGAACGGGAGGAGGCAGTCAGTCAGATTGTATGTCACCACTACGTGTGGAGGTCCACTCTACACATGCGACTCCACACCTACGCATGCGACCCCAGATAAGCATCGCTAGAAAATGGTGAAAGAAATGATGATCGAATTGCATCCGAGGATGCGACCACAACCAATGATAAAGGGAAAGATGATTGAAATGCAAAAGGAGGGTCGGGATTATACGAATGATGATGGTAACCAACCCCACAGACACGAAGCACAAGCATAAATACCGAGCGAGGAGGCCACTAGAACAACAAGGTATCAATGAATAGGGAGAGAAAATTCAGGAAACTGCATGCTACAAGTTAATCAGACAGTTAGGTGAATAGGGAGTTCCAAGGAGGTTGTGGAAATGGTTCATTTCATTCTGCATGGTAGCACACCAGGTGCGCTGAGAGCTAGAACGACGAGCATCCATACACAACTAGTGAGGGAAGAAATGCAGAGACTTTGGGAAAACACCGTTGAGGTATCATCCAAGATGTCTAAGTACATGGTGGAAGTGCAAAGTTTCGTGGTCCCAAGGACCACCAAAATGCTAGGGATAAAGGCTCCACAGCCCTGGTAGAAGGCTTACCAGGGCATGAAACAGATGTGCCGGAGCAGTCGGTGTGTCTTCCACCTTGGTGACGTAGATGAAATTTTCCACAGGGTGGTAGCAGCAGAAGAGGTAGATGATGAAGGTTCCAAGGGACTAGAAGCTGAGCGCAAGAAGTACATGACAGTGAACCAGTACCTGACGGACGACGATAGGAAATACACAACAGCAAGTTCCAGACAGCAAGAATAGTTTCAGAGACTGAGCACAATCCAAGGTGGCCGCACAATAGCAGATTCCACCTGAGGTGGCTCGAGACGAGCCACAAGTTTGTGTTGGGGGCCTGTTGGAACGGGATAGATCCACAGGAAGTGTGGAAGCCGACAAGCACGAAATCCAAATCCCACAAAAGAAGGAATTACTACGAAGTCTGAGGAAGCGCAAGAATATTTTAGAATACTTAATTGCTAAGTCGGCCAAAATGGGCCATTTTGTAATAGAATAGAAGCATACAAATAGAAGTATATTGTAAGCCTAAGGGAAGAAGAGTTTAGGAGATTAATGCGATCTTTTGAGTCTGATTGTACTTGCGATATCATGTTTTGAATATCTCTGTGACGTGTTTTCCGCAGATGTTAATGAATGAAGATGTTTGGTTCTGAATTCTGGTGTTAAGTTATGATGCGATCATGGGTTATTTAAATGTTCTCTGTTGGTTTATGTGAAAACATGTTGTTGGTTAATGCTAATATGTTTTGATGTGAATAATCGAACTATAGTGAATGATTGTGATCTCTAGTTAAAGCACTCGTATCTTCTTTGTAACTATGGAAGCTTAGTTCTTGCAACACCCTTATCTGCCTCGGGTGAGACCTCACCTGCTTCGCAGTTGTTGCTAGGAAGGATAACTCTTTTCTGGGCCGGTGAATAAGGGGTTGTTGGTGTTGTTCACAACAGATTGAACCCATAACGAAAGACCCGGTGTCAACATAGTGCATGGATTTAGTAGTTGTTCCATTGATTGCTCATCCTAACTACTTGTAGCTCCTAGTTAGCTAGTTTTGCAGTGCCACTTGACCCTATCACAGCCTCATGCACCCCCCTTGGAGTCTCCATTCCCCAATTTATGCCTAGATGGTTCTTGTTAAACTCAGTTGGACACACTTGACTGACTCTTACAATTTATGACTGATACTACTAACTGGATGATGTCTCCATAGTTATCCAATCTAGACTTTGAGCTCATATTCGAATGCCCTACTTGGCTAATTCAAATCCTATATGATGCTACTTCACAGTTTATTGTAACACATTCTTTACATTCATTATTCATGTATGATATTGATATTGTCTATTATTCTGTGTTTATGAGTGATTATTGAGTGCATGCTTCTCTTCTTCTTTGCAACATTCTTGAGAGTTTGATTGTGAGTTTGTTACAGTTGCTAGATCCCGTGAAGATTATCACAGTAACCTGATCATATCCCAAAGTTTTTAGACCATGGAACCACCATTCATTGGCATCTCTTTCTAGATGCAAAATAGCTATTTTGAAGGCATCTTCTTCCACCATTGGATTCAGCTGAAAATACACATCTAGTTTTTGCACCCAAGTGTTAGCAGAACTTTGAGAGGAACAATCAAAAGTGGGAAGTAGCATTTTAACAATAGCACAATTTAATTCTTTGTTCTAGAATAGAGCCCTATTATCTTCCTTCTTTTTCAGTTTGTTTGAAACAGTAAAGTATTGTTCAAATTGTAGAGTCCTTCTACAATCTTCACTCAATTTTTGCCATTCTGCCACCATTGCATTAATATCAAATTGGGTTTTAGGTTCTTCTTTGGGAACAAGAAATTTAGGTGTAGTAGGCCTTGTTGTGCTCTGAAATTCATTAGGTCTATTATGCGATCCTGTGCTTGAGAAAATATGCTCGCCCATTGCCTTCTTTTCTTTTGAATGTGAGCTACTGATGCCTCCTATTACTCCTTTGCTTCCAAGTTGGCTGTCCAACAATTCAAATCCTTTCATCATCTGCTTGGTCATGTTTTCAAATAATGGTTTTAGTATATTAGTAAATTCCTCCTTCTCTTTTTTATTTATTTCCTTCTCATCCTTAGCCATGGTTTAAGCAAAATACACTTCTTCTCCTACTTCTTCCTCTTCAACAACAACAACTTCAATTTCAGGTTCTAAGGGTGGTGGCTTATTTCTTTAACTCGTTTTAGTCATGAATGGTTAACCAAATAAGGTTCCAATACCATGCTATGATACCACTTGTAATGTCCCTTTTCTTAATTTTATTAAAAATGGTAAAATATTCACTTTTTCCACTAGTTTGACCATTAACTAGTTTTGGTCTCTAGGTCTCCAAATGGATCCAAATGCTCCCAATTTGTTTCAATATGTATATGACTGGTATTAGGACTTGATTTTTAGGTTAATGGATGCTTTAGGACCTTCAAAATACTTCCGCAAACCTCCTCAATATTCTACTCAAGGTAGGGGTTTTTACTAGCAATTTGGGGTTCGATTCCCCATGGTTAAGTGTTGAAGATGGCTCTCCAAAAGCTATTAAACCCTCTCTAATTTCTGAAACGAGGTAGAGGAAATATATGAGACAATGTTAAGGTCTGATATGCATCACCATTCATTTTATTAATCCTGCTACAACCCTCTCCAATCAGATAAATAATACTAGTTTCGACCTTGGGGGAAATGATAGGCAATCTTCTCCAAATGCTATGAAATTGCACAATATGACTCCAAAAGCTTATGTACTGAATTTGAAACTTGTATAAAACATCATTAACAGTGCTTACATCATAACTGAATCATTGGTTCACTTATACATTGGAATTTATCAACATTTCATTGGCATACATCAACATAGTGGGGAAAATGGCACCATTTGTTCATTAATGAATAGATTTACATCATTCCACTTGGGTTATCGACTTGATACAGTACTGATTGTGAATAAAAAAAAATTTACATCATATTACAAAATAAATGGGGCATTAGAATATCCCCAAAATAGAACAATAGCTCACCCAATGCGCCTCTCCTCAAGGATCATGAATATGCCAAGAAAACTGGAAATGCTTGGCGGAATGAGCTTAACTAAGAGTGACCATGAGCTTCACTGTAGATTAAAACTGAAACAAAAGACTCCATTGAATCTCTCATGAAAGGTGTAAATGTCCTTTCCCACTACCAACTAGGATGGGAATCTTTCACCCTCAAAATTGGCTAAGGAAAGTAGAGAAGCACTCCACTAGCTCTCTTCCCAAATGCAAATTCTGAAAATGATCAAAAGCCTCTATGTTACTTAATCCCTGTATTTCATAAACATCCTTATTATTCTAAGGTTCCAATTCCATCCATATATTCAAAGCCAATTCGAATTAGGGAGTGATTCAAGTTTTGCCACATGTCTTCCACTTCCTAACCTTCCACTTTCCACCAGTTCGAGTAGGCATCTCTTGGCGTTCTCTAGCTCCCTTGAACACTCACTTAGATGCTATTTTTAGGTCTGACATGTCATATTGGTCATATTTCAGCCCTCAGGTCTGCAATTTGTCATAGATGTCATAGCATCTTCATAGTTGTTGTCATAGATGGTCGGGAATCTAGCCCAAGTGTCCAAGAACCTCTCATTTGACTCTTCCTCTTCCATGGGAGTTGAACTTCCATCCAAATTCAACCTATAATTCACATTTCCAAGTGTATGATCCTTCCAACTCATCCCAATAACATTAGAATTCTAATGGATTCGAAATTGCAAGAGGAGGATGCCATGTGGCATATAAATTCTATCTTGTGTGGATCCCACAACCTCCATGTGTCTTCATGATCAATTTCCACTTTGATTTTCCCTTGTATTTATTTATTTATCTTCTTTATTAAATATTTTTTCCATTCTAATATCCAAACATCATTTATCATTCCCCTTATTCCAAATTCCAATTTCTCCATCCAAACTAGGGAACTAGTAGGATTGGTAGAATTTCCCTGTCATTAATTTAATTGAATGGGGGAATTACAATCTTTGAGCTCGTTGAAAGTGTCTCTATCAAGTTTCTCGAGCCATGTATAATTCCTTAAAGAATAATAGTTGGTCTCTCAAGGGTATCAGTTGCTTTTCATTTTTTACCTCGATGCAATAAGTAGGTTGTGGAAATTAGGTATGGGTCTTCGGAACATGAACATGTTCAATGGAGGAAAGATATGCCTTATGCCCTAAACAAGTCTTCTATGCATTTAGGACCAAGAATGATGTGTCAAATCACAACACATCTAGGATTGAGGGATATTTGGCCTCCATATGAGCATATTCAAATATGATTAGGAGGTCATGAACACCAAGTGTTGGTGTTGAAGGCCTAGATATGAATGTGAATATATCTTATTGGTGAGGATATGGACACTATTTGGAGGTTTTGAACAAGAGAAAGAAAGGTGCTTTCAAAACTACAAATAGGACATATCTTATGGTTCTTTGGATTCCAAGTGTTGATACATACCTCATTAGGATATTTTGAGAACCATTTATGGATATGAGGGACTTGTACATGGTTGGAAGGAGGATTGCAAACCTTAATGTAGCTAGGGTTTTACCCCTAGCTTGTGCAAATGAGCACCTACTAAGGAGAATGGACTCCTTAGTAGCAGTTCAGTAAATGTAAATTAAAATGCTAAAACATAAATATAAACTATTCTAAACATGTGCATGAAACAGAAAAAATAAGATGTGAAGAATGGCTTTTGTATTAATTTTACCTCCAATGTGGAGGTTGGTGAAGCTCTTGCAATGCTCCAAGAGGGTTGCTCCAAGAGGGTTGCTCCAAGCTCCAACTTGCTTTGCTCCTTCTCTTTCTCCAATGGTGGGAATGGGCCAAAAGGGGCTCTCAAGGTGAAAGTAGCTCAAGGGTGAGCTAGGGTTTCAAGAGAGATTTTGGCAGAGTAAGGGTGCTTCTGACTGTGGATGTGGAATGAGGGGTCTCCATCACCTATTTATAGTTTTTTGGTGGTGGAGTGCTGGACCATGGTTTTGGAAACCATATGGTTTAGGGCAGCTGTATAGGGTTTTTTCCTCCTTTTCCTCATTATTTTATATTTTTTATTCCCTTTTTCAAGGGTTTTTGCTATTTTTAGAGGAATTTTGGATATTTTTGGAGGAAAAAAGGGTTTTTTTAGCCTTTTTTGATGGTTTTGTGGCCTTTTGGAGGCATTTTAGGCCTTTTGGAGGCTTTTTAGTGGGATTTTTAGGATTTTTAAGGGAAATATGGTAGGAAAATGGACAAATGAGCCATGTAATGGGGTAGATGAGGTAGTGAACACTTTTTGGGTGTTAACAGATTGCCCCCTGATGTGCGAGGGCAGGAGCTCATCGTATGGCTGATGGACATCATAAGTCATGTATGGTTTTCCTAGGGTATGGAGAAGAGAAGAAACAAACTGAAGCCCGGAACAACGATCCCGAACCAACTCCAAGAACTAAAAGTACATAACCTCAATAATGGATGAGGAATCATCTGATCATATGGACGAGGCGGGCATTCCTATGCTCATATCAGGATATAACATAATAACAACAATGGGGTCCAAAATATGGGGACCTGACATATACATAGCCTCAAACAAGGAATGAGGAAAAATCTCAATATATGGACGAGGCGGGCATACCCATGCTCGTATCAAGATATATAAAAATAATTGTGAGGCCCGAAAAGAGGGACCTGAAAGATACATAGAGAACCACTGTGTGCATCATAAGGGTCCAGAGGGGACACAAATCTCGGACATACTGCTGGGATGACCATGTGTAAGCTGAAAAACTGGCGCACTGGAATAACATCAGTGCTGCTGAGCGGGGTACCAGAGGAACTGATGAGATGCTGGATCATAATGACTGGGATCCATAACTTCAATGGTACACTGAACTGGAGCTGAACTGGGTACTCACGGAAGCATATAACTCGATGGCTTCCGAATACAATCGCCAATGCAACTCAAACATCCACGGGAACATAGAACTGGGTGTTCCGAAGTGACTCACCAATGTGCTAGAGTCAGGGGAAATCCGGGGTCTTTGACTAAAAACTGAAGGGATATAACCCTATGCGATTCTCGACGATGCGATCAAGGTGCTGAAGTCGAGCATGTGAGAAACAACCACTTGGAGAGGCAATGATGACTCCTCTCGAAATGGTCTGTAGGCACTTACCACAGATGGTGATGAGTCCAAGGCGTAGGGACCTCTGGGCCTATCCTCTAGAATAGAGGGGTTGTCGTCGACAGAGGTAGACCTGCAACTATCAATGCAATGATGTTTCTTTGATAGGAGCGCGAGGTGGAGAACTGAAGTGTTAGAGTACTGATGGCAGGACTGACAAACTGTGGAGGGATAACTGGGCAAGTAGAGTGGGTTGACTCAAACTTCCTTTGTACAGAGTATGATGGCGGGGATGATCGGGCAGCATATGAAACTGACTGGTGGGAAAGGGATCATAGCTGTATTGGATTTGGGAGGGTGACGGGGCTGAGGGAGACTCAAGCTGTGGTAAAATGGCAGGAGACTGCAGAATACTCTGAACAAAGGTGACCTGATTGGGAGTGCTGCCGAGATGATCAATCATAGTGCCAAGAGGCATAGGGGGACTTCTTCATGGGTTAGGGAACTAGAAGAAGTGTGTATAAAGTGGTACTGTCGTGTGGATTTATACGAGCCCAGGACAGTTCATGCTTGTAATTGCTTTCAATTTTAAGGAGTCTGAAAGCGATAAGAAGACTCTGCAGTAATGGAATGGTACTGTCGTGTGGATTTATACGAACCCAGGACAGTTCATGCTCATGGTTTCTTTCAATTTTAGAGAGTTTGAAAGCAAATAAGAAGACTCCAGGGGGTTTCTTTTTCGTGTGTTAGTCTCCAAGGCCCGAAGAAGCATAAAAGGATGCAATGAAGAACTCTTCTAGCCGGTGTGACTAGAGTATTCCTTTTTCGTAATTAGTCTACCAGGTTCGGAAAAGGGTTAAAGTTATACCAGATAGACGCCCTTTCAGGTACTTTAACGAGCATGAAAGGAAGCAAGATTGCTCAGCGATCTTTTCATTATTTTAGGAGTCAGAAAAGAGCTTAACAGAAACTCCCTAAGTGCCTTTTTCGTAAAGGACTTGTCTGGCCTGAAAAAGGGATAAAATTTTACCGAACAAAAGGAATGGCCAGGCAAGGAGGAAGTGTTCAATCAAGGAACATTACTGATGACCAAGAACGAGGGTAGGGGGGAACACTAGTGGGCCTCCTTGCGGGGTGAATGAGTGGTGGAAAAATAATGAAATATTTGCAGTATGACAGGAGTGAATGGCTCATGTAAAAGTGTGGAACAATTCGATGGCGGCCGATGTGGCACGCAAACCGAGGAAGCAAGGTGTCAGGACACAGTGTTGAAATTGGACCAGGTGAGAGTGAGAAATGATCTCAAGCATCATCACAAGCTCGAAAAAATGAATCCGGCGATGTAAAAAGTGTCAAAAATGGATAACGGCCGATGTGGCACGTAAACCGAGGTGACTGGGGGTTTTTTGGAAAAAATACCCAAAAAATATGGGGGTGAGAGCGAGAAATGATCTCAAGCATCCTCATGGGCTCGGAAAAATGATTCCGATGATATAAAATATGCGAAAAATGGAGAACGGTCGATGTGGCACGTAAACTGACGTGACGAGTGGTGTCAAAAAAATGTGCAAAAATTGACGGGGACAAAATAAGCAAACGAGTTGACCAAGATGACGGTCTTGTCGTGCTGATTCCAGTGGTGGAAACGGTTCGCAAAACGGACTCCGTATGGGGACATAATGGCCAAAACAAGAAAAAGTCAATTAACTATAAATAGTGAGTGGGTCCAACATGACAAATGTCATTTGTACTATTTGACTTTGACTAGTGATCAGAGTGGACCAGAGCTGAGGTGGAATTTCTGGGCGATCCGACCGGCTGATTTCAGATCCGGGAGATACAGGTATTCCGTCAAACTCATACCTGCATGTTTTTTAGGGTCGGGGGTTGGGTAGTGGGTCCCAGGGGTATTTGTACGGTCCACATGGGGCGGACCGTGGGTTAGAGGGGTGAAACCACGGTTGGGGACCGTGAGTTTTGGGGTGAACCACGCGGTTTGGTGCCGTGTGTTTCGAGGCTGGACACACGGTCTGGTACCACACGTTCCAAGGAGAGACACGCGGTGCGAAACCACGAGGTTAGCTCTGACAAACGTGGTTAAGGACCGCGACTGTAGGCCTGACAGCCGTGGTCAGAAACCGCGGCAGGGAGCCCTAAAGCCACAGTTTTGGACCGAGCTATGAGGGCTTCCCAGGGGGGGGGAAAGGACTATTTGTTTGACATGACTCTAATGAGTCTACTTTGCGTGATTGACAGGATGCCGCAGGTTCTGTGGAGAGAGCGGGAGATCCCAGATGAGATAGTGACCGTCGTCCGTGGGGATCGCCATGTGTGATCGGTGCTGGGACTATGCGGACTAGTGAAGTTTGCACAGGTACCCATGATGCAGTCAGAGCGTTGCTGCTGAACCGACTGATTAGTTTCTGGGAGTAGGACATACAGGCCTTCAGAGTGCAGGGTGAGAGGGTGGACCTCAACCTGACAGATGTATACTTCATGACGGGGTTTCCCTGTCTGGGTAGGGTGGCAGACACATAGCCACGGGTATCCACGGACATAGATATGGAGGACATGCTGGAGTGGTACTGTGGTCCAGAATTGCATGAGGGCACCCCGGGAGTTCAAATCCATTGCGATCCGGGTGGCTATCTTGGCGGACAGGGCACAGGTACAGGAGCCCGTAGGGGATGAGGATTTGTTGGAGGAGGAGCGAGGGGAGGACTAAGAGGCAGTAGATGCAGGCAGTGATGTAGGGTATGACTCTCATTAGGGAGTACAGGGGACTCCCCCCGATTTTTGTAGCTTGGGCATGTATTTTGTGAGGCTTTAGGGATGTATAGCCATTTTTTGTATAGCTGGGTACAGGGGTACTCAGGACATGTATAGCACTGTGACATGTATTTTTTGATATATTTATATGCACGTGGATGCACCTTTTTGTGATGATGTTTTAGTTGTACGCACATGGATGCGCTTATGGTTTGTGATATGTTTGTATTGCATGTGGATGCAAGTAGGCTAGGATGTTGGGCACGTGGATGCCCCTTGTGTGTTTTATGTGATGCAACATGATGTATGTAGGATTAGGCACGTGGATGCCCCTATGGATATAAAGGTGGTGTTATGGTGTTTGTACATGGATGGAAATGTTGATGCAATGCAGTCTTTTTGGGTTTGTATATATTTTTATGAGATGTTATGGGATGATGATACATGATGGAGGTGTTACATGGTGTGATTGATATGCCAATCTAGGATGTTGTTTGCCATTTGATCTACGACACTATTGTGAGCTCTTGGGACATGGGTGAATGTTATGGATTCAAACTGTCGGCTGAGTTGTTTTGTGCGCAGGAATTTTCTAAAGAGGCAGGATCACGCACCTGGTAGCAGTTGTTGAGATGGGAAACAAGTAGCTGGGAGTCCAGGAACACATGAAGGTGACGTATGCTCATCGGGAGGGCAGTAGTCAAGAGACCGGTCACAGTATCATACTCCACCTGGTTATTGGTAGCAGCGCCTATACATATTCTGTCAAGGTGAATCATCTTGTTCGAAGGGGAATATAAGACCCATGTTTCAGAAGCTAGGTTGGGAGACCAGTGGCTTGCACCATCAGCGAAGCCAGTGTAACAAGGTGGAAGATGGTCCATCTGTGGGCATGCAAAAAATGATGAATGTAAGATTATGGTAAAAAAGGTGAAAAACAAAAAGAGAGCAAACTGTACAATGCGGACCAATGAGGCCGCGGTTTCATTTATGGGTAAAAACGTTTAAGATACAACCCATTACGGGGGTTGCGCAAAGGGTGACCTTCGGAGTCGGCAAAAATGTATGCCCCCTTGCTGAGACAGGTCTGCACGATGTAAGGGCCTTGCCACATGGATTCAAACTTCCCCTTACCAGTTTTGTCATGGGCTTGGTCATAGGCGAGGACGAGGTCTCCTTCATGGAAAGTTTGAGGGTGTACGTGTTTGTCATAAAAGCTTTAGAGCCATTCTTGGAAGCTTCAATGGTCTGGAGAGTGGCACGACGGTCTTCATCAGCTTGTTTAAGGGATAGCAGACGTTGCTCAAGTGGGGACCAGGAAAAGACATCATGGAACTCTCTGAAGAGTTTTTTGTATTCCTCAATCTCTTGCTCACTGCAGGAGGCTCCTAAAGTGATGAGTTCAAGGGCACCTCCTAGGGCAGCGATATCAATTTGGATGACAGGTGAGATGTTGGCCATGTTACCTTCCTCAAAGGCGCCAGGAGCAGGAATAGGGTCCTTAAACCAGTCGACCTTGGTGGGAGGGAAGTCTTTGGATTCGACCGCAAATTGGGTAGCGGTGCTAGAGGAGGATTCTTCTGGGAGGAAGTAGGAACGGTGGTGCATGTCATCCTAGGGATAATCTGGGGCAGTAAGAGCCTCGAGAATCTCCTCATCAGTACGAAAGATTTGTGTGGTGAAATCGGTTGACAAAGGGGTAGTGGTTGAAGAGATCATATAAATGGTATTGACCTCGCCAGAAGGGGATGAGACCGGGGGGTGGATCTCCTCAATCGTGGGTGGTGCCGTCTCAAGGTCCAGATTGTTCATCTCATAGAGAGCTGCTCTGTAATCCGGGAGATCGGGACAGTGATGGGAATAATGCCCGTAAACACCACATATCGCACAGGGATGGTTAGTGCGTAGTGATTTATCACGAGGCTTGGGGCTGGGGTCGAGTTTGACAACAGGAATGTTGGGGTCGTCGTCGAGCATTTACATGTGTTCCTGTAATGTTGGTAACTGTAGACATTGATGAGTGGGGTGACCTAAATCATCACACAACGAGCATTTGGGAGGAGCACGAAACACGGGGGAGTTTTTGACTGTCTTAGGAGGTGGTACAGCAGGGTATGGTTGTGGACCTCTTCCCCTAGTGGGCTTGAGAGGAGGAGGAGAGGGGTTCATGGAGGACGATAGGGTAGTGACACCGGGAGGTGGTTGACTAGTAGTGACAATGGGTTTCATCGGTTGCAGGACGACATTTGCTGTTGGCGGGGGAACAGGAGGTGAAAGATACCAAACGGGTAATCCCAAGGTTAACCCAGGGAGGCTAAGGGTGGCCATAACTGGGGCGCTTACTACTCCCGATGGAGGGACTAGGAAGGGGATTGTGTGGATAGGTGTAACACCAATGTGGCTAGGTACCAGCGGTGGTTTAGGGAACAAGGATGGTTGATTGGTATGTGTTTGGTTATCATGGGACAAGGTACATAAGTCAGACACTTCGGGCGTAGATGACGGGGGAGGAAAGGATTGGAAGGTGGATGTCATCGACGGGTCTGAGTAAACTCCAGGTCCCAAAGAGGAAACAAACAAGGTAGCGGCACCATTAATAGGTTGTTCAACCATGGGGAGAACATTTTCGGGTGCAGCAGGGGCATTTGGATCATAGTAAGTAAGTTGGTCGATCTTGACCACACGTCCGTCATGGGGGAACATCATGGTACGAAAGACAGAGGAGGCTACCGCCCGCATAGCATACATGTAGCTGCGATTGAGTAAGAGGTTGTAATCAAGCTGGGCATTGATGACCTCGATATCGATGAGGACGGTTTTACCACCTAACTGGATAGGGACATTGGCTAGGAGACCTTGGGGCTGAGCCAAACGACCGTCGTAGGCGCATAATGCAGTGGTGGACTACTGAAGGGTAGGAGATCCCAACTTCTGCCATACGTATGTAGACATAACGCATATGGAGGCACCTTCATCGATGATGCATCGATGGATGACAAGATTCTGAACGGAAACAAAAACTTGGAATGCTAAGGTGGAAGGTAGGCGTGGCTCGGACTGGTCCAAATCAAATGCCATCAAATTTGAATCATTTGGGTCAATAGCCCCAATGGATGAGAGTAAAGTCTTGCGCTGGGAAGGGCAGTTCTTCAAGACTTCTAACGCAGACATGGTTGCGGGAGATTGGGCTAAGTCATCTACAATGTTGTAGTTTGACGCAGCACGCACATTGGGGTTATTGTTGATACGGAGAAGTGGGAAACGAGGTGCTTTGGAAGCGCCATCTATTGGAGGGGGAGGTATATGTAACGCTTGATTAGTGGGATGAGCGTTAGTGGATTTATCGATGGGAGGGGCTTCAGAGGTGGAGCCATATTGGTTCCGACGGGTCTGGAGGTTGACATCATCAACAAGTGGTGGGTACCTGAGTCAAACATGTGTTGATCATGGGTGGCGTATGTGATCTGTTGTTGTTGTGGTGGCGCGTTGACCTGAGGGGGAGCCAACGGCTGAGCATTCACTATGCCTTGGGTTGGTAAGGGGTTTTGCAGCACCAAAGGTTGCTATTGGGGGGGCTGGGGGTTGGGATGCGCTTGAGGAGCTGCATGTCCTTGGCAATGGGAATCATCAACCCAAAGTTGTCGAGCTCGCTCCAAGTGTGGGCAAGCATGTATGTAGTGGCCATAGACCCCGCAAATAGAACAAGGATGGTTTGTTCGCAAATTGGGGTTTTTAGCCTGCTTGGGCAGGCGATCAGGGTTTTGGTTAGTGGGGGCCGTATTGTTGTTGTCTGGGGGATTAGGCGGTTGACCACCTTGGTCTGTAGGTTGGTTGTCCCCATGATTACGGCCCTTGCTGCGGTTTTGTTGGCCCTGGTTGCACTGGTTGTTCTGGTTTTGCTGCTGATTTTGTTGGGCGTACACTTGCCCTTAGGCAGCAGGTGGGTTTTGAGGTTATGCAAGTGCGGGAACAGGCTGCGGTGGATGATATGTAGGTGGAGGCTGCGCAGGTGTGGCACCTTGAGGAGGTTGCTGATATGTCTGCGGAGTAGGTTGTGGGTTTGCCGTAGGGGCTGCCTGTGGCGAGTAATAAGTTGGTTGGGCCTGGGAAGGCGCAGGGGCTGGTGTAGCCTGCTGGTGGTAATAAGCGGGTTGGGCCTGAGAAGGCGCAGGAGATGGTGCAGCCTGCTGGTTGTAATAGGGATGAGGTGCGACCGGGGGGGGGGGGTAAGAGGGGGCCGCATGATCGAAGCACTGAGGTGGATAGGTGGGTCCATGGGAATGATGGTGATGTGTCATAGGAGCATACTAGTTGGTTGCTCCAGACTGTGAGGTAGCCCGCGAAAGGTCGGGGCCAGGGTCAGGACGTGCTATGGAAAAGGGTTGGGGATGCGAAGAAACACGGTCGATGATGCCATCTACAGCATGAGATTCCCTTAGTGCATCGTGCTGGGAGGACTCGCCGCGAGGGGCGCCAGGTATAATGGTATAGAGATAACCCAACTGGGTGTAAATGAGGTCGAATTGTTGAGCCTTAAGGATGGCCTCTTCTTCAAACTGGGGTCTTTCTGATGCCACATCCTTAGCGATGACAGGGAGAAGGGATTTGAGGAACCAATCTAGGAAGATACGGTCGTCTAATTTGATCTTGCATAAGCTACGGCGTCGATGCCACTCATGAATGTGGTCCGTGATATGGGTAGCTGTGTTTTGTCTGCAAGATAGGAGGATCTCAACGCCCGCATCATAGTGGACAGGTAACTGGAAGAACTGCAGGAAGGTTGAGGTAAGGGAAGCAAAGGTGGCATGGTTCCCGTGGGGTTTCTCGATATACCACTTGGCTGCAGAGCCAGTGAAGGTGCGCTGTGACAGACGAAGGCGAATAGAGTCATCCACTATGGAGTTGGAGGAACACCATAGATTGAAGGACATGATATGGTTTTGTGGGTCCTCACCCGCCTTGCCCTCGAACTTAGGGATGTCAGAGGGGAGCTTGGTGGGCATGTGAGGCCACGCAGGGTCATGTCGGATAGGGTCGTTGGTCAATTTGGCTAGGTCGGGTAGGTTGAGGCTAGCCATGAATGGCAAACTGGAGGAAGGATGTGACATAGTAGTGGGTTGGACCAAGTTGGGGCCAATGCCCCCAAGTGGAGGGGTAGGATTTGGGATGTGGCTCCCAAGTGGGGGGACCAAGGTGGTATAGGATTGTCCTGCACCACCATGGGTAGTGTGAGCCACTGATGCAGTGGGGATAGGTATTCCAGCTACAGGAATATGTGCATTAAGGGGAACTGTAGATGTGGGCCCCATTGAGGGCATACCCACAACGGGTGTGGTAACTGGTGTATTGGTGGATGGGCTACCAATGGTCCCTACCAAGAAAGGAGTGGAAGTCACGCCAGCCATGGGGCTAGTAGGGGCAGTATAAATGGGGTTCTCAGACTCTTCTTCAGTATCAGAGGTAAAGTAGGGGGCGTCAATATCGGGTGACGGAGTCCTATGTTGCTAACGAGTGGAGTCAAGTGACAAGGCTCGAGTTCGATGATATGTGGTATCAAGGGATGATGATCTGTGTCTATGACGGGTGATGTCAAGTGAACCATGCTGTGGGGGCTTACCCCTAAGGCGCCTAGAATGTCTCGGGGACTCAATGGTGACAAATGGTGTCAAATCGCTGGGGATTGTGGTGAGTGAAAAAATAGCTCAAAAAATCCTAATGCAACCGAGTGTGCAGAAGGAAAGCTCAAAAACAAGGCACTCAGGCCAACAACCAACTCAAAACACCTACTGTAACAACTATGCTACAATAAGTGGAGTACCAACAAAATGGTCAGAATACCAACAAGCAGTAGGTTTCCTAAAAATAAAAAATGGTGGACTCACTAGACCAAAAGGAGGTAAGGGAGCATGCAAACACCTAACTAAAAAGTATTTTGACTCAACTAGACATGTCCTCTGCAAGGTGATGAAATCCAAGTTAGTCAATATGAATAGGAAAGCCAAGTGGCTAAGATGTCCCCCTACCGGGAGGGACACCGGGTAGTCAATCCTAGAAGAATGGCAACTAAGATACCCCATTCATGACACGTCCAAAAAGGTGAATCTGCCGTTTGGTCCTTTTACCGCAATACCCCTATACAGGGATATCCCGAGAACTGCAAAAGGTAGCCCTTTGGTTACTGAATGGAGTGCGGTATTCCACTCAGGCCTCCGGAACCAGTCTCGCGACTTCAACCCTCCTAGGGGAGAGGCCCTCTAGTAAACTGGTCGTGACCATGCCAAAAAGTAATAGGGGATTTTGGTTTCCTAATTGGACAACAACTATGTCTCAAGTGTAAGTAACCGAGGGGTGTTATTGGAAGCCTATCCCCCCGATCCTATCTAACTACAAAGATTCTTTTGTGTTCCCCAAGTGGGGTTAGAATATTGGTTGAGTTAAGTAGTTTTTAAGGCTGACTTGAATTATGTGACATAGTGTGTGCTCGTGAGGTGATGAACCCAAAATAAAAGTGCCACAAGGGGGCCAACTTTCTAATTAACAATACTGAAATTTAACATGCAAAATTTTCTAAATTAGAATACTAAAATTTTAAAAAGATTCTGTAAATGGTACAGAAATTATGTTGCAGAAAGGGCTGTAGGGAAGGATGGCTGCAGGTAGGACAGATGGCTGTGCAGATGCAGAAAATATTGCAGCAAAGGGGGCTGGGTTCAAAACTGGAAAAAATGCAGAAATTAGACCGCGGGTCTGCGGCGAAACTGAGCAGTCGGACCGCGGGTTTGAGGGAAACAGGCGTGGATAGGACGCGGGTTTTTGGACGACAGGCGGAGTCAGGATGTAGGTAATAGGTAAAACGACGCAGTTGGGTCATGGGAAAAGGGCTGACAGACGTAGTCGAGACGCAGCAAAGGGGCTGAAAGCCACAGTCATGACGCGGGAAAATGGCCGACAGGCGCAGTCAGATCGCAGCAAACAGGCTGATTAGCCACAGTCGGATCGTAGGTAACAGACTTGAATCCGCCGGTAGGGCACCGGAAACAGTCTGAGAGCCGCGGTCAGGTCGCAGGTAAAGGCCTGAAAGACACGGTCGGGACGCGACTGCAGAGGGAAAAGATGCGGTTTATGGCAGCTAAAAGGGACAGCCGAAAGGAAAAAACGAGAAATTATTGCAGAAAACTAAATTTTTTTTAAACGAAAACCAAAAATTCAAACCTAGGGGAGTCTCCAAAACTGTAGCTAGGGTTTTACCCCTAGCTTGTGCAAATGAGCCCCTACTAAGGAGAATGGACTCCTTAGTAGCAGTTCAGTAAATGTAAAGTAAAATGCTAAAACAGAAATATAAACTACTCAAAACATGTGCATGAAACAGAAAAAATAAGATGTAAAGAATGGCTTTTGTATTAATTTTACCTCCAATGTGGAGGTTGGTGAAGCTCTTGCAATGCTCCAAGAGGGTTTCTCCAAGCTCCAACTTGCTCCTTCTCTTTCTCCAATGGTGGGAATGGGCCAAAAGGGGCTCTGAAGGTGAAAGTAGATCAAGGGTGAGCTAGGGTTTCAAGAGAGATTTTGGCAGAGTAAGGGTGCTTCTGACTGTGGATGTGGAATGAGGGGTTTCCATCACCTATTTATAGTTTTTTGGTGGCGGAGTGCTGGACCATGGTTTTGGGAACCATATGGTTTAGGGCAGCTGTATAGGGTTTTTTTCCTCCTTTTCCTCATTATTTTATATTTTTTATTCCCTTTTTAAAGGGTTTTTGCTATTTTTAGAGGAATTTTGGATATTTTTGGAGGAAAAAATGGGTTTTTTAGCCTTTTTGAGGCTTTTTTGATGGTTTTGTGGCCTTTTGGAGGCTTTTTAGTGGGATTTTTAGGATTTTTAAGGGAAATATGGAAGGAAAATGGACAAATGAGCCATGTAATGGGGTAGATGAGGTAGTGGACACTTTTTGGGTGTTAACACTTAATAAAAATAGAGCTTCTAAGGGAAGGGAAACTTGAGGTTTCGAACTTAACAGTGTATTAATTACATAGGTTCACAAAAATGAAGGAGGCCTCAAATGACAAGGATATGTTTAGCCTCCAATAAATGATATGGGTGCAACTAGGAGTATTTTATCACTCAGTATGGGTTTTATGGCACTAAACATGGTCAAACGATGAAACCTTGGTCTTAGGCTCTAAAGGAAGTTTCCAAGGATAGGGAAAATGTGAAGCCTTAACCAACCACATAAGGTTGGTCTAGTATAAAATAAATATTTGAATGCCAATATGGAGACCATTAGTATGTTTTGAGATTTATGGTTGGACCTAAAATCCATAAACATGATTTGAAGAGGGAGACCAAAATATCAAGGCTAGAAATATATATTTATGGATTGGGACAAACGAGCAATTTAATAGGTGATGTGTAATGCTTCAGGGCATCATTCATGAACCTTGGTCCCTAGAAGGTGCCTTTAGAGTCTACTGCATAATTCAAAATTCAAAATATTTGAAAGTGATATTTAGGTGTGTAATTGTGTTTGAAAAGATGATGTTGTGTGTTATTTTATACTAATATTTGTATGGTTTGCTTTATGCAAGTGTGTATTTAAATCTTTTCCTATGTGTTTTTTTATTAACATGTAAATTTTTGTATATGTGCATAGATATTTGCATGTGTGCATGTATTTTTCGTATGTTTATGTATAAATATTTTTATGTGTGTAGGTTTTTATAGTGTAAATATATATGTATATGTACATCTTTAATATGTGTGTAAATATAAGTATGTGCATATAACTTGTGTGTGTAAATGACTATGGGTGGTAGGTACAAAACGAGGGTGTCTAGGGGTGGTAGGTACACAAGGGAGCTATTGCTTAATCCCTAGCAAATTTCAGTGCATCTATGCATCTCATTGTGATTTGTGAATGACAGATGTGTACTCATTGATGTGTATTGATTATTGAATATTATGAAATGTTATAATATAAGATGAGTTTTCAATCTTGTTTAAATGCATGTGAATTTTTCCTAAACGGATGGAAACTTGAATTAAGTGGTTGGTGTAAAACATCAATGTATTGTAATAGTAACTTAATCATAACTCAAACATCAAATAAACGATATGAAATAACGATATCAAATAAACTATATAACATGAATAACATTAGACATGTAGGAATAAACAATCACATGACTATACTATGTACCTCAATCAACTAGGCCTTCTGGATCCTCTCAATTTTTTATTGTCTCAAAAAACCTCTCGTGCTCTGCATGATCTAGTAAGTAGTGTACCTTGTTTGATTTATTCATTGACATTGTTTGTTGTTGGATGTTTGTACCAATGATCAAGTGTGTAAAGTGATACACCCGTGAACCTAGTCTATACTCTTTGTATGTGTAGCCATTGCTCTTTGGTGCCTTTCCATCTACTGTAAGATATTCCCTCTGAACAACCATTGAGCCAGTAGGAAAGGTAATACCTTCACTATCGGTTAATGTGTAATTTCCTTTGTTATTATTTTATTAAAATGACAATTTTCCACTTTTTTTCCTTGGTTCGACCTTTGACTAGTTTTGATCTCTGGGTCCCAAATTTGGCCCAAATGATCCCAAATCTTCTGAGAAGGTATATGAATGATATTAGAACATAAATATGTGTTTCATGGATGCCTTTGTACCTTTAAAATACTTCTTCAAATACTCTTTCAATTATGGTCAATGTAGGTAACTTTACTAGTGATTTCCCTTTGGCTAGTATTGGTCTCTAGGTCTCAAATTGACTCCACATGCCTTCAAATATTCAAGGAAGTGTATGAATGATATTAGTAATTGAATATGATTTTCAGGGATGACATATGGACACCAAAAGACCTCTGCAAACTCTCTTCAGATTCTGGACCAAGTATGCAATTTTACTAGTAATTTGGGGTTCAAATCCCCCTGGGGTAAGTACTGAAAATGGCTTCCCAATTGCCTCCAAACCCACTCAAATTTATGAACAGAGGTAAGGAATGTATTAAGGATTTTATTAATGTCTCATGTGCACCATTAATTTATTATTACATCTGTTCCAACCCTCTCCCATTCAACTGCAAAAATCACCAATTCGACCCTTGGGGAAATGGCACTATTTCTTCTCCCAATGTAATTAAACTGAGTAAAAATACTTCAAATGCTCAAGTACAGTACATGAAACTTGTAAAATACATCCATGGCAGTCCATTAATCACAAATTCATCAGAGAATCATCCATTCATTCGAAATCATCATCAATACATTGGTTCACAACAAGGTAGTGGGGAAATGGCATTGTTCTTCCATTAAAAATGATATTTATACATTTCTACTTGGAATTTCGACCTAAAACTTTCTGGAGATGAATAAAAGAGTATTTAATTCATATTAAAAAATAAATGGGGCATTAGAATCTCCCCCAAAGAGTACAATAGCTCACCAAAAATGCCCTCCCTCAAGGATCAAGAATATGCCATCAAAACTAGAAATGGTTGAAGGAGTGAGCTGCAATAGAAGAAACCATGAGCTACCCTATAGCTTCCACATGCAAATAAATACTGCATTAAAGCTCCAAATTAAAGGTCTGAATGGCCTTTCCAATTGCCAACTTGGATGGGAATCTTTCACCCTCAAAATTGGCTAAGGCAAGAAACTAGTCATCCACTAGCTCTCCCTCTTCACAAATGCAATTGAAAATTCTACAAATGATCAAAATATGGTTTCATTATTTTTTATTGACATTTATAAATTTCTAATGTCCTCCATGGGTCGAATTCCTTCCAAGAGACTCATGCCAACTCAAGTTGGGAAGAGATTCCAAAGAACACCACTTATACAACAATTCCTAGTATCCCAGTTCCACCAAATCACATGTGAAAGCATATTAGCTGCCCTAACACCCTTGAGCACCCTCTTGGAGTCTATTTTTAGCCCTGACATGTCATATATGTCATATGTTAGCCTTCAGGTCTGATTTGTGTCATAGGTGTCATAGCATCTTCACCATTGTTGTCATAGAGCTAGGGAATCTAGCCCAAGTGTCTCACTAGCTCCAAATTGCCTCTTGCTCCTACATGGGAGTTACTCTTCCTCTATATTTCGACCTTGGATGATTCATGCCATCAATAATACCTTTTGGACTCCCCCAAGTATGTTACCATTCACCTTGAATTCAAATTGGTGAGAGAATGATGCCAAGTGTAGTGGGGAAATCTAGCCATATGTGGGTCCCACTTCCTCCATGTGTCTTCATGATCAAATGCCACTTTGATTTTCACTTGTATATATTTATTTAGGTCCTTTATTAAATATTTATTCCATTCTAATTTTCAAACATCATTTATTACCCCCATTATTCCAAATCCCAAAGCTTTGACCCCAAACCTAGGAAACTAGTAATTTTCCTCCTTGGCAATTATTTCAACTTTAGCATCAATTTGACAAACTCTACTGAATAGGGACAATGTGATTAGGCCATTGTGACCCAATGCCAAATTTGGGACATTACAAATCCTTCCTTCCCAATATTGCTTGTCCTCAAGCAATTTTAAACATGGGTGTTGAAGAACCTGCTTTCTGTATAATTCTTTGAAGTTGCCATTGAATTGCCCAATCTTGAGTCTTTGAGTTTCCATGAATATTTTAGAGAGGAACCACCATTCTTGTTGCTGCACTACTCTGATTAAAATCACTTTATTAAGTGGGGAATCCATCTCCCATACTGCTTGCTTTCCCCAAAAAAATGAAACCAATGAGACAAAAATTATTCCAAGGTCCCATTGCTTGTATTGCACCCCAACAAGTAAGAGTGCTCTCCAACCCACACCATTAGATAAGAGGATTCTTGGATCCCATTTTCTTGTATGCATTCTTCCAAACATCATGAGTACCAAATATATATCATCAAAGTACATAACAACATAATGAAAATGTACATCAAGGATATGTTTCATCAAAGAGTCATGAAAGTGCTTATACCTCCAAGCAAGTAGACCACCATTTTCCAAGTGCATACAAGCTTCAAGTGACCAATCAAATCTGCTCCAATGACATAGGTGAGGATCCCATGTCCTATAATGCTACTCCAAAAGGATGTGATATGCATCAAAATATTCAACCATGTATTCTTTCATCCAAGAAGTGAATGAAGAATCTCCACTAAAATCTGAACCAAATAATGAACAGAAAAAACAAGGAGACTTCAAATGAATCAAAGAAGTCTCACCCATACATCCATGAATGTGAGAATCATAAAAATATAACAAAGTATGTGGCTGCCAACAAAAATGTTCTCCAATCATAAATCTATTCTCCCAAGTGTTGGATGAAGTTCCTCCAACATCAAATGAATCAAGTGTTGAGCAAGAAAAACAATGAGTCTTCAAGTGACTCAAATGCATATCATAGGTGCATCCATGTAGATTTGCATCATCATAAAGTGACAAATAATGTTGCTGCAAATGTGAATAAGAATGTGCTCCAACCATGTCATCATAAAAGTTAAATCTAGGAGTTCCATACTCCTCATGTGGCACCATCAAAAAGAACCCTTTCACCCATACTTCATTGAGACTAATATTGCAAAACATGGAATTATAGGATGTAGGAGAATGAACTAACTCACCCAAATGATCAAAAAGTGCAGAATTTTCATCATGGAAAGGATCCATGTGGGTAGTATCATCCAACTCCTTCAAAAGTGGGAAACCTTTGTCATAGATTGGTTCCAATGTAGAGGAATCATGCTCTTCTTTAAAAATTGCATAACCTTCATCAAGAGACAATTCAAGTTCCTCTTCCACCACATCAAGTGTTTGGATCTCTTCAAGTTCATCTTCAAACACATTAAGCACATTCAAATTCCCACATTTCTCATGATCCACCATGTCATGATAATCCTCCAAACAATCTACCATTTGACAATCTGAAACATAGGAGGAAAAACAAGTATCTTGCAAATTTTCAAGAAGTTGCTCATTTTGAATTGTGAGCTTATGAATATCCTAATTTATCTTCAAGTATGCATAATGTAACAATTCATTAAGCTCAAACAAATGGTTTCTATAAAAAATCAAAGACATGAAATTACCTTTGATGTGGCACATTGCTCTTTCAATCTTCTCAATGTCTTCAAGGAAGGATGTTTCCTCCAATGAAGTAGCTATCTAACAAGAATTTGACACCAATGCTTGAGTGTCATGGAGAATGCTGAGGGACTCTTGGATCTTATTTTCATTCATCTTTAAGGACCCTTCAAGAAAATGAGGCTCTTGCAAATGAACCTCCTCATCTTCTTCAATTTTGCTTGGACCAACTTCATGAAGCTCAAGTGGTGATGGGGAAGTTGATCTTGGTTCTTCTTCAACTGCTACAAGGTATTCATTATCATGTTTAATGGAACTTGGGATTGCATCAAAACTTTCAAAAGTGATCTCTATTTCACCAACATAGAGGTGTGAGCACCCATCAGTAGGTACTCCTTCATAGTTTAAGCATCCATCAGTAGATGCTCTTTGGTTCATGTCTAAGCTAGAAGGTGTCTCGAAATGATCTTCTATATTTTCAATAGAATCCTCTTCATGCTCTTGTGATGTCTCTTGTTCGGATATCCACATCATCTTTTTCAGGATCTTGCATGCAATTAGGGTTTGCATGCAAATTCTAGGGTTTGCATGCATCCCAGTCACCAGGTTGATGCCTCCAGCACCTTAGCCACCTTATTCTAGCACCCAGGAGCCACTTATTTCAGAGTTTTAGCCCTCCTAGTCTGGAAGGCACCCACTTCTCACCTACTGCCAGAGAAGGGCGCACTTCTTCACCTACCACTGCAGTTCCACTTTAGTTACACTCAGTTAGCTCCGATTCTCCCTGATTTGAGGCTAGTTTCACTCTCGACTGACTGTTTCACTTCCGTTGGACCTTCAGACTGACTAGATGACTTGTTCTGACTTCAGTTAGCCTCCCATGCGCCCCCCAATGAGCCTCCTTCCCTTAATCAGTGCTACACACTTCAGTTACACTTGTTACACTCAGTTAGACTCAGATTGACACCTGGATGACTGGTTCTTGTGCATTTATGAGCACCACTGATTGATGATGAGGAATCCTAGTTGGAGTCAAGCTACTCCATTCAGTGATTCGAATGGCCTACTTAGTCAATTCGAATTGCTCACTCACATTGTCAGATTGTATTGTAATTATTCACCCTTATTGGGATATTGAGCACTGTTGCATGTTTTGCACAGTTTTACACCATATTTTCTATGTTCATCTGTTGTGATTGATTTACTTGTTCATTAGATCTGCTGTGACTAATTTTACATCTCTTCATTTTTATCCTTCAAGCAAGATGATGCATTTTGACCCTTGTTTTCCTTATGATCAATATCTTTGGAATCTCTTTTTGAAGAATTCCCAAAAGCTCTCCTCAAGTGGGACATAATTTCATGCACACATGTATGATACTCACTCCAAGGTTCGTTACAAGAAGGGCATAAACCTTTCTTTACTAACTCCACATCTTCATTTTTGGGCCTATTTTCAAAAACATGTTCAACAAAGTACTCAAAAGACATGGCATTTTGTGTATTTTTGCTAAAAGCAGGATATTCTTGATATTTTTGATAGTGTTGGGGAAAGGTTTTATATTTTGCTCTCCATCTTTCGAACTCACTCATAGAATTATCCTTGGTTGGTGTGACACACTCATATTCATCAGATTTAAATTCATAAGAATAATCTTCATTTCTCTTGAAATTTTAAGAAGTGTTGCATGATGGCACCTCTTCCTCGTACCATTCACATTCTTCTTCATATTGCTCATAAGCATTTGCATATTACTCATATGAATTGTACTCGTAGGAGTCATCATAATAGTAAGACATGGCTGCCTATTATTGTTGAATGTATGTACCTAATACACAGGTGAAAGGACCATGCTCTGATACCACTGTAATGTCCCTTGTTAGGAATTTTATTAAAATAACAATTTTCCACTTTTTTTCCTTGGTTCGACCTTTGACTAGTTTTGATCTCCAGGTCCCAAATTTGCCCCAAATGATCCCAAATATTCTGAGAAGGTATATGAATGATATTAGAAAATAAATATGTGTTTCAGGGATGCCTTTGTGTTAACACCTAAAAAGTGCTCACTAGCTCATTTCCTTATTCACATGACCCATTTGTCCACTTTTCCACCATTTGAGCCTCTAAAGCCACCAAAAGGTCACCAAAAGACCTTAATACACCCCTTTTCCCACTCAAAATGATTATTTTTCCTCAAAAAGCATAAAAAATCCTCAAAAAGGGTCCAAAATTCCCCAAAACATTAAAAACGGAATAAAAATATTAAAAATATTCAAAAAAAGAAAAAGGAGGGAAAAGGTACCTAAACCATGTTGGTCAATACCATTGGTTTCCACAAAACCATAATGGTATTCTCCACCACCAAAAATATAAAAAGGTGGTAGGGGCTCCTCACTTTACATCCATCCATCTTCCTATCCTCATGCTGCCAAAATCTCCCATGAGTTTTTGGCCATTGTAGCTACCTTGGAGAAGGGACCCTTTGGAGTTTGGAGCTGCTCACCCTTGGAGCTACTCAACAATCTTCATCACTTGGAGGTATTATCATTGCAAGCACTTGCTTGCCCTTATTCATAATACAAAGTTATTCTTTTTTCTATTTCTTGTTCTTGTTTTCAATTCAAAAATTTATTATGATATGCACATGCTAGTTTAGTTTAGTTTTAGTTTTAGATTTACAATTGTTTTTGCTTTAGTATTTGAAACTACTGCTACTAGTTAGCAGGTGCCCATAGCACTAAGCTTGGTTGTAAAACCAAGCCAACAGTTTTTGGCAACTCCGCTGGCTTAGAACTTTTAGATCTCAAATTTTGCTTTAGATCTTAGTTTTTGTTAGTATTAGTCAGTTTAATTCATAGATCTGCCACCCTAGACAACAAATCCATTGCTATTCTAGATCTTGGCTCATTCCATTACCATTAAAAGCCCAAAATTTTCAATTTTTGGGTTCGTTTTTCGGCGTCCGTGTACAGCTTTCGCCTCGCGGATTTTTGCCCAACAGTCGCGCGGCTCATCGCGACTACGCGGCTCTTTTCTACACGGCTCACTGCGGCTTCACGGCCAATTTGCACGCTGCACATCGCGGCTTCGCAGACATTTTCCATGCTGCACATCGCAACTGTGTGACAAAATCCTGCGCTGCACATCGTGGCTTCGCGGCTAAAACCCGTGCTGCCCATCGCGACTGTGTGATAGAAAACCGTGCGGTCCATCACGGCTGTTCTGTCAAAACTCGTGATGTAAATTTTTTCCATTCGGCCAATCCGTTTAAAAAATTAATTTTTTGCTGTATTTTCGGCCCAATTAGCACATTTTACAGTATTAAAATTCCTGCATTTTTTACAGCCATAGAAATCTTTTTACTATTTAGAATGCTCCTTTAAAAAATCTTTTTAAAAATTTTCAGAAATTGAAAGAAGGATTTATTTGAATTTTATCTAGATAAAAAATTTTACTGTTTACTTCCTTGATATTTTGCCCATAGCAAATTTTAAAAGAAATTCATTTATTTCTTGAAGAATTCATATTGTTTGCTTTCTTATTTCAAAGATCCTTTGTTTTTTAAATATTTTCTGCAAAGCATTTATGTTTTCAATTTCAGTTTAAAATACCACACGTGCACCCACTCAAACACATAATTTAAACTGAGCCTTAAAATTTACCCTAACTTCAACCAACTTTTAACCCCACTTGGGGAGCACTTAAAAGAACTTTGTAGCTAGGTAGTATTGAGGGGATAGGTGTTCCAATAACACCCCTCAGTTATTACATTTGAGACATAGTTGTTGTCCATTAGGGAACCAAAATCTCCTAGTATTTTTTGGCACGGTCACAACCAGTTTATCAGAAGGCCTCTCCCCTAGGAGGGTTGAAGTCGCGAGGATGGTTCCGGAAGCCTGAGTGGAATACCGAAATCCATTCAGTAACTGAAGGCTACCATTCACAGTTCTCGAGATATCCCTGTATGGGGGTATTGCGGTAAAAGGACCAAACGACAGATTTACCTTTTCTGAACGTGTCATGAACAGAGTATCCTAGTTGCCATTATTTAGGATTGATTACTCGGTGTCCCTCCCGGTAGGGGGATATCTAGCCGTTGATTCAACACTCAATATTGTCTGACTTGGATTTCATCACCTTGGAGAGAATATTGTTTGTTGATTCACAATACTTTTAGTTAGGTGTTTGCATGATACAATCCACCTTTGGTCTAGTAGCACCTCTTTTTTCTAAAAGCTGTTTGACTGTTGGTATTCTGACCATTTTTGTTGCATCCCTCCACTTATTATAGCACAGCTGCTATAATAAGTGCTTTTTGAGGTTGATTTTTTGGCCTGAGAGCCTTTATTTTCACTCTCCTTCTTGCACCCTTGGTTGCATTAGGGTTTCGAGTTTTTTATACATTACCACCTTACACTAAACAATTTTTTCACAAAAAACATGTTTCTCACCATTGAGAATTTTAGACGATCTCATCATCTTCAGGGTGAACCCCCAGAGTTCAGTCTACTTGGCTCTCCATGTCACTGATGTCGAGCCTTATCCCTTGACTCGACACATCATCGATGAAACATACAGTCATCCGATTCTGACACGCCTCACTTCACATCTGATTCTGAGGCTGAATCCGAAAACCCTACCGAGTTATTACCAACCAACCTCATGGCTGGAACACAATTCGACCCACTTTTTACCAGTACCATAGGAGATACATCCACAAACCCTTCTACCGTGGTGCCATCCATGGCAACCACCACCCCCCTAGGTATGCCTAATATGGGGGACACCCCACCTTTAGGAATGCCCAACACAGGACTACCTCCTATTATGGGTATGCCAAACACAGGGGTCACACCACCTCTCATTACTACAACCCCGATTCCAGGAATTCCTACTACTATTCCTAACCCCGGTGTAACCCATGTTGCACTTGGAAACACTGGCCCATACCAGACCACAGCTGTTGGAGGACACATACCTTCAATACCTAGCATACCCTTAGGGGCTACTGGACCACTACATCATGCCACCATGAATAGTCATTACGCCACATCCATCTGTTAGTTTACCTTACATGGCGAGTCTAAACTTACAAGACTTAGCCAGGCTAACCAATGATCCTATCAGACACGACCCTACGTGGCCTCACATGCCCACCAAAATCCCCTCCGACATCCCTAAGTTTGAGGGCAAGGCAGGAGAGGACCCCCATAACCATATCATGTCCTTCCATCTATGGTGTTCCTCCAACTCCATAGTGGATGACTCTGTCTGCCTCCGTCTATTACAACGCACCTTCACTGGCTCTGCATCTAAGTGGTATATCGAGTAGCCCCATGGGACCCATGCCACCTTTACCTCCCTTGCCTCGACCTTCCTGCAGTTCTTCCAGTTACCTGTCCGCTATGATGCGGGAGTCGAGATCCTACCGTCTTGCAGACAAAACATGGCCACCCACATCAATGACCACATTCATGAGTGTCGTCGACGCCGAAGCCTCTGCAAAATCAAGTTAGACGACCGTATCTTCTTAGATTGGTTTCTAAAATCCCTCCTCAATCTCATTGCCAAGGATGTGGCATCCGAACGACCCCAGTCTAAAGAAGAGGCCATCCTCAAAGCCCAACAGTTTGACCTCATTTATGTCCAGTCGGGTTATCTGTATACCATTATACCAGACACCCCTCGGGGTGATTCATCCCAACACAATGCACCGAGGGCATCCCATGCCGCAGATGGCATCATTGGTCGTATGGCCTCGCATCCCCAACCATTTTCCCATGGCACATCACCACCATACCCACGGACCCTCATGTCCACCTCAGTGCTTTGGTCATGCACCACCTGCATACGCCCCCCCAGTCGCACCTCAACCAATGTATTACCCACAGCAAGCTACGACAGCTAACCCAACACCTCCAATAGCTCAGGGTTACCAACAACCCCAGCAGGTAACTGGACCACCTCCTGCCCCACCTCCTGCCCCACCAGCTTATTATCCACCGCAACCTGCTCCCGCACCTGTGGAAAACCAAAATCCTCCCACTTCTCAAGGGCAAGTGTACACACAACACAATCAGCCCCAACACCAAAACAACCAATGCAACCAGGGTGGACAACAAAATCATGGAAGAGGACGTAACCGCGGAAACAACCAACAACATCAGCAAGGTCCACCACCTCCCAATCCTTCGCATAATAACACTGCTGCTCCTCCCAACCAGAATCCAGATCGTCATCCCAAGCAGCCTAAAAACAATAACCTCAGAACAAACCATCCCTGTTCAATTTTCGGGGTCTATGGCCATTATACACATGCTTGCCCACATTTGGAGCGAAATCGGCAACTCTGGACTGACGATGCCCATCGTCAAGGGCAAGCGGCTCCTCAGGCGCCACCTAACCCTCCACCACCTCAACATCAACCTTTGGTGCTACAAAACGCCTTTCCAACCCAAGGCATAGTGAACACTCAGCCGTTAGCTCCCCCTCAGGGCAATGCGCCACCACAACAAATCACTTATGCTGCTCCTGATCAACCCATGTTCAATTCAGATACTCACCACTTGTTGATGATGTCATCCACAGATGCCAACCTCCAAACCCGCCAGAACCAATATGGCTCCACCCCTGAAGCCCCTCCCACCGACAAGAACACTAACATTCATCCCATAGATCAGACGTTACGTATACCTACGGCTCCACTCGATGGCGCTTCTAAAGCACCTCGCTTCCCACTTCGTCACATCAACAATAATCCCAATGCTCGTGCTGCGTCGAATTACAACATTGTAAACGACTTAGCCCAGTCTCCTGCAGCCATGTCTGCTTTAGAAGTCTTAAAAAACTGTCCTTCACAGCGCAAGACTTTACTCTCTGCCATTGGCACCATTAACCCCAATGATTCACAACTGATGGCATTTGATTCAGACCAATCCGAACCACGCTTGCCTTCCACTTTAGCATTCCAAGTTTCCGTTTCTGTTCAGAATCTTGTCATCCATCAGTGCATTATCGATGAAGGTGCCTCTACATGCGTTATGTCCACATTCGTTTGGTAGAAGTTGGGATATCCTACTCTCCAGCAGTCCACCACTACGTTGCGAGCCTACGACGGCTGTTTGGCTCAACCCCAAGGTATCTTAGCTAATGTCCCTGTCCAACTGGTTGGTAAAACCATGCTCATTGACATAGAGGTCATCAATGCCCAACTTGACTATAACCTCTTACTTGGCCGCAACTACATGTATGCCATGTGGGCTGTTTCCTCATCCGTTTTTCGTACCATGATGTTCCCTCATGACGGACACGTTGTCAAGGTCGACCAACTCACCTATTACGATCCCAAGGCCCCCGCCGCACCTGAAAATGTTCTCCCCATGGTTGAACAACCTGTTTGTGGTGCAACTACCTCGTTCGTTTCCTCCGTGGGACCCGGACTTTACTCCGACGCGTCGATGACTTCTACATTCCAATTCATTCCACCACTGTCACCAGAGACCCACGTTGCTGACCTCTGTACTCTTTCCCACAATACAAAAATACCCAACAATCAAACATCCTTGTTACCTAAACCACCATTGGTCCCTAGTCACATTGGTGTTACACCCATCCACACAATCCCCTTTCTATTCCCTCCCTCAGGCGTAGTAAGCGCTCCGGTTATGGCTACCCTTAGTCTCCCCGGGTTAACATTGGGATTACCCGTGTGGTATATTTCACCTCTCGTTCCCCCGCTAACACCAAATGTCGTCCTGCAACCGGTGCAACCCATTTTCACTTCTACTCAACCACCTCTCGGTATCACTACCCCTTCATCATCTGCGAATCCCCCTCCTCTCATCAGGCTCACTGGGGGCAGAGGCCCACAACCATACACTGCGGTACCCCCACCCAAAGCATTTAAACCTCCCCCCGTGTTCCGTTCTCCTCCTAAATGCTCGTTGTGTGATGAGTTAGGCCATCCAACTCATCAATGTCCACAGTTACCTGCATTACAGGAACACATGCAAATGCTTGACGATGACCCCAACATCCCGGTTGTCAAAATCGACTCAAACCCCAAGCCTCGTGACAAATCACTGCGTACCAACCACCCTTACGCGATATGCGGTATTTACGACCACTACTCACATCATTGTGCTGATATCCCAGATTACAGAGCAGCGTTGTACGAGTTGAACAACGTCGACTTAGAAATATCTCCTCCCCTCATTGAGGAAATCTACCCTCCCATATCATCCTCATCCGGAGAGATTAACACCGTTTATATGATCTCTTCGACTACTACTACCTCGTCAACCGATTCGACCACTCAAAGTTTCCGCAATGATGAGGAGATTCTAGAGGCTCTTACTACCACTGATTACCCTTGGGGAAATATGCACCATCGTTCACACCTCCTCTCAGAAGAGACCTCATCCACCACCGCTACCCAATTCGCGGTTGAGTCCATTTTTGAAATGCCTCATATCGCCGGATTCAGTTTTCTGCGCTCGTGATGAGGCTTGAGATCATTTCTCGCTATCACGCCCAGATTTTTTGGGCATTTTTCCCATGACCCCTTGTCGCCTCGGTTTGCGTGCCACATTGGCCGTTGCCCATTTTTAACAATCTTTATGTCACCGGATTCAGTTTTCCGCACTCATGATGATGCTTGAGACCTTTTCTCGCTCTCACCAATCCCTTTTTGGTCGGTATAATTTTATCCCTTTTTTGGGCCAAACAATCCCTTTTACGAAAAAGGCACTTAGGGAGTTTCTGTTAAGCTCTTTTCTGACTCCTAAAAACAATGAAATGATCGCCGAGCAACCTTGCTTCCTTTCATGCTCGCTAAACGTATATGAAAGGGCGTTTACCTAGTATAAGTTTACCCCTTTTCCGGACCTTGTATACTAATTACGAAAAATGAATACTCTAGTCACATCGGCTAGAAGAGTTCTCCATTTGCATCATTTTATGCTTTTTCGGGCCTTGGAGACTAACTTACGAAAAAGAACACCAATGGAGTCCACTTACTGCTTTCAAACTCTCTAAACATGAAAGCGACCACGAGCAATCACCATCCTGGGCTCGTAAAAACCCATAGGACGGTACTCATAACCACTACAGAGTCTTCTTATCGTTTTCCGACTCCTTAAAAAAATGAAAGCACCAATGAGCACGAACAGTCTTGGGCTCACAAAATCCACAGGATAGTACCCTTTCAGAGCACACTTTTATACCTTCTTGGAGCTCATTAAAACTATGAAGAAGGACCCAATGGTGCTTCTCGGTGCCACAACAGATCACGTCTACTCATATGGCAGTTTCCCCATTTTGGTCACCTTTGTTCAGAGTATTCTGCGAATGTCACCCTGAGAATCCCTCGACAGCACCCATTAGCTTGACCCCCCCAGAGTCAATACATACCCTTCAGTCCTTAAAAGCTATGATCCCCACACCTACAAGTCAGTTCCCTACGCTGTTAGGTCAACCATGTCATCATGCTCTGAACAAAGGAAGTTTGATTCTACCCACTATATGACCCCAGTTACTTCCCATCCCCACAAGTATGTCAGTCCTACCATCAGTACTACTACACTTCAATTCTACACCTCGCGCTCCTATCAAGGAAACATCATTGCCTTGTTAGTTGATGGTCTCCCTCTGTCGACGACAACCAAATTTATTCCAGAGGATAGACCTAGAGGTCCCTGTGTCTTGGACTCATCACCATTTATGATGAGTACCTACGAATCATTTCGAGAGGAGTCCTTAGTGCCTCTCCAAATGGTTGTTTCTCACATGCTCGACTTCAACACCTTGATCGCATTGTTGAGACTCACACAGGGTATTGGTCCTTTCAGTTATTAGTCGAAGACCCCGGATACCTCCTGACTCTTCCACATTTGAGAGTCTATTTATGGAAACAACCAATTACATTTTTTCTATAGATATCCGGGTTGCGCATGGCGACAGTATTCAGATGTACCCCAGTTTTATACTCCCTCGACTATACAGTTATATGTACTTCTCGGAGATGACTCACAGTCATTGAGTCCCTACAGATGTTGGACACCTTCAGTTTCAGCAGTTCATCAGTTATTCCAGTGTATCAGTTATTTAGATCAGTCATGTTACGATCATGAGTACATCCCAAAATAATGTCCCCTCTGGACTGTTATGATGTACCAGTATATTTTTTATTTTTCAGGTCCCCCTTCTTGGGACTAATTTTTATGTATATGTCTTGATACGAGCATGGGTATGCCCGCCTCGTCCATTATCAGAGATTATTCCTCATTCATATTGAGGCCATGTAATATTGTTTATTTTTGCAGCTTCCAAGGGCCATGGATCCAATCTCCAATCGGTCTCTTTTCCTCCCCAAACCACAGAAAAATGACAAAAGAACTATGATGTCTATCGGCCATACGATGAGCTCCTGCCCTCACACATCAGGGGGCAATCTGTTAACACCTAAAAAGTGCTCACTAGCTCATTTCCTTATTCACATGACCCATTTGTCCACTTTTCCACCATTTGAGCCTCTAAAGCCACCAAAAGGTCACCAAAAGACCTTAATACACCCCTTTTCCCACTCGAAATGATTATTTTTCCTCAAAAAGCATAAAAAACCCTCAAAAAGGGTCCAAAATTCCCAAAAACATTAAAAAGGGAATAAAAATATTAAAAATATTCAAGAAAGGAAAAAGGAGGGAAAAGGTACCTAAACCATGTTGGTCAATACCATTGGTTTCCACAAAACCATAATGGTATTCCCCACCACCAAAAACTATAAAAAGATGGTAGGGGCTCCTCACTTTACATCCATCCATCTTCCTATCCTCATGCTGCCAAAAGCTCCCATGAGTTTTTGGCCATTGTAGCTACCTTGGAGAAGGGACCCTTTGGAGTTTGGAGCTGCTCACCCTTGGAGCTACTCAACAATCTTCATCACTTGGAGGTGTTATCATTGCAAGCACTTTCTTGCCCTTATTCATAATACAAAGTTATTCTTTTTTCTATTTCTTGTTCTTGTTTTCAATTCAAAAATTTATTATGATATGCACATGCTAGTTTAGTTTAGTTTTAGTTTTAGATTTACAATTGTTTTTGCTTTAGTATTTGAAACTGCTGCTACTAGTTAGCAGGTGCCCATAGCACTAAGTTGGGTTGTAAAACCAAACCAACACTTTGTACCTTTAAAATATTTTTGCAAATACTCTTTCAATTCTGGTCAATGTAGGTAACTTTACTAGTGATTTCCCTTTGGCTAGTATTGGTCTCTAGGTCTCAAATTGACTCCACATGCCTTCAAATATTCAAGGAAGTGTATGAATGATATTGTTGATGTATATGTAACTTCGGAATGTATTTCATCTGTATATTATATTTATATTTATTGTACCCTTATAAGAGATGTGTTATTCCTCTATAAGGAAGTGTCGTCATGTGGATTGACAAGTGTCGCAAGTGTGTGTACTTGCCGATGGGTTATTAGACCACCTTATGGGGTCGGCCCTAATTAATATATAATATAATGTGGATGTACTCAAGTAGACAAGTCGGCCCCAGTAGGTCACTGGGCAAAAAGGTGAGTATAAATAGAGATAGGAGATCTCTATTTTACTCATTCGAAAAAGCATCTATCTCTCTCTCTGAAAAGTGGCGCACTAGTGAGGAGGAGGAGGATCATCTGCTAGGAGACTATCTCTGTATTATTTGGTTGTATTTTGGTTGAGCCATTGCTCTCTCTATCTCTGAGGAAGTTGTGGGGTTTTTCACCTTAGGGTTTTCCCCACGGAAACTCTGTGTCTCTTGTCTCTATGCTTTTGATTCTTGTGATGCTTGTGATGCTTGTCATATTATGATTGCCATGCATTGATATACTGTAGATGTTATTCTCTCAGCAAAGATCCTATTGTATTGTGATTTAATACTCAAAATTTAACATGGTATCAGAGCCTAACTGAGAAGAAGACATTTTGCAGTGACGGAAGCTTGTATTGCTTGTTTATTGGGTTTCTCTCCACAGATTTTTGAAATTTAGTATAGTATATTGGATCTACTCATCAAGGCGCATCTTTCTGTCCAATCAGATTTCAGTTCCGAGCATTTTCAGTTTTGGCCCTAAAAATTAGGGTTTCCACAAAAATAGGAATTTCTGGAAACTGAAGGTACAGCTGGAAGCTCCTTGCAAAAATCGAAGGTTTGAGATTTGGATCGAGATTTTTGGCTGGGTAGATCTCCGGGAAACTCAAACCCTAATTCAGGGCTCTCCCTAGTGAACCCGGGAGGACAAAAAGGCAATTTTGAAGGGCAAGACTTTGCTGATCTCAATTTCTGAATGTACTAGGCTGATCAGCTCTCCAAGGCGCATCTTTCTATCCTTTCAGAATTTTGAAATTCACATTTTGAATTTTTAGGGTTTCTCTGACAAACCCTAATCCGGGACCAGAACCAGTTTTCAGCACTTCAAGTGGTAAGTCCTAAATCTTTTCTATTTCCATTTGAAGTACTCTTAAAGATGTCTCTTCACACCAAGCTTGAGGATAAGCTTGAAGGGGCTGACAACTTCCGAGCCTGGAAGTATAGGATTGGGCTAATCCTGGAAGAGAATGAGTTGGACTCATATGTGAAAGAAGACATCCCTATCCCAGAGGATGAAGAGGCCAAGGTATTGCACAAGAAGAACTTGGTCAAGGCAAAGAGAATCATTGTTGATTCTATCAAAGACCATCTCATACCCCATGTGTCTTCTCTCAAGACACCCAAAGAAATGTTTGAATCTTTGACCAAGCTATTTGAAGGAAAGAACATAAATCGGAAGATGACCCTGCGGAACCAATTGAAAGCAGTGAAGTTTCAGAATGGAGAAACCATTCAATCCTACTTTTCAAGGGTCTCTCAGATCAAGAAACAATTAGAAGCAGTAGATGAAATGGTGGAGAATGGTGAAGTGGTGATGACCACTCTAAATGGCCTACCCAGGTCATGGGATTCCTTTATTCAAGGAATTTGTGCAAGGAAGAAGTTGATCTCCTTCAGTAGACTTCGGGAAGAATGTTCTCAAGAAGAAGCTAGACTTATAGCTCGTGAGGAAAAGATGGGAGGAGAAGATCAAGCTCTTGCAGCCCACACCAGGAAAGGGAAGTCCAAGAAAGAACCATCTCACCCCAAGAGATCTTCACATCAATTCAAAGAAAGAAGAGTATGCTTCACCTGTAATGAGAAAGGACATATTGCCATAAATTGTCCCAAGAACAAGAAGGACAACAACATCTCCAACAAGAAGAAGAAGGGTGGCAAAAGAAGGTTTCATGCTCATGCTGCAGAAGATGATGAACCTCCAAAGAAGAAGGCTAGGGCAGAAAGTGATAGTAATGATGACTCATCAAGTGAAGAAGAGTATGTTCTGATCTCTGCTCTCACAGGTACCATCTCCCATGGTTGTAATGATTGGTTGATTGATAGTGGGGCTTCCAAACACATGACTGGGTTTAAAGAATCCTTTGTGAACCTATCTGAACATGAGTCACCCCATAAGGTGAAACTTGGGGATGATTATCAATATCCAATCAAAGGAAGTGGTGAAGCTTCTTACAACATAGATTCGGGAAAATCTCTGAAGATGAAGGAAGTCCTCTATGTACCTGGGCTCAAGAAGAACTTACTCTCCATCTCTGCTCTAGATGCAAAAGGTATGAGGGTTGCATTTGTTGATGGCCAAGTACTAATGTGGCCAAAGGGAAAGACTATAGATGATGCAGTAGTGATTGGAGAGCAAGAGGGAGGCTTGTATAAATTAAAGGGTCAACCTGAACATGCCATGGTACATGAATCCATGGAGCCAAGTGAACTTTGGCATAGGAGACTTGCTCACATGCACTATAGAGCACTTCAAATTGCAAGCAAGGCTGTAGAAGGTCTTCCTGAAATCAAGACCAAACATGAAGGGGTTTGCAAAGGATGTGCAAAAGGTAAGAACACTAAGAAGGCTTTCCCAAGCAGTGAAAGCAAGGCAAAAGACATCCTGGAAATCATCCACTCAGATGTATGTGGCCCCATGTCATCCAGTTCCCTCAGTGGGTATGTTTACTATGTATCATTTATTGATGACTTCTCCAGGAAGACTTGGGTATACTTCTTGAAAGGCAAAGATGAGGTGTTTGCTAAATTCAAGGAATTCAAAACCTTGATGGAGAATCAAACTAACAAGAAAATCAAAACATTCAGATCTGACAATGGTGGAGAATTCACCTCAAATGATTTCAAGAAGCTTTGCAGTGATTCAGGGATTAAGAGGGAGTTGACTGCTCCTTATAATCCTCAACAGAATGGAGTTGCAGAAAGGAAGAACAGAACTATCATGGAAGCAGCAAGAGCAATGTTGCATGACCAGGATCTTCCTATGCATCTATGGGCAGAAGCAGCTAGAACAGCTGTATATGTGCAGAACAGAAATCCCCACAAGATATTGGACAACAAGACACCAGAAGAAGTCTTTTCTGGTAAGAAACCTGAAGTCAGCCATCTCAGAATATTTGGTTGTCCAGTATATACTCATGTCCCAAAAGAGAAGAGGACTAAACTAGATCCTTCAGGAAAGAAGGGCATCTTTGTGGGTTATAGTGAAAGCTCAAAGGCGTACAGAATATACTTTCCAGGGTTCAAGAAGATTGATGTCAGTAGGGATGTAACATTTGATGAAAACGCAGCATTCATCAAATCAAGGAAGGCACCTACCGAAGTTTATGAAGAACCTAAGGAAACAAGATTTCAGGACACTACCATGACTGATGCAGTTCCAGAAACTGATTGTGAGTATGAAGATCCACAAGAACCTGTAGATCCACCCCGAGAGGATAACTCTCACAAGAGGAAACCTGTATGGGCTAGAGAGCTCATTCATGATGCAGAAAGATTTGGCATTCCAGAAGAAGAACACAGAGCAAAGAAGAGAACCAGATCACACACCAGTTATGTTGCTTTACTCTGTGACATCATGAACAAAGAGCCTTCCAGTTATGAAGAGGCAGCAGAAAAGAAAGAATGGAAGGATGCTATGATTGAGGAATATCAATCAATTATGAAGAATGATGTTTGGGATGTTGTCCCAAGACCTAAAGGGAAGTTTGTTGTGACTTCCAAGTGGATCTACAAAATCAAGCATGCTGTAGATGGCAGTGTGGAAAAATATAAAGCAAGATTCGTAGCTCGTGGTTTCTCTCAGAAGGAAGGAATAGACTATGAAGAAACCTTTGCACCTGTAGCCAGGTATACTTCCATCAGAACAGTACTTGCCCTGGCTGCAGCAATGAAATGGAAAATACACCAGATGGATGTCAAGACTGCCTTCCTGAACGGTGTAGTAGAAGAGGAAGTATATGTGGAACAGCCACTTGGTTTTGAAATACATAACAGGGAATCATATGTATGCAGATTGAAGAAAGCCTTGTATGGCTTGAAGCAAGCCCCCAGAACCTGGTATGGCAGGATGGACAGTTTCCTATCTAGTTTGGGCTTTACCAAGAGTAAAGCGGATTCCAACCTTTACTACAAGGTTGAGGAAGGGAATCCTGTGATTCTACTACTGTATGTGGATGACCTATTTGTGACAGGAGATGACAGACTGATTGCGGATACCAAGAGGAAGCTTGCAGCTGAATTCGATATGAAAGACTTGGGAATGATGCACTATTTCCTAGGTATGGAGGTGTGGCAGAGTGCAGGTGGGATCTTCCTTGGTCAAGGGAAGTACACAGTAGATATCCTGAAGAGATTTGGGATGATGGATTGCAAGGCCATGGCCACACCTATGGCATCGAATCTGAAGCTTCTATGTGATGCTTCATCTGAGCCAGTTGATATCACTATGTATCGTCAGATGATTGGGTCCTTGATGTATCTGACGAACACGAGACCGGATATTTTCTTTGCTGTGAACACATTAAGCCAGTTTCTGACAGATCCGAGGAGTGTTCACCTGGTTGCTGTAAAGCATGTTTTGAGGTACCTAAAGGGTACAGTGGATTATGGGCTCAAATATGAAGCAAATCAAAAGTTTAACCTACAGGGTTATGTTGATTCAGATTGGGCTGGCAGTGCTACAGATAGGAAGAGCACATCTGGATGCTGCTTCAGTATGGGATCAGGTGTAATCTCTTGGTTTAGCAAGAAGCAATCCTGCGTAGCACTGAGTACAGCTGAGGCAGAGTATGTTGCAGCCTGTTCAGCTAGTTGTGAGGCAGTATGGCTACGGAAGCTACTGTCTGAGTTATTTGATCTCCCGTTGGAGGCTACTGGTATCTTCTGTGATAACCAGAGTTGTGTGAAGCTGTCCGAGAACCCAGTGTTTCATGACAGGTCGAAACACATAGAGATCAAATATCACTATATCAGGGATATGGTGCAGAGAGGAGCTGTGAAGCTCCTGTATGTTGCGACGGACGAGCAGATTGCAGATGTGCTGACGAAGCCACTAGCCAGGGTGAAGTTCGAGTACTTCAGAGAGAAGCTTGGCGTGCTTCAGGTCGAGGACACTTCGAGGAAGAAGTGATGGACACATTTGCTGAAGCCATTCCAAGCATGTTGGAAGGGGGATCCTTCACATGGCTGTGGATGTAAGCGCTGGATGATGAACATCAGGAGAATGTTCTGGTTTCTGCTGGATATGATCAGTTGAATCATGTATATGTATTTTGTGTATGCATCATGTTGGATGCTGGATATGATCAGTTGGATCATTATATGTATGTATGTATGCATCATGTTGGATGCTGGATATGATCGGTTGGATCATGTGTATGTATTTTGTATATGCATCATGTTGGATGCTGGATATGATCGGATGGATCATGTGTATGTATTTTTGTATGAACGCATCATGTTGGATGCTGATGGATACATTGTGTGGATCATGTATCTTTGTATGATTAGGTAGATCATGTATATTGATGGATACATTGTGTGGATCATGTATCTTTGTATGATCAGGTAGATCATGTATGCTGATGGATACATTGTGTGGATCATGTATCTTTGTATGATCAGGTAGATCATGTATGCTGATGGATACATTGTGTGGATCATGTATCTATGTATGTATCAGGTGGATACTTGGATGATCGTGGATGACGAGCTTCTCCAGATGACATGCAGCAGGATGTTGTAGTGATGATGATCAGGATGATCATGTGTACATCAGGATGATGTTTGATGAGTATCAGATGATACTTTATGGCCGTGGATCAGGTTGTGCAGGAAAGCATGTAATTTGTGCCCTGGGAGATTTGCAGATGGTCTTTCGAGGTTTTGCCTATGGCATGTAATTCGGTGCCCTGGGACATCTGACAAATGCTCTTGCGAGGTTTTGCTTGAGAGGACATGTAATTTGTGCCCTAGGAGATTTCAGGTCAGAGTTGTGTACCCGTAACATCCTGAGATGCTCTTGCGAGGTTTTGTCCTATGGCATGTAATTTGCTCCTGGGAGATCTGGACAGGATGAAAAAGGCCTCAGATGCTTCAGCCAGGTTTTGCCATGACCACATGTAATTTGCTCCTGGGAGATCTGGACAGGATGAAAAAGGCCTCAGATGCTTCAGCCAGGTTTTGTGGTGGACCACATGTAATTTGCTTTTGGGAGATCTGGACAGGATGAAAAAGGCCTCAGATGCTTCAGCCAGGTTTTGTGGTGAGATCACATGTAATGTGCTCCTGGGAGATCCGACAGGTAGAGCCGCATGCTCGTAACAGCCTGGGATGCTTCAGCCAGGTTTTGTGATGGGTCACATGTAATGTGCTCCTGGGAGATGCTACAGGTAGAGCTGTGTGCTCGTAATAGCCTGGGATGCTGCAGCCAGGTTTTGTGACGCACGTAATAAGTCCTGAGGATTCCACAGTATGGCCAGTGATGATGAATACCTGCAGATGGCAGGCCTACATCCAGTATGAAAAAGGACTGGCTCTGTAGAACTTCCTATGACGAGTAGAGACAGAGATTGGACGAGATAGAAGCAGCAGTGACGATGACGATGACGATGCATCGATGACGATGATCCAGAGAAGAAGACTTGTCTAGCAGATCTGTGTCGAGAAATACCTTCCTAGTTAAGAGGGAGTGTTGATGTATATGTAACTTCGGAATGTATTTCATCTGTATATTATATTTATATTTATTGTACCCTTATAAGAGATGTGTTATTCCTCTATAAGGAAGTGTCGTCATGTGGATTGACAAGTGTCGCAAGTGTGTGTACTTGCCGATGGGTTATTAGACCACCTTATGGGGTCGGCCCTAATTAATATATAATATAATGTGGATGTACTCAAGTAGACAAGTCGGCCCCAGTAGGTCACTGGGCAAAAAGGTGAGTATAAATAGAGATAGGAGATCTCTATTTTACTCATTCGGAAAAGCATCTATCTCTCTCTCTGAAAAGTGGCGCACTAGTGAGGAGGAGGAGGATCATCTGCTAGGAGACTATCTCTGTATTATTTGGTTGTATTTTGGTTGAGCCATTGCTCTCTCTATCTCTGAGGAAGTTGTGGGGTTTTTCACCTTAGGGTTTTCCCCATGGAAACTCTGTGTCTCTTGTCTCTATGCTTTTGATTCTTGTGATGCTTGTGATGCTTGTCATATTATGATTGCCATGCATTGATATACTGTAGATGTTATTCTCTCAGCAAAGATCCTATTGTATTGTGATTTAATACTCAAAATTTAACAGATATTAGTAATTGAATATGGTTTTCAGGGATGACATATGGACACCAAAAGACCTTTGCAAACTCTCTTAAGATTCTGGACCAAGTATGCAATTTTACTAGTAATTTGGGGTTCAAATCCCCCTGGGGTAAGTACTGAAAATGGCTTCCCAATTGCCTCCAAACCCACTCAAATTTATGAACAGAGGTAAGGAATGTATTAAGGATTTTATTAATGTCTCATGTGCACCATTAATTTATTATTACATCTGTTCCAACCCTCTCCCATTCAACTGCAAAAATCACCAATTCGACCCTTGGGGAAATGGCACTATTTCTTCTCCCAATGTAATTAAACTGAGTAAAAATACTTCAAATGCTCAAGTACAGTACATGAAACTTGTAAAATAAATCCATGGCAGTCCATTGATCACAAATGCATCAGAGAATGATCCATTTATTCAAAATCATCATCAATACATTGGTTCACAACAAGGTAGTGGGGAAATGACATTGTTCTTCCATTAAAAATGATATTTATACATTTCTACTTCAAATTTCAACCTGAAAATTTCTAGAGATGAATAAAAGAGTATTTAATTCATATTAAAAAATAAATGGGACATTAGAATCTCCCTCAAAGAGTAAAATAGCTCACCAAAAATGCCCTCCCTCAAGGATCAAGAATATGCCATCAAAACTGGAAATGGTTGAAGGAGTGAGCTGCAATAGAAGAAACCATGAGCGGCCATGTAGCTTACATCTGAAAATAAAGGCTCCATTAAAGCTCCAAATAAAAGTTCTAAATGGCCTTTCCAATTGCCAAATTGGATGGGAATCTTTCACCCTCGAAATTGGCTCAGGCAAGAAACTAGTCATCCACTAGCTCTCCCTCTTCACAAATGCAATTGCAAATTCTACGAATGATCAAAATATGGTTTCATTCTTTGTTATTGACATTTATAAAGTTCTAATGTACTCCATGGGTTGAATTCCTTCCAAGAGACTCATGCCAACTCAAGTTGGGAAGAGATTCCAAAGAACACCATTTGTCACAACAATTCCTAGTCTCCCACTTCCACCAAATCACATGTGGAAGCATCTTAGCTACCCTAACACCCTTGAGTGCTCTCTTGGAGTCTATTTCTAGCCCTGACATGTCATATATGTCATATGTCATCCTTCAGGTCTGATTTTTGTCATAGTTATCATAGCATCTTCATCATTGTTGTCATAGAGCTAGGGAATCTAGCCCAAGTGTCTTACTAGCTCGAAATTGCCTCTTCCTCTTCCATGGGAGTTACTCTTCCTCTATATTTCGAACTTGGATGAGTCATGCCATGAATAATACCTTTTGGACTCCCCAAAGTATGTTACCATTCACCTTGAATTCGAATTGGTGAGAGAATGATGCCAAGTGTAGTGGGGAAATCTAGCCATATGTGGGTCCCACTTCCTCCATGTGTCTTCATGATCAAATGCCACTTTGATTTTCACTTGTATATATTTATTTAGGTCCTTTATTAAATATTTATTCCATTCTAATGTTCAAACATCATTTATTACCCCCATTATTCAAAATCCCAAAGCTTCCACCCCAAACCTAGGAAACTAGTAATTTTCCTGCTTGGCAATTATTTCAACTTTAGCATCAATTTGACAAACTCTACTGAATAGGGACAACGTGATTAGGCCATTTTGACCCAATGCCAAATTTGGGACATTAAATAATGATGCAAGGATGGTTTTCTTCCCCTGGATGCATCGTTCCAACCAATAATTCGTCCCAATTGCACTGTCTGTCGGGGCGACAACTACGTAGATGCGTCCTGCAAAAATGCATTTTACGGTCATATTCCAATGAGTAGTGGTTTGATAACGTGGATAATTACAAAAAAAAAGAGGGAATCGGGATATGCATGCAAAATTTTTTACTTGGCTGTACAAGATCAGATATATGATCATATTCATTCGAAATAAAGGACTGAACTTCCTCTAACTGGATTGTTTCAACAACTACATGTGGGTCCACTACAAGTGATACATTATCCAATTCATGAACCCAATCCATTGATTCACAGTAATCCCACTCACAATTACAGCAAGGCCCACAAAAGAAAGCACGTTTCTGCGTCTATATTTCAAATAAGGGGTTTGTTTGAGCTTCGAGCTGAATGAAATCCACAAGTGCCTTGCATAGTACTACAACCATAACAACGCGATCGATCTATATCAACCACATACCATAAATTTTTTACAACATGTCCTCTACCTGTTGGTTTGTGCTGCTCCGGGTGTTCGATTTGACATTTTTGTAGAGCACCATTGAACTATGGATTTTGTATTCTGAATATGATTTTTTTTCATGCACCTCATCTCCTCCTTTGATAGGGTAGTTTTGAGACATGCTCTAGCCCCATCATGCTCTCCCTTTCCATGCCCAGTCTCAAAATAGTTCCATATATGCATCACATCATAAGTCTTGTGCAAAATACTAAACCACTAGAATAAACGTGCATTTTTGAACTTTCCTGCACAACGATCTGAACATATCCAATGTTGATGCATCTGTATACATCTCTCCTTCAGCTGATCATAGAAAATTCTGAAGCAATGCTACACATAATGTAGGTTGTGGCACCTGTCGTCACTGATGCAGAAGTTGGTTTCTTTCAATATTATCCTCATGTCATTGCTGCTCTTTGGCGCATGCCTATACGTGACATGGACCATTATGTTAATTTGGTTTGAATGGTAGTATTGAATTTGAATCTCATAATCTGGCTGCAGGGTGTAGTTTTTAGCAAAGTCCACAACCGACAATATTGTACCATTAGGAAAGGTGTCCCTATAGTGTCTGTATTGTTCATCCTCCCATTGTTCTACATGGGCATGTTGTACATATTGCTTAGTATTTTCGTATAATTCCTTCACAAAATCATAAATTTGTACTTGGTGCCACAAAACCAAGGGCATTAATACGTGACATTTTCAATCTGAATATATATGTAGAAATTCAACATGTACAGTATGAAAGTATGCAAACTTAGATTACCTGTGACTTCACCAATGCAATTTTATTTCTTTCCTTCGCACTATATACTTGATACGTTATGTACTTTAAGTTATTCATTTCTATTGACATCCTTCAAAATTCGTGCTCCTCGGTTTCATGGATGCAACGACTCAATAATGCAAATCCACTGCACCTGGAACATGTCCCATATAAAAATGATCTTTTATAATATTTTTTTCCTCCAGGTCTTGGACACATTATGCTATGTATAAATTCCCTGGATGCACTCGGTGGTTGTAACAATGGGAAGTCTTGCACAATGTTAGTATGCAAATTGAAAAATATATGTCTATATGTATTATAATAGTGCTCAAATTCTACATGTTATCTACAACAAAATTTGTACTAGTTCCTCAACATCATCCATAAGCTTCATGTTTGAACGAGGTAACCTACCAACAAAGGCCCAACAATATTTTTGGCCTGGAGTCTCAAGTTTTTCTCTAATAATAGAATACTTTTGAAGATTCTTTCTATCTACTTTCAATATTTTATATGTGTGTGATAGAAGGCGACGTTTTCTTGTGGACTTGTCTATAATTGATTCTGACAGTACATGATAGGCCGCATTAAAATATTTGTACGAGAAGTTTTTTCAATCAAATTAAATGCAGACTGTAGATTTCTAATAGCATGACTGTTGGCCTCTAAACTTATAACTACCTTTATGCCCAAAATTCTCTTAACATGAGCTAGACAATGTGATTTTAACAAAGCCATAAACATTTGACAATTTTATGCATCCATTTTGGATTCAAAAAATTATTTGATTATCCTGTTACAATGGAAATCAATAGTGTGTTCTGGAAACTTACCTTCAAGTTTTGAAAATGAACTTTCATCCACATGAATATGTCTGGGAGTTCTTTGTCGTCCGCTTGATAGTTGAGGCAAGGGAGTCGAAAAGGAAGTACGAGTCTTGTCACTAGTTTGTTGTGGCCCTTCGTTCCCATTTGATCCTACAAGGGAGTGTGTTCGACATGTGTGTGCTCTTCTTGCAAAGGTTTCAAATTAACAACTTTTTCAACATCCATCCCTTCATACTCGACGTCAAGCAAGATTTGATTGACTTCAAACACTTCGTCATTGCTTGTTGATGGATCTAAGGCACTAACATTTTGATGTCTATGGTTTTCCATGTACAACCTGGCCTTTTCTCTTATCTCATGGGACTTTTTAGAGGGCGGCTCCCTCCTCCTAGACTTTCTTTTATTGTTACGTCTGTTTCCCATATTCAATACGTTTTTTAACAAAACAAAAATATCACCCCTGGAAGAATGAACAACAAATAAGATATTAAAACTCTATGTAGAAATTGATTATGTACAACAACATATGGTGAGAATTTTTTCATATAATCTTAAAAGCTATTGAGAATGCCCTAGATATAACAACAACATCACCTCTAGGAACTCAATTGGATGGTATTAGACGGTGGTATGGGATGTTATTAGGAGCACATTCCCTACAAAAGGAGAATCTCCTATTCACTTCATTTTCATATTTTGGATGAAGGAAAATAGCCCCAAAATATTAAGAGTTTTCAATTCTTTAGGTGTTTGTGTGAGTTGTTGTAGTGAAATCACGAGGAATTCAACAAAGGTTTGTGTAATAGATGGATTTATGTGATTATGAAAGGTTATTGGTGGTGATGCAAGCAAGTTTTTTTTATTATCTTCATGAAAGGTTGAAAGCATTGCTTGGTGCATGTTGTATTTTTTTTGTGGTAAGATGTTTTTATTGTCTATGTTGAGTACTAAGAAGACTAAAATACATATATCATACAATTCACGAGGAAAAAATAAAATAGAGACAATTCAAACAAAGTGAATGAAGACTAAAA
>BSBM01001036.1:580000-607500 GCA_027924585.1 Larix kaempferi
TTCTAGGAATATGATACCTATCCTTGATTTTCTTCTTATTCAAAGCTCTAAAGTCTATTCACATCCTCAAGTTTCCATCTTTTTTCTTCACCAACACTATTGAAGAAGCATAAGGGCTATAGCTTGGTATAATGAGTCCCAACTCTAGGATTTCTTGGATGGCCTTTCCAATTTCATCTCTGAATTTTCTTGGATGTCTATTGGGTGGTATTCGGATGGGGGAAGTACCCTCCTCCAAAATAATGTTGTGCTCAACCCCCCTATCAGGTGGTCTACCATGTGGAAGATCTCCAGAGACTTTTTCAAAGTTTTGTAAGAGTTTCCCTATCTCTTTTGGTTGTTCAACAACCCTTATGTTTGGCTTGGGAGAGGTGATGAAACACTCCTCAGCCCATTCTATGTCTCCATGCCTCAATATGGATCTCATACTATTGGAGGTCACTACTTGATTCAGATAGGTGTGCTTCCCTCTCGCAACCCTTAGTATTCCTTTCGAATCTTGGAATTTCATTTCAAAAGTTTGATAGTTCACTTTATGCTCCCCTATAGAGTACAACCATTTCACTCGCAAAATCACATTAGTATAAAAAACATCAACCACATAAAAGCTGTCAGAAAAAGTATAGTTACCTATGGTGATTTGCAACTTTGTAACCCATGTTTTGCACTCCATAGTGTTGTGACCTAGAATGAAAATTGTGAATCCATCGAATTGTTCAGTAGGTATTGTTAGCTTGGTTTTTCAACCAAGCTTTGTGCAATGGGCACCTATCAACAATGTGATAGCAGTTTCAATATAGAAAGCAAAAATGATTATGAATTAAATCTAAATCTAAACTAACATGTGCATATAACAAATAAATCTTAAAACGATTCATAGAAAGAACAAGAAATAAAAGAATGTTTTGTATTAAGATACCTCAAATGGTGAGGATATGATGTTGAGCAACTCCAAGGGTGAGTAGCTCCAACTCCAATGGTCTCTTCTCCAAGATGCTGAAAAATGGCCAAAAGTCTCAGGAAAGATTTTGACAGTGTGAGGATAGGATGATGGATGGATGGAAAGTGAGGAGCCCCTACCACCTTTTTATAGTTTTTGGTGGTGGGGAATACCATTATGGTTTTGAGGAAACCAATGGTATTGACCAACATGGTTTAGGTACATTTTTCCCTCTTTTTTCCTTTTTTGAATATTTTGAATATTTTTATTCCCTTTTAATATTTTTGGGAATTCTAGACCCTTTTTTAGGGTTTTTTGTGTTTTTTGAGGAAAAATATACATTTTGAGGGGAAAAAGGGGTGTATTATGGTCTTTTGGTGACCTTTTGATGGCTTTAGAGGCTCAAATGGTGGAAAAGTGGAAAAATGGGTCATGTGAATAAGGAAATGAGCTAGGGAGCACTTTTTGGGTGTTAATAGATTGCCCCCTGATGTGTGAGGGCAGGAGCTCATCGTATGGCCGATATACATCATATTTCTTTTGTCTTTTTCCTGGGGTTTAGGGAAGACAAGAGACCGGTTGGAGACTAGATCAACGAGCCTTGGAAGCTGCAAAAACAAAAAATATTACATGGCCTCAATATGAATGAGGAATAATCTCTGATAATGGACGAGGTGGGCATACCCATGCTCGTATCAAGACATATACATAACAATTAGTCCCAAGAAGGGGGACCTACATAATACATAAAAAATATGCTGGTACATCGTAATAGTCCAAAGGGGACACTATTTTGGGATGTACTCATGATCATAACATGACTGATCTCAATAACTGATACACTGGAATAAAGCGACAACTGTTCTGAACAAGGTCTCAGAAGGGTTGATGAACTGTTGAAACTAAAGGTGTCCAACATTTTGTAGGGACTCAATGAATCTGAGTCAACTCTGAGGAGTATATGTAACTGTATACTTGAGGGAGTATAAAACTGGGGTAAATCTGAATACTGTCACCATGCGCAACCCGGATATCTATATGAAAATGTAACTGGTTGTTTCTATAAGTAAACTCTCAAATGTGGAAGAGTCAGGTGGTATCCGGGGTCTTCAACAAATAACTGAAAGGACCAATACCCTGTGCGAGTCTCAACGATGCGATCGAGGTGTTGAAGTCAAGCATGTGAGAAACAACCATTTGGAGAGGCACTGAGGACTCTTATCGAAATGATTCGTAGGCACTCATCATAAATGGTGATGAGTCCAAGACACAGGGACCTCTAGGTTTATCCTCTGGAATACATTTGGTTGTCATCGACAGAGGGAGACCAGCAACTAACAAGGAAATGATGCTTCCTTGATAGGAGCACGAGGTGTAGAACTGAAGTGTGGTAGTACTAATGGTAGGACTGACATACTTGTGGGGATGGGAAGTAACTGGGGTCATAGAGTGGGTGGACTCAAACTTCCTTTGTTCAGAGTATGATGACATGGTTGACCTGCCAGCGTAGGGAACTGACTTGCAGGTGCGGGGATCATAGCTTTTAAGGACTGAAGGGTATGTATTGACTCTGGGGGGACAAGCTGATGGGTGCTGTCGAGGGATTCTCAGGGTGACATACTGCAGAATACTCTGAACAAAGGCAACCAAAATGGGAAAGTTGCCATATCAGTAGACATGATATGTTGTGGCGTTGAGAAGCACCATTGGGTCCTTCTTCGTAGTTTTAATGAGCTCCAAGAAGGGATAAAAGTGTGCTCTGAAATGGTACTATCCTGTGGATTGTGTGAGCCCAGGACTATTCGTGCTCATGGGTGCTTTCATTTTTAGGGAGTCTGAAAATGATAAGAAAACTCTGCAGTGGTGGTGGCGTACCATCCTGTGGATTTTTACGAGCCCAGGATGGTGATTGCTCATGGTCGCTTTCATGTTTAGAGAGTCTAAAAGCAGTAAGTGGACTCCATTGGTGTTCTTTTTCGTAAGTTAGTCTCTAAGGCCTGAAAAAGCATAAAATGATGCAAATGGAGAACTCTTCTAGCCGATGTGACTAGAGTATTCCTTTTTCGTAATTAGTCTACAACGTCCGGAAAAGGGGTAAACTTATACCAGGTAGATGCCCTTTCAGATACTTTTAGCGAGCATGAATGGAAGCAAGGTTGCTCGGTGATCTTTTCATTATTTTAGGAGTCAGAAAAGAGCTTAACGAAAACTCCCTAAGTGCCTTTTTCATAAAAGGAATTGCTCGGCCCGAAAAAAAGGGGTAAAACTATCCCAAACAAAAAGGTATTAATGAGAGCGAGAAATGGTCTCGAGCATCATCATGAGTGCAGAAAATTGAATCCGGTGACATAAAGATTGTCAAAAACGGGAAATGACCAATGTGGCACGCAAAGAGAGGTGATGAGTGGCATTTTGAAAAAATGCCCAAAACTTTATGGGGGGAGAGCAAGAAATTATCTCAAGCATCATCACAAGCGCGGAAAACTGAATCCGACGGTATAAGATTCGTTAGAAACAGACGACGGCCGATGTGGCATGCAAACCGAGGCGACGAGGGGGCATGTAAAGGATGCTCGAAAAATCTGGAGGTGAGAGCAAGAAATGATCTCAAGCATCATCACAAGTGTGGAAAATTGAATCCGACGGTATAAGATTCATCAGAAACGGACGACGGCTGATGTGGCACGCAAATCGAGGCAACAAAGGGGGCATGGAAAAAATGCCCAAAAAATATGGGCATGAGAGTGAGGAATGATCTCAAGCGTCATCACAAGTTCAGAAAACTGAATCCAATGGTATAAAATTTTCCAATAAAGTGACAACAACCGATGTGGCACGCAATTCGAGGTGGCATGGGGCATGCAAAAAATGCCCGAAATTGTTTCGTGAGAGCGAGAGATGATCTCAAGCATCATCACGGGCACAGAAATATGAAACCTACGGTGCAAATGGTGTGAAAAACAAAGGTCACAAGGACTCCAGAATGGTCAAAAAAAATAACTAGGCTAAAAAATGGCTACAAATAAAGGTGAGCCCACTGAGCGAAGGATGTAGTGGTGGGGAGAAATGATGACCCGCGGGGGAAGAATACTAGGTGTATCAAATCAAAACAAATATATAAGTGACACATGACCTCAAAAATGTTTTAGATCACGAATGTGAAAAAGTGAGCAGGGTTAATGACTTGCCCCCATGCGATGTGCATGGGTTTTGTGATTGTGGATCACATATGTGTTGGTTTGAACGATGGGCTCATTGACGTGTTGAGATAGAGATGATGGGGAAGGTTCAAAATGATTGATCATGCCCCCTATGCCGGGGTTGAGGTAATATATTATGCTCCCTAACTCAGAGGTGTCAATGTGGTGCAGATGTTGTCTCAGGGAGAGATCAATAGGGCATTGAGCAACTGCTAGCGGGGGGCTATACCATGAGGCTGTGGGTTGTGGTGGCATACTGAAGTGATGACATGATGATGGGGGATTCCCTTTGTGGGGTTGATGCCCCCAATATCTCCGAAGAGAATCACAATGATGATGAGTAGGCAAGGTTTTGGGCCTACCCCCATGTTGTGGACATGTGGTTTCGTCTTTGATTTGAAAAGGTTGAATATGTGGTTCGGAGGGATCAATGGAAGGGGTCGACTGGACAAAGGGGTCTCAATTGGAAAACATGTTAATTGTGTTAGTATATTCTGAGAAGGAAGATGGTGGGGGATGAATTTCCTTAATGAGAGGAGGGGATATCTCTAGGTCGGCATTAGTCAGTTCGTATAGTGCTGCTCTATAATCTGGGAGATCAAGGAAGTGATGTGAATAATGGCCGTAGGTGCCGCATATCGCACAAGGGTGGTTGGCACGCAAATATTTATCACGAGGCTGAGGGGGCAGCTCGAGTTTGACAACTAGAATGTTAGTGTCATCATCCAACATATTCATGTGTTCTTGAAGTGCTGGTAGTTGTGGAAATAGATGGGTAGCGTGGCTGATATCGTCGCACAAGGAGCACTTAGGGAGCACACACGTTGGGGTATTCTTAGCTAATTTGGGAGTCATTGGGGGGTGCGAGTTGTGGGTGCAGTGTTGTAGGTTGGTGTACCTCTGCCCCTAGTGTTGTGGGACTGAGGGGGGACATAAGTAGATGTCGATGTAGTGGCCCCTATTGGAGTTGATCAGTTTTGTTGTATGGAAATAGGAGGTGGGGGATGGTTTTGGTGGTTTGGTATGCCAGGTGGTGGATGGTTTGACATAGTCATAGGTTGTACTGGTTGTAAAATGATGTTCGGTGTTGGGGGAGGGGTTGGGGCAGGTAGATACCACATAGGTAGTCCTAATGTTAATCCTAGGAGATTAAGTGTAGCCATGACTGGTGTGTTGATGGCGCCTGAAGGGGGGAATAAAAATGGGATAGTACGAATTGGTGTGGCTCCTATGTGAGTTGGCACTGAGGGTGGTTGCAGGAGTAAAGGGGGTTGTTGGTTTGGTACCTGCATGTTACACAAGAGGGTGCACAAATCAGATATCTCGGTTATCTTCAAAGGGGGTTGGATGGATTGGAATGTGGAAGTCATAGGTGATTCCGAGTATAATCCGGGTCTGACTGTGGAGACGAACGATGTAGGTGCATTCTGAACTAGTTGTTCAATCATAGGGAGAAATTTTTTAGGTGCAATGGGAGCGTATGGGTTTCGACGCATTTGGAGATTCATGTCGGATGATGACATCATAAGGAAATGATGAGTATTTGAATCCATCGGTTGGTTTGTGTGTGTAGCATATGTGATTTGTTTTTGTGGTGCAGCAGATCCTTGTGGGGGATCCATTGGGTGAGCATTTACTACTCCCTAGTTTGGCAATGGGTTTTGTAATATCATGGTTTGCAGTTGATTAAGTGGAGCTGGCTGTCCAGCATGGCCTTGGCGTTGGGCATCGTCAACCCAAAGCTTACGTGCTTTCTCTAAATGGGGGCAGTTGTGAGTGTAGTGGTCATAGACTCCACATATAGAACATGGATGGTTTGTTCTCAGGTTATTTTTTTTCGCCTGCTTGGGATGATGATCAGGATTCTGTTTGGGGGGAGCAACATTGTTATTATTTGGAGGATTGGGTGGTGGTGGACCTTGATTATGTTGTTGGTTGTTAACGCGGTTACGTCCTCTTTCGTGATTTTGTTGTCCACCCTGGTTGCGTTGGTTGTTTTGGTGTTGGGGCTGATTGTGTTGTGTGTACACTTTCCCTTGAGTAGTGGGAGGATTTTTGGGTTCCGCAGGTGCGGGAGCAGGTTTCCATGGAAAATAAGCTGATGGGGCTGGAGGAGGTCCAGTTACCTGCTGGGGTTGTTGGTAACCCTGAGCTATTCGAAGTGTTGGGTTAGTTGGTGTAGCTTGCTGGGGGTAATACATTGGTTGGGTCAGTAAGTGAATTGGGTTCTAGGTGGCTGGTTGGTTATAGTATGTGGGTGGTACATATGTTGATGGCACTTACCCGTAGCAGTGTGGTGGACAAGAGGGTCCATGAGTGTGATGAGTCTGATTCGTTGGAGCGTACGAAGTCATCGCTCCATAATTAGATGTAGCCTTAGAGAGGTCTAGGGAATTTATGGTGCTCACCATGCTAAAAGGTTTATTTTGTGCCATGACTTGGCCGATAATACCATCAGTGGCATGTGATGCCCTCGGAGTGTCACTGCGTGAAGAATCACCTCGTGGGGCGTCTGATATGATGGTGTAGTGATAGTCTGACTGGGCATAAATCAGGTCGAATTGTTGAGCTTTTAAGATAGCTTCTTCTTCTGACTGGGGTCGTTCGGAAGCTACATCTTTGGCTATGAGGGGTAGGAGTGATTTGAGAAACCAATCCAAAAATATACGGTCGTCCAGTTTTATCTTGCAAAGGCTATGACGCCTGCACCACTCATGGATATGGTCGGTGATGTGGGTAGCTATGTTTTGTCTACAAGACAACAGTATTTCAACTCCTGCATCATAGCGTACAGGTAGATGAAAAAACTGAAGAAAAGTGGAGGCGAGGGATGTGAATGTATGGTGGGTCCCATGTGGTTGTTCAATGTACCACTTGGCTGCAGAGCTAGTGAACGTTCGTTGCAATAGTCTTAGTATAATGGAGTCATCCACTATGGAGTTAGATGAACACCATAGGTGAAATGACATTATGTGGTTTTGGGGATCTTCCCTAGGTTTTCCTTCAAACTTGGGGATGTCCAAGGGGAGATTTGTAGGCATGGGTGGCCATGTAGGGTTGTGCCTGATAGGATCGTTGGTTAACCTGGCTAGGTCTGGTAAGTTCAGATTAGCCATGTATGGTAAACTAGCAGATGGGTGTGGCTTAGTGACTGGGACATAACAATTAATGGTGGCATTATGTGGTGGTCCAGTGGCCCCTAAGGGTATGCTAGGTATTGAAGGTATGTGTCCTCCGACCGTTGTGGTGTGGGATGGGCCAACGCTCCCAAGTGCAACATGGGTTGCAGAGGGGTTAGGAATAGTGCCAGGAATTCCTAGGATCTACGTTGTGGTAATGAGAGGGGGTGTGATTCCTCTGTTGGGCATACCCATAATAGGTGGTAGTCCTGTGTTGGGCATACCTAAAGGTGGAGTGGCCCCTATATTAGGCATGCGTAAAGGGGTTATTGTTACCATGGGTGGCACAGTAGTAGAAGGGTTTGTCGATGTATCTCCAATAGCACTGGTGAAAAGGAGGTCGTATTGTGATCCAGCCATGGGGTTGGTTGGTGATATTTCAGTAGGGTGTTCGGATTCAGCATCAAAATCAGATGTGAAGTGAGGTGGGCTAGAATCGGATGACTATGTTCTATGCCGATGACGTGTCGAGTCATGGGATAAGGCTCTACGTCTATGACGTGTAGAGTCAAGTGTACCGAACTGAGGGGGTTCACCCTGAAGATGGAGGGATCGTCTTAAATTCTCAATGGTGGGAAATATATAAAAATTTCAGTGGAAGGTGGTGATGTAAAAAACTTGAAACCCTAGTGCAACAATGAGTGCAAGAGGGGAGTGAAAAAACAATGGCTCTCAGACCAACAACCAACCTCAAAAGCAATTATTATAACAGCTGTGCTATAATAAGTGGAGGGATCCAACAAAGTGGTCAGAATACCAAAAGTCAAACAATTCCTAGAAAAAAGTGGTGCTCACTAGACCAAAGGAGGGTATTGTATCATGCAAACACCTAACTAGAAATATTGTGAGTCAACAAACGATATTTTCTGCAAGGTGATGAAATCCAAGTCAGACAATATAGAGTGTTGAATCAACGGCTACATATCCCCCTACCGAGAGGGACACCGAGTAGACAATCCTAAAGAGTGGCAACTAGGATACCCCGTTCATGACATGTTCGGTTGGGTGAATCTGTAGTTTGGCTCTATCGCCGCTGCACCCCCGTACGGGTGTACATTGAGAACTTCGACAGGTATCCTTTGGTTACTGAATGGATTGCGGTATTCCACTCAGGCTTCCGGAACCAGTTTGGCTACTTCAACCCTCCTAAGGGAGAGGCCTTCCCGATAAATTGGTTGATAACCGTGTCAAAATTATAGGGGATTTTGGTACCGTAAAGGACAACCACTATGTCTCAAATGTAAATAATTGAGGGGTTTTATTGGAACACCTATCCCCTCAATTCTACCTAGCTATAAGATTCTTTTAAGTGCTCCCCAAGTGGGGTTAAAATTTTTGTTGAGTTAAGGTAGATTTTAAGGCTTAGTTTAAATAATGTGGCAGATTGGATGCACGTGTGATTATTGAACTGAAATTGATTTTCCTCACTTGGGCGATTGATTACAAATGAAAGAAAAGACGCTCCCAGTTTGCAAAAAATAAAGGCATTTTTTGAAATGTAAATGCTTGAAAAAACTATTAAAAAATAATGGATCTTCGAAATAATTTAAAGGGAAGCAAATAACATAAATATTTCAAGAAATAAATGGATCTCTTAGAAAATTGCTTGGGCAAACTATTGAGCATATAAACAGTGAAACCTATCATCTAAATAGAATGCAGAAAATCTTTCTTTCAATTATTGAAAATTTTTTAAAAGACTTTTTAATGGAGCATATAAAATAGAAAGAGATTTAGTATGGCTGTAAAAAATGCAGAAAAATTAATGCTGTAAAATAGGCTAAATGGGAAAAAAATACAACAAAAAATATTTTCTAAAAAATTGGTTGAATTCAAAATAACACCATCGCGGTTTTTGGGGCAACAACCGTGATGTCCAGTGCGGGTTTTGGCCGCACAGTCGCGATGTGCAGCACGGAAAATTGCCGCGAAGCTGCGATGTGCAGCACGGGTTTCGGTCGCACAATCACGATGTGCAGTGCGGAAAATGGCCACGATGTGCAGTGCGTAAAATGGCTGCGAAGCCGCGGTGTGCCGCGCGGAAAAAGGCCGTGAGGTCGCGATGAGCCGCATGACTGTCTGGCGAAAAGCCACGAGGCAAAAGCCGAAAAATGGATGCCAAAAAATGAACCCGAAAATGGAAATTTCAGGCTGTTAATGGCAACAGAAAGGGCCAAGATCTAGAACAGTAATGGATTTGCTATCTAAGGTGGCAGATCTGTGAATTAAAATGATTAAAACTAACAAAAACTAAGATCTAAAGCAAAAAACCAAGATCTAAGAATTCGAAGCTAGCGAAGTCACCAAAAACTGTTAGCTTGGTTTTGAAACCAAGCTTTGTGCAATGGGCACCTATCAACAATGTGATAGTAGTTTCAATATAGAAAGCAAAAATGATTATGAATTAAATCTAAATCTAAACTAACATGTGCATATAACAAATAAATCTAAAAACGATTCATAGAAAGAACAAGAAATGAAAGAATGTTTTGTATTAAGATACCTCAAATGGTGAGGATATGATGTTGAGCAACTCCAAGGGTGAGTAGCTCCAAGATCTAATGGTCTCTTCTCCAAGATGCTGAAAAATGGCCAAAAGTCTCAGGAGAGATTTTGACAGCATCAGGATAGGATGGTGGATGGATGGAAAGTGAGGAGCCCCTACCACCTTTTTATACTTTTTGGTGGTGGGGAATACCATTATGGTTTTGAGGAAACCAATGGTATTGACCAACATGGTTTAGGTACCTTTTTCCCTCTTTCTTCCTTTTTTGAATATTTTGAATATTTTTATTTCCTTTTAATATTTTTGGGAATTCTGGACCCTTTTTTAGGGTTTTTTGTGTTTTTTGAGGAAAAATATACATTTTGAGGGGGAAAATGAGGGTATTATGGTCGTTTGGTGACCTTTTGATGGCTTTAGAGGCTCAAATGGTGGAAAAGTGGACAAATGGGTCATGTGAATAAAAAAATGAGCTAGTGACCACTTTTTGGGTGTTAACAGGTATATTCCTTCTCTACACCATGTATGCATCAATGAGGCTATGTGTGGCTCATCCATCTACCAAAATTGAGGCCCTTTGTCCTAGTACCACACCCTTTCATCGAATAATGTGATAACGAGGCACTACTTAAAGTACTGACATTCTTACTTTGTCAGGTGAGGGATGATTTTTTTCTTGGTTCCCTTCTTCTACTGTATCATATCCCTCTTCTTGATATGAAACATGTCCTTCTTCCTCCATACCCCCTTCATACTCATCATTATAAAAAAAAACTTCAATGTATTGAGCTTTTCCCTTAGTACATTTATGCCCCAGTTCCCATGGTTGAAAGCATGTGTAGCACAATTTTTTTCTTCTAAGTTGTTCCTTGTTTAGTCCCTCTTTCTTATTCTTTTCAAATGAATACCTTTGACAAGGCTTATTTTCAAATGCATCTCTTTTCCAAGGCTTCTTTTCAAATATGAAGTTAGGCTTTCTAGGAAACCTTGTTCTAGGACACACATTTTGGAGATCTCTAGTCAAGCTCATAGCATCCTTTAATGTAGTTGGTTTGTGGGATTTAAATAAAAAATTTAAGGGTTCAATCAAAGCTTCAGTGAAAATCAATACTAAGCTTCTAATAGGTACATCATCCACCTTGACAGATGATTTTTGAAATTCCATCATATAATCAGCAGGGGGTCCCACTTGCTTCAATTGGGTTAGTTCTTTGAAAGGTAATTCTAAGTCCTTTTGCTCAAATCTCTCTAATACCCTGTCAAAAAATTCTCCATAGGTAGTAACTATTGGAATATTCACACCATCATTTTTGTATTTTGCATGTCTGCATGCAAATATGCATGCATCCAGTCATCATCATGGTGGTCTCCCCAACACCTAGAACTTGCTTCTAGCTCTCTAGAGCCTGTCTACAATCCCCAGTTGGCCTCCCACCTACCTAAAGTGGCTTCTTTGAGTTTATGCATTCCAAGTGCACATTTTCTCACCTACCACACTTAGTTAGTGTTCATTTTCTCACGTACCTTCAGTTATCACTCAGTTAGGGTGCCTTATCTCACCTACCGGGAGTTATCACACAATTAGTGCATGGATTGAGTCATTTTTCCACTGATTGCTCATCCTAACTACCTGTAGCTCCTAGTAAGATAGTTTTGGAGTGCCACTTAACCCTATCATAGCCTCATGCGCCCCCCTTAAAGTCTCCATTCCTCGATTTATGCCTAGATGGTTCTATTAGACTTAGTTGGACACACTTGACTAACTCTTACCATTTATGATTGATACTACTGACTGGATGATGTATCCATAGTTATCCAATCTAGAATTTGAGCTTAGATTCGAATGCCCTACTAGGCTAATTCAAATCCTATATGATGCTACTTCACAGTTTATTGTCACATATTCTTTACATTCATTATTTATGTATAATATTGATATTGTCTATTATTCCGTGTTTATGAGTGATTATTGAGTGCATGCTTCTCTTCTTCTTTGCAACATTCTTGAGAGTTTGATTGTGAGTTTGTTACAGTTGCTAGATCCCCTGCAGATTATCACAGTAACCTGATCATGTCCCAAATTGTTTAGACCATGGAACCACCATTCATTGGCATCTCCTTCTAGATGCAAAATAGCCATTTTGAAGGCATCTTCTTCCACCATTGGATTCAGCTGAAAATACACATCTAGTTTTTGCACCTAAGTGTTAGAAGAACTTTGAGAGGAACAATTAAAAGTGGGAAGTGGAATTTTACCAATAGCATAATTTAATTCTTTTTTTTGGAATAGAGCCCTATTATCTTCGTTATTTTTGAGTTTGTTTGAAACACTAAAGTATTGTTTAAATGGTAGAGTCCTTCTACAATCTTCACTCAATTTTTCCCATTCTGCCACCATTGCATTAATATCAAATTGGGTGTTAGGTTCTTCTTTGGGAACAAGAAATTTAGGTGTATTAGGCCTTGTTGTGCTCTGAAATTCATTAGGTCTATTATGGGGTCATTTTCTTGATAAAATATGCTCACCCATTGCCTTCTTTTCTTCTCAATGTGAGCTACTACTACCTCCTATTACTCCTTTGCTTCCAAGTTGGATGGACAACAATTCGAATCCTTTCATCATCTGTTTGGTCATGTTTTCAAATAATGGTTTTAGTAGATTAGTAAATTCCTCCTTCTTGTCTGTAGTTATTTGCTTCTCATCCTTAGCGATGGTTTAAGCAAAATACAGTTTTTCTTTTACTTCTTCCTCTTCAACAACAACACCTTCAATTTCAGGTTCTAAGAGTGGTGGCTTATTTCTATGAATCCTTGTATTCATGAATGGTTAACCACATTAGGTGCCAATACCATGCTCTGATACAACTTGTATTGTCCCTTTTTTCAATTTTTATTAAAAATGGTAAAATTTTCACTTTTTCCACTAGTTCGACCCTTAACTAGTTTTGGTATCTAGGTATTCAAATGGATCCATATGCTCCAAATTTGTTTCACGATGTATATGAACGGTATTAGGAATTTATTTTTAGGTTCATGGATGCTTTAGGACCTTCAAAATACTTCCACAAACCTCCTCAATATTCTTCTCAAGGAAGGATTTTTTACTAGCAATTTGGGGTTCGATTCCCCATGGGTAAGTGCAGAGGATGGCTCTCCAAAAGCTATTAAACCCTCTCTAATTTCTGAAATGAGGAAGAGGAAATATAAGGGATAATTTTAAGGTATAATATGCATCACCATTCATTTTATTAATCCTGCTACAACGCTCTCCAATCATATACAAAATACTAGTTTCGACCTTGGGGGAAATGATAGGCAATCTTCTCCAAATGCTATGAAATTGCACAATATGACTCCATAAGATTATATACTAAACTTGAAACTTGTAAAACACATAATTAATAGTTCATACATCATAAATGACTCAGTGGTTCAATTATACATTCAAATTTATCAGCATTTCATTGGCATACATCAACATAGTGGGGAAAATGGCACCATTTGTTCATTAATGATTATATTTACATCATTCCACTTGAGTTATCGACTTGATATAGTACTGAATGTGAAGAACAGAGAATTTACATCATATTACAAAATAAATGGGGCATTATAAGCTCTCCCAAATAGAACAATAGCTCACCCAATGCGCCTTTCCTCAAGGATCATGAGTATGCGAAGAAAACTCGAAATGGTTGGAGGAAGACCTAAACTAAGAGTGACCACGAGCTTTCCTGTATATTAAAACTAAAAAAAAAGACTCCATTGAAGATCTCATGAAAGGTATTAATATCCTTTCCCACCACCAACTAGGATGGGAATCGTTCACCCTCGAAATTGGCTAAGGCAAGTAGAGAAGCACTCCATTAGCTCTCTTCACAAATGCAAATTCTGAAAATGATCAAAAGCATCTCTCTTACCTAATCCCTGTATTTTATAAACATACTTAGTATTATCAGGTTCCAATTCCATCCATATATTCCAATCCAATTTGAATTAGGGAGTGATTCAAGTTTTGCCACATGTCTTCCACTTCCTAACCTTCCACCTTCCACCAATTCGAATAGGAATCTCTTGGCCTTCTCTAACTCCCTTGAGCACTCTTTTAGATGCTATTTTTAGGTCTGACATGTCATATTGGTCATATTTCAGCCCTTAGGTCTGCAACTTCTCATAGGTGTCATGGCATCTTCATCATTGTTGTCATAGATGTTAGGGAATCTAGCCCAAGTGTCCAAGAACCTCTCATTTGACTCTTCCTCTTACATGGGAGTTGAACTTCCATCCAAATTCAACGTATGACTCACATTTCCAAGTGTATGAGCCTTCCAACTCATCCCAATAACATTAGACTTCTCATGGATTCAAAATTGCAAGAGGAGAATTCCATGTGGCATAGAAATTCTAGCTTGTGTGGGTCCCACAATCTCCATGTGTCTTCATGATCAATTTCCACTTTGATTTTACCTTGTATTTATTTATTTATCTCCTTTATTAAATATTTATTCCATTCTAATGTCAAAAAATCATGTATAATTCCTCTTATTCCAAATTCCAATCTCTCCATCCAAACTAGGGAACTAGTAGGATTGGTGGAATTTCCCTATCATGAATTTAATTGAATGGGGGAATTACAAACTTTGAGCTGGTTGAAAGTGTCTCTATCAAGTGTCTCGAGCCATCGATAATTCCTTAAATAATAATAGTTGATCTCTGAAGGGTATCATTTTCCTTTTATTTTTGACCTCGATGCAATAAGTAGGTTGTGGAAATTAGGTATGGGTCTTGGGACGATGAACATGTTCAATGGAGGAAAGATATGCCTTATGCCCTAAACAAGTCTTCTATGCATTTAGGACCAAGAATGATGTGTCAAATCACAACACATCTAATATCAAGGGATATTTGGCCTCCATATGAGCATATTCAAATATGATTATGAGGTCATGAACACCAATTGTTGGTGTTGAAGGCCTAGATATGAATGTGAATATTTATCTTATTGGTGAGGATATGGACACTATTCAGAGGTTTTGAACAAGAGAAATAAAGGTGCTTTCAAAACAACAAATAGGACATGTCTTATGGTTCTTTGGATTCCAAGTGTTGATACATACTTCATTAGGATATTTTGAGAACCATTTGTGGATATGAGGGACTTGTACATGGTTGGCAGGAGCACTGCAAACCTTAATAAAAATAAAGCTTCTAAGGGAAGGGAAACTTGAGGTTTCAAACTTAAAGGTGTATTAATTACATAGGTTCACAAAAACGAAGGAGGCCTCAAATGACAAGGATATTTTTAGCCTCCAATAAATGATATGGGTACAACTAGGAGTATTTTAGCACTCAGTATGGGTTTTATGGCACTAAACATGGTCAAATGATGAAACCTTGACCTTAGTCTCTAAAGGAAGTTTTTAAGGATAGGGAAAATGTGAAGCCTTAACCAAACACATAAGGTTGGTCTGGTATAAATTAAATATTTGAATGCCAATATGGAGACCATTAGTATGTTTTTAGATTTATGGGTGGACCTAAAATCCATAAACATTATTCTAAGAGGGAGACCAAAATATCAAGGCTAGAAATATATATTTATGGCTTGGGACCAACAACCAATTTAATGGGTGATGTGTAATGCTTTAGGGAATCATTCATGAACCTTGGTCCCTAGAAGGCGCCTTTAGAGTCTAATGCATAATTTGTTGATGTATATGTAACTTTGGAATGTATTTCACATATATGTGTATTGTATTCCTATAGAGACGTTATTATTCCTCTATATGGAAGTGTCGTGATTTATATTGTAAGTGTCGTAACTTATACTTGATGGGTTATTAGACCACCTTGTTGGGGTCGACCCTTTATAAGTCATGTGTGTCGAAGGGTTATTAGACCACCCTATTGGGGGTCGGCCATGTGGGTCAAAGGGTTATTAGACCACCCTATTGGGTGTCGACCCAGTCAGCATTATGTTAAGTGGTTAAGTTGAGACCGACCTAGTTGAGTAAAGGTCAAGTCAAGTTAGTGTATAAATAGAGAGCGTGTCTCTCTCATTTTACACATTCTATTCTCTCACTCACACTTGGGAGAGTGGCGCACTTGTGGAGGAGGATCTGCTGCTATGAGAAGACTATCTCTTGTATTCTGGTTGTATCATTGCTTTATCTATCTCTGAGGAAGTTATTGGGGTTTTTCACCTTTATGGTTTTCCCCAAGTAAACTCTGTGTCTCTTGTGTGCTTCCATTATTGTGTCCATGATTGATATGCTATAGATTTGTTGTACATATTGTTCTCTCAGTTAATATCCTAGATCAAATTGAAGTAAATTCTTAAAATTTAACATGGTATCAGAGCTCTATCTATCTCTGAGGAAGTTATTGGGGTTTTTCACCTTTATGGTTTTCCCCAAGTAAACTCTGTGTCTCTTGTGTGCTTGCATTATTGCGTCCATGATTGATATGCTATAGATTTGTTGTACATGTTGTTCTCTCAGTTAAGATCCTAGATCAAATTGAAGTAAATTCTAAAAATTTAACATGGTATCAGAGCTAGCTTGAAAGAAGGCATGATATGGCATGTATGACACTTGTTGCACTTACGATGCTAGGGCTTGATATAGCAAAAACCAGTCATCGTTGCACTTTCGCTATAAATCCATTTTGGAGAAATTTTCATATCTGAAAATTTTACAGGTCAAAGATCCGATCCCCATGTACCTTGTTTCCAAAGGACAACCTATAATTCATTGTACTTTGTGATTTATGATCTGTACATTATAGGGTTTCGGCCTCTTCCAGATCTGAGTCAAAATCAGGTGACCTTGGGAAAAAGGTCATAACATGGGCTAGGAAGCTCCAAATTCAATTTTTTAAAAAGTGACAAGTAGTACACAAACTGTACTATCTCAGGAAAAGTTTTAAGAGTCTAAAGTTGAACCAGTGACACGTGGAACGCCGTACAAGTTCGCTCTCCTATTTTATCCCATAAACAGGTCACGTTGCAACACTTGGCATAACTTTCTCTCAGAGAATCCAATTGACGTCAGACCTATCAGGATGGAAAGATGACAGGTCAGTCTATCTCAAAAATAATGTTCAAACCCTGTGGATTGAAAAGTTCAGAGTTACACCAGAAACAATCAGGTAAATATTTCTGTCAAAATAGAATTAGTTTTTAGCACCTTCATTCATGGCTTCCAGAATTTAGGGTTTCAGATAAAGTTGCAATTTTTGTAATCGGTGACCACAGATAGATGATACTCATAAAAATCAAAATTTAGAGACCAAGATCATATTTTTTGGTTGGGCAGAAGGCCGGGCTTGATCAAACCCCAGTTCGAGACTTTGATTGGAAAGATGGAAAATTAGGGCTTCTGCAAAACTTGGAATTTTGGAAATATGTGACCACGGATGGAAGCGCCTCAGAAAAATTGAATAATAGAGCTTTGAATCAAACATTTTGGTTGGGTGAAGCTCCGGGAAACTCAAACCCTAATTCAGGGTCCTCCTCAGTAAATCCAGAAATCTAAAAGGCAATTTCGAGGGGTGAAACTTTGCAGTTTTCAAATTCTAAATATACCAACTTGATCAGCTCATCAAGGTGCATATATCTATCCTTTTGGAAGTTTGAAATTCAAAGTTTGAATTTTTGGGGTTTCTTTGACAAACCCTAATCCAGCTCCAGGTCCAATTCTTGCAAATCAAGTGGATTGGGTTAATCCTAGAAGAAGATGGATTGGTCACCTGCATAAGTGAAGAAGTTCCTGTTTCAAAGGGAGATGAGGCTAAGGCCTTACATAAGAAGATTTCAAGCAATCTTGACATGTATGACTCATCCAGGTATGTCTCGAGATTTTTTCATGATTAAGTTTATGATATGTTTGTCTTCATGTTATTACGGTTAAAACAATCTTGATTTTAGACTTGTCATATCACCTTAACAAAATTATAAATGCATTCATTAGGGTGTTGACACTTATGATTGTACTAATGCATTGTGATGTAGTATGAGGTTTATGTTGTTCTCTAACATAAAAGGTACACCAAGAAAGACAAATCATGTTCTACTTCAAGAACATATGATCATGGTGACATGAAGACAAATATTCATCCATTGTCATGGATCACATAGAAGATCTACTTTCGAGGTATGTATAACTTGGTCCTACAATGGTTAACCTATGAGACATGCAGGTTATTAGCACAAGTCACTGAAGAGAACCAGAAGACATTATGCGGGTATGTTAGACATAACTAGCTAGCATGCTAATCCAAGTATGTTTTTCCTATATCAAGCTAGAATCCTACCTTGTGTTAGGATCTTATACTTTTGTGTTGTTGATAATGATTATTCATGAAGTCATATGTTTGAATAGTCATGGTTGTATGCATATTATGTTTCTTACCATAATTGATGATATGACTAACCAGAAGAATCATGAAGGTATAGGTTTGAGTAATCATGGGTTTTATGCATATTATATCTCTTATCTTGATTGATGATTTAACTAATCAGAAGAGTCCTATGATCAAATAAGAATATGCATGAGTAATAAGAATATTGTGTTTTGATAGTATTAAGATTATACTAATAGATGTGTGATTATGTATGAGACCTCAAGGATAACACAATGATGATACTAATAAGCATGCATAATGATTAAGGATGGATGTAAGTTCAAGGACAGGTAATCCAGGAAGTAAAGATCAAGAGGGAGCACACTCTAGTAGTTTCTGCAAGGATGCAGATATTCAGAGAGAGTTGACCACTTCTCACAATCCACATCAGAATGGAGTTGCAAAGATTCAGAGGGAGTCCACCTAGCAACCAAGCAAAGATAAGTATTTGAATTGTCATTTCTTACATAATGTTATTCAATGATGTATATGCTTATGTTCCTAGAATTAGTTTGTGTATTATGCATATTAGAATAGTTGCATTGATGAACAATATACTACTAATATACATGGGTAAGTGGCCTATGGAACTGTACAACATTCCATTGCTACTTATCTAGAATGAAACCTCTTTGCTGACATGTTAGGAGTTGTGCACACTCTTAACAATGTTCTGGTAGAGATTGGAAGGCATCTAGAAAGTTACGGAATATGGATAAATGTTGTATTGAAGCATTGGCTAAGATAATTGCATGACTGTATGACATATTTCTTTATGTGTAAGAATTTGTTCTGAAAACTATGAGATGTTTTCTAATCATGCAATTTAACTTGTTGTGTAGGAAAGATCATATACCATCACCTACAAAAGAAGGACTGCAACATTTGTTCAGCAACAAAGTTATCTATTGAAAATATTGAAGATATTGAAGTTCCCAGGATCTGGGAAGAATGCCATGATCAAGGAGTACCAGTCAATCATGAAGATGTTTGAGATACAGTCCCAAGACCTGAAGGGGAGTCTGTAGTGACTTCCAAGAGGATGTACAAGATAAAGCATGTTGCAATGATGAAGAGGAAGATACACTTTCTTGAATGATGTAGTTGAAGAAGAAGTGTATGTGGTGTAGCCACTTGGTTATGAGACACATGACAGGGAGTCATATATGTGCAGAACTTCATATGGTAGGATAGACAACTTTCTATCCAGTTTGGGATTTACCAAGAATAAAGCGGATTCCAACCTTTACTACAAGGTTGAGGCAAGAAATCCAATGATACTACTATGTGGATGACCTGTTTGTAACAGGTGAGGATAGATTGATTGCCGACACGCAGAGGAAGCTTGCTACCGAGTTCGAGATGAAGAACTTGGGGATGATGCACTATTTGTTTTTGGCATAGAGGTGTGGTAGAGTGCAGATGGAATCTTCCTTGGACAAGGGAAGTATGCAGTAGAGATCCTGAAGAGGTTCGGGATGATGGACTGCAAGGCTATGGCCACACCTATGGTATCGAACCTGAAGCTTCTATGTGATGCTTCATCTGAGCCGGTTGATATCACTATGTATCGTCAGATGATTAGGTCCTTGATGTACTTGACGAACACGAGACCAGATATTTGCTTTGCGGTGAACACATTGAGCTAGTTCCTGACGGATCTGAGGAGTGTTCACCTAGTTGTTTTAAAGCATATTCTGAGGTACCTAAAGGGTACAATTGATTATGGGCTCAAGTATGATGCAAATCGAAAGTTTAACCTACAGGTTTATGTTGATTCAGATTGGGCAGGCAGTGCTGCAGATAGGGGTCAGGTGTGATCTCTTGGTTTAGCAGGAAGCAGTCCTACATAACACTGAGTACAGCCGAAGCAGGGTATGTTGGAAGGAGGATCCTTCACATGGCTGTTGATGTAAGCGCTGGATGATGAGCATCAAGACGATGCTCCAGTTACTGCTCTGTATATGCATCAGGAAAATGCTGCATATGATCAGTTGGATCATTTATGTATGTATGCATCATGTTGGATGTTGGATATGATCAGTTCGATCATTTATGTATGTACACATCATGTTGGATGCTGATGGATACATTGTGTGGATCATGTATCTTTGTATGATCAAGTAGATCATGTATGCTGATGGATACATTATGTGGATCATGTATCTTTGTATGATCAGGTAGATCATGTATGTTGATGGATACATTGTGTGGATCATGTATCTATGTATGTATCAGGTAGATACATTGTATATGTTGATATGTATCAGGTAGATACTTGGTATGCATCAAGTGGATGCATTGTATGATCAGGATGATCGTGGATGTCAAGCTTCTCCAGATGACATGCATCAGGATGATGCAGTGATGATGATCAGGATGATCATGTGTACATCAGGATGATGTATGGTGAGTATCAGGATGACACTTTGTGGCCGTGGATCAGGTTGTGCAGATGAGCATGTCTGGGAGATCCTATAGGTCGGAGTTGTGTACCCGTAATAGCCTGGGATGCTCTTTTGAGACATTGCTCTGGGAGGACATGTAATTTGTGCCCTAAGAGATCTTCAGGTCGGAGTTGTGTACCCGTAACATCCTGAGATGTTCTTGCAAGGTTTTATCCTATGGCATGTAATTTGCTCCTGGGAGATGTGGACAGGATGAAGAGGGCCTCAGATGCTTCAGCCAAGTTTTTCCATGACCACATGTAATTTGCTCCTGGGAGATCTGGACAGGATGAAAAAGGCCTCAGATGCTTCAACCAGGTTTTGTGGTGGACAACATGTAATGTGCTTCTGGGAGATCCGACAGGTAGAGCTGTGTGCTTGTAATAGCCTGGGATGCTTTAGCTAGGTTTTATGGTGAGATCACATGTAATGTGCTCTTGGGAGATCCGACAGGTAGAGCTGTGTGCTCGTAATAACCTGGGATGATTCAGCCATTTTTTATGATGGGTCACATGTAATGTGGTCCTGGGAGATCTGACAGGTAGAGTTGTGTGCTCGTAACATCCTGGGATGCTACTACTAGGTTTTGTGACGCACGTAATAAGTCTTGAGAATTCCACAGTATGGCCAGTGATGATGAAGACCTGCAGGTGGTGGGCCTACATCCAGTATGAAAAAGGACTGGCTCTGTAGAACTTCCTATGATGAGTAGATTCAAAGATTGATTGAGATAGCAGCAACAATGACGATGACGATGACTTGATGACGATTATCTAGTGACGATGATCCAGAGAAGAAGACTTGTGCTAGAAGACCTGTGTCTAGAAATACCTTCCTAGTTAAGAGGGAGTGTTGATGTATATGTAACTTTGGAATGTATTTCACATATATGTATATTGTATTCCTATAGAGACATTATTATTCCTCTATATGGAAGTGTCATCATTTATATTGTAAGTGTCGTAACTTATACTTGATGGGTTATTAGACCACCTTGTTGGGGTCGGCCCTGTATAAGTCATGTGGGTCGAAGGGTTATTAGACCACCCTATTGGGTGTTGGCCCAGTCAGCATTATGTTAAGTGGTTAAGTTGAGGCTGACCTAGTTGAGTAAAGGTCAAGTCAAGTTAGTGTATAAATAGAGAGTGTGTCTCTCTCATTTTACACATTCTATTCTCTCACTCACACTTGGGAGAGTGGTGCACTTGTGGGGGAGGAGGCTCTGCTGCTAGGAGAAGACTATCTCTTGTATTCTGGTTGTATCATTGCTCTATCTATCTCTGAGGAAGTTATTGGGGTTTTTCACCTTTATGGTTTTCCCCAAGTAAACTATGTGTCTCTTGTGTGCTTGCATTATTGTGTCCATGATTGATATGCTGTAGATTTGCTGTACATGTTGTTCTCTCAGTTAAGATCCTAGATCAAATTGAAGTAAATTCTGAAAATTTAACATAATTCAAAATTCAAAATATTTGAAAGTGATATTTAGGTGTGTAATTGTGTTTGAAAAGATGATGTTGTGTGTTATTTTATACTAATATTTGTATGGTTTTCTTTATGAAAGTGTGTATTTAAATATTTTCCTATGCGTGTTTTTTCTAACATGTAAATTTTTGTATATGTGCATAGATATTTGCATGTGTGCATGTATTTTTCGTATGTTTATGTATAAATATTTTTATGTGTGTAGGTTTTTATAGTGTAAATATATATGTATATGTACATCTTTAATATGTGTGTAACTATAAGTATGTGCATATAACTTTTGTGTGTAAATGACTATGGGTGGTAGATACAAAAGGGGGGTGTCTAGGGGTGGTAGGTGTAGCTAGGGTTTTACCCCTAGCTTGTGCAAATGAGCACCTACTAAGGAGAAGGGACTCCTTAATAGCAATTTAGTAAATGTAAATTAAAATGCTAAAACAGAAATATAAATTACTTTAAACATGTGCATGAAACATAAAACATAAGATGTAAAGAATGGCTTTTGTATTAATTTTACCTCCAATGTGAAGGTTGGTGAAGCTCTTGCAATGCTCCAAGAGGGTTTCTCCAAGCTCCAATTTGCTCCTTCTCTTTCTCCAATGGTGGAAATGGGCGAAAAGGGGCTCGCAGGGTGAAAGTAGCTCAAGGGTGAGCTAAGGTTTCAAGAGAGATTTTGGCAGAGTAAGGGTGCTTATGATTGTGGATATGAAATAAGGGATCTCCATCACCTATTTATAGTTTTTTGGTGGTGGAGTGCTGGCCCATGGTTTTGGGAACCATATGGTTTAGGGCATCTGTATAGGGTTTTTTCCTCCATTTTCCTCATTATTTTATATTTTTTATTCCCTTTTTAGAGGGATTTTGCTATTTTTAGAGGAATTTTGGATATTTTTGGAGGAAAAGGGATTTTTTAGCCTTTTTGAGGCTTTTTAGTGGGATTTTTAGGGTTTTTAAGGGAAATATGGTAGGAAAATGGACAAATGAGCCATGTAATGAGGTAGTGAACACTTTTTGGGTGTTAAAAGTAGGTACACAAGGGATCTATTGCCCAATCCCTATCAAATTTCAATGCATCTATGTGTCTCATAGTGATTTGTGAATGACAAATGTGTACTCATCGATGCGTATTGATTATGATTTCTATTGACTATTATGAAATGGTATAATATAAGATGAGTTTTCAATCTTGTTTAAATGCATGTGAAGTTTTCCTAAATGGATGGAAACTTGAATTGGAGTGGTTGGTGTAAAACATCAATGTATTGTAATAGTAACTTAATCATAACTCAAACATCAAATAAAAGATATAAGATAACAATATCAAATAAACTATATAACATGCATAACATTAGACATGCATGAATAAACAATCACATGACTATACTATGTACCTCAATCAACTAGGCCTTCTAAATCCTCTCAGTTTTTTATTGTCTCAAAAAACCTCTGATGCTCTGCATGAGCTAGTAAGTAGTGTATCTTGTTTTATTTCTTCGTTGACATTGTTTGTAGTTGGATGTTTGTACCAACGATCAAGTGCATAAAGTGATACACCTGTGAACCTAGTCTATAATCTCTATATGTGTATCCATTGCTCTTTGGTCCCTTTCCATCTACTGTAAGATATTCCCCATGGACAACCATCGAGCTAGTAGGAAAGGTAATGTCTTCACTATCGGTTAATGATGTGAGGAGGGTTTGCTTCCCCTGGATACATCATGCCAACCAATAATTCGTCCCAATTGTACTGTCTGTCGGGGTGATAACCGCGTAGATGTGTCCTGCAAAAATGCATTTTACGGTCATATTCCAACAAGTAGTGGTTTGTTAACTTGGATAATTACAAAAACAAAGAGGGACCCAGGATGTGCATGCAAATTTTTTTACCTGGCTATACAAGATCAGATATATGATCATATTCATTCGAAATAGAGGACTGGCCTTCCTCTAACTAGATTGTTTCAACAACTACACGTGGGTCCACTACAAGTGATACATTATCCCATTCATCAACCCAATCCATTGATTCACAGTAATCCCACTCACAACTACGACAAGGCCCACAAAAGAAAGCACGTTTCTGTGTCTATATTTCAATTAATGTTTTTTTTGAACTTCGAACCAAATGAAATCCACGAGTGCCTTGCACAGTACTACAACCATAAGAAGGTGATCGATCTATATGAACCACATGCCAGAAATTTCTGACAAAATGTCCTCTACTTGTTGGTCTATGCTTCTTCGTGGTTCAATCTGACATTTTTGCAGAGCACCATTGAACTATCAATTCTTTATCCCAAATATGAGTTTTTTTCATGAACCTCATCTCCTCCCTTCGTAGAGAAGTTTTGAGACATGCTCTAGCCCCATCATGCTCTCTCTTTCCATGCCCGGTCTCAAAATAGTTCCATATATGGATCACACCATAAGTCTTGTGCAAAATACTAAACCACTGTAATACACATGCATTTTTGAACTTTCCTGCACAACAATCTGAACATATCCAGTGTTGATCCATCTGTATACATCTCTCCTTCAGCTGATCATAGAAAATTCTTAAAATGCTGCACATAATGCAGGTTGTGGCACCTATCGTCACTAATGCAGAAGTTGGTTTCTTTCAATATTATCCTCATGTCATTGCTGCTCTCTAGAGCATGCCTATACGTGATATCGACCATTATGCTAATTTGGTCTGAATGGTACTATTGAATTTGAATCGCATTCTTTGGCTACAGGGTGTAGTTTTCAGCAAAGTACACAACCGATAATATTGTTACATTGGGAAAGGTGTCCCTGCACTGTCTATATTGTTCTTCCTGCCATCGTTATACATGGACATGGTGTACATAATGCTCGGTATTTTGGTATAATTCCTTCATGAAATCAGAAATTTGTACCTGGTGCCACAAAACCAAGGGCATTGATACAACGTGACATTTTCAATCTGAATATATATGTACAAATTCAACATGTATAGTATGAAAGTATTCAAACTTAGATTACCTGTGACTTCACCAATGTATTTTTTTTGCTTTCCTTCGCACTATATACTTGATATTTTATGTACTTTAAGCTATGAATTTCTACTGAAATCCTTTCAAATTCGTGCTCCTTGGTTTCATGGATGCAGCGGTTCAATAATGCAAATCCACTGCACCTGGAACACCATATAAAAATGATCTTTTATAGTATTTTTTTCCTTCAGGTCTTGGACACATTATGCTATGTATAAATTCCCTAGATGCACTCGGTGGTTGTAACAATGGGAAGTCCTACAAAATGTTAGTATGCAAATCACAAAATATATGTCTATATTTATCATAATAGTACTCAAATTCTACATGTTATATACAACAACATGTTTTGCGATCAATGCAAATTCTAACATACCAGGGTTTGCATTTTTCAAAGGACCTTTGGCCCAAGTTCAATTTTGTGTGCTCATTCTTGAACCTCTCATAGAGTTCCGTTTGTGTCATGTCAAGGAATTGCTTGACATTTGTTTCACACCCCTTAAAAACTTTTCTCAACTTTAACACATTTCTTTGATACGATGACGATCTAGTGTTATCATGCCAAAAAATTTGCACTAGTTCCTTAACATCATCAATAAGCTTCATGTTTGAATGAGGTAACCTACCAACAAAGGCCCAACAATCTTTTTGGCTCAAGGTCTCACATTTTTCTCTAATAACATAATACTTTTGAATATTCTTTCTATCTACTTTAAATATTTTACATGTGTGTGATAGAATGCGACGTTTCCTTGTGGATTTGTCTATAATCGATTTCGACAGTACACGACGGGCCGCATTAAAATATTTTGTACGAGAAGTTTTTCCAATCAAATTAAATGTAGACTATAGATTTCTAACAACATGATTGTTGGCCTCTAAACTTATAACTACCTTTATGCCCAAAATTCTCATAACTTGAGCTAGACAATTTGATTTTAACAAAGCCATAAACATGTGAAATTTTGTTGCATCAGATTTGGATTCAAAAAATTATTTGATTATCCTGTTACAATGGAAATCAATAATGTGTTTTGGAAACTTACCTCCAAGTCTTGAAAATGAACTTTCATCCACATGAATACATTTGGGAGTTCTACGTCGTCCGCTTGATAGTCGAGGCAAGGGAGTCGGAAAGGAAGTATGAGTCTCATCACCGTTTTGTTGTGGCCCTTAGTTCACAATTTGGTCTTGCAAGGGAGTGTGTTCAACATGTTAGTGCTCTTCTTGTGGAGGTTTCTAATTAACAACTTGTTCAACATCCATCCCTTCATACTCGACATCAAGCAAAATTTGATTGACTTCAACCACTTCGTCATTGCTTGTTGATGGATCTAAGGCACTAACATTTTGATCTCTATGGTTTTCCATGTACAACCTAGCCTTTTCTCTTATCTCATGGGACTTTTCAGAGGGCGGTTCCTTCCTCCTAGAATTTATTTTATTATTACGTCTTCTTCCCATATTCAATATGTTTTTTAACAAAACAAAAATATCACCCCTACAAGAATGAACAACAAATAAGATATTAAAACTTGATGTAGAAATTGATTATGTACAACAACATATGGTGAGAATGTTTTCATATAATCTAAAAAGCTATTGAGAATGCCCTACATATAACAACAACATCACCTCTAGGAACTCAATTGGATGGTATTGGATGGTGGTATGGGATGTTAGCAGGAGCACATTCCCTACAAAAGGAGAATCTCCTATTCACTTCGTTTTCATGTTTTGGATGAAGGAAAATAGCCCCAAAATATTAAGAGTTTTCAATTCTTTAGGTGTTTGTGTGAGTTGTTGTAGTGAAATCACGAGGAATTAAATAAATGTTTGTGTATTAGATGGATTTATGTGATTATGAAAGGTTATTGGTGGTGATGCAAGCAATTTTTTATTATTATCTTCATGAAAGGTTGAAAGCATTGCTTGGTGCATGTTGTATTTTTTTTATGGTAAGATGATTTTATTGTCTATGTTGAGTACTAAGAAGACTAAAATACATCTATCATTCAATTCATGAGGAAAAAATAAAATAAAGACAATTCAAACAAAGTGAATGAAGACTAAAATACATTTAACAAGAGGAAGAGGTCACCGTCAAGGATTATGATCGCTCTTTGCTTCAAATGTAAAATGCTCTTTTTATGTATCCACTATATGTAAGTAGCATTCAAGTGTGTCCAAGAAGCATGATAATTCAATCCAAGGAGCCAAATAGAGTCCAACTGTTGTGTATTCAATCAAAGCAGCCAAATAGAGCCCAACTGGTGTGTATTCAATCCAAAGATCCAAATACAGCCCCAACTATTGTGTTTTCTAT